>CM068742.1:926508-1526508 GCA_035084275.1 Hydrolagus colliei | reverse complement strand
ATGTACCTGTCAGTGCTGTACTCCCAGCCATCCACACAGGGCTCAGTCTCACGTTTTGTGTCATTGAAACCATCTGTTACAGGAGTTTTGTATCTTCTACATCGACTGTAGATCATCTCACCATCCACCTCCTCTACAGGCAGCAATGAACTCAGATTGGCTTCTCCTGTGGTTCCGTTCAGAGAGCCAGGCAGACGGCAGTGGTGCTGGGGGGTGTCTGCCAGAAACACCATAGACAGACCCACATAGCCATTAGGAATAACTGAAATACTCAACAAAAAGAAAATTCTTCTCTGGAAGGATCCCCATTCTCCCAGGAAAGCGGTGGCTTCATCATAGTCTTGCATTGTCTCCCTTTCTGGATACAATCTTCTTCCAGTTGACACATATAATGTGGACAAGTAATACTTGTTTCTCTGATGACCTGGGCACAATATATAAAGTTCTTTGAAACAATTCAATACAGTAAACTAAAACATTCACTCTGCTGTGCAGGTTTGACGGGCAGGCACTGTACTCAGTAACAATGAGAAATTTGACTAATATGGGACAGCTCCTCCCCTCTAAACCAGTTCCACAACTTGATTGAATCCCCGTCTCTCAAATCCATTCATTTTCAAATCCTTCTTCACTTTTACCTCTCTTTCTCCCATTTCTCCCTGATTTTGTCCCCCACCCATCTTTCCCTCTCTCTTCCCCCTTACCCCCTTTCTCCCCACTCTTCCTCCCTGGTTTTACCCCACTCCACCTTTCCCTCCCTCTCCCCCCTTACCCTCTTTTACCCCTTTCTCCCCTGGCCCCACTTCCGCAACTGTTTGTGGGACGCTGCTGTGTGCAATTTGGCTGCTGCATTTCACCCACAAATATACAGTCAGTTTTCCTGCTCTCCTTCCCCTTACCCCAATTCCTCCCCTAGCCATCTTTCCCCCCTTTCTCCCCTAACCCCACTTCCATGATAGTTTGTAGCACACTGCTGTGCGCAATTTAGCTGTCGCATTTTGCCCACAAATATATTGTCAATTTTCCTTGTCTCCTTCTCCAACCCCTCCTCCCGCTCTGATCCCTACCTGACTGTTCAGCGCCTTCGGACGTCCTCCTGAGGTGAAAGGCACTATATAAATGTAATTATTGATTGATTGATTGATTGATACTGTTAGTGAGTGTGTTGGAAAAACATCCCCAGGTAATTGATTCTCTTGGTATTTTCTTCAGCAATGTTCCAACGTGAAACTTTGAGCTGCAGTGATTCACTTGGTGACACACTTTAATATTCCGGAAGTCAACTCCTCTGGGAGTAATCCAGTGGATCAATAATCCTTGGATTTACTCCAGTTTGACACTGTAGGAATAGCCTTGGTGCTGGAATGGTTACTGGGCTGGTGAGTGGTCAAGGAAGTCTGGTCAGATGGCAGTGACTGCAAATATTGCTATCACTTTCTGAATCACAGGCTTTTGTGTGAAAATAAATCAGTTAACAACAACCACAGCAAAACTACACTTGTATAGCACCTGTCACATAGGTGGAGGGTGGAGCGAAAAGGGGATATTTGGGGTGAACAATGGGACCATCGAAAAGTAGTTTCGGGAAGGGAAACAGCACTTCTTAGATTGCATTTTAATGTTTTTCCATTATAGATTTTTGTAGCTCTCATGGTGTGGGATCTTCTCTGTGAGAACAACTGGAAAGGACCATTTACTACATCCGTATTTTTCTTGGCTGGTCTGTGCAGTTCATTATTCTCCGGAAAACTTTCTGACAGATACATTCACTGTAATACATAAACCATTGTTAATAAAAATGGGAAAATACAAGGGTAAAATCAAACTTGTGAAATGTTATCTGGAGTACAGTAATGCTGCATACTTACAGCTATGCTTTGGTTTCTTAATATATCAATATTTAGTTGCTCAATACTTCTGGAGCAGTGTGTGAACCTAATTGGATACTGTCAACAACCATAACAAATTACATTTATAAAGCACATTTCATGTCAGGAGGATGCCCAAGTCACTGGAATGTCGGGGATTTGGACTTGAGGGGGAATTGAGATCAGGGAGCTTAGCGGGCAGGGAGGGTAGAAGTGTGAGTGTGGCCAAATGTGGAATCAAAGAGTAGGGCCTTGAAATGTGCTTTGTAAGAGGCAAGGGATGGAACAAGACTAAGTAACTAGGTAATGGAGTTCCAAAGGATGGGGTTAGAGAAGCTGAAGGCCTGACCACCAATATGGGACGAGCCAGTTGGGGGATAAGAAGCGAGTTGGAGCTTGTTAAGCGAAAGGAGTGGACAGGTTGAAATAGCAGAAGCCGGACAAAGAGGAAGGAAGGAACAAGGCTAAGGATAACCATTAAGGCAAGGACATGGAGTTTGATCATCTTTATCCTCTGGGGTATGAGGAACCAGTGGGGTTGGGTGAGGGCAGCGTTGATTGAGTTATGGAGCCTAGTGTGGAGGAGGACAGGAGCAGCCATGTTCTGGATGATCTGCAACTTGTGGAGGGAAGGATTGAGACGGCAGACAAGAACAAAGTTGGCATAGGTGTAATAAATGCATGCAAGGTCTGTGAAGAGAGGAAGTGATGGTGCCGGGCAATGTTGTGTGTAGGATTATGCTAATCACTATGTCCATATATGTAACTGTTATAGCGCCCTCTCTTGACCACTGTTTTAAGCACATGGAAACATTTCATGGAGGTGGCCACTTTGAATAAAGCATTAGTACATGAAAGTCGATTTCCATGATCTCTATTAATATCTTCGAATATTATATGGTGGCAGCGGTCCGAAAGTATAAACCCACAACATGGCTACACATCTAATGACCCAGCTTCCATTGCCAGCTTCCATTGCCAGGCAAATTTGATGGTGGTAATGGGCCAAACCAATGCGAATTGTGGCCCAAATGGATCAATCGTTTTGAACGTTATCGCATCGCCTCCAGCCTCAATGAAAAAGCAGACCGAAAACAGTGAGCACACTCCCATATTCCATGGGGGTTTGCGCTGATGATATTATAATCACTCTCAGAATAGATGAGGAAACTGCAACGTATGATGAAGTCATAAAAGCCTTGACTGAACATTATGAAAGCAGATGTAACGTGATCGTGGAGAGGGCTCTTTTTAACAGATGAAATAAGTGCCAGGCGAATCAATCGATGTCTTCATACATGATCTACATCGAATGGCTGATAACTGTCAATATAGTGAGCTCAAAGACAGCCTCATCTGCGACAGATTGTTGTTGGAGTGCTGGATGACAAATTGTCAGACTCTCTGCAGTCTAAAGCGGACGTCACGCTAATCAAAGCGGTCCAGCTATGCCATCACTCAGAGACAAGAAATGATAGCTGTTGCATCATGTGTGGTGACATCAAATCCACTAGCATCGATCACGTCACTAAACGCAAAACTGCATCCAACATCAACAACTCAAAGCAAAAGGACAGCCCCAGCAGCAAACACGAGACTCCAAGACCGGTAATTGTCAATGGTGTGGCAGACAACATTGTCCTGCAAAAGATGCCATATGTGACAATTGCCAAAAGAAAGGCCATTTCAAGACAGTTTGCCGCAGTGCTACATCCAAATGCAACACCACAAAAGTGCATGAAGTTCAAGACTCACTAGAGGATGATCTTCTGTTCCTCGGTGAGGTCGTTGGCAATAACGATTTTTGGAGCTTGCATCTCAGCTGATGGACACTGCACCTGCTTCAAGCTAGACACCGGGGCAACCGTTTCTGTCATCAGTGACACAGAACCCTGGCTAGCCGGAGTCAAACTCAAAGAGACCAATCAGTCCCTCTGAGGTCTAGACGGCACCCCACTACCAGTGACAGGTATGCTGACTGCTAAACTGCAGTATCTCCAGAGGGAGATCACTGAGCGACTCTACGTCATTCAAAACCAGAGATGTTCGCTACTCAATAAACGAGCATGCGTCGAACTTGGCCTCATCGCAAGAGTAAACGTGGTGAAGCAGAGTCCAACTCCCAACTTCAAAGCAGAGTATCCAGCCTCAACATCCAAGGCTGTACTCTCCACCTCACAAAGCCAGTCAGGAACCTCGGCATCACGTTCGACCGTAAACACTCCTTCCTCCCCCACATCCGTGCCTTGACCGGCACCACTTATTTCCACCTACGCAACATTGCCAGGCTCCACAATTACCTCACCCCCCATGCTGCCGAAACACTCGTGCACGCATACATCACCTCACGGCTGGACTACGGAAACTCTCTCCTCGTCGGCCTCCCCAGTTCCTCCATTCACAGGTGCAGGTCATCCAAAACTGTGCTGCCTGTGTATTATCCCGCACCCGCCTCTGCGACCACATAACCCCCACCCTCGCCCATCTCCACTGGCTCCCCATCCTCCAGAGGATCGAGATCAAGATCCTCGTCCTCATCTTCAAGGCCTTACACGGCCTTGTGCCGCCCTACTTAACCAATGCACTTTCCCCCTACAAGCCCACCCTCCGTTCAGCAGGACTTGGCCTGCTCCAAGCCCCCCGCCCGAACCGCCCCACCATCGGAGGCCGGGCCTTTAGTTTCTCCGCTCCCACCCTGTGGAATTCCATCCCCCAATCCCTCCGTCTTGTTTCTTCCCTTTCCTCTTTCAAGGCCGGTTTGAAGACTTTCCTCTTCGACCGTGCCTTTTGTTCCCCCCCGAATTCTTTGACTTCCCCTACATGTTTCACCCCTTCCCGAACACTCCCCTCCCAGTTCGGGTCACACGCCTCCTGTGCAGCGCCTTGGGACGTCCTCCCGACGTGAAAGGCGCTTTTTAAGTTTAAGTTGTTGTTGTTGTTGGGTTGTTCACTGGCCTGGGAAAACTTCAGACACCGTACCACATAACGCTGTGCCCTGACACCAAGCCAGTATGCTTGTACACACCGAGAAAAGTACCTCACCCATGACTTCCACAAGTGGAAAAGGAGACTCAGTCCATGCTTCAACAGGGTGTCATTTCCCCAGTCACTACGCCAACAACATGGTGCTCAGGTATGGTAACCGTGCCCAAATCAAACAGTT
The DNA here is from genome assembly GCA_035084275.1 of Hydrolagus colliei. Lineage (NCBI taxonomy): Eukaryota > Metazoa > Chordata > Chondrichthyes > Chimaeriformes > Chimaeridae > Hydrolagus > Hydrolagus colliei. The sequence continues at coordinate 1,521,477 of CM068742.1, read as the reverse complement.
CCTATCGCATCTCTCTTGACCACTGGGTTAAGCACATGGAAACATTGCATGGAGGGGCAGCTTGAATAAAGCATTAGTACATGAAAGTCAACCTCCACGATCTCTATTAATATCCTCGAATATTACATTGTGGATGTGGGGTAAGGCACAGTCAATCATGGCATGGATATGGAATAGAAAGGACTTTTGAGGGTCAAACAAGATGCCAAGTTTCCAGACCATCTCAGTAATGTTTAACTGGTTAATACTTATGAGTCAATGTTGAGTCAATGTTTTTACTGTTGTACTGATGGACTAATCTGTAAATGGCTCATGAGAACTATCCATTTTCAAAGTGTGAAAATGCACCAACAATGACACCCTTTGTTTTGTCATAAAAATATCTGCAGTAAAAGTGTGTTTGACCGTGTATCTAACATTAATCTCTTTGTGGCTTGACACACCCTATAATTTTCTTTGGCAACTTGCTTTAACATAAAAACATAAAGATCGTACAGGTTACAGATATTAAGATGCTTTTTTGTGAATGATTCACCTTGGAGAGGGACTAAGAAGTAAGACGCTACAGCATATCTGTCTGAAAAACACATTGTGAATTCATAGTTATGCATTTTCATTTGAACATACGAGAGAAAAATCATTCTGTTTGTAGGCATGACAGTGAAAGTAGTCTTTGGGCTGCTTGAAATCTTTGGACTACTCCCATCAGAGCTGGAAATGTTCTGTGTGCTGCACTTTGCTGTTAGTAACAGATTTTCTTCAGTCCATGTATCTACTTTTGTTTTAGGTAACTTTTTATAATGTAATGGTAAATATTGTGTTTCGTGATTATTGCGGCCTGGGCTTTTTTTCAAATCTCATCCAAGTGTCTATTCTTTTCAGATTTAAGATCCTCACTCTTGTCTTCAAATCCCTCCACTCCTCTGCACCCCCCTACCTCTCTGACCTCATCTCTCCTCAAACCAGCTCCCGTTGCCTTCGCTCCACTGGGTCTGGCCTCCTCCATGACTCCTGAATCCTACGCTTCACCCTCGGCAGCTGTGCCTTCAGCCACTATGCCCCGAGGCGCTGGAATTCCCTTCCTCACTACCTTCGCCTTGCCCACTCTTTTCTCAGCTTCATGTCCCAGCTGAAGACCTTTCTCTTTGACCATGCCTTTGGTCACCTTTCTACCCCCTGCCCCTGACTTAGTCCTTAGATCCACGATTGTCAATAGTGTCAATTTCAGCACCTTGGGATGTCCTCTCGATGTGAAAGGCGCTATATAAATGTAAGTTTTGTTGTTGTTTGTTTGTTTGTCAAGCGCTCTGAGACGCCGTCCGGTGTGGAGGGCGCTATATAAATTGAAGTATTTGTTGTTGTTGTTGTTCTTGTTGTGTGTTTGGCTCCCTCTTGGTGAAATTATCTACAGACATGGGGCCAGCTTACACATGTATGCAGATGATAGGTGCGGTGAGACCGCACCTAGAGTATTGTGTGCAGTTTTGGTCTACTTTATCTAGCCCTTTAAGAATCTTCTATGTTTATAAGGGACTGTTTCCCCTGGTAGGAGAATCTATAACCAGGGGTCACAGTCTTAAAATTAAGGGTCAGCCTTTCAGAACAGAGTTGAGGAAACATTTCTTCACTCAGAGTGTAGTGAATTTATGGAATTCACTACCCCAGAAGACTGTAGATGCTCAGTCCTTGAACAGTTTCAAGGCTGAGACTGATAGATTTTTGAAAAATAGAGGAATTAGGGGATATAGGGAAAGGGCAGGCAATCAGAGTTAGGTGAGAAGATCAGCCATGATCTTATTGAATGGCGGAGCAGCTCGAAGGGCCGAATAGCCTACTCCTGCTCCTAATTCTTATATTCTTATGTTCTTATATCCAACTCTACCTCTCCTCTCCCATCCTTAATTGTTGGACCACAGCTGTCCTCCTCCATAAGCTGCACATCATCCAGAAATCTATAGTCCATGTCATCTTCTGCATCAGTTTGCCAGACCCTATCACACAGGGAGCCTGGCTCCACTGGCTCCCTGTGACCCAGAGGGTACAGTTCAAGATCCTGGTCCTCACCTTCAAAATGCTCCACAGCCTTGCTCCTCCTTACCTCTTTAACCTCCTAACACCCTACCAACTTCTCCACTTCCTCTGCACAGTGGGCTTCAGCCTGCTTTATGTCCCCCACCTCGCCTGCCCCAGTATTGGTGTGCAAGCCTTCCGTTTCTCTGCCCCCACCCTCTGATACTCCATCCTATCGTTCCTCTGCCTTGCCTACTCAAGATGCATCTCAAGACTCACTTCTTCAACCATGCATACAGTCACCTTCTTATCTCTACCCTCCCTGCACTTCTGACCTCTCATCCCAACCATCAGCTTGGGGTCTGGAACCCTGACTCTCCAGGACTTTGGCACATCTTCCTGACGTGAAGGGTGTAAAGTTAATGTAATTTGTTATTGTTGTTATTACATTTACCAATACAAATACATAAACCGCTAAATCCCATTGAGTGCTTTGTGATGTCTTCCAAATATGAATCGTGATATATCAAACCAAAGGATTATTCTAACTCATTATTCTAACTGTTATTTTTACGTGCAATGAGATGCTGCATCGTATGAAAGCTGTTATATATATTATAATAATAATAATACTGGCATTTGATGCAATGCCTTATCACTTTGTTGAGACAATGTCATGGATTGAGTAACCTGTTTTTTTTAAAGGGACTTTAACCCCCAGAAAGTGATTCACCAGTAGAAAAATTCGTGGATTCCAACTTATTGTTAAGTAACTTGCCTGTGATATTCACAGGCACATTCATAGAGGAGTGTCTTGTGACCAGCTTTGAAGAAGGCCAGGGTGTAAGCAAAGTGGAGGGACTGTGGGATGGAGTTCCAGAGTGTGGGGGCAGAGAGGCTGAAAGCCTTTCCACCGATGGTAGGGCAGGTCCAGCAGGAGACATGGAGCAGACCACAGTCCGCTGAATGGAGGGAGCAGGCAGTTTGATAGGGAGTCAGCAGGTTGGAGAGATAGGAGGGGCAAGACCTTGAATGGCGTTGAAAGTGGACGAGGAAACTTGAATTTGATTCTCTGGGGAATGGGGAGCCAATGGTGCTATTTGAGTATGGGTGTGTGGGTGAACACATGAGCTGCAGAGTTCAGGATGATCTGCAGCTTGTGAAGGGAAGAGCTGGGAACGCTGATGAAGGGGAAGTTTACATAGTCGAGCCTCGATGTGATGAATGCGTGGATGAGGGTTTCAGCAGCCTGAGGGGTGAAGCAGTGGCAGAGTCTGGCAATGTTACGCAGATGATGGAAGGCAGTGCTGGTCATGGTGCGGATGTGAGGGAGGAAGGGACAGTTCAGTATTGAAAACAAGACACCCAGGTTCCTGACTGGTTTCGAGAGATGAAAGATGCAGCCTTGGATACTAATGCTGCCAGCACCTTAGTTACAGAGTCACTGACGAGAGCCAATCAGGAGGTTCTCAGTCTTGCGGATGTTCAACTGTAGAAAGTTGTCACTCATCCAGGACTCAATGTCAGACAGGCAGGTAGTCAGCACACCAATAGTCTTGGAGTTGAGGGTGGAAGTGGAGAGGTAGAGTTGGGTGTCATCTCTATACATGTGAAAAGTTACCCCATGTCACCGAGGGGGCGCATGTAGAGGATGGGGACCAAGGACAGAGCCATGAGGAATGCCGTGGTGCATTGGACGGTGTGGGAGCTGGAAGAAAAGCCATTGGTGGACACAAAGTGGAGACATTGTGAAAGATAGAACAGGAACCAGTCAACAACAACAATAAAATTACATTTGTATGGCGCCTTTCACGTCAGGAGGACTTCCCAATGTGCTAGACAGTTATGCTTGAGACCCAAGCTGAGGACAGGCGGAGGGTGGGGGAAGGAATTACCGCCTCTCCATTGCAGAGGAGAGTCTTGAGGCAAGACTTGAAGGAGGCCAGGGAGGGGGTGAGGTGGAAAGACTTTGAGATGGAGTTCCAGAGGTTGGGGGCAAAGTGACTGAAGACTCGCCAGCCAGTGGTTGGGTGGGTGTGTCGGGGGATGTAGAGCAGGCCAGATCTTGCTGAACGGAAGGGGTGGGCAGGTTGGTAAGGGGATAGGAGGTCATGGATGTAGGGTGGGTTGAGATTGTGGAGGGCTTTAAATGTGAGGACCAGTATCTTGAATTGGACAGATCCTTGAAGGTGGAGGTGGGAGGAGAGGCGGTGGATGAGGATTGAGTGGTCCACGGTATTGAAGGCGGTAGATAGGTCAAGGAGGATGAGGAAGCAGAGGGCGGTCACAAACAATCAGGATATAATTTAAGGCATTGAACAGAGCAACAACAAAATCAAATTTATAGAGTGCCTTTCACGTTGAGAGAACATCCCAAGGTGCTGAAGAGTTAGATTGGGACCCGAGCCGGGGTTGGTTGAGGGGTGGGGGGGGGGAAGGGGGTTAGTGGAGGGGGAAGGGGAGTAGGTTCCATGCTGTGGCAGCACGGAAGCTCAATTGGGGTGGGCTCGTGTAGGGAGTAGGATGAGTGGAAGGAGCAAAGCTGGGAAGGAACAACTCTTTGAAGGACCTTGGACAGAAAAGCAATGTTGCAGATGGGCTGGTAGCTTCAAATAATCAGGATATCATTTGTGACCTTCACCAGAGCAGGTTCACGGAAGCCCGAATAGAGGGCCTTGTAGAAGGAGTAGGATAAAGTCAATTTGGATGTTAGTTCATGGACCACTCGGGGGTAGGGTGGACTTGAGTAAAGCCTGTTTGACCAGGTGTCCCAGATTGTGTTGCAGACACACCAAACCTTGGTTACATTGATTCATTACGTCAATACCTATTGATGTCCACCAAACTGCTATCAAAATATTTGCCACCGTGGTGGCGGCGTTTGTATGTCCCTCTGTTGGGGAACTGTGGAAAAGATGAAAGAAACTTTCCACTATGTCGCGTGGTATGCAAACAACATCATGCTCCTCATGCATCAATATATGATGTGGTGAGTCAGCGTGCTGTAATCTATTGTCACGCCATAACCCGCCAGTACATCTGAGCCCAAAATACCTGCTTTTCCTCTCAAGGGAATGGCCACGGGTTCTTTTACTTTAAGAGCCACCCGACCCAACTTTATTTCGGTGGGCGAGAGAATGACTCCTTTCTCTGACGAACCCTCAAATCCCTTAATGAAAAGAGGTTCGTTTGTAGCTCCGATAAATGTCTCTGGATTCACAGCTTGAAACAATGTCATGGTGGCCCCTGCGTCAATCAACAATCGTTCAGCATCCCCTGCTATACTAACTGGCACATAGGGTCTGTTTTCAATGGTCCTATTAAAACGTATCATGTGCTGACCTGATGAATGTATGTCACTATTCGTTTCATCAGATCTGGTTAAGGGGGCTGTAACCCGTCAATTCAAGTCATCTACGTCTGTCTCTACTATCTCAGCCAGAGGTGGAGCTGTTGCTCCCCTGTTCCTAGTTGTCTGAGCAGTTGGTCCGTTAGTATTTTGGAAAGTACCCAAAACGGACATAACCCTATCCATCACCTTCTCATAAACCTCGTGCTCCTGCAATGATCCTTTATTCATGTCTGTGTTCATACTACTGGGTGGGTTTCGCTCAGCTTTTGCTCTCTCTATCTTTTCTCTCTCTCTGCAATCCTTGACCCGGTGGCCATTTCTCCCGCAGTAGAAACATGCAGGGCTATATTTCTTTCCCGGGTTATTCTTATTCCCGGGTGCCTGTTTATTGTAGCACTGCCGAATTTGCGATTAGTGTCATTTTCAATATTGCCGGGTTTAGCTCCTTCTCCACCACCCCCCTAATAGGTCCTTCTGCTTCGCAAATTTCTAACTTTTTATCCTTTTTTTTGTTTCTCAAAGGCCGAGGTGGCTTTTCTCAGAATGCGCTCCCAATCATCATTTTTGTCTTCTGCTATCCCAATTGCGTCTGCCACTACCAGCAACAATCTAGTGAGGAACCCCTTCTTATATTCTATTAACCGGACTACCTCCACGCTAGTGTGTGCCTCTACTTGAGTTTTCTCAAAAACCTCCATCAACCTTTCATGGAAGATGGTGGGGTGTTCAGATTTCCTTTGCGTCATACTCACATATTCCCTGGCAGCATCCCAAGATCTTATCTCCAATACCCCCTGAATGATCCGGATAAAGTTTACCGCGGTAAGATTATTATCAAATGCGCCCATTGGAATTCTCATTCTGAGATCGGGTGTCATAGTGCTTATCAGTATTTTCTTGACATAATTTTCTTCCAATTCCCCATTACAGGCTTTTAGTAATGCTGTGCGCCACGCTAATTCTACCGGGCAGCTTGTAACCGCGACCGGCCCAGCTCACTAGCGTATCTCAATCACTCTTCTGATTTCAAGTTCCTGGATCTAACTACTCTTTCGGTTACTCCCGTGTCATCTTCGCCCTTATATTTTGTTGTGTTAGCATACTCCATGATCGCCAGTTCTGGTGTGCCCTCTGGGTATTCCCAGTCATCCTCTCCTCCTACTTCCAGCGCTACGCTCCCTCTTGTGATTGCGCAGACCTCAATCCTTTGATTACGCAGCTTGCGTCTGAATCGATTGATTTCAGTTCTACATCTTTCGTGATCAGCTCCCCCTGCTTGGCGCGATTGATTGTGGCGCTCTCTGAATGCACCCCGCGCGTCCTCCAATTCTAAAGTTATTCTCATAAGATCGTTCTTTACTCGTTCTAACTCGGCCTTTCGGTATTGGTGTTCGGCCTTTTCTGCTGTAGCCAGATTTACTATTCTGGTTTACCATAAACCCCAAGTCCCTTAGTTTAGTCTCGAAGGGTTCTTCCTTCCTGTCCCATTCTTCCCTTGCCTGAAACAGTTCTATCTTCCGATCTGCATTTAGGTTTTGCGCCTCCTGAAGCTCCCCTTGTAGCTCGTGAAGAGCCTTTTGCAGCTTGTTGGCTATCTTAGCTCATGCCCAGACTATATATTTTAAGAAGTTTTTGCATTTCTGCCCTCCTATGCGGAACTGACCTCTCGCAACCCTATCTTCAATCCATGTTTCTTCTAAGATTTCCTCCTCTAATCGGATTCTGTCAAGATTTTCTGCAGAACTTTGTCCCGCTTTCTCACAAATTTTGTTTTCGTATTTTTGGAGCCTCTGTTGGTAACCCTCCTTTAACTTATTCTCTCATTCCTGCAAGGCCCCTAAGCTTGACCATCGCTTATTTAACTTATTTAAAGACATAATTGTATCTTAACAATTTTTAACTCTACCGATTCTATAACCGAAACAATACAACCATTTATTTGTGGTCGCCGATTTGTTGGGATTTTTGATCCCGAGAGTTCCAATGATGACCCAACAATCCTTATAGGTATAAGTAAGTTTAATGTTTGATATAGGTATAAATCATAGATTTCAAATATAGTTATTAGATACTGTACTTCGAATACAAGGTAATAGTCTTAAGATATAATAATGAGGGTAATGAGCATAATTATAAGTCACACAAATTATATACAAGTATATTACCAAGTTCACACTGCACTCAGCTGAGAAGTCGTGAAGAGGTCTGCTCTCCTATACTCACAGCTGGAACCACTGCACCCTTGCCTGCTCCTCGAGCCTCGTTCTCTACTTTTCCTACCTAAAAAACTTCTCCAATTATACTCTTTTTCCCAGACTTCGACCCTCACTAATAGAATCATAGAATCATAGAATTTTACGGCACAAAAGGAGGCCATTCGGCCCATCTAGTCTGTGCCGGCTCTTTGAAAACAGCGATTCAATCCCACTGCCCTGCCCGCTCCCCATAGCCTAATAGACCCGTTCTCCCTAAATAAAGATCTAATTCCCTTTTAAAAGTTGTTATCCAATCAGCCTCCACCACCTTTTCAGGCAATGCATTCCAGATTCGAACAACTCGCTGAGTGAAACAATTTCTCCTCAGCTCCCCTCTACTGCGCCTTGAAACTATTTTAAATCTGTGACCACGAGTCACAGATTCACCCACGAGTGGAAATAGTTTTTTTCTATTTGCCCTGTCGAAACCCCTCATGATCTTATAAACCTCTATTAGGTCTCCCCTCAATCTTCTCTGCTCCAGAGAGAATAACCCTAGCCTATCTAGCCTCTCCTCATAGCTGAAGTCCCTCAATCCTGGCACCATCCTAGTAAATCTTCGTTGTACCCTTTCCAATGCCTTCACGTCCTTTCTGTAGTGTGGTGACCAGAATTGAACACAGTATTCCAGCTGAGGCCTCACCAAAGTCCTATAGAGGTTAGTCAGCACTTCCTGACTTTTGTACTCTATACCCCTATTTATAAAGCCTAGTATCCCATATGCCTTCTTAACAGCCTTGTCTACCTGTCCTGCCACCTTCAACGAGTCACTAACACAAATCCCCAGGTCTCTCTGTTCCTTTACACCATTTAAAATTGTACTATCTAGCCTATATTGCCTCCCTTCATTTCTTCTCCCAAAATGCATCACCTCACACTTCTCTGCATTAAACTTCATCTGCCATGTGTCTGCCCACTTTACCAATTTGTCTATATCCTCTTGCAGATGGCTACTATCCTCCTCACTATTTACTATTCTCCCTCTCATGTGGCACTTTGTCAAATGCCTTTTGAAAGTCCATGTAAACTACATCAACTGCGCTACCATTATCCACCCATTCCGTTACCTCATCAAAAAATTATATCAGATTTGTAAGGCAAGATTTGCCTTTAACAAATCCATGTTGACTGTCCTTTATTAGCCTATATCTTTCTAAGTGAAGATCTACCTTGTCCCTGATTATGGACTCTAGAAGTTTGCCCACTACCGACGTTAGACTGACTGGTCTGTAGTTACCAGGCTTGTCCTTCTGCCCCTTTTTATACAAGGGAGTAACATTAGCTATCCTCCAGTCCTCTGGCACGACCCCTGTGTCCAAGGAAGATTGAAAGCTCGTGGCCAGAGTCCCTGCTATTTGCTCCCGTGCCTCACTTAGTAACCTAGGGTGCATCCCATCCGGACCAGTTGACTTATCCACCTTGAGCGACGTCAACCTTTTTAGCACTTCCTCTCTGGTTATAATTATTCTATCCATTTCTCCTACCCTCTCCTCTAATACCATGGCATTGGCTGTATCATTTTCTTTTGTGAAGACAGAGGCGAAGTACTCATTCAGTACATCAGCCGTGCCCTCTGCCTCCACAATGAGATTTCCTCCTAGGTCCCTAATTGGCCCCACCCTCTCGTTGATCAACCTTTTACTCTTAATATGTTGGTAAAAAACCTTAGGGTTCCCCTTAATCTTAGATTGATTCAGTGGGACAAAATTCTCTATCCTATCTCGAAGATGATGGTGTATCTACCCTTTCTTATCAACCGGGGTCAGGGTCCCATACTGCAGTCGTTCCCTGCAGAATTCAGTCTGGTCCTGGCCGAAAATACGTACTTTCACTATGTTTATACATTTGGTATTTATATTTGAATACAGAATGATACATACCGACACATATTATGTCTAAACCTGTTTTTCCCAACAAGAGGAACGAGCAAAGCTGGAAAGTAATGACTCTTTGAAGGATCTTTGATAGAAAAGGGAGCTCTTTGGGACATCCTCCCAATGTGGAAGGTGCACAACAAATGTAATTTTGTTGTTGTTGTTTTTGAAAACCTTTCTCGTCATCCATGCTTCTGGCTACCTCACACAACAACAATTCCCCCAATCCAGCCTGAATCAGGCTCCACCACTGTTAAGCACTCCTAGATGCCACATAGTGTGGAGGGTGCTATATAAGTACAATTTGTTGTTGTTGTTTGGAATGTTTTTACATGTGATCTGATAGAACAAAGATTCCACACTCAGATACCTACTGGCTTTTGTTGTTTGATACTTCGACCCAAACAAACCCCTTTATACCCTTTTATTGTCTTGAACGGTTCACAGTCATTGATTTGTCTGGGACGTTTCCCGCAGAGTCAGGCTAATAAATCAAATGAGCCAATTTGAAGCTTTTGTCTCAGTTTAATTTTCCTGCTGTTGTTTCAGGTGTAAGACCAATAAGAATCACATGATTACCATGGCAGACAGGAAGGAGAGAGCTGAGAAAGAAAGGTTGAGCAACAAAGTGGATGCTGTCTGAACATTGCATGAAGTGTTTCAATTTAAAATAATTTACCCTTAGAAAATGGGAGGGAGGTGGGAAAACAAAAGAAAGGGTTGACACATTTAAATCCCAAACAAATCAAATTCACACATGTAGTTTAAGGAAGGCTCTTTCAGATAACTTCCACTATCCTATCCAACATAATATTTATGGGCCAATAAAAATGGCTTTTCACCAAAATGACAAAACCAATTGATGAGAAGAAAACAGATTTTCTATTTGAACTTTACTGTTTTAAAAAGTAAGTCCTTCTTGATCTTTGTACCTGGGACAGTAAATGCATATTACTTGGTGAATTCAGTTGTACCAGGGCAAAAAGCCGTACAGAAGCTTGGGGAGATGAGTGTGGAGCAATTGGGTCCCTGCTCACCTTTTTTGGTAGTGCATAGGTAATGTGTAGCATCAGAAATAGACATTGACTCAGAAAATTTAAGAAAGGTGGAGACATACAGAAAGTTAGACTCGGGGGGGAAAGAACAAAAGACAGGGAGAAAGTTTCAGGAGAAATGTAGGACAGAGGGAGAAGGGCAGAGAAGAGTGTAAGGGCAGAATGGCAGCAAAAGAAAATGGCTGATTGGCTGCGGTGCTTCAGTGACATTATAACTTCTGCTGAAACGTTATCATAGCTAGCTCTGTAGCCAAACAAGCAGAGTTACTCTCAGGATTTGGAAAGGGTAGACTGGACACTGTGTGAAGAAGCTTATCCCACTCAGCTCCTGTCACCCCTGCAAGCCAAAGCCATTTTGGGTAGCGTGATCCTAGCTGGACAAACATCAGGAAGACAGTGACAATGCAAGCAACTGTGTATGGTTTTAACTGGTTAGACTCCATCAGTATCCGAACACACACAAGCAACCCTCCAGGGAGAGAGTGACTATTTCATGCTGATACATATCTTTACCCATATGTATTCAGATGACACCCAACTCTAGCTTTCTGCCACCACCCTTGATTCCACTGCTGTCCTCACAGCCTGTCAGACATCAAGTCCTGGATGAGAGTTAAATTTCTGAAGTTGAATGTCAACATGTCCTCCAAAATCCACAACATCTGCCAGGCAGCCTCATCCTCCAGCCTCTCGTCACCCACCACCACCACCCCATTCCGTACCTCTCACTCTCCTCATCATCAGCTCCTACCACAACCCCATTCCTACATTCCTTCTCTCCTGTCTCTCCTTCCTCCCTCTCATGCCCCATCACCTCAATGAAGCCCACAACCTGCTGTCTCAGCCCCCTTCCCCAACGCATTGTTGCCAACCAATTCCACACCCACCTCTCCTCCCACTCCCTTTTTGAACCCCTCCAGTCCAGTTTCCACCCTGTCAGGGGAAGCTTTGGAGATGAGGCCCACTCCACCGCCACGTTAGGTAGGGTGAGGGGTATGGTGGAAGGTGTAGCCTGAGAGGGAAGGCTTCAAATAGGGAGATCGGGAAGGTAGGGTGTGTGCTCTGAAGGGATGAGATCAGATGGGCTGATCTTCAGGGTTCCTTTTCATTCAAACCAATCTTGTGATCTTGTGACCTGTTATCTCCCAATTGGACAACTAATTTGTGCATAGCAATGTTCCACAAGCAGCCATGAAGTTTTGTACAATAAATAGCAGGCATAATTCACCTTTACCTTTGAATTGTAACTTGTGGTAATGAATCAGCAGTAAGTTATACTAAAAAATGTTTAGCAAATTTATTCTGGCTGCATTAAATTATCCACAGTGTAGATTATTGGTTAAATCAGAATTTCTACAATTTACAGTTTGCCTAGAACTCAGATTATGAATAAATCAAATTAAATATTATGGTTCCGACTGATGCAACTTATGCAGGTTTTATGAGCATTATATTTGGGGAAATGCAACACACAGCCAAGGTGTAATGAGGGCTGCACTGAGTAATGTGGATTCTGAACTATTACTCAAGGGCAAATCAGTTGGATAAATGGCATCCTTACAAAATATGATACTGTACATACAGGGTAAGCACATTCATAAGTGTGCAGGAATAAATCAACCAAAAATGCGCTGAAATGGCCCTACAGGAAATAAAAAGGGAGATTAAGAAAAAATAATGATTTACAAAGTTCGAGAGGAGAAAGGAGTGTGTATCTTTGGGCAGAATGCAAACTATACAGCAAGAATTTAAAAGCAACAACAACAAAACAATATATTATGTTTTGGATCTTGTTAATTGCGTCTTTAACTATTTCTCTATCAAACATATCACCCATATCAAAACTAATACCTGTACCTGTATTGTACTCGGTTACTAGATTAGTGCCTCTAGTCTACCAGTTTTACTCCTTATAGTGTATGCATTAGTAAAGATGAATTTCATCTATTTGATTAGGAATTTTACAGAGTAAGCATATCACAAATTCACATCTCCTCAAATTTGCTGAGATTCAAATATTTATAGTTAGTAATGTTAGAGTCAAGTGTTAGTTTAAACTCCAAATCTCAATAAATCCTGTATATCTCTACTCCCTAATTTTTATACACCAAAGTCCCATGTAACTTTCCTCACCAGTCCTTTGCACTTTAACAGTTTGGAAACATGAATGGCATTATCGTTCAGACCAGAAGATTCTGATAGGGCCATAAAACTCCAGAATGTAACATTAAAAATCATTAAAAAGCAATTAACTAACATCATACTTACCCACTAACAAATGTAACAGCTCCCCAAATCAGCAACCCTCTCCCTGAACCCAAATATTGACCATATTAACCCTTTATGAATTAACAACGCAAATCTTTCTGATGATCTTGTAAAGATATTCTAGTAAACAGTGAAGATATATTTCAAATGCACATTAAGAAGAACATTTTCCTTAAAGCATTATAAATATTTGCAATAATCTGCCAGGTTATATGGTGGTGAAACTTTGGGGGGATTTAGATAGAAGGTGGAAGTTCCAATGTGTTTTAGACAGGGGATTAGAGGACTGAGGTTCAGGAGCTGAAGAGTAACAATAAATGATTTTAAGTTGTGCTTTGAATGTATGTAATCCGGTCAAACACTATTATGGTCAAATAGGTTTTATACTTTTAAATTATTTGGCTTTACTCCCATTTTCCGAGGCATATACCTGTTTGAAATTATTGCATTTTATGAAAACTCAGACAGTATCCTCTTTGAGTTTCAAATGTTCGGGTATTTCATTATTTTCTGCAATGGTAAGTTTATTTATCTTGATTGCACAGCTGAAACATGAAGCAGAAGAATAACCATAAGCAATATCCATGTATCCAGTGATTTTTTCTGCTTTTCTTCCAGTGTTGCTTTGTGAATTTTATTGCTGCTCTAAGTGACTTGATAAAAACACTTTCCTACTATGTTAGCACCCATTAAAATAATAGTAATAACAATAATATCATAATTAACTTTGCATTTGATACATGGCATTTCATATTGCAAGGAATTATGAAAGTGCTTCAGTAGATTTACTGCAAAGTGCAGTGACTCAATTTATTGTAGGTGAATGCAGAAGCCAATTAGCGCACACCAATATTCTACAAACACCAATGATGTGAAATGACTAATTTAATTTGGGGGATTGTTGGCCAGGACACTGGGAGAATCTCCCTTCTTTTTTGAATGGTACTATGGGATCTTTAATCTCCACAATAAAAGGCAGAAAGGACCTTAGTTTCACTTAATTGAGCTAGAAGTAGAAAAAAAAATCATATCAAGAATCTATAAAGGATGTTTAATATCTTGCTTTAACCCTGTAGCTTCTTGCTCCCCCCAGATCCTTAAAGGTGTGGTGCTCACTTTGACAGTCTCATCAGAAGGTTTATACTGGAAGAGTGTGATTGAATAACAGGTTGGGAAAGGTTGCGTCAATGGTGCAGTATGTGGAATGGAGCAGAGAATTTGTTAAATGGAAGAAAAAAAACGCAAATACAAATGAGACATATCCCTACTCAATACAGACCACAGACTTACCATCTAGATGATTGTGCCTGCTCAAGCGTATCTGGAAGAGGTTGATTATGTGTCTCAGGAAGGATAAAACTGAGAATTCCACTGATGAGCGTCAATATACCCATTAGTATGAAAGGCAGCTCTTTGTTAAACTTTCCTAAAATGTACAAAGAGACAAATAATCTGGTTTAAACCTACTGACCAATTAGTACCAAGTTGAAGAATTTTCCCAAATTTGTACAATTTGTAATTTTAAGAAAACGATTGTAAGGGTATGACCAAGAGCAGTTTGATAATAATTTGGGGAATCCTTGGATTTGATATAGCACTTTTCTTGTCTTCTAGACATCTCAAAGCGCTTCACAGAATATACTGTAAAGTGAATTGACTGTATATCTGTGGGAGAAATGTGGCAGCGAATTGCGCACAGCAGGGTCCTACAAACAGTCGTGGATTCAAATGACCAATATTTATTGTTGTGTATTTTTTTGGACGGATTATTATTAGGTGACTAAAATTCCTCATCTCAAGTGTCGGTAGTGTTTGAGTTTTCTCACGATTCTTAAATGAACTGTTGAAACAAGATACGATAGCTTGAGAGCCTACTTCAGAGCTCTGCGGCGGGAAAAGTAAAAAATCCTGTCTATGGCATTCGATTGCCCCGGTCTCAAGCCTTGTAACGAATATCACCGGCACCATGAGTGATTCAAGTAAATCCACCACCACGGTGAAAGAAGGGCTGGCCCCACCTGAAGTTACTGAAGGTGAAATGTTAAAACAACTCAAAGAGTTCATCAACCAAAATCAAGATGTGGCGAACGCCCAGTATCAAATACAAAGTAAATACAGTATTGGAGACGGTCAGTGAATCTGGATGATATAAAGAAAGCCTGGGGAAAAACTACCCGTCTGAAGGGAAACAAAGGTCTCAGATGGTCGCTCGTAGTGATGGGACAGCTCCGACAGCGAGGAGAAGTCATGAGGCAGGCGCAACATAGCACGGAAAGCGCTCGGGCAAAGGAGCAATTGCTTGCCATGACTGAGAGAATAAGCGAGAAGCAGGTGGAGATGGATAGGAAAGATGCCGAAATTGAGAAGTTGAAAGCTAAGATCGCCAAAATAGAAGAATCTTCACGTAACGTGATGAATCCCTCGGCGCCTCCCTTGCCGATCCCATTGATATATCTGACCGCCCGACCACTCCCAGCCCCAAAACAGCCCAGTGTTTTACCCCCGGCTTATCCTGAAGATACCACAAGCGAAAGTGACCTGGACTCCGATGAAGACGAAAAATGGGACAGCAAACCCTGGGGACCAGATCCAAAGTCGGCTTCCACGGGTCCACGATTGGCACCCATTATACAAAAAAACAGGAAAATTAAGTTAGAAGAACCTGCACCCGACAGTGAGCAAAATGGGGAAACAATAACAGGACTTCCACCAGAGGCTAAATGGGGCTATGAATTTGTACCCATCCACAAATCGGCTTATCCCGAGAAAATTGACAAATGGTCCAAAACCCTCCCTCACCCAAAGATAGGAGGTCTCAAGACCCGGGAAGAGTTAAGTCATTTGAAGGGGATTTACGGACTCCACCCGAATGATGGCACCCAGATTTTGAGTGTAATGACAACGGGCAGAGGAGCACAATGATTGGTTCAAGCCATAGAGGAAGCACTGGGAGACGACCAAGATCTGAATGCCGGCTGGACAGCTATTCGCGCATGGTTAGCGGAACAAGGTCCGGCCAAAACTGATTGGGGTAAAGTGGCGGTGTGTCAACAGAAAGCAACCGAGGAAGTTTTGGAATACAACGAACGATTCCACGCTATATGGCTGGAAAATTCGGGAATGCACCCGGGCGCCAATTCCAATGATCTCGACAGAATAACAAATGAGCCCTGAAAGCAGCATTTATGTCCGGACTGAAGCCCGAACTGAGCAAGCTGGTAAAGCTTGCCCGATAACTCCGAGAACATCACTGATCTTGTCCACCACATTCGGTCTGAGGTAGACAAGTTTCGGAATCCATATGGCACCTCTTGGTGGCCTTTGTTCACGGGTTGGTTTGAAGGGTGGGGTCAATATCTCGGACATGGGATCATTTATATTTTGGTTATTTGTTTAATCATTTATTTCATTATAGTTCTAATCGGCTGTGTTTAGCCTGTGTAGGTGCTACCCCTATTCCCCTCCATCGTGTGCATGCTTCGTATTATGCGTAATGTGTTTTTAGTGTGTGTGTGTCAGTCTGATGCAGAATCAAAGGGGGGGAATGAAGGAGTTAATGAAGTAAGGAGTGTGATTCAGCACCAGAATGTTATGCTTAGACAGCTAACCGAGCGATTAGGTATGAGCATTGTTTAACATTCCAGCTAACCCAATCAGTAAACCGTGCGCCAATAATGCGCAGACTCACGATCAATATGTGAGACAAAGGTCAGACTGTACATACTAGTGTTCAAGTGCAACCCATGAAGGGAGTGACTAATTTGATAGGATGAAACTCCTGAGAGAGGGTGTCTCGAGCGATCAGTAACTTTTTGATTGAATAAGCTAACAGGAAGTAGCAGTTTATAAATATAGATTATTTTCTTTTGTCTAAAAAAGAGCAGCTCGAGCATCGTGCCTGTATTGTAACTTTACAAGTACTGTAATAAAGAACTCTTTTAAATCTTTTAAATCTACTTGGTGTCCAAAGACTATCTGTTCAACACACAGAAATAGATGATCCTACAATCATACACTCTGTTTCCTGTCTCTCAACCGATTGTCAATCTAATGGCCCAATGGGTATAATAGTCCAACCTGAAATATTTATTCTACATTGTTAAGATTTTCAAACTGTTGATCAAGTAACTTGCACTTACCAAGATAAACAATATATGGGGACATTACTGAGCCAATCCTGGATGCCATAGAACAGGCTCCAATCCCCATGTGTCTCACTACAGTTGGATACAGCTCAGCTGCGTAAACATACATGATGGAGAAGACTGCTGTAATGCAAAATTTACTGAGTGTTGCCAGCACAATAGAAACAATTTGCAGGTCTGTAAAATAGGAAGGAAGGCAATTAGATAGCACATAATATAGAAAGACAACAATAACTACGTGAATTTCTACACCATCCAGGATAATCATAATCATAACTTTGCATTTGATGTCTTCTAGGCATCTCAAAGTATATACTGAAAAATAAATTGACTGCATATGTGTGGACGAAATGTGGCAGTCAATTGTGCACAGCAACAACAACAACAAAATTGCACTTATATAGCGCCATTCACGTCGGAAGCACGTCCCAAAGCTCTGAACAGTCTAGTCGGGAACCGAGCGGTGGGGTGTCGTACTAACAGACATAGACTAAAATAGCCCAGTGTTTTTAGGGATCATTATTATTAGGCATGTGGAGTAAAAAACAATTGCCCAAGTTTTCACGCAGCCGGGAATCTAATCCAGGTCTCTTGCTTGTGAAGCAAGTGCTCCAAACACTGAGCTTACAAGACTCCATGTTTTTTTACAGCATCTAAATCAGGTTAGCAGATTAACAGTGGTGGAGTTTGACAACGAGCTGGGGAAAGAGGCAGATGGTTGTGACATGGTCAAAGAAGAAGGTCTTCAGATGTGATTGGCAGCCAGGCAAGGAGGGAGCCAAGCGGAGGGAGTTTGGTAGATTACCAGAATTTTGGTCATAGTTGCTGAATGCATGGCTAGTGATGGGGGAGAGAAGGGGCGAGGGTCATTCAGAAGGTTGGAGCCAGCTGAGCAAATAGGATCCATAGAGGAATGGGGTGGGATCAAAAATATAGAAAGATGCTGGAGCATGAGGTGACTTGTACGTGAGTGTGAAGGTTTTAAAATTGATCCGTTCTACAATTGGAATTAAGTGAAGTCTACCGAGGTCTGGGTGATAGGACGCAAACTTTGGTATAGGTGAGGAATATGGAAGCTGAAGTTTGATCATTAAAAGCAGTTCATGTTCACCCACAAAATACACAGTCAATCCACTTTACAATATATTCTGTGAAGCAATTTGAGACATCTGAACCACATGATAAGGCACCATATCAAATGCAAGGGTTATTAAGTGCATACGTTATTGCATGTTGTTCTTTGTTTCTAACACCCAATTAAAAAAACATGAAATATAATACTGTGTTTTTTGCTGAAGGCTGATGATTTCTTGCAACTCATTCATTTTGTATTTTCAGCATGACAACTGTCAGATTAATTGGATAGCTCTTTCAAAGAATTGGCACAGGTACAATGGGCAGAATGGCCTCCTTCTGTGCTGTAAGGTTCAATAATTCTTTGATACACAGATGTTTTGCCTGTTGGACAGAACCAAATTTACCCAACAAACAACATTGATTGAAAGATGAAAACAGAAATCAAGAATTTGAGAACAATATGTTTAGATTCTTACGTGAAGGCACCAATTGTATCAAGAGCATCAATATTCCACCAATTAGGAACATAGAAGGAGTTATGATTCTTCGACGTACTTTTCTCAACAACCTCCAGGCAAATATGTATGCTACAATTTCGGAAGCTGCACTGATTAAGCAGTTGATATAGGGATCTCCGTTCATGTTAGATGTGTTCAAGGAAAACCCAAAGTAAGAGGCACTTACAGTTATCCTGCAAAACACAAAAACTGGAAACATGTTTTCCTTCTGATTACTCTCTTTTCTAATTCAAGTTGAAACTGTTCCTATTTTTTACCCATGACCTATTCATAAACTAGCTATGGCAAGAGAATGCATGACCTACTTCTCAAGATTCATTCAATGAATTATACTAATAATAATTATAAGGATTAATTCAATTAATCATAATAATAATAATTGATTATTGTAATTGGCCACCACAAAATACACTATACTATATTCTATGAAATGCTTTGAGACATCTCAACAGTGTGAAGAGGCGCTATATAATATATATAATATAATAATCCTTGTATTTGATATAGCGCTTTTCACATCTTACTAGTGTCTCAAAGTGCTTCACAGAATATACCGCAAAGTTAATTGACTGTATATTTATGGGTGAAATGTGGCAGCCAATTGCACACAGCAGTGTCCCACAAATAGTCGTGGATTGAAATGACCAATGACCTTTTTTGATGGATTATTATCAGGCATGTGGAGTAAGGTAGCTTGTCCAAGGTTTCGCCCTTACTGACTGGGAATCGAACCCTGGTCTCTCACTTGAACAGCGAGTGCTTTAGCCACTGAGCTACAGAACTCCACAATCCTTGGTATCCATTCAATGCAGTCATTGTCTAATGTCAACCTTGGCAAGAACAATTTGGAGTGGGGGGAGGGAGGGTGGGGGTGGGGTGGGGAGGGTCGAGGAGATAAACTGGTTGGACTAGTGGCAGATTACAGTGGTTTGGCAGCTGGTAGTCATTGAAGACAATGCAGTTTCTACCGTTGATTGAATTCCATAATGGGGAGTCACTTATTAGTTTACACATAAAGAGGTCATCAACAGATGCATTGCATAAACTTTACTGACAAGAAAATTCCAGCGTTTATGCAGACACAAAGATCCAACCCGGTTTGTAGCAGAAGATCCTAGAATTAGTCTTGGGATCTCTGGATTTGAGGCCTCGCAGAGACAGGAACAAAGACCATATGGTTTCCATTTTTAAGTCTCTCTCGAGTGAAACCAACTTGAAAGTGCAAGCTTGTATATACAGTACACATATATACCCTGCCATTCTAGAAACATACCACTACTGAATCAGGATGTTCTATTCTGTACTTAGAGCTATGAAATGCTTTTAAGTACTTTGAGATGCTACCCTGCATTGAGGGTGATCGAGGTGCAAGTTGTTGTACTTCCATATATCTTTATCTTTCCAAATATCTTTCCAAATATTATTATTGTTTTTTCTTGAATGGATTATTATTAGGCTGTGGAGTAAGGAAACTTGCAGAAGGTTTCGCCCTGATTTGCCTGGATTCGAATGCAGGTCTCACGCTTCTAAGGTGAGTTACAAGAGCTCTAAGATGCCGACCGGCATGGAGGGTGCTATATAAATTGAAGTTGTTGTTGTTGTTGTTGAGTACGTTAACCACTGAGCTACAGAACTCCACGACGTGGAACAGGACTGCCAAACAGATGAAACATGCACCTTGGTAGGCTTTTATAATGTCACAGAGGCGAGAGTGTATAGGGATTTAAAAGTGAGGATGAGTTCCAAGTTGTAAATTGGACATCATGTGAAAATCCCTTTCTTCCTTAACAATGTTATGGGATCTTTAGTGTCTAACAAAATGCAGACAGAGCTTCGGTTTGACCTAACATCCGATAGACACCTTTGACAATGTAACATACCCTGTTGAAGTGTCAGCCTGGTCTGAGAGTTCAAAGGCCTGGCATGGGGCTTGAAATCGCAACTTTCCAACTAATAGTTGTAACCAACTAATCTTGGAAGACTCACAAGTATTGCCATTGCATTAACTAATACTGGGGTTAGTTATTCACTTACCACAAGAA
Organism: Hydrolagus colliei; assembly: GCA_035084275.1. Classification (NCBI taxonomy): domain Eukaryota; kingdom Metazoa; phylum Chordata; class Chondrichthyes; order Chimaeriformes; family Chimaeridae; genus Hydrolagus; species Hydrolagus colliei. The sequence goes on along the minus strand of CM068742.1, from coordinate 1,500,881 downwards.
CCAGAACACCGCTGCGATATTCCTTAAATTGGATTTTCTAACCAAGTCAAAATAAGTGTATGTACATTCAGCATTATACTTTGAATTTGACAGCTAGAAAATACAAGAAACAATTTGATTCAAGTGCACACATAATACATACGTTAGAAAAGGTTGGTATTGAGCAAAAAAAAAACTTAGAAATTACTAGAAATTGTTGAGATACATTAATTTGAAGCAAAATTATTGACAGATACATAAGAATATATCGTTAGAATATCACTAATATGAATCATAAATGTTAAAATTACTAACTTTGATGAGCTGAATTAAAATGGCAGAAATAACCATTTTGCACTCAAGTTGATGAGTTTGTATAAGAAGCTGGTTTGTGTAGGAAAACCGGACAGTCAGCAGGATGTAAGGACAAATAGAATGGGAGTCTTGAGACAGAAGGAAGCTGCTACAAGCCGATAATTATTGAGGCCTTGCACTCCTTGTACAGACACTGGGAAGAAACAACTCATCCTCCGGTAAATATTTGCCAGCCTGATTGTTTGCTCTTTAAATTAGAGACAGGCAACAGCTCTGGGAAGAAGAGAACTGCCAGATATTGAGAACTCATGTGCAGACTGTTTTCTGTAAAAACAACAACAACAAAATTACATTAAAAGAGTGCCTTTCATGTCGGGAAGACGTCCCAAGGTGCTGAACAGTCAGGTCAGGACCCGAGCAAGGGAGAGGGGCAGGCTAGGGGGGAGGGATGGGAAAGAGTTAGGAGGGGAGGAGAGAGTTTGTGGGCAGCAGAAGGCACAATCGAAGAGGGTATTGAGAGCAGCCTTGAAGGGGGCAAGGGAGGGAGCGAGGCAAAGAGACTGTGAGATGGAGTTCCAGAGTGTGGAGGCAGAGGTGGGCTGGTAGCTTGAGAGCTGCGACGCATCAAGGGAAGGTTTCTTGAGGATGGGGATGATGGTGGCTGTTTTGAAGGGGGAGGGAACGATCCTGGATGAAAGGGACAGGTTGAGTGTGTCAGCAAGTAGTGGGGAAAGCAGGTGGAGCTGGGAGGTAAGGAGAGATGTGGGGATGGAATCCAGGGAGCAGGTTGTGGGCTTCATGGAGGTTTTGGTGGTGATGACAGATAATGGGGAGACAGATTCAAAGGTTCAATTTTCTGATAAATAGCTTTTGTACAGGATGTGTAAGGGTTGAGTCCGTTGAAAACAACAACCTGAGACTGATTGATTTCTTGTGGATAAAAGGATTAAGGGATACACCAGCGGGTAGATGGAGTTAGATTAGAAGATCAGCCATGGTCTTATTGAATGGCTGGGCAGGCTCGAGGGGCAGAATATCCTACTCCTGCTCCTAATTCTTATGTATGTTCTAACAACAACAACAACTTGCATTTATATAGTGCCCTCCGTGCCAGACACCCACAATTCATGAAACCAAGGGGCAGATCCTTGGGGCAAAAAGGTATAATTGCCATGGTTTTGGAGTGGCGTGTAGCAGACCCAGACGAGGGGAGACGTTCAGAGACCACTGCGACTGACTGCTCCAAAACTGGAAGTATAACCTTGTTACATATAGTAGCTTTTTATTTTAATGTTATTGTATTTGTTACTTATGATGAATAAAACTCCACTACACTATATTTGGATTGTCGGGTCATTATTCAAACCTCAGGATCGGAAATCCCAACATATGTACATATGCTATATACACCATTAGAAAAAAACCACAGCTGTATTTGGCAATTTGGGAAATTCACCGTATTGTGAAATACTCACAAAAAATTTAGTAAACCTAGACCTAGGTTGAATTTCTCCCCCATAGAGACAATGCTGTTAACCAGAAGAGTGTAGGTTTACACTGACCACTAATCTTTTCTGGATTGGGCCTTAATAACAGTCAATAAATCACAAAACAGTTCAGATGTATTCTGAAAATATATTGCAAATATTTGCATTTCAGCATTTCATTGTCAAGTATATCAACAACAATAACATAGTGCATTAATACAGTAACCTTCACATTGGAAGGAGAACCCATATAACCTTGTTGGCATCAAAATAAGATACAGTCCTTGTATCACCAGCTCACAAGGTGGATTTGAAACTAAAGCTATGCTCTCTTTTTTAAAAAAAACATCTTGGTACATCATGAAGTATTGTTCTGTATTTATTTTTCAATCACAATTTGAAATGTTCCATATCATTGTAAAGTTCCCTCTCAAGATTTATGATCACTATTGTTAGCTTATCTAATCATTTCACTAAACACGAAGAATGCCTCTCACATCTTCTACATGTCTCAAAGCTCTTCACAGAATATACTGTAATGTGACTTGACCATAAATTTGTGGGTGATAGTGTCTATTTGTGCTGTACAAATCCCCTGCCTCATCTTACTAGGTATTCCTATGTATCGTTCACTCCTTCCTAAGGTATTTTGAGTGTTTACGTCCTCGAAGCTATCCAAAATCCTCACTAATGTTAAAGTCCCAGAGCTCAAAAAATATATTACCAGTGGGATTAATTTAGAGCATTTCTTAAGAGTATTCCTTCATGAGTCATGCAAATGGGCAATTGCATCAGTCATCAAAAGTGTGTTATAGTAATCCATTGGAACGTAATCTGCTTCCACAACACAATTCCCATTGGTCAATGAGCACTATCTTCTGGGGAGATGATAAAGGGTTGAACTGAGATCAAGATGATATACTTGGCAATGGATGGTTAGAATCTATCCAATCCTCCATGATGGTCTCAGTTATCCAGTCACTGAGCAAGGTGGGTCCACAGTATTCACAGTATTCAAAATCACAATTTTTCCCAAAAGATGAATATTGTAATATATATTTAAAAACTTTACCTAGTAAACAAAAAAATTATATTGAAATGCAACATTGTACATTACCGTGTCTGTAGTAATATTGCTATTCTTAAATATCAGCCCTGTGTGTCTAATGCCATTTTGTTTAGCAGCAGCTTTCATTATGGCCTCTGCTTCCTTCACTCGACCCTTGGAGAGCAGCCACCTGGGGGACTCGGGTATCAACCTTAATCAAAAATATAGATGTAACTACGTGCAGAAATGACAGGGAGCACAAACATTTTCAACATTAACAATAAAGTTACATTTGCAAAGTGCCTTTCACATTGGGAGGACATCCGAAGGCACAGGACAGTCAGTGTTTCAGATCCGAGTTGGGGGACGGAATCTGGGAGAGTGGAGGGGGGAATAGGACGGTAACCAAAAACACAGTCAAACAGGGGAGTCTTGAGATGGGTCTTGAAGGAGGCAAGGGTGATTTTGAACCGTATGTTCTGTGTGATAGGAAGCCAATGCCATCTGGTGAGGATTTAAGTAATTGGGTCACGGTATATGGAGCGAGAAATTATGGATTTTGAATAACCTGGATTTTACGAATTGTGCCAGACGGGAGACCAGTGAGGAGGCCATTAGAATAGTCCAGCTGAGAGGTGACAAAGACATGGACCAGGGTTTCGGCAGCTTTTGCAATAAGATGTTGGCGGAGATAGGTGATGTGTCAGAGAAGGAAGAAAGTGGTGATGGTGAGGGACCAGATGTGAGGGAGGAAGGATAATTGGGGGGTTGAACCTGACACCTAGCTTGAGTACAGGTTTGGTGAGTTTTCGGGGCAGGTCGGGTAGGTGGAACAGGAGAGAGCCATGGGGTTGAAGATATTGACGACAGCCAAAGAGTATGCCTTTTGTTTTGTCAACATTGAGCTGAAGGAAATTTGGTCTCTACTAGATCTTGATATTTGATAGATAGGCTGACAGAACATCGGGGGACTGGGGGGGTCGCAAATTGAGGTGGAAAAGTGGTGTCATCCAAGTGGAAGTGTACCCCATGTCGGCGGGTGACATCACCAAGAGTGAGCATGTAGATAAGGAAGAGGATGGGGCCAAGGATGGATTCTTGGGGTACACCGCAGATAACCAGCTGAAAGCAAGAGGAAAAGCCGTTAGGACTTGAACCAGGTGAGTGGGGTCCCACTGAGCTGGATGATGCAGGACAGGCGGTGGAGGAGGATGACATGATCGACTGTGTCGAAGGCGGTGGAGAACTCCAGGAGGAGAAGGAGGCAGAGGAAGCCTTGGTTACAGATAGAGAGGAATCAGGTGATAGGTTCATGGAATGTGGTGCGGAAGATTACATGGGATGTAGAGTTCTGGATGATCTGCAGCTTTTGGAGAGAGATGTTAGGGTGGCAGACAAGCAGGGAGTTTGAGCAGTCAAGTCTGGATGTAGTAAATGCATGTACCAATCATGAAGGAGCTTATGTCTTCTCCCACACCAGGCTTCGTAACTTTATCACCACCAGGCTCGCCCAACTCCACTGGCTCCCCATTGCTCAGAAGATAGAGTTCAAAATCCTTGTCCTCACCCTCCACCTCTGTGCTTCCTTCCTCTATGATCTGCTAACATATTATCAACCTGTCCTCTCCGTCCACTCAGCAGACTCAGATATTTCAGCCTCTCTGCCCCAATCTTTGAAATTTCATCTCACACTCCCATCGCCTTGCTCTCTCCCTTGCCTCCTTCACAGCACTTCTCAAGATCTTCCTCTTTAATCATGCTTTCAGTCAACCTCATACATGCCCTGCCCTCCACCCTCCTTGATCCCAATTACCCCCCAGCTTGGGGGGTTCAAAATGTCTGATTATCTAGCACCTTGTGAGATCCTCCCGACTAAAAGGCACAATACAAATGTAATTTGGGACCATTATTTTGTATTGTATTGTGCAACTTACCCATAAAAAGTCATCTTTCTGGTGCTCTATGGTGTTTCAATGCATAAAGTGCTTTAAAAATTCAAGTTCTTTATTTGCCTTCTTTTTGAAATGCATACTTAGCATCACCTGGACACTTTGTATTTCTCGTTGACTCTCTATTGGCTTGACTATGCCAACTGCCTGCTCACTGAACTTCCCAATTTTCCTCTCCAAAAACTGCAGGTTATTCACAACTCTACATTTAGCATCTTCTCTCGGCACAGGGAACCTATGAACCCCATTCCCGATCGAAATCACTGGCTCCCCATTCCTCAGAGAATTGAGTGCGAACTCTTGTTGGTATATTCAAGGCCCTGCACAGTCTTGTTTTCACTGCGCTCTTCTGTCTCATAGCCCCATATCAGCCTGACTGTTCACGCCGCTCAGCAGCTATCAGCCTGCCTCAGCTGGACTTCCTGCCTCACCATTGGCAATTGGGCATTCGGCATCTCTGCCTCCGCACTCTGGAACTCTATCCCACAATCCTGTTGCCTCACCCCCTCTCTTGCCTCCTTCAAGTCCCATGTGAAGACTTCTTCATCAACTGTATCTTCAGGCCCCCACTTTCACCCCCACAATATCCCAACCTCCTCCTTTTTGATCCCAACTCCTAGCTTAGCTCCCAAACCCTTGATTGTTCAGCACCCTGGGACATTTCTCCAACATGAAGGGTGCTTTACAACTGTAATGTGTTGTTGTTGTTAGTTTATTGCTACTTTTTATTTTCTAACACTGATCTTGGTATTCATGCCATGAGATTTAATTGGGAGATTGTTGGTCAGGTCATCATGAGAAACTTTGTCAATAAAGAAAATTGGTGTTTCATTGAATCCTTCCTACATGAAGGACACCATATAGTTTTAATTTGTTGTTGTTCTTGAATAATTTGGTTACATCAAGACGAACTGAATTAGAGAAATTGGAGAGTTATGGGCATGAACAGGCTCAGTGACCCTCTCAACCCCACACTCGGCTGGCTATGCTGGCTCAACATCAACAACAATTTTCATTTACTGTATACAGAATCTTCCATGCCGGGTGGCATCTCAGAGCACTTCATTATGGTGGAGCCCGAGGCCATGCCAGGGAGAGGGGGATAGTGTCTGTAAACATGTTCAAAGAGAAAGTTCTTCAGGTGCGACCTAGAGATGAGAAAGTAGGGTGCGAGGTGAAGGGGTTGAGGGAGGGATAATGTTTGGGGGTGTTATTGGCTGAAAGCTCGCCCGCCAATGGTGAACTGGAGGATTTGGGGAACAAGGAGAAGGCTGAAACCAGAGGCGGCATTGGTACTGCTGTGAGGAGAGAGGATGTTAGATAGGTAGGAAGGTGCAGAAGAGTGGAGGGATTTAAACATGAGCGAGAATCTTGAGGTTGATTTGCTCTATGAAAGGGAGCCAGTGTCCTTGGCAATGACTGGGGTAATCGGGGTATGAAGCTTGGTGCAGGTGAGAATGTGGGAGTTTTCTGAATTTTCTGGGTGGTGGAGGAGGGGAGATATGTGAGGATGGCATTAGCGTAGACCAGCCGAGAGGTGACAAAGGCATGCACCAGAGTTTCGGCAGCTGTTGGGGGTGAGGTATTGGCAGAGACGAGCAATGTGGCAGAGATGGAAGAAAGCAGTGCTGGTAAGGAATTGGATGTGGGGAAGGAAAGATAACTGAGGATTGAACCTGATGCCTAACTTTTGCACGGGTTTGGAGAGTTTTACGGAGAAGTTGGATAGGTTGTGGCTCCCCATTCCCCAGAGTTCAAAATCTTAGTCCCCACCTTCAAGGTTCTCGACAGCCTTGCTCCTTTCTGTTGTGGCCATTTAACCCTTTATCACCTGTTCACTCCCTCTGCTCAACAGGCTATTCTGCAAGTTTGCCAATTAGATGATCTACGATCTATGAAACTTGATTCAAATTTAAAACCGTTCAATTGCATTGGCTAATAACAGTTGGCATGTTGTAATGAGAGGAGATGGGCTGTCTGATTGCAACAAAGGTCAAGTAAGAACATCCATCTGAGCAGCACCTCAAGATGATGGGTGAACAAATGACAAAAGTTATTTTGAAAACATTCTGTGCACAGCTGATTGAATCAATTGAAGAAAACTTACCACCATAAAGGCACATACAGGAATCCAGGAAGAGTCAAAGCTAGCAGTAACATCCTCCAATCTCGAATGAAATACGCAAAAAGAGGCATAATTGCATAGCCCAGAGCAGTAAACAGGCAGATGCCAAGTGGTCCATAAACAACACCCGCGGATTTGCTCAGGAGCTCAGTTCCTATTGAGGGAAATAAAGAATAAATAGGATACTTATTTATTAAAACCGTGGTCTACCCTTAGTATAATTTACTTTAGCCAGAAGAGAAACAATGTATTGAACGATAAAACTTTCACAGGTGGTTCATTAATTCAGGGAAGGCACTTCACTAAATATTACTCACAGCAAGGCTTACATGGCAAATGTCACTTAATGACATTAAATAGAGTCCTGTAGCTCAGTGGATGGAGCACTCACCTTACACCTGGGTTCAATTCCAGGCAGAGCAAAACCTTGGACAAATTTCCTTACTCCACATTCCTAATAATAATCCAATTATTCAAAATTAAAGCCTAGTTTGGATACAAATCCATCAATGTCCTCCCATCGTGAAAGGTCCTCTACAAATTCAATTCATTGTTGTTGTTATTGAAAATGGGCTTCAAAGTTAAAACTAAGGTGTGCAAACTCACAGCCTTCTGAACCAGAAATAAGAGGCTGACCATGTTAAGCCAAGGTCACATATCAACATGTTTTGAGAGAATACAACATAAGGAGAAAAACACGTGAAAATAAGGTAGAAAACAATAACTTAACCCAAACGTAATACATCATTTTGTTTGAAATGTTTTCAACAAAACTTACCTAAAATAAATGCAGCTACATAATTTGAAATCTGTCCAAGACCAACGAAAAAGTACAGTACACAGAACATCTCCCAGTTCACAGAGAACACTTGAATAAAGCTGAAGATTGTCTGCAAAGCCATGGTGACAAACAAAATTAACTTCCTCCCATACCTTCAAAAGGAAAATAAGCAAATATTAAATAAAAGTATGTTTTACAGAAATTATATGTATTGGTGACTTTCTAATACTTTTTAATACTGTTAAAGTATTTATTATTTTAATATTTTAGTATTATGTGCAGAATTCATCAAAGAAGGTAATCTTGTACAGTTCCTATGGGGTTATGCACTGTATAAATGAAAGTTGTTGCTGCTGCTGTTGTTATTTCATCCTGGTCACTTTGTACATTTTAAATATGGCATACCCTGTACGGCATGTTGTTTACAAATTCCAGTAGTTCATTAACATTTGATTTCATGACAACAGTGTTTGCTAGCCTTTAATCTAAAATAACTTCTCCTGCACTATATTTCAATGCTTGTTGCTTTTATTTTTAAATTATGATGCTACTCTTAGTTCTTGAAATAATGATACAGATAATAAACTTTGCATTTCATACAGTAGTGTCTCATCATGTCTGTAAAAAGCTTCAAAGTGCTTCACAGAATATAGCTCTACATGGTAAGGCACTATATTCATTTTCAAAGACATTCAACAGCAACAACAACAATGATTTACATAGCGCCCTCCACCCCGGACGGCGTCTAGATCGCTTCACAACAACGGATCCTGGGATGGAGGCAGCAGCAGGGGTAGAAAGGTGACCATAGGCACGGTCGAAGAGGAAGGTCTTCAGCTGGGACCTGTAACTGGGAAGAGAGGGGGTGAGGCAAAGGGAGTGAGGAAGGGAGTTCCAGAGCCTCGGGGCGTAGTGGCTGAAAGCACGGCTGCCGATGGCTGGTCCCTTCCTATCTCTCTGAACTGTTGATTCCCTATGAACGTTCCCACCCCCTCAATCGGCTCCCCGCCCGATGCGCCGTACCATCAATGGATGGGTTTCAGCCTCTCTGACCTCACACTGTGGAACTCCATCCCACAGTCCTTTCACATCACTTTCACTGTTGCCTCCTTCAAGGCCAGTCTCAAGACCCTCTTCTTCGATCATGCCTTATGCCGCACTCCCAACTTTTTCCCTACCCTTGCCCCCTACACTGCCCCTCCCCCTTGCTGCAACCTGATGGTACCATCAGCACCTTGGGACATCCTCCCAACATCAAAGGTGCGATACAAATGTATTTTTGGTGCTGTTATACTGAATGCAAAGATTATTATTCAATGTTTGGTAGATCACTCTACAAAAACAACAAAATTCCATTTCTAAAGTGCCTTTCATGTTGGGAGGATGTCATGTGCTGCTGAATAGTCAGGTTTCAGGCCCTGAGGATTAGAGCAAGGCAGAGGTAGGATGAGGGAGGACAAAGAAGGCACAATTGAAAAGGAGGATCTTGAGTCATTCCTCAAAGGAGTCAAGTGAAAGAGCAAGGCCAATGCATCGTAGGATGAAATTCCAGAGGGTGGGGGCTGAAAGCCTGGCCGCTGATGGTAGGCAGGTCGGGCAGGAGACATGGAGAAGGCCAGAGCCTGCTGAATGGAGGGAGCGGACAGTTTGATAGGGATTTAGCAGGTCAGAGAGGAAGGAGGGCGCAAGGCTGTGGAGAGTCTAGAAAGCGAGAGTGAGGATTTTTAATTCTATTCTCTGAGAGATGGGGATACAATAGAGCTGGGTGAGGATAGTGGTACTGGGAGTCATGGTGTAGGAGAGGACATGAGTTGCAGTGTTTTGGAGGGAATATTTGGGAAGCTCAACGAAGAGTGAGTTTCCGTAGTCATGCCTTGAGGTGATGAATGTATGTATGACGGTTTTGCTGGCCTGAGGGTTGAGGTAATGGTCCGCCATTACCTCAACGTCTGGCAACGTTGCGAAAGTGGGGAAAGACAAAGTGGGTTGTGGCATGGATAACAGGAAATAAGGACAGTTGAGGGTCAAGTAAGATGCCTAGATCCCTGACTGACTTGGTGAGTTGGAGTGTGAATCCATGGATGCTGTTGCTGCCGGTGCCTGATGTGCAGAGGTGCTGGGCACGAGCCACACAAGATAGATCAGTCTTACTAACAATCATTTGTGGAATGCTGTCTCTCATCCAGGACTTGATGTCTGACAGAAAATCTGACAGTCGGGTCAGGATGTCAGTTGTTCTGGAATTGAGAGTGAAAGTTGAGAGATAGAGATGGATGGCATCTGTGTACCTGTGGAGGCGACTGAAGATAGAACCATAAGGAACTCTACACGAGACTGTGGGCTTGGCTGAAAGATAAACTGTTGGTGGCAACAAATTCGAGACTGTGTGAGAAATAATAACGATTCAAGGACTTTGAAGTTTGAGATGAGAGAATAGGGAGTGGAGGAGTATGGAGTTGTCTATGGTATTGAAGGCAAGCGTGAGTTCAAGGAGGATGAGGAGGCAGAAGGCAGAAGTTCACAGGATGTTGTTTGTCACCTTCAACAGACCAGTTTTCAGGCAAAGAGCAGCATTGAAATTCACTGAAGAAGGCTTGTGAACGTGTGGTTGGAGAGGAAGTAATGAAATAACAACTCTTTAAAGATCCTGGGAAAGTAAAGGGAGGTTGGAGATGGGCTGGTAGTTAGAAAGCATTGATGTTTTTCCAGGGTTGGTGTGATCACAGCTGTTTTGAGAGCAATGGAAATGGTACCAGATTATACGGAGAGATTGATGGTGCCAGAGAATAGAAAAGCGAGGAGGTGGAACTGGGAGATAGAGATGGCTGGGGATGGGATCAAGGGAGCAGGTGGTGTCTTTCATGCTGGTTATGGTGGTGATAAGAGAGTAGGAGGAGACAGGTTTGAACATGAGGATGGAGAGATCGGAGTATGTGGCGGTGGTGGGGAGAGCTTGGTGTGGGGCTCGAAGAGGCAATTTGCTTCATTTTGGCCTGAGGAAATGCAGAATCTTTGCACAATCAGGAGAGAATGGGGGAGGTGTGGGAGGAGGATCTGGTTACTGCTGTGTTTGAAAGTACTTCACAGAATTATTGCATATTTGTTAGAGTGTTTATCTTTCAGGGAAGAGGAACTGAGTTTGTTTCCCAAATAGGGCGAAACAGCAAGTTTGCTTAAGCTAATGCCTGTGTTTACCTAGTATTAAGTAGAAACCCAGTTGTTAGTTGATTGGTAGATCATTAATCCCTTCTATAATAATTTAAAAAAATAATTTAATCACTCAACTGTGACATTTTTTGAAAGGTGTAATAATCTATTCAATAAATAAATTTGGTCATTCAATTCCTGACTATTTGTGGCATACTGCAATGTGCAGTTAACTGCCATTTTCCAGCCACAAAACATACAGTCAATTCACTTTACAGTGTATTCTGTGAAGTGCTTTGAGATGTCTTCAAAACGTGATCAAATGGAAAACTGTCCCTCAAACCCTCCACCTTGCACCATCTGTTTGGTTTTTCAATACCCACCTGAAAACCTTCTACTTCAACCAGGCCACACCTCCCACCCCCCCCTTCCAACTCAGGGTCAGCCTCCATCACTGTTGAGTGCCCTGATACTCTACCCTTCATGTAGCGCGCTATATATATGTGCAACATGTTGTTGTAGTTTATATTGTGCTACATCATCAAATGCAAGTTTTATTATTATTATTCTTGTCCTCTGGAACTTCCTGCCTCAATCCCTCTGGCTTGTCCTCCACTTGAAGACCTGCCTCTTTGACCTCTCCTTGCTTATCTCTCCTGCTAGTTGTCCAACCGTGCCACTATACAGCACTCTGAGACTCTATTCTAGGTCAACAGGTATATTATATCAATGCTATTCAACCGGTTAAACCTGCACTTGCCTTTAGACACGATGTATGTTATGAATGGCACACACCCTGCTGTTCTAGTGTGCAAACTCTTCATCACTGTGATGTCAATCGACTGCCGCATTCGGTCACAAAATATGCAGTTAAATCACTTCACGGTATATTCTGCGAAGCAACTGAATGCTACGATAAGGCATTACATCAAATGCAAGGATTATTATTATTTACTGTAAAGTAAGGAGACCTTGTATTTGTGGGTGAATATGGTAGCCCATTTGTGCACAGATGTTCCACAAACAGCCAGGAAATGAAAAAAACAATATTATTTGGGGGATCGTTGGCCAGGATATTGCAAAAAAATTCCTTTCTATTTTTGAATACTGTTTTGTGCAGTGATGGGATCTTCAACATCTATTTGAAGAGGTAGACAGGATCAGACTGATACTTTGTGCTTTTCCTAATTTACCTACTCTGGAACACAAATCTCCAGCAGGATAAAATTGGTATTTGGTTGGTTTTTGCATGAAGCCCTAATCACCTTCTGCTTCGCAAAATTGCCCCCGATGTGCCAAGAATCTAACCTTTGCTTTTTAACCATTTATGAGTCAAAGAATCACAGGATCATAGAGTACAGAAGAAGGCCATTCGGCCCATCATGTCTATGCCAGCTCTTTCAAAAGAGTTGACCAAACCAATCTCAATTCCCCACTCTTTCTCTAGACGGCCGCAAAATTGTTGTCCCCATATAATTATTTACTTCTCTCTTAAAGAATTCCACTATTATTTCAGACGGTGCATTCCAGATCTGAGCAGTTAACTGCTTGAAAACAATTCTCCTCACTTCCCCTCTGTTTCTTTCAACAACTGTTTTAAATTGGTGTCCTTGGGTTACTGTCCCACTCACCAGTGGAAATAGTTTCTCCTTGTTCACTCCGTCAAATCCCATCATAATTTTAAAAACTTCTATTGAATCTCCTCTTAACCTTCTCTGCTCCAAGGAGAACAATCCTATCCTCTCCTGATAACTGAAATACTTAATTCCTGGTATTATCCTGATAAACCTACTTTACACCCTCTCTAATACCTTGACAAACCTTCCTGAAGTATGGTGCCCAGAACTGAACACTGTCCTCCAGCTGAGGCCTAACCAGTGGTTTATGAAGATACATCACAACTTCCGGAGTTTTATATTCTATGTCACCTTTTATATAGCCGAGTATCCTATATGCTTCTTTTGAAAACATAGTTTAATTTACTTAACAATAAAATTGCATTGGTAAAGTGCCTTTCATTTGCCAGCCCACCATCACCAAGTGCAAAAATTATTATTATTAACCAGCAATCAAGTTCCTAAAGTCACTATACTGATAACCACTTGCAAAAAATATCAAAAGAAGCACAAGTTTGAAAGTCATTTCACTGTAGTGATTTGTAAGCTCTACCTGTCAGAAAGATGTCCAGAGCCAAACGAACCACAAAACACGCCTACGAAAAACACTGACATACTAAATGGTTCTTTCCAGCTATCGTCACAGATGAGATCCCACTGTAAGTAAATAAAAACAGTGTGTCAAACACACAAATGCTCTTTATCTTTTAATGGGTGTAGTTTCTATTAAAACATTAAAGTTTAGTATATCTAAATTTGCTGATGATACGAAACTAGGAGGAAGTGTTAATACCAAGACATTTTAAAAAATGCAGCACAATATAGATAGGTTAGGTGAGTTGGCAGGTAGGTGGCAGATACAGTATAATGTAGGGAAGTGCAAAGTCATCCACCTAGGTCACAAAAACAGCAGAGTGGGTTATGTTTTAGAGGGGGAGAGATTGGAAAGTGTTAGCGTGCAGAGGGACTTGGGTGTCCTTGTACACCAAACACAGAAAGTTGGTATGCAGGTGCAGCAGGCAATTAGGAAGGCTAACGGTATGTTAGCTTTCATTATGAAAGAGTATAAGAGTAGGGAAATCTCGCTGCAGCTGTATAGGGCACTGGTAAGACCACACCTGGAATACTGTGTGCAGTTTTGGTCTCTAAAGATGTGTTTGCCTTGGAGGGAGGGCAGCCTAGGTTCACTAGGCTGAGTTAGAATGATTTCTCATTTATAAAGGGATTAAGGGGTATGGGGATAAGGCAGGTAGCTGGAGTTAGAGTAGAATATCAGCCATGATTGAATGGTGGGGCAGGCTCGATGGGCCAAATGGCCTACTCCTGCTCCTATTTCTAAAACAAAACAAAAACAAAATATCTAATAGAAATCTCTTTTGAAAAACTATTGTTTACAATGTAATAATGATGCTTCTAGTTGATTTAAAGCTTTACCATCTTGTGGTGTTGTCTCAAAGCGCTTCACAGAATATACTGTAAAATGAATGGACAGTTTATTTTGTAGATGAAATGCATTGCTCAAGCACAGGAACAAAAATGCACTTGTGCTGGGGTCAGGTAGAGTTTCAATGTAATAAGGAGTGTTTGGTACTCACTCAGTGAGTACCAAACGTACCAAAAGTAAGTTAGAAAAACACAGTTAATGCATGAAAAACTACTATTCATGGATGTATAAGCCAGTCCAGAATCTTGGCATCTTGTTTGACCATCATCTATCCTTTCTGCCCCACATAGGTGTCATGACCTGCTCTGCCTTACCCCATCTCCAAACATTGCTGACTCCACCACTGTATCACTGTATCACTGTATCACACACTCGACCACCAAAACTCTCAAATTTGCATTCATAACATCCAGGTTTCACTATTTTAAAAGTTTGCTTTGAATTGTCAGCCACTCCAATTCCTCCCTCTATTGTGTCTTATCCTGCACTAGGCTCCGTGACCATATCACCCCCCTCTCGCCCGAGAATTGGCTATTTCAATCCACGAATGTTTCTGAGACACTGCTGTGTGCAATTGGCTGCCGCGTTTTGCCCACATACACTTTACATTACACTTCACTGTGATTTGCTTTGAGACATCTAGAAGACATGAAAAGCACTATATCAAAAGCAAGGATCAATATTATTATTACTAGTTTGCTTGTCAATAGTTGGTGTGCAAGTCTTACCTGAGAGACAATAGTAGAGATGTACCTGTCAGTGCTGTACTCCCAGCCATCCACACAGGGCTCAGTCTCACGTTTTGTGTCATTGAAACCATCTGTTACAGGAGCTTTGTATCTTCTACATCGACTGTAGATCATCTCACCATCCACCTCCTCTACAGGCAGCAATGAACTCAGATTGGCTTCTCCTGTGGTTCCGTTCAGAGAGCCAGGCAGACGGCAGTGGTGCTGGGGGGTGTCTGCCAGAAACACCATAGACAGACCCACATAGCCATTAGGAATAACTGAAATACTCATCAAAAAGAAAATTCTTCTCTGGAAGGATCCCCATTCTCCCAGAAAAGCGGTGGCTTCATTATAGTCTTGCATTGTCTCTCTTTCTGGATACAATGTTCTTCCAGTTGACACAAATAATGTGGACAAGTAATACTTGTTTCTCTGATGTCCTGGTCACAATATATAAAGTTCTTTGAAACAATTCAATACTGTAAATTAAAACATTCCCTCTGCTGTGCAGGTTTGGCTGGCAGGCACTGTACTCAGTAACAATGATAAATTTGACTATTATGGGACAGCTCCTCCCCTCCTAAACCAGTTCCACAACCTGATTAAATCCCTGTCTCTCAAATTCATTGGTTTTGTTTGAATCCAGTGTGTGAGTGTTTGGGACAACATCCCCAGATGATTGATTCTCCAGGCATTTTCTGGAGCAATGTTCCAAAATGAAACTGTGAGCTGTAGTGAGTCACTTGATGACTTATGTTAGTATTCGGAAGTCATCTCCTCTGGGCATAGTCCAGGGAACAGAAGATATTCTTGTGCAAAGTCCTTGGATTTACCTTTGACCCTGTAGGAATAGCTTGGGTGCTGGAATGGTTGCTGGTCTGATGAGTGGTCAAGGAAGTCTGGTCAGATGGCAGTGACTGCAAATATTCCTGTAAGAATATGGCTTTCTCCGTTGTTTATAAAGCAATTCTATTTAATAAAGCATAATCAATCATTACCCGAGTAACACCACAATACAGCGCTTCAAATAAAACAATACTACCAGAGGGGGACTTCTGCTGGATCGGCACCGATCTGGTCTCTCTCTCTCTTGAAGAAAAAGAAGCCCCCTCTTACTAACACAGTCACTTGTTTATAGTCCACAGTCCGAGTGTCATACACATGATGTTATCGTGGGCTCCTCGTGCACACCTCGTGGGTGTCACATGTCTCGCCATCCTTTCCTGCAACCGGCCTGGTTTCTCCGAAGGGACCCTTTCCGATGATTGTGCTGCCTGGGTATCTTCCTGCCCCACGTACTCAATACACTTATCTCATGCCCACGAGGTCACAACTTCTGCAAAAACAGGTTACACAAGACACAACACCTCTCCACTTCTCCCTGGTTTTATCTTGAACCATCAGGAGTCTGTGGTTTCCACATTCCCCAGCGTCTATCTGGCTTCTCCTTATTCTGCACTTTACCAATTTGCTGAACACTCTAAGTTACACACGTACGCAGTAGCAAAAGCAATGTTAATATAAAATCTAAAATCTAACTGTCCCCACCTTGATATCAAGCCCGTGAGGTATCACCACTGATGGTTTTTATTAGCCCGTAACTGCTCACAGCCAACATTAGAATAGGCAGGGTTTAGACATTGGTAATGGTGATAATTGTCTGCCTCAACCCTGCCTGTTCTTATCCCAAGTGACTGAAGCAATATCAGGAGAGTCCAGAAGGCCCACATGGTAACGTGAATGTGTCGCCTGTAAAATACAAGTGCAGCATACATTACTAATCCAGTTTAACCCTTTGGGAATTCAGTTCCCCTTTACAGTCTTTTATTTGGTTAATATGTACCCACTTTGCTTGTTTAGAAGTTTTAGATGTATGGAGCAAATAAACGGCAGGGCTTGATTTCTCAAGAATTTCAAATGGGCCTTTCCATTTTGAGTCGAATGGTGATTTGGTCTGTCCATACACACGGATCATTACCTTATCACCGATTGCTTTTCCGGCTATGGGGCCAGCTTGGTTGGATGCTTTTTCCATAGCCTGTTTAGCTCTTCCCGTGTTTTGAGCCACAAACACGTTGGTTTGTTGGATGTTTTTCAACGTGTTTTGCATCCAAGTTTCCTCTGCTGCGCCCTGCAGTTTAATGTTCCCTGATACTTGGGTAAGTGCCTCCTGTGTCATGACCATTGTACACCCGGGTAACCACATTAATCCACCAGTCATAGCCTGATGGGGAGATATTCCAGTGGTTGCATGTGGGGTGGATCTTATTGCCATTAAACACATTGGTAGCGCGGTAACCCATTGTGTGGCGTGATCTGCACAACAATTTTTTAGTAATGTTTTCAGAGTCCGGTTGCTGCGTTCCACTATCCCCGAAGATTGAGGATGATATGGAATGTGCATCTTATGCTTGACTTCTAGTAAAGTCATTAGTTTGGTGAAAGTTTCACCAGTAAAGTGTGTTCCCTGGTCACTGTCCAGTGTCATTGGGATTCCCCACCTGCAGATCACCTCGCGCAATAAAACTCGAGCAGCGGATAACGCGGTACAATTCTTCGTAGGAAAAGCTTCTATCCATTTAATGAACTTGTCGATGATGACCAAACAGTATTTGTACCCCCCCTGAGCGGTAGGGAGGGGATCGATGAAATCTATCTGGATATGGGTCCGTGGGCCTACGGGTGGTGGTGCGCTTTGCAACATTGCTTGTTTGGACAGCGGTTGAGGGTTATGTTGTAAACAGACAATGCAGTTTTGACACAAAGCGAGTATGTCGGGACCCATTTGGGGCCACCATACGTCTGCGGAAATTTTTGCAATAGTTTTTGACGGGAAGAAATGCCCCCCCATAGGGTGTGAATTATTAACCTGTTGTTGAGGTGAACCCTGCTGTGGGCCATGCCAGAACTCCCCTGTCTGCGTGGCATGTTTCGCCTCAGAGTCGCCTTTTGCATTCCCCATAGCATCTGCTCCTGTCCGGGCGTGGCCTGCTACCTTGCCCACATACATGGGGGCTGAGCGGCATTATAATAAATTAGCAAGCGCCATCATTAATGTAGCATGAATAAGGGGCTTACCAGCGGCGGTGCAGAACTGCCGAGAGGCGTACAGAGGTAGCAGCAGGACGGTGTTGACCACGTATGCACTGTCTGACCAAATATTGATAAATATTGTGACATAGAGGACTGCACTGCTTGTACCAACGCGGCTAACTCCGCCAACTGTGCCGAGTGTGGGTGACACCGGAACCTTTGGACGGATGTAGGCGTAACAACGGCAAACCCAGTGAACGCTTTTCCGTTCACGTGATAAGAAGAACCGTCAATGTACACGTCCATGACAAGAATATCTGGAGTTGGTTCCAAGGGGAGTTTACTAACTCCGTACTCGGAGAAGTCCGTACTTGGTAGGGGGCAATTGTGGGGCACCCCAGTATACAACAACATTTGTGGAATTAAAGTAGTAGGTCCCGTCACCACCGAGATATCGCGGTCCACCAGAGTCAACGCCCATTTTGTCAATCGTTGGGAGGATACTAGGGTATTACCGGGGTTGAGGAGCAGCCTAACTCGGGTATGAGGGGAGTGTAGTACTATCTTCTGGAGACCGGTGATGTACTGAAACGATGTTACCGCCCAACATACGGCCAACAGGTAGCGCTCACATGCATCAAACTGTTCCTCTACTCCTGTTGGTATCCGTGAAATGTACGCAATGGGCATATGTTTTCCCTCCCAGATCTGGGTTAGTACAGCAGCAATGGATGCGCAACCCGCAGCCACCTCCATATGAAACAGGGAGTGGGGGTCTGGATAACGCAAAGAGGCAGCTTGTATCACGGCTTGCTTCACCCCGGATATAGCTTCAGTATGGGAATCCTCCCAAACTGTCGTTAAATTTTCATCAATATCAGATTTTAACAGTCCGTAAAGTGGTTTAGCCAATTCTGTGAACTGTGGCAGGAACTCCAGGAGCATTTCGCGCACCCATGGTATTGCGGTTTCAACAGGAGGATAATACAAAGCGGGTTGTTTAATGGCCCATATAGCGTGTCTGTCAGGTACTATGACACATTCTTTACCATTTCTATCGTCAGACAACCAAACACACCGATTAGTGTAATCAATGACGGTACCTCGGGGAATTAACTCATCCCCTCCTAGTATCCCTGATTCGGTTAGTTCAGTAACAGCAATAGGTCGTGACAAAGTAATGGCATGCCCAGACACAAGTATCGGTAATGGTCGCAAATATTGACCCTGCATGGTTTGGCCCAATATCCCGTTGAATTCAGTCCATTGTTGGGTACACGGGGGAAACTGAGTGGTATTTTTAAACCGGAAGTAGGTGGCAGTGGATCTGGAGTCCACTAATATTCTGTGTGTGACTCCACCCACCGAGATTTTAATCAACGGCCGGGGTCCCTTTATGTTGTAAAACGGGACACAAAACCGGTACTGATCGTCCGGTGGGGGAGTCGCGTGCCTTCATTGATCTCCCTGGGGTGGGGCGGAGGGTATTACTGATGCAACCTGTTGCTGTTTGTCCCGCTGTTGTTTTAGGAAAGCCTCCCCCAGGCGGGCCAATAATTTACTTTCGAAATTTAGTTTCCACTCTTCTAAACTTTCAGGGGAGGGATCAGTAACTCCCTTCTTTGGCCCCCTGTTAAAACCCCCTTTTCCTATTACCTTTTTCTGGACAACTAGGCGATCAGTGTCCCACTTTCCCGCATGTAAAGCAAGTATCCCCCTTTGGTCGAAATCCCGGGGGTTGAGTCCGCTCTTGACGGATACCAGTTTTGACCCCTTCAACTAGCGCGCACTCGACGTCTGTAACTGTTTGACATGCGGCAGCCTCCTGCTTAATGGTTCGTATCAAGTGCTCGTGGCAGCGGATCGCAATAGCCATCAATTGACCCCATGCTGTGTTGGGGTTGATACCAATTCCGATAGCGGCAGCGGTTTTTTTATTCAGGCAACCAAACCAGCATCGTTTATAGCATTCAGACGCCTCACATGCAACGCGGTCCATGTCTTGTTCCTGGCTAGCCGCATATAGGTGCCACAACCTCAGATGGAAAGCCTGTGGGCCTTCATGAGTACCCTGTTTACAATGGGTTAAATCTTCAGTAATATCTGTATGTCGGCACAATACCTCGGTAAGCGTCGTTTCTAGCTTGGCTAAACCATTGTTCACTTGAGCGGGGCTTAAACACATTCTTACATCGTAACTCATCATTGCTTTTAGTATCTGAATCCTATCCTCATCAGTGAGGTTAGGATTATCCTCCTTCCAGATAGCCCACTTACGAACCCAGGTTAACCAAGGGTTACCTAACAAGTTTTGGGCCTAATTGAGCGCAGTGGCCATTAACGTCTGCCGGTGTAAGGGCTGTAATAACCTGTTTGGTACCACTTGCGTGGCCAGCAGCGGTGATACTCCGAGAGGTAGAAACTGGATATACTTGTATTATTTCATCTTCCTCAATGGTATCCCCGTAATGCGCGGCCTCATCGTCCAGCTCATCCCAATCAGGCTCATCGTTATCATACCTCTTACTAACTGCAGATACTAGTTGGTGTGATCGTCTTGCCCTGGTGACTTTGTCATCTTTGAATTTGCGAAATCTGTCTAGTTCTAGTCTATCTTTCCTTCCTAATTCCTGCGTACGTAGCGGTCCCCTTAAATCCTTATTTTCCAGCAGGGCTATTTATCAGTTTATGTAGGAGAATACCATTTTCCTGTTCCAAGCTCTCGGCTTGTTTCACCCGTAACCCGGCCAGGTTCATGGTACTTGGCAAATGATTCTCTTGATCTCTTAAGCCATTCGCATATTGTTCTCTTGAACTTAATTCAGACTTAAAGTCTCTTTCATTGTTCTGAGAGCTTTCCTGTAATTTGTATAGATCTTGCTTATACTGGGTGCATTGACCCTGTACAGCTTGAAGTTGGGCGCTATTCTGAAATACCTGAGCGTCATGTTTAGCATTATTCTGTTGTGCTACCTGGCAGCTCCGCAACATCCAATATTTTAAGAGAGTCTTTTTATCTTTCTTAGTCAATCTCCTCTGTCTCCCTAGTTCTTCAACAGCTAAACATAAAGGTTTGAATTTGCCCCTAAACTGGTAAACAGCATCCTCGGGTAGCTCGCTATTACTGGTGCCGAGTTTTAATTTTTGAACGCGCTTAATTCGGTATTTTTCCATTTGGAGGGACCACGCTGTCGGGCCGTCCATTATGTTGAGGTTATCTATTCAAAATTGCTCAGACTCGAAACTTAACCTATTCAACTTTAGGAAAAACACGATTAAATTACGGGGCAATGCTGACTATCCTGCCGACTACGCCAACTGTAAGAATATGGCTTTCTCCGTTGTTTATAAAGCAATTCTATTTAATAAAGCATAATCAATCATTACCCGAGTAACACCACAATACAGCGCTTCAAATAAAACAGTACTACCAGAGGGGTAGGATCGGCACCGATCTGGTCTCTCTCTCTCTTGAAGAAAAGGAAGCCCCTCTTACTAACACAGTCACTTGTTTATAGTCCACAGTCCGAGTGTCATACACATGATGTTATCGTGGGCTCCTCGTGCGCTCCTCGTGCACACCTCGTGGGTGTCACATGTCTCGCCATCCTTTCCTGCAACCGGCCTGGTTTCTCCGAAGGGCCCCTTTCCGACGATTGTGCTGTCTGCGTATCTTCCTGCCCCACATACTCAATACACTTATCTAGTGCCCACAAGGTCACAACTTCTGAAAAACAGGTTACACAAGACACAACACCTCTCCACTTGTCCCTGGTTTTATCTTGAACCATCAGGAGTCTGTGGTTTCCACACTCCCCAGCGTCTATCCGGCTTCTCCTTATTCTGCACTTTACCAATTTGCTGAACACTCAAGTTACACATTTACGCGGTAGCAAAAGCAATGTTAATATAAAATCTAAAATCTAACATTACTATCACTTTGTGAATCACAGGCAAGCATCTATTGTGTGAACACAAATCTGTTAACAACAATAACAGCAAAATTATACTTGTACAGCACCTATCACATCAATGGAGGGTGGAGTGAAAGGGGGATATTTGGGGTGACTGATGGAACAGTCGAAAAGGGGTTTCTTGAGGCGTGAGTTGAAGGAGGCTAGGGAGGGGATGAGGTGGAGGGAATCTGGGATGGAGTTCCAGAGGTTGTGGCAGAGTCGCCGAAGGCTCGCCTGCCAATGGTGAGGCCAGTATGTTGGGAGATGTGGAACAGGCCAGAGCCTGGTGAGCAGGGAGGATGTGAAGGTTGGCAGGGATTAGCAGGTTGTAGAGGTAGCATGCGGTGAGGCCAAGGAGTGCTATGAAGGTGAGGAACCAAATCTTGATATAAATCCTCCGGGTGATGGGTAACCAATGGAGTCGGGCGAGGATGTGGGTGATGAGGTCAAGAAGCTTGGAGTGGTAGAGTCAAGCTTGCTGGACCTCGTATAGTATAACTGGAGATCCAAGCTTTTACAGGGAGGATTCACCTTGTAATTGTATTGGATGGGTCACGGTTATGGTTTAAATCCACTGTGGAAATTATGTGTGGAAATTATGCAGGAAGTCATTCCTGCATTGCTGGGTAGGTAGGAGATATACTGAGGCAGGTAAAGCTGCTGCTGACTAAAATGGCTTTGCTCAATATATTCAAACAAGAACACAATTCTTATTCCAATGCAGTTAAGGGTTAGCTTTTGTTGGATAGGAAGAGTACAAAGTCCCCCACTTCGACTGTTTAAGATCAGAAAACAATTATTAAACAACAATAAAATTCCACTTGTACAGCACAGTCTACTCAATCTCTCTTTTTGGTCAATGAAAACAACAACAAAATTACATTTATAGAGCGTCTTTCATATTGGTAGAATGTCCCAAGGTGCTGAACAATTAGGTCAGGTGGGAGGGGTTGGGGTAGGCGGAAGCAGAGTGGGAGAGTGGGGAGAGTTAGGAGGGGAGCAGTAGGCACGGTCAAAGAAGAATTTCTTGAGACCAGCCTTGAAGGAAGAAAGAGAAGAAACGAGGCAAAGGGATTGCGGGATGGAGGCTCCAGAGTGTGGGGGCAGAGAGGCTGAAAGCCCAGCCACCGATGGTTGGGCGGTTCAGGCTGGGGACATGGAGCAGGCCATAGCCCACTGAATGGAGGGGACGGGCAGGCTGATAGGGAGACAGCAAATCAGAGAGATAGGTGGCGGCAAGGCCGTGAATGGCCTAGAAAGTGAGGATGACCATCTTGAATTTGATCCTCTGGGGAATGGGGCACCAGTGGAGATGGGCGAGGGTTGGAGTGATGTAGTCATGGAGTCTAGTGTGGGAGAGTTCACGAGCTGCAGATTTCTGAATAATCTGCAACTTATGAAGGGAGGAGTTGGGAAGGCCGACGAGGAGGGTGTTCCCGTAGTCGAGCCTAGATGTGATGAATGCATGGATGAGTGTATTGGCAGCATGGTGGGTGAGGTATTGGCGGAGTCTGGCAATGTAGCGGAGATGGTGGAAGGCTGTACCGGTCATGTGGCGGATTTGGGGGAGAAAGGACAGTTTGGGGTTGAACAACACGCACAGATTCCTGACTGGTATCGAGAGGAGGAGAGCGCAGCCTTGAATACTGATGTTGCCAGTACCTGAGGTGCAGATGCGCTGACATGATCCAATCAGGTGGGACTCTGTTTTGTTGATGTTTTGTTGGAGGAAGTTGTCCCATGTCCAGGACTCAATGTAGGACAGACACGCAGTTGGAACACCAGTTATCCTGGAGTCGAGGGTGGAAGCAGAAAGGTAGAGTTGGGTGTCATCCACATACATGTGGAAATTTACTCCATATCTGAAGATGATGTCACCGAGGTGGAGCATGTAGAGGGTGGGGCAGCTGAAGGTGCGGTCGAAGAGGAAGGTCTTGAGGAGACCCTGAGCCCCAAGGAGGAAAGGGGGGAAGTGAGGGGGAGGGGCTGCAGGATGGAGTTCCACATTGTGGGAGCAGAGAGGCCAAAAGCCCGGCCACCAATGGTTGGGCAATTAGGGCAGTGGATGCAGAGCAGACCTGATCTGCTGAACAGAGGGGACGGGGGAGGCTGATAGGGAGACAGCAGGTCAGAGAGATAGGCGGGGCCCAGGCCGTGAATGGCCTTGAAAGTGAGGACAAGGATCTTGAATTCGATCCTCTGGGTGATGGGGAGCCAGTGGAGACGGGCGAGGGGGGGAGTGATGTGGTCGCGAAGCCTGGCACGGGAGAGAACATGAGCTGTCGAGTTCTGAATGATCTGCAGCCTGTGAAGGGAGGAGCTGGGGAGGCCGATGAGGAGATTTCCCGTAGTCGAGCCTGGAAGTGATAAAGGCGTGGCCAAGGGTTTTGGCGGCGTGGGGGGTGAGGTAGTGGCGGAGTCTGGCAATATTGCAGAGGTGATGGAAGGCTGTGCCGGTCATGGAGCGGATGTGAGGGAGGAAGGACAGCTCGGGGTCAAACAAGATGCCTTGATTCCTGATTGGCTTAGAGAGGTGGAGAGAGCAACCTTGAATGCTGATGTTGTCAGTGCCTGAGGTGTGGAGGCGCTGACGTGAGCCAATCAGGAGGGCTTCCGTCTTGT
The DNA here is from genome assembly GCA_035084275.1 of Hydrolagus colliei. Lineage (NCBI taxonomy): Eukaryota > Metazoa > Chordata > Chondrichthyes > Chimaeriformes > Chimaeridae > Hydrolagus > Hydrolagus colliei. The sequence goes on along the minus strand of CM068742.1, from coordinate 1,476,648 downwards.
TGACGTTGAGTTGTAGGAAATTTGCCCTCGTACAAGACTCGATGTCGGACAGACATGCAGTCAGAACACCAGTGGTCCGGGAATGGAGGGTTCATGCAGATAGGTAGAGTTGGTTGTCATCCGCGTACATGTGGAAATTTACCCCATGTCTATGGATGATGTCGCCCAGGGGGAGAGTGTAGAGGGTGAAGAGCAGGGGGGCAAGGACAGAGCCCTGGAGAATGCCGCATGTGACTGTGCGGGGGCTGGAGGAGAAGCTGTTGGAAGAGATGAAGTGAAGACGGTGGGAGAGATAGGATTGGAACCATTCAAGGATAGATCCTTCCAGGTTGAGGAGGGAGGAGAGGCAGGGGAGGAGGATGCCATGGTCCACGGTATCGAAGGCAGCGGATAGATCGAGGAGGACGAGGAGGCAGAAAGAGCCCCGATCACAGATGGTCAGGATGTCATTTGTGACCTTGACCAGGGTAGTTTCCATGCTGCGGGAGGCACGGAAACCCAATTGGAGGGGTTCGAGAAGTGAGTGTTATGTGAGGAAAGAGTGGAGCTGGGAGGCAGCCACTCTTTCCCTTGAAAGAGTGGCAAAGGAAGGGGAGGTTGGAGATGGGCTGGTTGCTAGATAGCTGCGACACATCGAGGGAAGGCTTTTTTAGGATGCTCTGTTGCTCTCATCATAATGGGCATTGAATCAAAGTTGAATCTTCAGCTATATTCTTGCATTGTTGCAGTTCTTCTGTTCTCTTTTGCTTCTATTCAATGTGGTTGGAATTGCTGTAATCTTGGAACAGTTAAGGTTGAGCTGCTTGAGTCACAAAATGTAGGTGGAAGTTCGACCTTCCTGGAGGAGAGGAAACATAGCCATTCTCTCAATAACTTAAACTGAACACTTGGAACAACCAACTCAGACTGAGAAAATTATAGGTTAGCTATAAACTCTTTTATAATTGCCCTTTTGCTAAAAAAAAATCAGGATAGTCCTTTCAAATTTGCACGTTCTCACCAATCCTCATATCCAAACAATGACCCGCTCTGCCTTCCCTCACCTCCGCAATATTACCCGACTCTGCCATTAGCTCACCCCAAAAGCCACTGAAACCCACATTCATATCTTCATCACAGCTTGGCTCGACTACACAAATGCCCTACTTGGCGGCCTACTAAATTCCTTGTCTACAGCTTGCAATAATCCAGAACTCAGTGGCCTATATCCTCTACTGCTCCAAGCTTTGTGACCCCATCACACTCACATTCGCCTGACTCCATTGGCTTCCCATCACCCGGAGGAAACAATTCAAGATTCTGTTCCTCACATTCAAAGCCCTTCTCAGCCTTGCACCATCCTACATCTCCCCCTGCACATTGGATCTCTTCTCCTGTCTCCAGAAGTCCCACTCAACTTCTCCTGTCTCCAGAAGTCCCACTCCGTACTATCACCTGTGGTGTCCCCCAGGGCTCTGTCTTTGGTCCCTTTCTTTTCAACTTATACATGCTCCCACTTGGTGACATCATCCGTAGGCATAGGGTTAACTTCCACATGTATGCGGATGATGCCCAACTCTATCTCTCAGCCTCTACCCTTGACTCCAGGACTACCACTGTTCTGACAGACTGTCTGTCAGACATCAAGTCCTGGATGAGAGCTAACTTTCCACAGTTGAATGTCAACAATACGGAGGCCCTACTGATTGGCTCGCACCAGCGCCTCCTTGCATCAGGTGCTGGCTGCATCAACCTCCATGGTTGCACACTCAACCTCACCAAACCAGTCAGGAACCTAGGTGTCTTGTTTGACCCTCAACTGTCTTTCCTCCCTCACATCAAAGCAATGACTCGCTCTGCCTTTCCCCACCTCCGCAATGTTTCCCAACTCCATCATTACTTCACTCCTAAAGCCACTGCAACCCTCATCCACGCCTTCATTACATCCCGGCTTGATTAAGCAAATGCATTGCTGGTCGGCCTCCCCAATTCCTCCCTCCACAGGCTGCTGTTAATCCCAAACTCTGCAGCCCTTGTCCTCTGCTGTTCCAAACTTCATGACCCTATCTCCCCCATCCTTGCCCGACTCCATTGGCTCCCGATCATCCAAAGGATCCAATTCAAGATCCTGGTCCTCACATATAAAAGCCCTCCACAACCTCACCCCACCCTACATCTGCGACCTCCAAACCCCTTACCACCTGCCCGCCCCCTCCGTTCAGCAGACTCTGGCCTGCTCCATGTCCCGTGACCCACCTGCCCAACTACTGGCGGGTGAGCCTTCAGTCACTCTATCCCCAACCTTTGGAACTCCATCCTGAAGTCCCTCCTTCTTGCACCCTCCCTGGCCTCCTTCAAGTCCTTCAAGTCTCGCCTCAAGACTTTCCTCTTCGATGGTCCCATTGGCGACTCCTTCCCAACCCCCCAACCTCTCCTTAGCTTGGGTCTGAAGCAGTAACCTGTCCAGCACCTTGGGACATTCTCCTGACATGAAAGGCGCTATATAAATGTAATTTTGTTGTTACACCCCACAGCATGTTTGTTGTTACACCCCACAGCATGGCACCCTACCCTCCCTCACCCTATCCATTGAGAACTGCCATATCCAGTTCTCCACTCCCCTCTCTGACTTAAACCTCTCTCCCTCTGAACGCACTGCACTCCACTCCCTCAGGGCCAATCCTGACATAATTGTTAAACCAAAACACAAAGTACTACAGATGCTGGGAATCTGAAACAGACGTTGCTGGGGAAACTCAGCAGGTCAGGCAGCATCCATGGAGAAATGAAAATGAGTCAACGTTTCAGGTCTACAACTCTTCGTCAGAACTGGGGCTTGTTTGGAGGGAGAGCTTTTTTGTTAAACTGTTTGATAAGGTGGGGGAGCACTGTCATTATCTAGTGAAAGGACCTCTACCTACTTTCCCCTGGACCATGACTCCACAGCTCAACACCAAGCCACCATTACCGAGGTAGTCAATGACCTCATCTCCTCTGGTGACCTTCCTCCTACAGCCTCCAACCTCATAGACAACCTTGTACTATTCCAGATACATATAATTTGCATGCATATGTTTACATATGTGGAATTCTCAGTCTGATTGAATAATAATTATTCTAATTTGGATACTGTTAAGCATAGTGATGTGATTCCTCATATGTCGGACACTAAGATGAGGTGAGAAAAAACTAAGTCCGGTTATAGCCGTGTTAGGATGTTGTAAAGTGAGGATAAGATAACAAGAAATGAGGAACAATGGCTTTATGCGCTTTAGCACATACATCAAATCACTCAAAGTTCAGCAAGGCCAGATAACGTTGGCCCATTGTTTTAACATGAAATTGTTAATGTGGTTTCAGCCCCTTGTTTCTATACTATCAGTTAGAGCAGCTGCTCTCAGTGACTCAGGGCCCAGTCCCTTGCTTTGTTCCCTACCTCAAAAACAAGACCTATCTCTTTTAGTGGTAGTATCAGGGGCAAACAGTAATATTGAACCGGGTGCAAATCAATTGATCAATCAAAACTTACATTTACATAGCGCCTTTCACGTCGAAAGAACGTCCCAAGGCCCTGTACAATTAGATAGGGACAAGAGAAGATGGGGAATGGGTCGGGGCAGGATGAAGAAGATTAGGAAAATTGACTGTATATTTGTGGGCAAAACACGGCAGTCAAATTTCGCACAGCAGTGTCCCACAAACAGTCATTGAAGTGGGACTAGGGGAAAAAGGGGGAAAAGAGGACATAGGGGGAGAGGGAGGGAAAGGTGGGGTGGGATAAGGTCAGGGAGGAAGAGGGCGGAGAAAGGCATTTAAGGGAGAGAGGGAGGGAAAGGTGGGTGGGGGCCAAGATCAGGAAGAAAGGGGGGAAGATGGAGGGAAAGGGAAAAGGGGGAGAGAAAATGGGGAAAGGGAGTTATGGAAGAAGAAGAAGAGGTGGGGGGAAAGGCCAGGGGGCAATGGGAGGGGGTTGGGGGAGGGGGCGGATCAAACAACAACAATAAACAACCAAAACAACAATAAACAACAAAAGCAATAATATTAACAACAAAAACAACAACAACCAACAATCGTCCAGCAACTGCTCCTTGTCCTCGCCGCCCGCAAGACAGGTGCAAACCAAAGGACTATAAATTACACTGACAAGCTCGCTATGATTTAGATATACAGAATCTCAGAGCAAGAACTGCGTAAGACGGGGACAAGCTGATGAGATGTGTGCTGTAACAATATCCAGTAGTATTGTTCTGTTTCTTTTAAGTATACTTGTATGTGTGGCGTGTAATAAACTTGATTTCTGTTTGAACCTATTCCAACCGTATTTGTATTACTAAAATCCGAGCACTTGTTAAGTTTCACTGTTCAGGTAGTTGCAAATACCAAACAATGTCTTCCCGACAAGGTCCTGACATTGAACAACAGGAGTTGGGAACAGATGTCAAAACGTTTCTCATAGTTCTGCCACAGTCGTATTTATAATTTTCATTATTTGTATAATCTTGCCATGCAAGAAATGGAGGGTGGGGGTAGGGTGAAGAACATATGGTCTGAATTAAGAAATTCCTTACGTATAGATTGGGAAATTGGGAAAGATGGAATCTTCTACCCCATTTCGCTACACCATTCTCTTTTGTGACATCCAGTCACATGTTTACCTTCTGCCTCACTCACAGATTGAGACTTTCGAGTGCCAGTTATCCAGATTGTAGCTTAGATCTAAGTTTCAATGATTGTCTATGTGAAGCTCATTTCTACATTAACAGCAGAGTTTTATGTAATCTGTAGAATGAACCATTGCATACAGGCCGCACAGCTCTGTTATAATGGGGCAATTCTGGAATGAGAGAGTTGTGTATGTGTCATATAACGTCTTATAATGTCTTATGATCACCATTCACTGCACATGGCACAGCAAATACTCTGGTTTGTTTCCCACAAAATGAAAAAAAATGACTGTCATTTCTGTAATAATTGCGACATTTTTCTACCTTTCAGGAACACTTAACAAGACCTATTATAATTATGGCTATCTTGACATTGATAGTTGGGAGTTGTCTGCTTAATTCTACCCGAAACATGTGAATGCTGACTTCCAGGGACGATCGAGCAGGTACAGCTATTAGCATGGTAATGTTGGGATTTCCGATCCTGAGAGTTCAAATGACGACCCACCAATCCTTAATAAAGGTACAGTGTATTTAATGATTATAATTAAAGTAGAATATAATTGATAATATAAACAGACAGAATATAAAGGATTATAATCAAAATATAAAAGATTATAAATACATAGTAGGTTCACGAATATTGAGATATACGTATATGTGGTATATTACTACCGGTTTGGTTTTGCAGGAGGTTGATTTCCAAGTCTCAGCCTTTGTATTGGGCTCAGCAACTCTCCAATTCTCAATACTCACATAGGTGCCCAAGATCTCTCTCTGACTCTTACCCTAATGTCCAAAGCTGCCCCAGTTATAATAGCCCCGGTCAAGAAGGATCCTTCTTGACTCTTGATCTGGTTTGGATCTTGTCATGGATTCTGGAATCTTGTGATTCCTTTGCCCTGTCTTAACTAGGTAAAAGGGAGTACATCACAAGGCATTTGTTTTTCTCTAACTCTACCTTATCTTTGTAAGGGCTGGTACTGGCCTTGAGAAGATCAGTTGAAGTGCATTATCAATCGCCTTGCTATATATTCCTTTGTCAGGGTGTTTGATAGAAAAGGCCTTTAACACTCAACCCATTATTTGGGAACCAGACTGTGTGTCTCATCCCATGACCAGATGCACCCTTATCTTGTATATCAAGACCGAAGGTCATATTCCTGTTTTTCTTACTCCATTTTAATTAGATCAAGGTATTGCCTACGCTAGCATTTTTGAGGTTTTCTTCTTTTGAAGATGGTTGCTATTCTTCAACAGTAAGTAACGGAAACCGTGTTCAATTTCCATTTCTTAGATCTGTGCTTTCTTTCTCCAATCCAGCTTTCCTTTCCCTGACTCATTGTTGCCCTTTCCTCAGCATTTCTGGACAATAAACATTAACTCACTATTTATTACTCCTACTATAGTTTGCATAACTCAGTATAAAAGAATGTTCAGTTCTCACCTCAAAGAGCACAAAGGTTTCCAAAATCAAGGAAGTTAAGACTTGTTGCATACATTTGACTATGATTGTCACCGACCTCCTGCTCGTCCCTCACATCCTCTACACCACCATAGAAGTTTGCACTTTCAGCCATTATGCCCCCTGAAACACCGTCTTTTCCCGCTTCACCCTCCTCTTCAACACTACTTATAGTGCTCCCACCTCTAGAAAAAATCACTTGCTGATTTGTCAAAAACTCACTTGCTGGAAAGGGTGAATGTTGGGCGAGAACAGCATCAAACTGAATGAGATTGGATATCCTGCTGATACACACAGGTAAGGTTCACACACAAATAATGCCACTTGGTGTAAGTAGCATCTATTCCCGTATAAGTAGCATCTATTCCTGTGAGATCGTTCCCCAGTAGAAATAAACTCATAGTATGCAACACGATATACAGAAACTCAGTGCCGAGATACAACTGGAGAATTTACATTCCATGCCAGACAAATGGAAATGCCCTTACATACGTGGGACATGATATTCAGATACTTGGAATTCAAGTACAAATGAACGGCACACTCCAGTCCGCAAAAATGGAAATTTCCATGCGAACTCTTCATAGCTACTAAGTGTGGTGACCAGTTGCCATGTGTGTCAGGCTGACCAAACACAAGTACTGTACAAATATTAAAGACTCGAACTGTGCATCAAATAGCTAAAGGTATGCTGACATTGGGGCGGGGGGTATAAGAGGTACTGGTAAATGAACCACCCATACTCTGCCTTAATATTTGGACGTCGACAAGATGTGAAAAGCACTATATCAAATGCAACGATTATTATTATTATTATATTTAAATATTTTGGGATCAGGGAAGTAAGTGGATTATCTTCTGATATTATAAATGGTTAGCTTTAATGCGTGTAAAAGGGAGAATATCACTTTAGCAGCTTCCACCCAACCTTTGATACTGTTGAAGATTTCATCCTATAATGTGTGGAGAAAATTAAATCTGAGAAGAATAGACATTTGGAAGAGATTTCAAAGGGAGCCCAGGCCAGAAGTAATCACTGCTGTCAGAGGATGAGAAAAAGTGCAAAAACATAAGAACTCAAGTGTGTTTGTACACTTGTAAGTATACCAATTAAGGTGCATTTCAAACAGTTAAGGTCTTCAGGAGCTTCAAATTTGCAGTCAAGTGCATTTGATTAATTGCATGAATTCAGTGAATCAAGTGCAAGGCTGTATTTTATTTATAAAGTTCATAAAAGACATAATGTTCTAGGCAGATAACGAAATAATCTTTGTATTACCAAACCCAAACTATGTTTATAACATTCATGATCAGTTCCCAATACTCTCTAAGTCTTCTCTACAATATCATTGTCCTTACAAATGTGGAACATGATATTCAGAAATTTGGAAATGAAATACAAATGCTCCAGTCCACAAAAATGGAAATTTCCTTCCACATCTGAACAACTAGTAGATTGGGATAACATAGTCCACATAAATTTCCACAAAACACTTCAACCCTAAATGTAATGAAAATATGAGAGAGGCAAGAGCTTTGATGATGGCCCCCAGCTTGACTGGCATTTGAAACTAGATCATCCTGCCAAGAGATTATTACCAAACCATATAATGATGAAAAATATGTACACAGAGAAATGGCCAGACATTTCCATTCTTCAAACCTGAGTATGTCACAGTGTCAACTGTCAAGCAATCAGTGGACAACATGAAAATCTGATAACCAGATAAAATGGGTGAAGATAAAGAAGGAGAGGGATTTACAATAATCGTAAAACACAATTCTTACTGTTACTTTATAAAAACGTACCTAAAAGAAAAGTAGATCCATAGATTGAAGCAACTCGAAAATGAACAGCAAAGTGCAGCACACAGAACATCTCCCAGCTCTGAGAAGCCATTTGAAGTAGACTGAAGACTATCTTCACTTTAATGTCCATAAATATGTCGACCACATCACTCCCACCCTCGCCTGGCTCCATTGGCTCCCCATCCCCCAGAGGATCGAATTCAAGATCCTCGTCCTCACCTTCAAGGCCATTCACGGCCTTGGACCACCCACCTATCTGAACTGCTGTCCCCCCATGAACCTCTCCGCCCACTCCGTTCAGCAGGCTCCGGCCTGCTCCATGTCCCCCACCCAACCCGCCCTACCATTGGTGGATGGGCTTTCAGTCTCTCTGGTCGCACACTCCGGAACTCCATCTCACAGTCCTTTTGCCTCGCTCCCTCCAAGGGGGGGGGGGGCAGAGGAGTGGAAGGATTTAAGAACAAAGGTCTAGAAATTGATCCTCTCTGGGACAGGGATCCAGTGAAATCTGGCAAGGACTGGGGTAATGGGGGAACAAAGTTTGGTGCGAGTGAGAATGCGGGCAGCAGAGTTCTGTCATTTCTTTCTTATATGTTTGACTATTTTTCAACGTTTGGTTCTATATATAGATATATGTACATATATACATACAGTGGAAGCTGCTTTAACTGGCCACAAGTTAATCCCAGATGCCGATTAAATTGGACAAATTGGACAAATTGCCCGACCCTGATTCATTTGTATTCTCACCTGCTTTAAAAATGCTGATTAATTCAGACAAAGTGCAGTGATTTGGCATTCCTCACTTGCTAGGAACGGCTCCGCTGGGGTTCAGGTGGGAGGAATCACATTGCAATTGATGGACGGCAGGAGCTGCTTGTGAATGGGTGGAATGCCCATCCATTCACAAGCAATTTCAGGCTATCCAATCATCTTGGACCTGCTGCTAATTGGCACATTTCTCATCCAATAGAAAAGGCAATGGTTCTGTTGTGGCTTATCTGCTGGTGGCAAAAGGTTAGAGAATTTCGGCTAACCTCGGACGCCATTTAAGCCAGACAAATTGGCCAGACACAACGTGTTTGGTTTAAGTGGCTTCAACCGCACATATACTGTATATATAAATGTTCCGGTACATATGCACATAGAATTTGCATGGTTAAAAAAAATGGTTAAAAAAAGACATAAAAATTAAAGGTTGTACTAAGAATCTCTTTTTCTTAGCAATACAATGTTTTTTTGTCACAGTTGGATTTTTAAAAAATATGTATATATATATATATATACACACAAACACACACATAGTGCTTTACGGTTTTTAATTTTAAGACATGGTCACCAAGGGATATGTCAGAAAATATAACAGAAACAGCAGGATTGTTGGACGAGTAACAAAGGGAGTGGAATTATCAACCTTAGTTGGCAGGAAATTCCTTTCCCACTAGAGTTAAAATCAATAGTTCTTGGATATTAATAACTTCATTTTAAACTCATCCCCAAGAGGAGGGATGGTGGGCATGACAAAAAGCCCTTGTCAATCAATGAATCTGGTGCCAATGAAACCTCTGTGATGCTGACATAACTCCTAGGGGAGGTTCAAATTGTTTGTACTAGTGTTAGGATTCTGACACTGAACTATTAGTGTTCAGATTCTGACACTGATAAACTAAGCACTGATATTATAGTTTGATGTGAAAACTTATTTTCTAATTGAGCTTCAAAAAGTCAGAAAAAGTTTTGGAGTTGTTAAAAGTACTGCATTCAGCAAATGCTATCATCAAGCTTTGTGTTGTAGAACCCTGAAAGTGAAAACCATTTAACATTTTCATGGATTTTATTTGAAGAATACGCATTTTGAAGTTGTACAAGAAGGAAATGCAGGATTATGATGAAGTTACTTCTTTCCTGGGAGAATGGGGATCCTTCCAGAGAACTGTTTTCTTTTTGTTGAGTGTTTCAGTTACTTTGAGTGGCTACATGTGTTTGTCCATGGTGTTTCTGGCAGACACCCCCCAGCACCACTGCCGTCTGCCTGGCTCTCTGAACGGAACCACAGGAGAAGCCAATCTGAGTTCATTGCTGCCTGTAGAGGAGGTGGATGGTGAGATGATCTACAGTCGATGTAGACGATACAAAACTCCTGTAACAGATGGTTTCAATGACACAACTCGTGAGACTGAGCCCTGTGTGGATGGCTGGGAGTACAGCACCGAAAGGTACATCTCTACTATTGTCACTGAGGTAAAGAAAAATTCAGTGTATCTTTCAATTTTACCAGTGGTGCAGCAAGTTCAAATTAGAGAACGGACTTCAGAAAGATTGCTTTACATAGAGACCTTCATCCAGGATCGTATCTTAGAATGCTGCTTAATAAAACAATATTGTTAAATCTTGGGGAAAAAGTTGAATTTCAGTGTCCACAGGTAAAGATTTAGCACAAAATATTGATTCAAAGTACAAAAAATCACATTTAAAATTTTTAAAATTTGTTTAAATTTTCTGTGTTAATAATTATCAGCTTCTATTTCTAAACTTGAAAATAGTTCACATTTTTGACAATAATTACATAATTTGCCTCCATTTCAATTTTGTCTTGGTTGATGGCATTCAAACTCCAGAAGTGGTGTGTAAATTTTAATGCCAGGGACTATTTGCATAATTTTAGTATTTATGACATTAATCCATGAGGAAGAGAGTTTCCCTCAGGGTATTGGCTAACAATCCCTGAAATAAGATTAGTCATTCACTTCATGACTCTTCTCGGCACATTACTGTGCACATATTGACTGCCAAGATCATTTACAAAAATGTACAGTTAATTCACTTCATAAAATACCGTGTGAAGCTCTTGGAGATATTCTCCTGACATGAAAGGTGCTTTATTAAATGTAAGAATTATTATTATTTTGTAAGGTTTGCAAGTTAAATCAAACCAATTGTTTAATCCCCATAAGAACAATACAGTAATCTACTAATCTGAACACTGCCTTTTATGTTTATTAATGATTCTTCACTAATCTGAGATATTTTGACAAATACCATAACCATTAATAAATAAAAACAAATGGCATTAAGAACCAGTGATGAGTTGAGAAAATCAGTGACTTACACACAAAGATTTTCATATGCACAAATGAGTAATGCAAAAAATGAATAAAAAATCAGTTATTTACAGGTGATAAATCAGGTAAACAGAAGGGGTGAAGCAATGAAATAATAAAATAATTGCAAGGCATATATCAACTGAGAAAATTTAAGTGTATTTTGCTGGAATAGGAATCTGGTAACGCTATTCAATGCTTAGTGCAAGGAATATGGTTCTTCTCCATGAATATTAATTGCTGTCACTTCTGTCTAATTTGTTAGGTCTCCCTTGTGACTCAGTAATAATGGATGCCAACTGGCAAGCAGTATCCTCAAAGCTAAAGCTGCTAATAGCCTATGGACTGTTCATTCACAGCTTGGCGTGAATGGGACTGGCAGCCTATCAAATAAGATGCACACTAGGAAAAAGTCAATAAGTGCATGAGAGAGTGAGAGAGTGAGAATGACCCATTTGTCCCATTTGCTTCAATATCCTTCCTTGGTAACATATTCAAATAACTATAATACTCTTTAATTGGAAATGCGCTGCCTTCTTTTCCTTAATATTTTTACGTGGTACCTCTTGGTGTTTGAAACCTTCAGTTTTGAGAGCAATATGCATTCAATGCATTTCGGCCGTTTTCTGAAGAGAACAAGTCCTGCTTGTGGGAACATAAGCATGTTCACCATGGAGCTTATCTGGTGATGTGTTTGGCAACAGAATAGTGGAAGCAAGCTTCATGGTGGTCTCAGTACTTCTGGTTCTGAGCCAGGCTGGTCCACAGTACTCCAGGCAGCCTGCTCATTGGTAGGACTTGGAAAGCAGATCAGTCATTCATTGGGAGCATGGGTTCTTTGCACTCATCTTCTGCACTCAAGCCATCCCAGCTCTGAGTTGTTAATCATTCAGTTTCACTCTTAAACAAACTATAAATCTGCTTTACATTTAGCAAGAAACCCAGTTATTTTGTTTACCTTGCAAAAGTACTATTTTCACATCAAGAGTGATTTTGAACAAGTTGAAGGTGTTTTCAGTGGTGAAAGAAGAGCATACTAATTTCCAGCTTCACCCCTCGATTATAAAAGTTTCCGCCGCATTGACATGCATCACAAGCAGAGGGAAGCTTGCCAGACAGCTTTGTTGTGCTTGAGGCTGCAATCAGCAGTAGAACTAACCACTCTATTAAGCTTGGGACAAAAGACCAGTTTATTCTGTTTCGCTAAAATATAAATTGGAATCCCGAGAACAGGTTCATTTACGGATTGGTGTGAGTAGGAGTGGCAGCCGATCAAATTATAATAATAATAATGATCTCTGCATTTAATATAGCACCTTATCACGTTGCCGAGATGTCACAAAGAGCTTCACAATCCATTATAGAGTGGATTTATTGTATTTTGTGGAAGAGACAAGGCACCGTGTTATACATAGCAATTGCCACAAACATTCTAAATTACAATAGAGAAACAAAAGTCATTGGTATTGTATGCTTAAGAATTTATTTCATGACTAAAGCAAAAAGACATACAACGTTGCATTGATTCAATAAATAGGTAACAATACTTAGAGTTACGATAATAATGTGTCTTTGAGTTCAGATACAGTATGTCACAATGGTATGAATATTAAAATTCATAGGCAGCAGACAAAATGTTCTTGTTTTATCTCAGGAATGCTTATAATAGTGGATGCTCAGTCTCTTGCCACTGTCGTCTAGTATGATCGATGTCTGTCCTTCTTTCCTCTTTCTTGACATGATTATACACGTTACTGTATATTTTATGAAGTGCTTTGAGACTTCTAGAAGACGTGAAAAGTGCTATATCGAATGCAAGGATTATTATTATATGTTCGGTGTTATTGAAACAGTGATTGTCTAGCGCCTTGGGACGTCCTGCTGACGTGAAAGGTGCTATACAAGTGTAATTTTGTTGTTGTTGACATGGTTAACCAATTTCTTTCTTCAGGCTCCATTCCACTACCCCTGAAAAGATCCACCTTATTGAGAACTGTGTCAATTGCATACAACAACAACAACAAATACTTTCCCAGACCAAACTCTGTACACACATCTCACCAGTTCTGGCCAGGTTCCATTGACTTTCCATAACCAAATGGATCAACTTCAAGATCCTCACACTCTTATTCAAAGCCATTCACTCCCTGGCACCTCCTGCTTCTCTGACCTCCTCGTTTCCGAATCCACCAACAGGCACCTCCGCTCGACTGGCACCTGCCTCCTGCTTGTCCCTTGTACCCTCTGTTCCACCATAGGAGGTTGGATTCCAGCTACTACACCCCAAAACTGTGGAACACTCTCCCTCAACCCCTCTGCTTGCCCCCTTTCTCCACTATTTTCAAGTTCTGCATGAAAAACTTCCTCTTTGACCATACTTACGGCCATCTGCCCTTCAGGAGGCAATTTAGCCGACTTAGCTCTTCATATTACCATATCCAGCAGATTTCCATCCTCCTATACCGTTTTGGTTAGTATTACATCAGGTATCCTGTAACATCTGTTACACTTAGAAAGACTTTCTCCAACCTGGTTCAATTTAATCAGTTAAAATTTTTATCAACAATTGTACAAATCATTCCCGATACCTAAAAACAAGCGTAAGCAACTGTCTCTTAATCGAAACAACATTTAAAATCATGATTGTAATCCCCAGCTCAGCTCAACCCCAGCTAAGATTAACATTTTAATAATTGACTTCTGATCACAACACTTGCAAGTAACCTTTTTGGATGTGGGGCTGGAGAGTAGCAGTGTTAGCTGTGCCTAAGCCCTACTTTCCATCCTGTGCTTAATACCCTCCAGAATTAGGCACTGTATACATCCCTCTGGGGATAGAGTGCACATTCCATTCCTAAAATGGGAATTTCCACACATAGAATACATGGAATACACAGTCTGGTATGGATACTCTTAAGTATGTTGATGTGTATCCACACATGTCAGGCACCCATCTGGCTGACCTTATCCCTTCCCTGAAAGTATCGAATGTAATCTTCCCTCATAACTTAATTTTACATTTCCAGAAACTTCTTGCTTTTTCTGTATGTTCTCATGGATCATAATGTCCTTCTTTGCATTAGCTGCTAGAATTGCAAAGTGTATTGTGAGCAGATAGATAGTCTTACAAAGAACTACCACGATTGTCTTTTGAGTTGTGCTATACACCACTATTCATGTAACCCAGCATCTATTTATGTATTTCCTGCAACAAAGCTACATACTCACCTTCATAACTGAAACCAATTGTATTCGGAAACAGATTTCTTTCCTCAATAAATAAATAAATGAGGTGAAGGTAAAATGTGTTGTGAAATGAAGTTACCTGATTTTTAGGTAATGATGACACTCAAAACTGGACAAAAGTATCGCCTCCTTGATTTCTTGTTCAGTGAGGTCACAGTTTTTGATTGGCAGCCACCTTTCAGGAGAACATTTTATAGGAGATTGTCACTATAAAACAAGCAATGCTTTATCTAAAGCTTTTTTATAAAAAAACTTGAGGAACAAGCCAAAGCAAAATAAACTGCCATGTGTATAGTTTGTAGATGCCATTTTAGGCTTTGTCACCACTATCAGTTCCAGCCACTTTGTCCTGAAGCTATGGAACTCTTTACCTCAGTTACTCCACTTTTCCCATCTTCAGATCACACATGAAGACCTTCCTCTTCAATTATGCCTATGGCCAACGCACATTAGTTCTACATCAAATTTCTCTATTATTATGTGTTAAGATGTTGTTGTTTTGCAGATCGAGCATGCCCCAGTTTCCCTTATTTCTGGATTTCTCTGCCCCCACTATTTGGAACATAATCCCTTCAATTTGTTCCCTCACTTGCCTCCTTGAAAGCCCGTTTCAAGACCCTCGTCTTCAAATCCGCATTCAGCCACCCTTCTACCAAACCTACCCTCCACCCACACTGATCCCAACCTGCGGCTCGAGTCCAAATTCCTGATTGGCCAGCACCTTGGGATATCCACTCAATGTGAAAGGCACACCTCTGCTGCTACCGTCCTATCTCAAACCTGCCCTTGCTTGCCAATGTTCTCGAACGCATTGTTGCCACCAAGCATCGTGCACAGCTCTCCCCCAAGATCTACTCAAACCTCTCCAAGCTGGCTTCCTCCCTGCCTACAGTGCAAAGAATGTGCTGGTAAAATGTTCTCTCTATCTGTGACCAGAGCTCTCTGTACCTCCTTATTCTCCTGGACTCTCTGCCGCATTAGACACACTCAATCACGTCATCCTCCTCCAACCCTGTCTTCCATCATCAACCTCAGTGGGACCTCACCACCTTAGTTTGAGTCCTACCTTACAAATCGCAAGCACTACATTTCTGCAAACGTTTTTTCTTCTTGCCTCCAACCGGTCACCTGCAGGGTACCGCAAGGATCCATCCTTGGCCCCCTTCTCTTCTTAATCTACATGCTGCCTCTTGGTGATGTCATCCACAAACATGGGATTAACTTCCACATGTATGCGGATGGCTCTCTACTTTTCCAACTCTAGTTGCAACCCCAGTCCCCTGATGTTCTGTCAGCTTGTATATCAGACATCAAGAGCTGGACGAGCACAAATTTCCTGCAGTTAAACATAAACAAGATGGAAGCCATACTCTTTGGCTCCCGTCAACATCTTCTCGCCCATAGTTCCGACCTCCTCTACCTACGTGAACTGTCTTTAAAAGTCTCCGAACCCATGTGCAACTTAGGCATCAGGTAGAATCCCTAGTTATCATTCTTCCCCCACATCCAGTCTCCAATCAGCACCACTTTCTTCCACCTCCACAACATTGCCCATATCCATCAATAACTCATTCCAACAACTGCCCAAAGTCTGGACTAGTCCAATGCCCTCCTCACTGGTCTCCCCTCCTCTCCCATTTCACAAAGCTCAGCTCATCCAAAACTCTGCTGCCCCCATTCTCAATCACATCAATTTTCATCCCTGATTACTCCAGTCCATGCCAAACTCCCCTGGCTCCCTATCACAGAGTGGATTGACTTCAAGTTCCTTACTCTTGTGTTTAAAAACCCTCCTAACCACTCCCTTATCCCTCTAACCTCCTCTTTCCTCACAGCAACTATCTCACCCACCATGCTGCCGAAACACTCGTGCACGCATACATCACCTCACGGCTGGACTACGGAAACTCTCTCCTCGTCGGCCTCCCCAGTTCCTCCATTCACAGGCTGCAGGTCATTCAAAACTCTGCAGCCCGTGTACTATCCCGCACCCGCCTTCGCGATCATATAACCCCCACCCTCACCCGTCTCCACTGGCTCCCCATCCTCCAGAGGATCGAGTTCAAGATCCTCGTCCTCACCTTCAAGGCCTTACACGGCCTTGCCCCGCCCTACTTAACCGATTTACTTTCCCCCTATAAGTCCACCCGGACCCTCCGTACAGCAGGACTTGGCCTGCTCCAAGCCCCCCGCCCGAACCGCCCCACCATTGGAGGCCGGGCCTTCAGTTTCTCCGCTCCCACCCTGTGGAATTCCATCCCCCAATCCCTCCGCCTTGTTTCTTCCCTTACCTCTTTCAAGGCCGGTTTGAAGACTTTCCTCTTCGACCGTGCCTTTTGTTCCACCCCGAATTTCTCGACCTCCCCTATGTGTTTCACCCCTTCCCGTACACTCCCCTTCCAGCTCGGGTCACACGCCTCCTGTGCAGCGCCTTGCGACGTCCTCCCGATGTGAAAGGCGCTTTATAAGTTTAAGTTGTTGTTGTAGCAGTACCCGCTCCCTCCACTCTACTTTTCCACCGAATCCTCTGCACCTCTGTCGGCAGCCATGCAGCCACTACACCCTCCCTCAACCCCTTTGCTTCATCCCCAGCTCTCCCATCTTCAGGTCGCGCATGAAGACCTTTCTCTTTGACCGCGCTTACGATCAC
This sequence comes from Hydrolagus colliei, assembly GCA_035084275.1. Taxonomy (NCBI): domain Eukaryota; kingdom Metazoa; phylum Chordata; class Chondrichthyes; order Chimaeriformes; family Chimaeridae; genus Hydrolagus; species Hydrolagus colliei. The sequence continues at coordinate 1,459,734 of CM068742.1, read as the reverse complement.
CTTCCAGCTCCCCCCGGTTTAGCCTTGGCCTTTGTGAAGCTCTGAGATGCCGCCTGGCATAATAATAATCCTTGCATTTGATATAGCGCTTTTCACGTCTTCTAGACGCCTCAAAGCGCTTCACAGAATATACTGTAAAGTGAATTGACTGTATATTCGTGGACAAAATTGGCAGCCATTTTGCACACAGAATGAGGGCAGTATACAAATGCAAGTTGTTGTTATAGAAATGCAATACATTTTTGTTGCAAATATCTGTCTATGATGAAAATTATTCTCATCATTTTAAAGACAACATAATCCTTATATAACTATATCCATCATAATTTGACAAATTGTGGCCTCTTTCTCTTTGTTTCTGAAATCGGAATTTCCCAGTATCCTTACTCCAAAGCTAACAAACTCCTCATTTGTGTTAAAATAAACTGTTTGCTTAACTCCAATAAAACCCTTCACCACCAACCTGATCACATTGACCACCAACCTGATCACATTGACCTACAATGATGTAGGTCACATGCTATCAATTGCTTTCAAAGTGCTTTCAGATATTTAAATGTTCCCAACGTGAAAGGCGCTCTATAAATGTAATTTTGTTGTTGTTTTGTGGTTTGTTGTTATATCAAATGCACGGAATTTATCATAATAAACATTGGCCAGTGCGCAATTGTGAGTGAACCACGATTCACTCACAAAATATATGGTCAATTCACTTTACAGTATATTCTGTGAAGTACTCTTAAGACTTATAAGATATTATAACTTATAAGATGCTACATTAAAGGCAAGGATCATCATTATTATATTCAATATTATCAGCAAGTACCAAAAAAAGCCAGAAAAATTGAGATTGAAATGATTCAATACTAAAACATTTACAGAGCTGTGTAAAGCTGCATTAGCTGTACATTGTGTACATATGTGACAAACACTAGTTGCTCCGTAGTAAATGAAACTGACACGTCCTCTCGATCTAATTTTAAATAGAAACATAGCGCAGTCAGCTAAGTGGAGAAAGAAGTCAGTGATGTTGCTGAGTGTGAGATATAAAGGGAATTGTCAGCTGGTGGAACTCAACACAAGCTGGATATGGACTGCAATAAATGATTGCAACAATTGGTTCCAAGAATGATATAAAATCTGCTCCAACATGTTATGAATACCTCGCGATACCTGCTAGTTTCAGCCTGGCTTCAGCATCTAATTGTGGGTATCAGAACTTTGACCCCCACATAGCCTAAGCTGATACTCTAATGCAGTGCTGAGGTGTGCTCGATTGTTGGAGGTGCCAACTTTTCAATGAGGTGCTGAACCAAGGACGTCTCTGCTATTTGGTAAATGTTAATGATAATAATGCTCGCATGTAGGGTAGCACCTTTCATATTGGGAGGATGATCCAAAGCACTTCACAGAGTTTACTGTGAAATAGAGTGACTGGTGTCTGTAGGCAAACGCAGCAGTCCAATTGCGTAACAGCCACAAAATGACTAATCAATTTTGGGGGGGGGGATTGTTGGCCAGCACAATGGGAGAAACTCCTTTCTCTTTTCATGGAATGCCATGGGATCATGAAAGTCCACCCGAACATGCAGACTGGCCCTCGTTTTAATGTCTCATCCAACGATCCATGGCATTATTTGACGAGCAAAGGGAGTATATTTTGGTGTCCTGGCCAGCAATCTCCCAAATAAAATTGGTCATTTACTTCATGCTTATTTGTGGGACATCTCTGTGTGAAAATTAGCTGCTGCTTTTACCTGCAAAATACATAGGATTGACTGTACATTACAGTAACTCTATCAAGCACTTTGAAACAAACTTCCTTCTCGCATGAAAAGTTCAAGGAATTCAAGGGACCATGTGGTATGCTTCATGTTGGATATAGTGGTGATGAGTGGGGAAGGGGAGCCAAATTCAAAAATGTGGAGACCGGGATGGGTAGGGGTCAGAGTGTGGGGGTGAGACGAGGAGAGAGTGATGGTTGGAGGGCGGAGGCAGCTGAACTCATACCCTCAATTATGGACTCAAAGAAATCCAGCATCTCCTCAAAGTCAGAGTGTAAGAAGAGAATAGGCGATGCGTGGGAGGGTGGAAAGAGGAGCCGGTTGGTGGTGGAGAAGAGGAGACTGGGTTATCCTTTGCCTCCAAGATTATCTTGAAGTAGAGGGATGATTTGCGAGAAACTTCCTCACCTGGACACGAAGCCCTCAGTCCTGTGTCGCTCGTTGCCTGTTGGCTCACCCGAGGTCTCCTCTCTGACTGCTTCGATCATCCCACTCACTAGCTCACAGTTGAAGACAGTAGTGAAGTCAGATCAAGCAAGACATGATAAGGTGCTACATCAAATGCAAGGGTTATTATAATTGTTATTGTAGAATAGCAATATACAATTTATAGACATTTTCTGTTTCACCTGATTCCAAACAAAGGTCTAATGACATTTTTGGTTTCATTGAGTCAATTAAACATATTTTTCTACTTCTAATAAAAGTATGTTTTGCTGGAAAGAAGCATCACATTATACGTTTGATGAAGGCAAAATCTTAGGCAAGTTTCCTTACTCTAAATGCGTCTGCTTACCCAGCAGTAAACCGAAATCCCATTCTTACTCGATTGTTTTCTGGGGGTAATAATTTGTCCCAAAAAAATGTGGTCAATCAATCCATGACTGCTTGTGGGACACTGCTGTACACAATTGACTTTTACATTTCATACACAAAATACAGTCAATTCACTTTACAAATATCTTTAAAGTGCTTTGAGACCTCTCAATTATGTGATGAGGTACTATATCAAATGGAACGATTAATATTACCAGAGTTTCCAATTTATGGAAAATTGCACTCATTCTACACTAGAATTTGCAAATTTACATTATGACGGTGGATAATCATTTTTAATTTATTTACTTTTAATATTTTCATACAACATAATGAAAACTAGAATATTAAAACCAGCACAACAAATAAAATTTATAATGTTTTTACAAAGATTTACAGAAATGTACAGCACAGAAAAAGGCCACTTGGCCCAATTTGTTCATGACGGTTTGTATACTTCACATAAATCTCCACCCTTTCTGTACTCGCTCCCATATCCATCTACTCACCTAGATGGCAATAGAAGGATATGGGAGGGTGAAGGAATGGGTGGAGGTGAGGAACGGGTTCCCCTCTCAGGGAGTAGAAGGATGTGATGGGGAGTAAGGAATGGGTGGACATTGTGTGAATGTCCAGCTTCCTCTTGCATGCATCTGTACTATCTGATTCAATAATAATAATATTAATACCTGCATTTGGTATATTTCAAGATCCTCACACTCATATTAGAATCCACTAACTCCGTGGCACCTCCCTAGGTCTTCAACGTCCCCACCCCCTATCCACCACCCGACGCCTGCACTTGACTGGCACCAGCCTCCTAATCATCCCTCACACCCTCACACCTCCCACGAAACTCCCTCAAACCCTCTGCTTGCCCCTCTCTACCCCTCTTCAAGTCCTATCTGAAAACCTTCCTCTTTGACCGTGCTTTTGACTACCTGCCTCTGCCACCAGCTTGGACTCCGCCACTATAAAGCGCTCTGCAACACTGCACTGCATGGAGGGTTCTATATAAATGTAAGTTGTTGTATTGTTTTGGCCGTATAGCACCTTATTACATTGGTGAGACATCTCAAAATGCTTCACAGAATATACTCAAATATATCTGAAATCGACTCAACCACCACTTCAGGCAGCAAGTTTGACATTTTCACTACCCCTCTGTGAAGTAGTTCCTTCTATATTCCCTTTTAGATTCCCTAAGTCACTATCGTATAGCTTCTCTTGTAAGGAAGTCAGCATTTAGATTATTTGGGTTTGCTCTAAGGAATACATTTCAAAGAAGTGTTATTGTGACATTATACAGCTTTGCAAGGAAATGCATGTCGAAGAAGGCCATTAGGTGATCATCTTCCAAGGTGTCATGTAGTAAATCCATCGGATATTGTTTCGCCCACAAATATACAGTCAATTCACTTTACAGTATATTCTGTGAAGCGCTTTGAGACCTCAAGAAGACATGAAAAGCGCTATATCAAACGCAAGGATTATTATTATATATCAAATTGCTACCCATTGTTCTCTGTGAAGAATATGGAATGGTCTCAGTTACAGGGCAATAATTGGACATTGCCTTCTTGCCATTTATATTGCATCACTTGAAATCTAATCTGTGTTGATTTCTCCTGGCTTGCTTGTGTATTCTGAATGCTAAGAAAAGCATTTCCCCGTTATTGTTGTTTGCCAGTCTTTTTTTATTTTGCTGATATGAAATTCATGATTCACTGGATGTAATTTTTATCGCAATTTTCATCAAATGGTAGTGGCAACAGAATTTGCATTTAGAGTAACAAATCCAAAAATCTTTACAAATATTGCTTATTAGACCCAATATTACTTTTTTAACATTACTTAATACTGTAGATGGAAAATGTTGCTGTTCTGAAGCCTACCCAGAGGCTGCCAACTTACTTCTTGCATTCGGTTATACTTTATACTCGATAATAATCCTCAGATTTAGTACAGCGTCTTATGGAGGACATGTCAAATCACTTCACAGGATACAATATAGGGTAGTGACTGTATTTATTAGGTATACTGAGCCAGGCTGTGAATACAGAAACAAACAGCAATGTCTAGGCTTATTTAAAAAAGATACAGTGACAAATACCTTTAAGTGTTTGTTTGAAATAATTGTAACTTTTTTTCTGCTTTCATCCATCTCCATATCAGGCCTCCCTGAAGACCTTCCTCTTTGAACGTGCTTACGGTCACCCACCAGAAACCCTAGCTCAGAGTCAGACTCCGCCACTGTGAAGCCGTTTAAGATGCTACCCTACGTGAGGGGTGCTATGAGCATGCAAATTGTGTTGCTGTAGTTTTCAAAAATCACAAACTGAATTTGTTACATGAATTGAAACATTTATTCATCAAATTCACAGTCAAATTATTGGCCAGAAAATTGTGAAAAGGGTGGAACAGTCCGAAAATAGCTAGTCCTTTTGTTATTCGTACTTTGATTTGGGACATTTTGGGATTTGGGGATTTGGGACTGAGGCAAAAACACCTCATAGCAACAATCATTTTGCTTCTAACAACTAGACTTTTATTGGAAGGGCATATGGTTGTAACTGAGGTTTGGAGTCTTAAACAGGTAAATATTTGGTTTAATAATGAACTGAACATGGTGCTTATATCTGTTCCCCTTACAGACATAAGAACATAAGAATTTCTGGACTAATAAGACCAAAATCCATCTTTTACCATAGTGCTTACACCATTGAGCGGTCATTAATACATAAGTGGTTTGTCCATATACCAACTGTACTAAGTTAGCCAGATATTGTATACCTTTCACAAAATCAAATTGACTCTCTGATCAGATGATACTCTTCCAAACGCTCAATTACTCTGTCCCTGATTTGGATTCTAGTAATTTTCCACTCAGTGGCCTATGGTTACTTGACATAACTCTTCCTTCTTGACAGGGTGTCAATTTTCTTCTCCTTTAAACAACATGATTATTATTATTATTAATCATAAAGTATTAACACCAACTTACATTTATATAGTGCCCCTCACGGAGGATCGCGTAACAGAGTGCTTAACTATCAATTTAGCTACAAATACATAGTCATTACATTTTATATAAACCTTTATGAAATGCTTTGACGTTGTTTGATGTGATTAGGCACCATATCAAATGTAATATTATCATTATACACAGAACATTTAAAAAATACTAAAATTGCATCTGGAACATGTTAATAAATCTCCAATACAATAACAATAACTTGCATTTGTATCACATCCTTCACGCCTTAAGAAGTCTCTGAGCTGTTTGTGCACAGGCAATGTCACTGCCCATGGATAAAATTTGCATTATTTTAAGTCTTTATTGAGATAATTAATACTGAAAAAAAACAGTGCCAGTGGAGCTCAGGTATATGCGGCCCGATCAGTAATAGTTAATCTTTAGCTGGGAATTACATCTTCTTCCTGCTGGTTTTCCCATTAGTGCAAAATTCGTTAAAAGGTATGAAAAGCTCCTTACCAACTGACAGCTGACATGAGCATATGGAAACTTTAGCATCACGTTTACCTTGAAGGATTTTTTTAATTTAAAAATTTTCGTAGAACCTACAATTTACTAAGAGGAAAATTTGATTTCATCCTTTTCATTTTTCCTGCAGTGGGATCTCGTTTGTGAAAATAATTGGAAAGGTCCATTTTCTACCTCAGTGTTTTTCATGGGCATGCTGACTGGTTCATTCTTTTCTGGACATCTTTCTGACAGGTACAACTGCTTTCAGTAACAAATCACTGAAATAAATTTGACATGTACTGCTTAACTGGTAATTTTAGTTTTATGCATAGAATTATATAGAATTTACAGCATTGATACTAACCATTCAATTGATCTGTGCCAGTGTTTATACTCCTCATCCTAATCACTCTTCCTAGCTCCTGCTCCCCATTCCCCTCTATCGTTTCTCCCTGATTTAGGCATCAAGTTTCCTCTTAAATGCACTGATGCTTTCTGATTCAACTGCAGCTTCTGGCAGTAAGTTCTGCGTTCTCGCCATATTCTGTCAAGAAGTTCCTCCTAAACTCTTTACTTCTGCTAGTGGGTATCTTACATTGAATACTCCATTTTAACGGACTCGCTAGCCAATCAAAACAATCCTTTCTGATTCACCTTATCAAACTGCTTTCACAATTATGGGCAACTCTGGCAGATTCCTTCTCTAGCATCGCATTTCTAGGGAAAATACCTTAACCTGCCCACATGTAAATGTGGAGTACAATTTCAAAGTTTGCAGATAATACGAAGCTGGGAAAAGTACAGTAGCAAACTGCAAGAGGAGTAAGCTGTGAGGAGTACAGTAGCAAACTGCAAGAGGACTTAGACAGACTGGTAAAATGGGCAGATAAGTGGCAGATTAAGTTTAATGTGGAGAATTGTGGAGAATGAGGAGAGGTAGTATAAGCTAGATGGTAGAATTGTAAATGTGGTGAAGAAACAAGGATCCGGGGGTTCATATAAATAAATATTTGAAGGTGGCAGGGCAGGTAAATAAAGCTGATAAAAAATAGCATGTGAGATACTGGGGTTTATAAATAGGAGCATAGAATACAAAAGTCAGGAAATTATGATGAAGCTTTATAAATGCTAGTTAGGCCTCAGCTGGAGTGCTGTGTTCAATTCAGTGCACCACACTTTAGGAAATATGCCAAGGTATTGGAGAGGGTGCAAAGGATATTTACTAGGATGGTACCAGGAATGAGTGACTTCAGTTATAAGGCGAGACTAAAGAATCTAGGATTATTCTCCTTAGAACAGCGAGTTATGGATCTGGAATACATTACCTGAAAGTGTAGTGGAAGCCGATTTAATAACGACTTTGAAGAAAGAAGTAGATTAAGTAGATAATTATTTTGGGGAGGGCAGGTTTGCAGGGCTATGGGAAGAGAGCAGGGAACGAGATTGATTTGGACAGCTCTAAGAGTTGGCACAGACATGATGGGCTGAATGCCCTCCTTCTGTGCTGTATAATTCTATGATTCAATGATGTTCTTGGGTTTATCTGCCAAAGTGAGGTGGAATATGTATTGTGTGCAATGGATGTATTTCAACTAACAATATTAAATGTATGTACTAATACATGGGGTATAAACTGCACAAGGTTGTTTTCAAGAAGACATATCATTGATGACATTTGCAGTTTGAAGACAAATTAGGAAAATAAGGCATCTTCCGAAAAATATACTGTTACTTTACATTTACCCATTTTCTTTTTAAGGTATGGAAGAAAATTCATTCTGTTTGCATCAATTACAATGCAGACAGTCTTTGGTCTTATTGAGATGGCCTCTCAGAGCTGGGAGACGTTCTGTGTATTCTACTTTATAATCGGATTTGGGCTGATATCAATTTACATAACTGCATTTGTTTTAGGTACGTTTTCTAATGTTAATGGAGAAACTACGTTTTCTTGTGTCTTGTGGTGATTTTAATTCATTCTCACCTGATTTGACCTTTATTTCTCCTTTTACTGTTGCCGTCTCTGATTGCCTGTCTACCGTGCATTATTCCTCCACCCTACTACTGTATTTATTGCTAAAAATTCTAATTTTATTAAAAATGTGAAGTGATTTTTCCTACCAACTATTAGTCCCGTAGACATTTATTTGGAAAGATTATTGTTATCATAGTCCTATGCATGCCGCTAAGGTCACCTTTGAGTTCTCTCTAGTGTCTTTTAATCTGCAATTGCAACAAGGCACATTTCCAAATGTCAAAATTCTGCTAACTTGGTAAATTGCTTTGCAATGGTCTATCAACTTATTAGTGAGGGTCTTAGATTAGAAACTGCTCAGTTTCTGAATGAGAGCTAACTTTCCACAGTTGAAAGTCCTACACCAGCACTCCTCCCAGCTCAATCCTCCTTGACCTCTTTGCTACCTTCAAAACTGTCGACCACTCCTTCCTCCTACACAGTCTCTCCTTCGAGTTCAATCTTCACTGACCTACCCTTGTCTGGTTCAACTCTTACCTCTCTCACCATCTCCACTTTGTCCCCACTAATGGCTTCTCCTCTATCCCCCACACTATCACCTAGGGTGTCGCTTGGGGGCTCTGTGCTTGGCCCTCTACTTTTCATAAACATATGCTACCCCTTGATAACATCATCCACAGACAACTTCCATTTGTATGTGCATGACACACAAATCTATCCGTCTGCCTCCATCCTCGATCCGAGAATGACTGCTGTCCTGACAGACTGGCTGTTGGACATCAACTCCTGGATCAGAGCTAACTTTCAACAGTTGCAACAGTAGCAAGACCGAGACCTTCTTGATTTGGTCGCGCTAGCATCTTCACATATAGGCACTGGCAGCATCAACCTTCATGGTGGCATACTCCACCACACAGGCCAGTCAGGAACCTAGGTGTCTTGTTTGATCCTCAACTGCCTATCCACCTGTCTAGTCTTGATTGTGCCAATGTCCTGCTTTTTGGCCTTTACAACTCCTCCCACCATAGGCTGCAGATAATCCAGAACTCTGCAGCCCGTGTCCTCTCCTGCACCAAACTGCGGCCCCATGCCCCCATTCTTACCTGACTCCATTGGCTTGCCATTATTCAGAGAATTTGATTAAAAATTCTGATCTTCACCTTTAAACTCCTCTATTGCCTTGCCCCACCCTACTACTGTGACCACCTATCCTCCTACCTACCTTCCCGCTTCCTCCATTCAGCAGGCTCCAGCCTACTCCTTGTCCCCTGACCCACTAGCTATGCCATTGACGGTAGAGCCTTCAGCCACTCTGCCACCAACCTCTGGAATTCCATCCCCAAATCCCTCACCTCACACTCTCCCTAGCCTCTTCAAGTCCAACCTTCTAGATCCTCCACTTTGACGGTGCCATTGCTCACCCATCTTCCCTTCCCTCCATCCTCCCCGATCCCGACCCCAGCTCGGGTCTGAAACACTGAGTGTCCATCATCTTGGGACGTCCTCCTGATGTCAAATTCAGTATAGAAATACAATTTGGCAGTTTTTTATTATTGTTGTTTCTATTACCTAAAAAAATGGGTGACCACACTCAACAGTGGGTGATTTGTCTATGTAACATGTAAAAATCTTACACCAGTGTAAAATAATTGTTCCTCTCAGTTCCAGCAGTAGATACAACAGATTACAGTATATAGGAGTTCACCTAAAACTAGACGATCAGATCACTTCAACCTCACATTTGATTAAGTGCTACATCAAATGAAAATTTACCTTAGATTAATGATTATGTTTACTCAACAGGAACAGAACTCCTTGGGAAATCTATGAGGGTTGCTTTTGGAACAGTTGGTACCCCCATGTTCTTTTCCGTGGGTTATCTTTTTCTGCCTGTTTTTGCATATTTTATCAGAGATTGGCGTATGTTGTTGCTAGCTATGTCTCTCCCAGGACTTCTATATGTGCCTCTATGGTGGTGAGTTTTACTTCTCATTAATCAGCTGTTTATTCGTCAATGTTATTAAAGTAAAAAATGACAAGGTTTACTTTCTACCTCCGCAACGTGCATTTATGTATAGCCCTTCATGTGTGGTAATACCTTGGAGAGTTTTGTATGAAGTAGATGGACATCAAATTATATTATTCAGTGCATTTCAATGTAAGACTTTTAAAATTTATGATGTGTCTGAGCAATTGGTTATTGTGTAGGCTTTTGAAATAATGGGGTGAAACTTTGTCGTTTCACCCCACATCTGGCCCCTCACCAGCACTGCCTTTTTCCATTTCTGATGCATCACCCATCTCCGCCAATATCTCACCCCAAAAGCTGCTGAATCCCTGGTCCATGGCTTTGTCACCTCTTGGCTGACTATTCAAATGCCCTCCTCGCCAGTCTCCCCTCTGCTACGATACATAAAATGCAGCTCATACAGAACTCCTCCACCTGCATTCTCACCCATACCGAACTCTCCTCTCCGATTACCCCAATCCTTGCCAGACTGCACTGGCTCCCTGTCCTGGAGAGGATCGATTTCAAGATCCTCATGCTTGTATTTAAATCCACTCATCCGCACCCCACTACATCTCTGACCTCTCTCCTCACAACAGTACCTGTTGCCTTCGCTCCACCGGGTCTGGCCTCTTCCTTGAACCCCAAATCCTCCTCTCCACCATCGGCGGCCATGCCTTCAGCCACTATGCCCTAACGCTCTGGAACTCACTTCCTTCGCCTCGCCCCCTCCTTTCCTATTTTCAGGTCTCGGCTAAAGGCCTTTCTTTTCGTCCACACTTTCGGTCACCTTCTTCTCCCTACCCTGGCTCAGCCCTGGGATCTGTCATTGGGAAGCACTCTGAGATGCCATTCAGCGTGGAGGGTGCAATATAAATCCAAGTTGTGGTTGTTGTAGCTCAGTGGTTACAGCTCTCACATGGCAATTGAGAGACCTGGGTTTGATTCCCAGCATGGTGAAACCTTGGGTAAGTTTCCTTACTCCACATGTCTATGATAATTTCTGAAGAAAAAAAAAATAGTAAAATTGGTCCCTACAATCCATGGCAGTTTGTGGGATACTACCATGCACAACAGGTTGCTGTGTTTCAACTGCAACTATTACGATTTTGCATGGAAATTTCCATTTTTGTGGACTGGAGTGTGTGCTCTATTTGTCCTTCAATTCCAAATTTCTGACTGTCATGTTACATGTATGCCTTTCCATCTGTTTGGCATGGAATGTAAACCAGTTGTATCTCAGTACCGAGTTTCTGATTATCATGTTGCATACTATTAGTTTTTTTTCTACTGGAGAATGAACCCATAGGAATAGATACTAATTACATCATATGGTATTATTTGAGTGTGAACCTTAACTATGAGTATCAGTAGGACATCCAACCACATTCAAATCGATACTGTTCTCATCCACCATTCACCCGTTCCAGGAAGTGATGTTTTTGACAACTTTCTAGAGGTCGGAAACTTTCATGCTTTCATGCTCCAGAAATCTGGAGTATTTTAGCTAAAAGGTTAGAGCATTCACCTCACAAGTGAAAGACACGGTTTTGATTCTTGGCAGGGTGAAACTTTGGGCAAGTTTCCCTAGTCTACATGTCTGATAATAATTTCTCACGCAAAAAATATAATTATTTGGTCACTCAATCCACGACTGTTTGTGGGACACTGCTGTATGCAATTGGCTACCGCATTTTGCCCACAAATATACAGTCAATTGACTTTACAGTATATTCTGTGAATTGCTTTGAGATGTCTAGAAGATGCGAAAAGCGCTATATCAAATGCAAGAATTATTACTATTATGGTGTGTGTAATGTTACCTCTTGTCTGCTATTGGCAGGTTTATACCCGAGTCTCCCAGATGGCTGCACTCTCAAGGCCGAGTGGAAGAAGCAGAAGCCATATTTAAAGCTGCTGCCAACCAAAATGGAATTGTACACGTTGGGGTCATATTTGCAAAAGGAAAAAATACTGTCAATATGGTAATCTGAAGTACCAGCTAAACATAGAAATTTCAACACAGAAGGATGTCATCGCACCTCTGTCACTACCTGTATTAGCAGAGATGTGATCACTCTTTCACGGACTAATGCATCGATGCATTTCTTTGTATCGCTTAATAATGTGCTGCTCAGGTGTTTAGTCCTGTAGCGTGGAGTGCTATACAGTAGTGGTTAGAGCAATCATCTCCAAGCAGGAGGACATACGTTCAATTTCTGGGTACGATGACATGTCGGGCAAGTTTACTTACCAGTTCCAGCCTGGCTCCACTGACTCCCTATCACCAAATGGATCAATTTCAAGATCCTCACACTGATTTTCAAATCCTTCATGTCCTGGCATCTCCTTACCTCTCCAATCTGCTTATCCCTCAACCTTCTACCCACCGCCTCCACTCGCCCTGACTCCAGCCTTCTGCATGTACTTTGTGCATTCCATTGATCACTGCACTTTCGGGACCTAAAACTCTGGAACACTCTTCATCTATCCCTTCATCTTGTCCCCTTCCTACCCTGTCTGAAAGATCTTCACCTTTGACCATCCTACAGTCACCGGCCCCTGCACACCCCAGCTCAGCTTTGTGTTCCGCCACTGTCAAGCACTCTGGGATTCTACCCTGTGTGTTTGCTGCTAAATAAATGCAAGTTGTTGTTACTTCACATGCCTCTGCTTACCTAGCAGTAAGAAGGAACCCAGTTGTTAGAACTAACAACTACAAGTTTGAACGTTTTTGTTCAGTTGAACATCAACAAGACCAAGGCCCTCCTAATTGGCTCCTGTCGGCGCCTCCACACCTCAGGTGCTGTTAACATCAGCATCCAAGGATGAATACTGCATCGCACTAAGCCAGTCCAGAACATTGGCATATTGGTTGACCCACAAAACTTCTTTCTGCTCCACATCTGTGCCATGTCTGCTCTGTGATTACCCCACGTCATGCAACATCGCCCGGGACTGCCATTGTCTCACACCAGGCTCCGTGACTCTTTCACCCCCATCCTTGACAAGCTCCACGGCGCTCCATTCCTCCATAGAATTCAAAATCCTGATTCTCGCTTTCATGACCCTCCACAGCCTTTCTCTTTTCTACCTCTATGGCTTGCTAAATCCATACCAACGTACACTCCCTCCACTCAGCATGATCCGCCCTGCTCTATGTCCACAGCCCAACCTGTTGCACCATCGCCAATTGGGCCTTCAGCTCTCTCCACCCACACTTTGGAACCTCAGGTCCTTTGCCTCATTCCCTCCCTTGCCTCCTTCAAGGTGTGTCTCAAAACCCTACTCTTCAACCACGCCTTCATGAAAAGTGCTATACAACCTGTAGTTTGTTTGTTTCTAATTCATTTTAGTTTCTACTGAATTCTATTTTGTAAAATACTTTGAGACATTTATTTCAGCAGGAAAGGTGCTACATTTGTAAACATTATTTTTAGGGTATGTGTAATATTATTCATTATTTCATTAAATTGTTTTTCATATTTTCCAACTCCATAATTCCAAGGTTAGTGATCAAGAAACACTCACTTACTTGGATTTATTCAGAACATCCAATATAAGGAACATCACAATCCTATTCTTTATTATATGGTGAGTAAGGATTTATAAATAAAGATTTAATGAAAAAATCCCAGATTAAAATCCTTATTTGGTAGAGCAATTTTGAAAGAACATTTCTTACTGCAGGTATTTTGAATTTAGATGAAGGAATTGGAAGGAAACTTCTTTATTTGTTTTTTGCAGGACAGTCACATCAATGACTTACTTTGGATTATCTGTGAATACTTCCAACATGAATGGGAATCCCTACATCAACTGCTTTATCAGTGCAGCTTCTGAAATTGCAGCGTACTTGTTTACTTGGCGGGTGCTGCCCAAAGCACTTCGGAGAATTACAACTGCCTCGATGTTGCTACTTGGTGGAACTCTGTTGCTGCTGATTCAATTGGTGCCAACTAGTAAGTAACAATAAGAACAACAAATTACATTTGTATTTTGCCTTACACATTGGGAGGATGTCCCAAGGTGCTGGACTGTCAGAGTTTGGGACCTGAGCTGGGGGTGGTATTAGTTGGGGTGGAGGGCAGGAAGGGTAGTTGTAGGAGGGTGACCAAAAGCCTGTTCAAAGAAGATGTGAAAGGTGCTCTACAAATGTAATGTTGTTGTCCTCAGGTGGGCCTTGAAGGAAGCAGGAGGGAGTAAGGTGAGGGATTGTGGGATGGAGTTCGAAAGTTTGGGGGTAGAGAGGCTGAAGGTCTGACTGGTGATGGTAGGATGGGCCGGATGCGGGACATTATGTAGGCCAGAGATGCTGAGGAGACAAATTCATATGGGGTTAGCCAGAGATGCTGAGGGGAGGGGCAGACAAATTCATAAGGAGTTGGCAAATTACAGAAGTAGGGAGGAGCAAGGCAATCGAGGGCATTGAAGGTGAGAACAAGGATTTTTAATTCTATCCTCTGGAGGTTGGAGATCCAGTGGAGCCCCCAGAGTGTGGGGTGATAGGTTTATGGAGCCTGGTGCAGAAGAGGACACAAGCTGTTCTGGATGAACTGCAGCTTGTGGGTGGAAGCTTCCTGGGTTCTTCCTCAAACCAAACTGTGCACAACGTATGTGTCAGGTTCAATCCATAGCTTTGCTTTCTACCTCACACGCATTTCCAGTCTGCTTTTTTCCACCTCTGCCAGATTACCCACCTCCTGAGTACCTCACAACTAATGCCTCTGAAATCCAAATCCATGCCTCCGTCACTTCTCGGCTGGACTATTGCAATGCCCTTCTGGCTAGTCTCATCCCCTGCTATGCACCTAAGACCCTATCCCTCCATCCGCCTTCACCACTATCATCTCGAAAATGAAACCCACCATCTGCTCCGTTGACCCCATCCCCACCTCTCTCCTCATCTCCCAGCTCCACCTGCTAGCCCCACTTCCTAACCTACATCATCAACCTCTCCTTATCCACCAGCACTGTTCCCACCTCTCTAAAGACAGCTGTCATCACCCATCCTGAAAAAACCTTCCCTGACCCATCACTATTCTCCAGTTACCGACCCATCTGCAACTTTGCATTCCTCTCCAAGGCCATGGAACAAGTTATGGCATCCTAGCTTATCTGCTTTCTTTCTCACCTTTCCCTCTTTGAACCGCTGCAATCTGCCTTCCATGGAGACGAGCCCACACCTGGAGACAGCTGTAATTTTAATCATCTACGATCAGGGCTCTCTCTGCCTTGTTGACTTTTTTCACTGCTCTGCTGCCTTCAACACTGTCAACCACTCCATCCTCCTACATAGACTCTCCTCCCAGCTCAATCAACATGGACCTGCCCTTGTTTGGTTCAATACTTACCGTTTCCACCATCTCCACTTTGTCCCCCACTAATGGCTTCTCCTCTAGCCCCCACATTCTCACATGTGGCGTCGCCTGGGCTCTGACCTTGGCCCTCTACTTTTCAATATTCATATGCTACCCCTTGGTACCATCATCACAGACATGGGGTCAACTTCCATATGTATGCAGATGACACCCAGCTCTATCTTTCTGTGTCCACCCTCGATTCCAGGTCCACTGCATTTCCCAACAGACTGGCTGTTGGACATCAACTCTTGGATCAGAGCTAACTTTCAACAGTTGAATGTCAACAAGACCAAGGCCCTCCTTATTTGTTCACAGCAGCATCTTTATACCTTAGGCCCCGGCAGCATGAACCTCCACGGTTGCACGCTCCTCCTCACTGTTATATTCAAGATGTAAAAGAGAGACCGTGGAGAGATTGACTTTCATGTAAGGCGGCTTTTATTCCAATGGCTACATTCCATGCAATTCCATGTGCTACAACAGTGGCCACGAGGGGGTGCTATAACCGTCACATCTACATATAAGGGCATAGTGATTAGCATAATCCTACACTCACCAAGGCAGTGAGGAACACTGAAACTCTCATTCATGACTTCATCATGTCCAGGCTCAACTATGCCAATGTTCTGCTTGTCAGCTTTCCCAATTTCTCCATCCATAGGCTGCAGATCATTCAGACCTCTGCAGCCTATGTTTTTTCCCGCATCAAGCTCCGTGACCCCATTTCCCCATTCCCGACCAATTCCATAGGTTCCCTATCATTCAGAGGATTCAATTCAACATCTTTGTCCTTACTTTTAAAGCCCCCAATGATGTTGCCCCACCCTACCACTGCGATCTCCTAACATCCTTACAACCTGTCCCTCCATCCGTTCAGTGGGCTCTGGCCAGCTCCCTGTCCCCCAATCACCTGCCCACCATTGGCCTTCAGCTACTCTGCCTCCAACTTCTGGAATTCCATCCCGCAATCCCTCCAGCTTGGCCCCTCCCTTAGCCTCCTTCAAATCCTTCAAATGTAATCTTATTGTTGTTGTTGTTGTCTCCTCAGTTGTACCGTACATGAACATCTAATCCTGTTTGTAGTAAGTGGGGTAATGTAAAAATAGGAGACGATAGGTTGTATTAAATTGTGTACCTAAAATGGGTAGCTTCTTGGAGAGGTTAAGGCTGGCATGATTTGCCGCTGGAAAGAGTGGGGAGTAGGCTAAAGGCACAGGTGAGAAGGAAAAGCATTAGAAGTCATTTGAAGCTGGGCAGAAAGCGGGGCAAAATGGAGGGTGTGAGAGTGGAAGTTACATAGATTAAGGAAAGATTAGCTTCAGGCACGGTTGGCATTGGCCTATAGTAGGGGACAAGTGAAGTGCAGAAGATCAAAGCCAACTGAACACAGGCATAATCAACTGTAATTTGATACCAAATATTTGAGCCATGGCAAGGAAGAGGAAAATAGATTTTGTTGTAATCTGTATGCATTTGGAAGTTGTTCCCATGTCTGTGGATGTGGAAGAAATGGTAGTAAGACTTGAACCAAGAGAGGGCAGTCCTGCTGCGGTGGATGAGGGAGGAAAGTCAATCGAAGAGAATATCATGGTCCACTGAATGGTCATATGTAAAATATTAACTTTTGTATTTGTTATAGTGCCGTACATGATGTGAGTATGCCTCAAACTACCTCACAGGATTTTCAGTAAAATGTAGTGTAGTCAGTGTAGTGATTGTTTATTTTGTAGTTGAACATTTCTTGCAATTAACTTTATATATTTTTATTTCTGGTTCACAGACCTATATGTGATTACCACGATATTAGCAATGATTGGCAAATTTGCCATTACAGCTGCCTTCATTATAATCTATATTTACGCAGCTGAGCTGTATCCAACTGTAGTGAGAAACATGGGAGTTGGGGCATGTTGTATGGTATCCAGGATTGGTGCCATAATCTCTCCATATATTATTTATCTTGGTAAGTATTGTTAATGCTTTATTTGACAGCTTCCAGAATGTTTCATTAACCATTTTAAAGAAGCTTTCAATTGTATACAGTAATTCTTGATTTGACTTAGAACTTAAAATAATTTGTTGATATTGTTGCATACTCACCAAACTTCGCTCCCCCAGTCCTTACCAGACTTCATTGGCTCCCTATCCCTGAGAGGATCAACTTCAAGATCCTCACCCTACTTTTCAAATCCCTCCACTCCTCTGCACACCCCTACCTCTCTGATCTCCTCTCTCCTCAAACCAGCTCCCATTGCATTCGATCCACCGGGTCTGGCCTCCTCCATGTCCCCCCGAATCCTCTGCTCCACCCTCGGCAGCCGTGCCTTCAGCCACTATGCCCCGAGGCTCTGGAACTCCCTTCCTCACTCCATTCGTCTTGCCTCCTCCTTTCTCAGTTTCAGGTCACAGCTAAAGACCTTTCTCTTCGACTGTGCCTTTGGGTCACCTTTCTACCCCTGCCCCTGGCTCGGTCCCAGGATCCGCTATTGTGAAGCGCTCTGAGACGCCGTCCAGCGTGGAGGGCACAATATAAATTGAACATGTTGTTGAGGTATCTTACAGCACTTCACAGAACTTATTGTGAAGTTAAATGATTATGTTTAATAGATGAATTTAGCAGCCAATTTGCACACAGCAATGTCCCACAACCAGCTATGAGGTGAATGACCAATTTTATCGAGGGGAACTGTTGTTCAGGACACTAAAAAACGCTTTCTATTCTTGAACAAAACCATGGATTATTTATCATCCTCTTAAATAGGCTGTTTGGCTTCTCATCTGAAGCATGGCAACAACAACAAAATTATACTTCTATAGCACCTTTCACGTTGGGAGGTGCTGGACAGTCAATGCTTCAGACCCAAGCTGTTATATTCGAGATATAAAAGAGAGACTGTGGAGAATGACTTTTATGTAAGACGGCTTTATTTTAAGATGGCCACACCCATGTAATTCCATGTGCTCCAACAGTGGCCACAGAGGGTGCTGTAACCGTTACATATATAACTGTACATATATGGACATAGTGATTAGCATAATCCTACATCTCCCCCCAAATACAGACAGGTGTACTTTAAGATCACTAATGCCCATGATCTCTTATAATTAAGGCAATCAGGAGGTTTCACTACACATCCAGAACGTGTTGTCATCACAGCTGGTGGTTGAACACGGTGTTTGTGACAATGATGGAGACGGTGAAGACTTCTGAGGTGAAGTTGCGGTCTGTTCTGTTACATCAGAAGGTGTAGTTGGTGGAGGTTCCACAAGTGTTTTTTTAGGTGGTGTGTTAACCAGGGCTGATCGGTTTCGTCGAACTGTGGCCGGGACTGGTTTTTATGATGTAGGATCGTGGGTTGGAAGTTTGGTTGAGGACAGTTCTGTGATGGTCCTGGTCTCGGATCCAAACAGAGTCGCAGGGATGAAGCTCTGGCAAATCTCTAGCGCGGTGACGAAGGTTGAAGTTTTGTTGCTGGTTTGTGCGATATACCTCTTCCTTCTGTCGGATCTTCTGCTCGGGTTGAACCTTTGGTTGAAGAATAATAAAGGAGAAGATTGTCGAGGACAGAGAGATTACTTTTACTTTCCCAGTACTGGCGAAATAATGGTGTGTGTGGCATGTAAGCAGGCCAACTACGTAAGCAATACTCTTTGATCTGCTCGCACTCTTCATCCGCTTTTTGAGCTGCAGCGATGTCAAGTAGGCGTCTACTCGCTGGTAGTGTATTCATCGTACGATTCGCGAAAGTTTCAAGTTCTGCAATCAGCACAGTGTCGGATTCATCAGGTGTGCCGACAGGAGCACGGGATAGTGCATTGGCAGTATCCAGAGGTTTGCCTGGAATGTACTCGACTGTCGGACTGAATCTCATCAGACGAAGGCGAAACCGCAGTATGCATGGAGGCATCTTTTTGGGTTCCTTCATCTGCAGAAGGGACACAAGTGGTTTGTGATCTGTCTCGAGGATGAAATTTAGTCCTAGTACATAGTCAGAGAATTTCTCGCAGGCCCAGGTTGCAGCTAGTGCTTCTTTTTCGATTACTGCATATCGCTTCTCGGTGTCACTGAGAGATCGTGATGATTAGTAAATGGCGTTTTCCATCGTCTTGGATCTGAAGGAGAACGGCACCAATGCCGGATGCTGAAGCATCAGTAGCAATGAAAGTTGGACCTTTCGGGTCATAGTGAGCGAGAACTGCAGATGAGAATAGCAAATCTTTCATGTGTTCAAATGAACTCTGCTGCGCGTTACCCCAATATCAAGCTGTCTATTTCTGTAGCAGCTGGCATAATGGCTCATTGATCTCTGCCAACCCAGAGAACGAACTTCCCAAGTTGGTTGACCATTCCCATGAATCTCTGGAGCTCAGTGATATTGGATGGGACTGGATGGGACTGGGCAATGGCTGTAGTCTTGCGTTGATCAGCGTGTAGGCCTGCTGCATCTATCACATGACCTAAGAACTTGATGGAGCCTTTGGAGAATTCACATTTGTCATTGAGGGTAAGCCCAGCTTCGAGTAGTCGCTGCAAGATGCTCTCACACGTCGGTCGTGTTCATCTTGTGTGGCACCGTGAATGAGAATGTCATCCATATGGCAAATGGCACCATCGAGGCCAATGAGGATACCAAACATGGTCCATTGGAAAATCTCTGGTGCAGAACTAATGCCGAATGGTAGCCGGTTGAAGCAGTAATGACCTGAAGGTGTGATGAATGTGGTCAGAAGTTTTGAATCCTCATCAAGCGGTATCTGCCAAAATCCACTCTTTGCATCTAGTTTGGAGAAGATGCTACTTTTCCCAAGCTTAGCCAAGCTCTCATCGACTGAGGACATAGGGTGAGGACTGAGGACGGGACTTGAAGGAAGCGAGGAGGAGGGACTGCGTGGATGGTATGGGGCAGAGTGGCTAAAGGGTCGCCCGCCAATGGTGGGGCAGGTGGGTCGGGGGACATGGAGCAAGCGGGAGCCTGCTGAGCGGAGGGGGTGGGCAGGTTGGTAGGGTGTTAGGAGGTCGCAGATATAGGGTAGGCAAAGCCATGGAAACCATAGAAGGTTTTGAAGGTGAGAACCAGGATCTTGAGTTGAATCTTCTGGGTAATGGGGAGTCAATGGAGTTGGGCGAGAATGGGATAGATGTGGTCACGGAGCTTGAAGCAGTAGAGGATATTGGGCTGCAGGGTTGTGGATGATCTGCAGCTTATGGCGTGGGGAATTGGGAAGGCCGACAAGCAGTGTATTGGCGTAGTCGAGCGTGGATATGATGAAGGCATGAATGAGTTTCAGCGGCCTGCGGGGTGAGGTAGTGGTAGAGGCGGGCACCCCTATCAATGCAGCAAACACAGTCAGCCTATCTAGTGGTAAAATGTGCCAAAGTTGGGCTTGAATCCACTAACTTTTGAATCAGAGGAGAAAAAACTACTAACTAAAGCTATACATACAAAAGGCTATATACGCATCAGATTGTTGTGGGGCCAAAAGCAAAGGAAATAACATAGTAACAGGGTAGGCAATTCAGCTCATTGAGACATTTCTGCCATTTTACAAGATCATCACAGATTTTAAATTCCTTTCCCCACCCTTTCTTCATTGCCCTAATGCCTTAATATCGTTACTTACCAAATATGTATCCAGGTTTATTTCTGTAAAATGTATGGTATAAAAATCACAAGATCAAATGTATATGGTACCTGATGACATGTAGAAAGTGGTTGTGGAATCATAGAACTTTTTAACACCAAAGGAGGCCATTCGGTCTATTGAGTCTGTGCCGGCTCTTTGAAAAGAGCTATTCAAGACAATCCCACTTCCTGGCTTTCTCCCCATAACCCCGCAAACCCCTTCCTCCCCAAATAAGCATCCACTATGTTGCACTAACTTTGGGATTGATATTAATACTGCTGTTTTCTGCTCAATGTATCCTCCTGGGGAGTTTTTGTTGTTTTCATTTGCACAACTATGGCATGTTTGCTACCATGATTTAGTGTCAAGCATGAGTCTCTTTCAGCTTTGAACCTCTTTAGAAAAGAATTTAGACAAAGACATAAAAGTGAATGGAATAGACAGGTATGGAATATAAACAATGGCATTGGGATTCCTGTAGCTCAGTGGTTACAGCACTTGCCTCGCAAGCAACTGGGTTCAATTCCTAACAGTGCAAAACTTTGGGCAAGTTTCCTTACTCCACATGCCTAATAATAATCCCTCAAGAAAAAAAACACAATAAAAAATTGGTCACTTCAATCTACAATTGTTTGTGAGATACTGCTGTGCATATTTGGCTGCCAGATTTTCCCACTAGATGTACAGCCAATTCACTTTACAGTATATTCTGTGAAGCGGTTGAGGCATATAGAAGACATGAAAAATGCTATATAAAATCCAAGGATTATTATTGTTGACTAATTGGCCAGAATAGTCTGTTTCTGTGCTGTGTATTTTACATAAATCTATGTAATTACAAGGATTTGTTAAACTATCATTTGTCTATATTTTGGTAGTACATCAGTTAATGTCAGTTTATTACATAATGCCTCTGTCTTTTCAGGATTCTATAACAAGCTACTACCTTTCACACTAATGGGTCTCATAACTCTAGTCGCTGGAGCTCTATGTTTAATCCTTCCTGAAACACGTAATCAATCTCTTCCAGAAAATATTCAACAGGCACAGGCGATTAGATGGTAAGTGTGTTGTGCAGTGAATATGTTTTAATTGGCAGAAAATAATGCATTGTGATAAAATCCAGAATCTTTTCATCCTTTCAATGGTAAACAACAAATGTTTTATGAATTGATAAGTTCTTATAACATAAGAACATTAGAATAATGAGCAAGAGTAGGCCTTTGGCCCCTCGAGCCTGCCCCACCATTCATTAAGATCATGCCCGATCTTCTAATCTAACTCTACTCCCCTACTCTTGTATTCTAACCCTTTTGCAATGAACGCCAACATGCCATTTGCCTTCCTAGTTGCTTGCTGTACTTGCATACTAACGTTTTGCAAAAAGATACCCAAATCCCTCTGAACACGAACACTATTGAGTGTCTCCCCTACTAGAAAATAATATGCTTTTCTGTTTTTACTACCTAGGTGAATAACTTCACACTTCACTACATTATATTCCATTTGCCACCTTCTTGCCCACTCACCCAGCCTATCTACAGTAGAAAACTGTTTATCCGTGACTCGATGCACTGGCACTTCCATATAACCGGCACGCCAAAAAAAAAGTCCCCATTCGATAAACCGGAACTTATCCGGAACAATAGCAGTGGAGCATTTGTAAATGCATAAATAATAACATAATAACAGAATATTGTATTGGCACTCACCGGCAAAACTACTCTCCTGCATCTCCCACCCCCATTGGTAGATGCCGTTCTTGAAGCCATGATGCTGTGGTTGAGGTTTACCTTCCAGCGACCCCTCCCAAAATGGAGCACGCCAAGCGGGTGAAAAAAATGGAGCACGTATGATTTCAAAGTCATACTAGCGGCAAGCCGATAACGCTAGCCAATAACCCACATTGTCGCGCAGGTGCAGTATTTTGGTTTGCCCCTAGTAGAGTCTAGGGCTTCGGCTTGCAGCTAGTAAAGTCGCGTGACTTTAAAATCACTTTTTTCACCCGCCTGGCGCCCCCCCCCCCTCCTCCCCCCCCCCCCCATTCAAAAAAGAATCGCTGGACTGCAAACCCCAATCAGTAAAGATGAGAAGCACAAGAGAGCAGCCCCAACAACAAGCACCAACACAATACTCTGCCATTATCTGCTATTACCTAGTCTGGTGTATGGTGTGTGTTAAAGGAACTTTAACTTTTCTGTGGTGGGTTTTCGGCTGCGGGCCCCCCGAACATCCGGCAGGCACTGTAACCGTCATTGGCCAGGTCCCGCGGGTGCCGGATAAACGGGCTTCTACTGTATATCCTGTTGCATTCTTTTTGTGTCATCCTCAGAGCTTTCTCTCCCACCTAGCTGTGTATCATCTGTGAATTTAGATATTTTAATTTAGATATTCGATGTCCTCATATAACAACAACAAAATTACCTTTATAGAGTGCCTTTCACATTGGGAGGACATCCCAAGGCGCTGAACAATTAGGTATAGATCATTGGTATACAGTAGTTTGTAAATAATTGAGGCCCAAGTACTGATCCTTGTGGCACTCCGCTAGTCACATCCTGCCAATCTGAAAAGGATCTGTTTATCCCTACACTCTGTTTTCTTCCCGTTAGTCACTCTTCAATTCACGCTAATATATTGCCTTTAATTCCATGGGCCCTAATCTTGTGTATCAGCCTTTTATGTGGCACCTTGTCGAATGCCTTCTGAAAATCTAAATACAGGTAAATCCCGCTTAACGTTGCTGTGGTCAATGTTGTTTCGTTATTACATGGCTGATACATAGGGAACATAAATCCACTTCACGTTGCAATGTTCGCTATTACGTCGTTTGCCAGCGGGTGGAAACAAACTACTGTAGTGTGGGTAATGTAGGCCACCATCCAGTATTCTTACACAGCGATCATCCACAGTCTTAACGTCGCCATTTTAAGTTTGTGCGCTGGTGTGAGATCGGTAATTTTTTTTTATATCGTGATTTATTTGTGGAATCATCTAGAAACATGAATCAAAAACACCCAGGAAATGACTATGGTGAGTCTAGCAATACAAAACACAGAAAAGCTATTACTCTCGAAATTAGATTAGAAGTTTTAAGCCATTTTGATGCCTTGAGTGTTATCTTGTTTAAATTCAAATAGTTTTATATTTTATATTTTACATTTATGAGAGTACATTATTAACATTATAACTTATAATGTTATTTAGAAAAGTTTGATGAAAAATGTCCGAAATAACCTAACTCCAATGTGTTTGCTTAATGTTTTTGCACTTTTCCAGAACACAACTACGACGTTAAGCGAGGACTAATTGTATACTACATCTAGTGGTTCCCCCCTATCCAACCTGATAGTTACATCCTCAAAAAACTCTAGAAGAATTGTTAAACATGACTTCCCTTTTGTAAAGTCATGTTGACTTTGCCTAATCATGTTGTGGTCTTCTAAGTACCCTACTAGATGTCCTTAATTAGGATTCTAGAATGTTCACTCCCACTGATGTCAGACTAAGTGGTTTATGGGTCCCCATCTTCTCTCTCCCACCCTTCTTAAATAGTGGTGTTATGCTTGCGATCTTCCAATCAATGGGAACCGTTCTAGAATCCAGAGAATTTGGAAAGATCAAGCACAAAGCATCCACTATCTCATCAGCTGCCTCTTTTAAAACCCATGATTGCAGACCATCAGGTCCAGGGGATTTATCATTTTTCAATCACAACAGTTTCCCTAGTACTTACAGTAGAATAATTCACAGTTTATTCTGTAAAGGGCATTGAGGCATTTCAATTACATGAACAAAAACAAGGATTATTATTATTAATTTGGAGGAGTGTTAGCCAATTATTCCCACATTCCCTTTGCCTTGCTCCCTCCATTACCTCCATCAAGGCGTATCTCAAAACCCTCCTTTTCGAGCGCATATTTGGCCACCCTCGTAACTTCCCTACCCTCTACCCTCCCTGGTCCCAACCTCCAGTTCAAGTCCATAATCCTCGACTATATAGCACCTTGGGATGTCCTCCCAATTTGAAAGGTGTTGTACAAATGTAATTTTGTATTGTATGACTCACTCTTGACACTAGATCGAGTTTTGCCCAGTCCCTCTGCAATGACATTATTCATCTTAAAATCAAGGGAAAAAATGTCAGATTAAATATAATAATAATCCTTT
The DNA here is from genome assembly GCA_035084275.1 of Hydrolagus colliei. Classification (NCBI taxonomy): domain Eukaryota; kingdom Metazoa; phylum Chordata; class Chondrichthyes; order Chimaeriformes; family Chimaeridae; genus Hydrolagus; species Hydrolagus colliei. Next base: position 1,434,506 of record CM068742.1, on the reverse strand, counting down.
AATAATAATCCATTGGTATAACATCTTTCATATCTTAAGCAGTCTCAATGCATTAATAGATGAATGAAGCGGCACAAATGTGCACAGTGGTGTCCCACAAGCAATCACGATATGAATGACCTATTTTATTTTGGGGATTGTTGTCCAGTACAATGGGAGAAATTCCCTGCTAAAAATAGTTTTTTATGAATGCATTGCTTATACTAAATGTTCCTGCTGTTTTTCCAGTTGTTCAGTCTAGAAGAATGGCATCATTTCTGTGGTGAAAAGAAGACATTGAAAAGAAGCAATTAATGCATTTGAAGAATTAGGTTATCTGTATATTATCTGTATCTCTTCCTAGTTTCAGGTCTCAGCTGAAGACTTTTCTTTTTGACTGTGCCTTCGGTCACCTTTTCCCCCCTCTCCCTGGCTCGGGCCCTGGATCCATTATGGTGAAGCGCTCTGAGACGCCGTTCGGTGTGGGGGGCTATATGAACTTAAATTCTTGTTGTTGTTGTTGTTATTTTCATAAAATATCACAATTTCAACTTGTTCAGGAAAGGGGGGAAAAAGTGAGAGACTTAAACGTATCTCATATTATATACACTTCTTTTAAAATTATCATTGTTTTTTAAAAAAAGTGTGTTTCATAATTTACAATCTGCCTAACAATATGCAATCAAAATGTAGGAACATATGAAAAGTCAAGGATGAGAACAGGTTATTTGTCTCACTAAAACTCAACCTTGAATTATCCCATTTTCTACTCTTTACTATTAAATTTATATTTTTGTGATTTAATCTGAAATAATGTTATTCTTCTATTTTCTCTTCTCTGGATCCTCTCCAAAGCTTATTAAGAAATAAACAAATAACTTGCATGTTTACAGTGCCTTATCATATCAAAATGGCAGCAGGAATTTGGTTCAAATCAATGGTCAAAAAGAAAAGTCTTTAGGCAAGTTTTGAAGGCAGGCAAAAAAAAGTACAAGGATGGAATTCCAAAAGAGCTGAGACAAAACAGCTGAGCTCTCAATTTTTCTCGAGCAAAGGGAATGGTCACAGATGTACAATGCAATGACAGAGCTGAGGTGGTACAAGACCACAAAGGAATTTGAAAAGAGGTTGATGGGGAGCCAACAAGATTGAGGATGATAAGCTTAGCTTGAAAGATGACATGGGCTGCATAATTCTAAATGGTCTATAGCTTTATAGCTTGTGTGGTTGGGTTTATTACACACCCATTGTAATACAATAGTTATCTTTTATGTCATTAAAATGTTGCTCTCATTATTAAAGATAATTAATCAAACTATGATTCTCAGATTTTTTAAAATCTGTATTTCTCAGTTTAATATGTATCATGTTTTCCCCCCACCCCTCCCCCACCACACCCTTTGCCTACGCCACCATTGGTGGGTGGGCCTTCAATCACTCTGCCCCCACACTCTGGTACTACATCCCACAGTCACTCCAATTTGATCATCTTTGACCATGCTTTTCACCAACTTCAATGCCCCAATGCCCTCCACCCTACCCAACTCCACCTCCAGCTTGGGTCCAAGATACTGTCTGTTCAGCGCCTTGGGGCATTTTCCTGATGTGAAGGGCACAATGCAAATTTTGTTATTGTTGTCCATATTTTAATGTTCCTCTTTGTGTTTACGGGGCCTCACCATCTCAGACTACACTATCACCGACAAAGCCATCTCAGATGACCACTTCATCTTCCTTAATTCCTCAATCCCCCATCCTACCTCCTCCCAACCCATCTACATCTCCTTCTGCCTACGGAAAAAAATCTCCCCCGCTGCCCTCTCCACTGCCTTAGAGTCATTCAAACTCCTACTCCACAGGGCTTCTTCCCTCAATAACCTTATCCTCCATGGTCACACTCATCCACAATCTCTTCTCTGCCACTCCCGACTCTCTTGCTCCCATCATTTCCCATACTCACCGTGGTACACCAGCCAAACTCTGCTCCGTTAAAATACAGGTGCATGCCACTGAACATACCAGGCATAAATCAAAGTTAACAGTCCATCAGCAGATTTGGCTGCCATTGATCAAATTATACCATTCAGCCATCCCCTCCGCTAAATTGTTGTTCTACTCCAAGAGTCTCGTAGGCCAAGGACAATCCCAGGCTCTTCTTCTCCATCACCATCACCAGCTCCTCCACCAACCCTCTCATGCGTCATCCATCCTCACCTCTAATGTCAATAGCATGGCGATGCTGGACTTCCTCAAATCCAAAGTTGAGGGCATCTGCTCAGCTACCTCTGCCCTTCCATCTACCACCTTCAGCCCATCTCCACCTCTCACACCAGCCCCTAAGCAACCCTCCCTCCACACATTTGAAACTGATTCCAATAACTCTCGCATCACCACTTTAACCTGCATGAAACAGACCACCTAGATTCATAGAATTTTACGGCACAAAAGGAGGCCATTTGGCCCATCTAGTCTGTGCCGGCTCTTTGAAAAGAGCGATTCAATCCCACTGCCCTGCCCGCTCCCCATAGCCTAATAGACCTGTTCTCCCTAAATAAAGATCTAATTCCCTTTTAAAAGTTATTATCGAATCAGCCTCCACCACCTTTTCAGGCAATGCATTCCAGATTCGAACAACTCGCTGAGTGAAAAAATTTCTCCTCAGCTCCCCTCTACTTCGCCTTGAAACTATTTTAAATCTGTGACCACGAGTCACAGATTCACCCACGAGTGGAAATAGTTTTTCTCTATTTGCCCTGTCGAAACCCCTCATGATCTTATAAACCTCTATTAGGTCTCCCCTCAATCTTCTCTGCTCCAGAGAGAATAACAAACAAACAAACAAAACTTACATTTATATAGCGCCTTTCACGTCGAGAGGACATCCCAAGGCGCTGTACAGTTAGGTAGGACAAGAGCAGGGTGGGAAGGATCAGGGCAGGATACAGCATAGTTGGAAAAGTAACTGTATTAGTGGGCGAAACATGGCAGCCAAATTACGCACAGCAGTGTCCCACAATCAGTCACGGAAGTGGGACTAGGGGCAAAAGGGGGTAAAGAAGCAAAAGGGGAGGGGTCGAGGCAGGGGGAAAAAAGGCAGGAAAGTCGACTGTATATTTGTGGGCGAAACGCGGCAGCCAAATTGCGCACAGCAGTGTCCCCACAAACAATCGCGAAAATGGGGCCAGGGGAGAAAGGGGGAAAAGAGGGTAAGGGGGGGGGAGAGGGAGGGAAAGGTGGGATGGGTTAGGGTTAGGGAGGAAGAGGGGGGAGAAAGGGGGGCAAGGAAGAGAGGGAAAGATGGGAGGGGGCAAGATCAGGAAGAGGGAAGAGGGAGGGAAGGGGAAAAGGGAGGAGAGAAAGTGGGGAAAGGAAGTGAGGGAAGAAGAAAATGGGGGCAGGGGTGGGGGGAATCAAACAACAATAATAAACAATAATAAACAACAAAAGCAATAATATTAACAACAAAAACAGCAACAAACAATAACCAACAATCGTCCAACAATCGTCCAGCAACCACTCCCTGTCCTCGCCGCCCGCCCGGACGATCCCTGAGATGGCGGGAAAAAAAGGTCCCAGTGTGGTGTCAGGCCCCAAAACCGACCGGCTCCTCAGTCGGTGAACCCGGGGACTCTGTGATGGCCCTGGCACCTCGGACACGGTGTGTCTGGCCGGCTCGCACAGCAGCAGCAGCAGCAGCCCGATCACCGTCTGGATCTCCCGCGACGAGATGATCCGTCGCTTGCAGCACCTGGGCGCTCTCCCCCTCGCGGAAGACGTGCGCCACCCGCTGCCTGAGGAAAGTGCTGAGGTCGCGGCCTTCCCAGGTCCTGTCGAGGGGCCACTCCCCGCACAGCCGGAGGAAGCGCCGACAGCGAGTGGCCGCCATTCCCTCCGTGATCCTCCCCGTCGTCCAAAAAGATGGTATTCGTTGGCCGACTGCCCATAGAGGAAGAACCGGCAGCGATGGAAGCTAGCCTATCTAGCCTCTCCTCATAGCTGAACTCCCTCAATCCTGGCACCATCCTAGTAAATCTTCGTTGTACCCTTTCCAATGCCTTCACATCCTTTCTGTAGTGTGGTGACCAGAATTGAACACAGTATTCCAGCCGAGGCCTCACCAAAGTCCTATAGAGGTTAGTCAGCACTTCCTGACTTTTGTACTCTATACCCCTATTTATAAAGCCTAGTATCCCATATGCCTTCTTAACAGCCTTGTCTACCTGTCCTGCCACCTTCAACGAGTCACTAACACAAATCCCCAGGTCTCTCTGTTCCTTCACACCATTTAAAATTGTACTATCTAGCCTATATTGCCTCCATTCATTTCTTCTCCCAAAATGCATCACCTCACACTTCTCTGCATTAAACTTCATCTGCCATGTGTCTGCCCACTTTACCAATTTGTCTATATCCTCTTGCAGATGGCTACTATCCTCCTCACTATTTACTATTCTCCCTAACTTAGTGTCATCTGCAAACTTGGAAACTGTACTCCGTACACCCAAGTCCAGATCATTGATGTAGATTACAAACAGCAATGGTCCCAAAACCGATCCCTGTGGCACACCACTGCTCACTTCCCTCCAATCTGAAAAACAGCCGCTCACTACAACTCTCTGCTTTCTGTCTCGCAGCCAGTTGTGGATCCACGCTGCCACTGTCCCTTTTACGCCATGGGCCTTTAATTTCATAATAAGTCTCTCATGTGGCACTTTGTCAAATGCCTTTTGAAAGTCCATGTAAACTACATCAACTGCGCTACCATTATCCACCCATTCCGTTACCTCATCAAAAAATTATATCAGATTTGTAAGGCAAGATTTGCCTTTAACAAATCCATGTTGACTGTCCTTTATTAGCCTATATATTTCTAAGTGAAGATCTACCTTGTCCCTGATTATGGACTCTAGAAGTTTGCCCACTACCGACGTTAGACTGACTGGTCTGTAGTTACCAGGCTTGACCTTCTGCCCCTTTTTATACAAGGGAGTAACATTAGCTATCCTCCAGTCCTCTGGCACGACCCCTGCGTCCAAGGAAGATTGAAAGATCGTGGCCAGAGTCCCTGCTATTTGCTCCCATGCCTCCCTTAGTAACCTAGGTGCATCCCATCCGGACCAGGTGACTTATCCACCTTGAGCGACGTCAACCTTTTTAGCACTTCCTCTCTGGTTATAATTATTCTATCCATTTCTCCTACCCTCTCCTCTAATACCATGGCATTGGCTGTATCATTTTCTTTTGTGAAGACAGAGGCGAAGTACTCATTCAGTACATCAGCCATGCCCTCTGCCTCCACAATGAGATTTCCTCCTAGGTCCCTAATTGGCCCCACCCTATCCTTGACCAACCTTTTACTCTTAATATGTTGGTAAAAAACCTTAGGGTTCCCCTTAATCTTACTCGCTAATTGTTTTTCATGCAGTCTCTTTGCCCCTCTAACTTCCTTTTTTAGTTCTATCCTACACTTCCTATATTCTGCTTGGTTCCCTTCTGAATTTTGAGCCTGACACTTATCATAAGCCTCTTTTTTTTGTTTTATTTTGGCCCCGATTTCCTTAGTCATCCAGGGAGGTTTGGATGCCTTACATTTCACCTTTGTGGGGATGCTTTTGACCTGTGCCTGAACTATCTCCTCTTTGAATGCTGCCCACTGCTCGTTAGTTGTCTTACCTGCCAATTTTTCTTTCCAATCCACCTTGGCTAGGTCCCACCTCAACTCATTGAAATTAGCACTTTTCCAGTTGAGTGTCCTCACCTGTGATCGTTCCTTATCCCTTTCCATAATTATTCTGAATCTAACGATATTGTGGTCACTATTCCCTAGATGCTCACCTACAGAAACCTGTTGAACTTGCCCTACCTCATTTCCCAAAACTAGATCCAGCAATGCTTCTTTCCTCGTTGGACTGGAAACATACTGATCAAGAAAGTTGTCCTGCACACACTTCAGGAATTCTTCTCCCTCCTTGCCCTTTACTCTACTATTCTGCCAGTCTATGTTGGGATAGTTGAAGTCACCCATTATCACTACTCTATTAGCTCTGCATTTCTCCGTGATACGCTTGCAGATCTGCTTGTCTATCTCCTCCCCACTATTTGGTGGTCTATAGTATACCCCTAACAGTGTAACTGCACCTTTTTTATTCCTCATTTCTAACCAGATAGATTCGGTTTTTAGTCCTTCTTCCACCTCGTTCTTTTCTAAGGCAGTCACTGAGTCCTTAACTAAAATTGCCACCCCGCCCCCTTTTCTCCCTTCTCTATCCCTCCTGAATACATTATAACCAGGAATGTTCAACTCCCATTCCTGCCCATGCTTGAGCCAAGTCTCTGTTACTGCTATAACAACATATCGCCTCGCAGCAACCTGAGCCTGCAGCTCACCAATTTTACCTGCTCCCATCACCCTATCCATACCCCTCTCTTTACCTCCCAGCTCCATCTCCTTGCCTCTCGACTCACAGACATCATGAACACTGTTCACTGGCACTGTTACCACTGGTTTAAAAATGGCTGTCATCATTCCCATCCTTCAACAACCCTCCTTGGACCCACTCCTATCCTCAAATTACCGCAACATTTCCAACCTCTCTTTCCTTTCCAAGGTCCTGGAATGAGTCTTTGCTTCCAAGCATCACTCCTTCCTCTCCCGCCACTCCCTTCACTAATCCCTCCGATTGGGTTTCCTTGCAACAAATAGTACAGAAATAGCTCTGAATTACATGCTGTCCATCTGTGATGAGGGCTCCCTCTGCCTCTTCATCCTCCTTGAGCTCTGCTGCCCTTGACAACATCATTCACCATCTCTCCTCTCACCTCAATGTTTCTGTCCTTGAATGGTTGAGTACAGTTTGTACCTCTCACACTGCCTTTCACTTCATCTCCACAAACAAATTTTCCACTAGGCCCTGCTCCACAGCGTTCCTATGGGCTCTGTCCTTGGTCCTCTCCTCTTCAACATTTACACTTTTCAGGACCTTGGAACCTGTAAGACATTCAGGAGTAGAGTAATGACAGTTAAGAAATGTAAACGAGACTTGGGTAACATATACATCAAAGTTCTGAGTGTATTACATTCATTTAGATGCTCTACAATGTAATTTTGTTATTGTTGTTCAAGGGACGTACTTTCATAAGATTTGTTCGACCCACAGTCAGTATAAATATTTTTAATTGTGATAACCCAGGGCCGTACGCAGGATTTTTTTTGGGGGGGTGCGAATTGCTAGTGATGGGACCAACAATGGCCGGGGGCTTGCGGGCTGCCCCCGAAGCCCCCTCGAGGTCTCCGACGTTTTACACTGTTTGAGGTCTTATTTAATCGATTCAGAAGATCCAATATGAATGGTAAATGTTTCATGCCCTTGGTGTTTAAGAGCATCATTATTTATTCAGTGTTTATATTTTCCCCGGTAGTCCGTGTCTAATTGGGAAGGTCGAATGTGTTCGCCGATAAAAGCAGACACGATTGTTGACTCGATGATGTAAGGAATGCGAACGATAAAGTAAATTACAATCCAATTAACACAGTACAATGACGAATGCTTGATAAATGTATGCGTATAAGAGAAAATGATCATAAACTACAGATTGACGGTAATTAATAAGTTGTTCTGCATTGTTATCCTAAGACTAAATTTATTTCGGACTGTAATGAACAATAATGTAAGAGTAAAGTATGAATTATGTGCTCAGATATTCCAGCAAAGCAAATTTTATAAAAGACAAGAAAATATACAGAAACTGAAAATCAGTGTCAAACAGTTAATTCACACGTGTTACAAGCCTGTTATCAGCATTATCCTGAAAATATTGTTGAACTGTGAGCAATAGTATAGTTAGTTTTTATTTATTTATTTAGAATCAAAATGAAAGGCATCGAGCAATACTGATCTGATGAAAAAATACTTGAAAAAATAAGGGAGGGGAAATTAATTCTTTAATAGCGTTCCGTATTCGAGACGCCTCGGTCGCTTTGAAGCCAATACGTCAACCGCTCTACCAATATCGATTTCCATATTATAATGAATGTGCATTAACGCGAGGGCTGAAAGTCGCTCCTATACGGAGCAGAATGCTGGACACTTAAGCAAACCTTGACCAGGAGATTAGATGACTCATGAGGTATATACCAGGCTTCTAAGAGCGTTTACTGGCGACAGCATCTGACAAATAGTGAGCTATATGGTACACTACCACACTGGTATCACAGACATTACTGCAGAGGCGTCTTAGGTTTAGCGGACATAGCTGGAGAAGCCGGGAGGAAACTGTCCATAGTGCTACTGTCCTATGGGAACCATTGCACGGTCACAGAACACGAGGTAGACCGACCCTAACCTACATCGATACTCTGGAGCGCGATTGGGGTATTGGCAGGCGGGAGTTGTCAGGCTGCATGGAGAGAAGGGATCAGTGCAGAAGTGTGGTTGTCAATGCTCGAGTTCGCTCGATCAGATGATGGTGAAACTATTTTTATGCCAGATTCGTGCGACATTGATGTTTTTTCACTCTGGGTACAAAATTGAACGTGAAATAAAGTCGCACTGTTTATCTTTGCGGTCATATGTTTTTTGCATGCCAGTGGACGTCTCTAAAAGCAATTTTTAATTACAGGAATACATCTTTAATAATATAAATCAAATGTGATAATCAAGACAAAACAAGAAACATGATATTTCAGAAACACGCCTATCAAAACTTAAGTCATTTTTACTTACATTTATCAGATTAAAATACGATTTCAGCTTCCACAAAGTGGTGCTACCTTTTTATGTAGTGACTGTATACGGGATGATTTCCGATTGACACACCACGTGGAATAGGCGCTAAAGCATAGGCCTACGTCCATGAGTATTTCTTTTAAAGATAGGCATTCCCGTCCAGACACAAATAACTTTTTTGTTGGGTTCTCAAAAGCTTTAATTTCTCAGAAGCTTGTAAATATGTTGTCATTGTTTGCTAGCATTACAGTCACACCTCTCAAAACTTGAGTAATGTTTACTTACGGTGATCAGGTGAAAAGATGATTTAACTTCCAGAAGTGGTGCTGCCCCTTGTGGCTGTTTACGGGATGATTTCCAAACGAGGATTTGAGTCTTGGCGCCTATGTTTATCCAATCACGAGTCACAGACTCGCCGCGTCATTGACTCGTCTATCGACGCGGTATGTTTTGGGGAGATGCCGATTCTGGTGTGCGACTCGATAATTTTATATTAATACTAAATCATTCAAAGATGTGAGTTTATAATTTATACATAGTTTTGAAGAACTGATTGTTACACAAATGCTCAATAAATTTACTTGGTATTTAAATTTGATAAAAAATACAATTCTCTACCCCGGAAAATGTGGACCTTTTATAATTTGGGGGGGTGCGTATGCACCCGTCGCACCCCCCCTGCGTACGGCCTTGTAACCTTTGTTAAATAAGTTGAGAAATGAAGACCCCACCTATGGCCACACCAATCTAGGTTACTGTGTTGCCTAATACAGACCAATACATGCCTGTGTTGTTTAATACATGACAATTTATACAACAAGGTAAAGAGTGTACTTAATTTGTTTAAATGTGGCATTCCACTTCACACATTTATTTTTAAGGTCTGTAAAATATCTATAGAAATGGAGGAACTGGTTCATTATGTATGTGTATAAGCAGACCAGGTCATCCTTGACAGCTGGCAACAACAACAACAACAAAATTAGAGTTGTACAGCGACTTTCACGCCTGTTAAAAGGCAGAGTAACTACATTTTACAGTAGATCCTATGAAACACTTTGAGATGTTGTGATGCTATAATATGATGCCATGTAGGCTATGTTGAGACACTGTATTATTATTTTTAAGCAACTTATCCACCTGAATCACAGACTCCATCCAACTATCAGTCTGGATTTTCCACCTTCTGCAATAAAAGTCCAGATTGTAGTGCTTTGGGGTATGAACAAATTTATCTATGAACAGTCGAACAAATCTGATTTAAACACAAGAGTGAGGAACTTGAAGTTGATCTGCTCTGTGTCAGAGAGCTGGTGAAGTCTGGCGAGGACTGGAGTAATCAGGGAGTGAAGTTTGGTTCAGGTGAGAATTCAGGCGGTGGAGTTCTGTATGAGCTGGATATTGTGAATGGTGGCGGAGGGAAGACCAGCAAGGAGGGCATTGGAGTAGTCCATCTGAGTGGTGACAAAGGCATGGACCAGGATTTTGGCAGCTTTAGGAGTGAGATATTGGTGGAAATGGGCAATGTGGCAGAAATGAAAGAAGGTGAGGGACCGAATGTGGAAGGATAATGGGGGGGTCGAACCTGATGCGTATGGGTTCGGAGAGTTTTAGGGCCAGGTCAGATAGGTGTGTAAGGATTTTTTAATTAATGTATTAGATATTATCTAAAAGTATAATTGGGAAAGACTTTTTTTATTAATCTGTACTGTATATACATTTAGAATGTAACCTATCCATAATCCTTTAATAATGATTAGTTTAGCAGCAGTTAATAGTAGCTTTGCTGGACTGGTTGATGTCATCTGCTGATTACATTCCATATTTTCCTGTGAAGATGTTCACTGGTCTGAGATAATTAGCAATTGGGTCCTTCAGCATAGATGCATGAACAATGGACCACAGAAAGAAAAGGCTACAGCCTCAGATACCTGCTGTTATCATCATTGTGTTATCGTTATCAACTTTTGTTAACTCAAGGGACTCTAACCTGATTCCGTTATCAATGGGGTTTTTTCCTGCATGGGACTCTAACCCGATCTTTGTTAAGAAATTAATCCTCACAGGACTCTTTACCTGATCTTGATTGTTGATTTTTCCTAAACTTGACTATCGATTTCTATATCCTAAAAACTCTCTTTCTTATTCATTCTGGTTGACTCAGGAGTTACTTCAACGTCAACGATCGACAAAACTATACTGACTTGACTCTACATATGTATACAGCGAACAAAATAATAATAATAATAATAATAATAATCCTTGCATTTGGTATAGCGCTTTCCACATCTTATCAACGTCTCAAAGCGCTTCACAGAATATACTGTAAAGTGAATTGACTGTATATATTTGTGGGCGAATCGCGGCAGCCAATTGTGCACAGCAGTGTCCCACACACAGTCGTGGATTGAAATGACCAATTTTATTATTGTGTTTTTTTCGAGGGATTATTATTAGGCGTGTGGAGTAAGGAAACTTGCCCAAGGTTTCGCCCTGACCTGCCTGGATTCGAACACAGGTCTCCCCAGCTTGGTCTCTCCAGCTTGCAAGACAAGTGCTCTAACCACTGAGCCACAGGAGCTCAGCAAAGACAATCTCACTGCTTCCCTTCTTAAAATAGCACAAAGAAAAAGAAAAACATCCAAACAATAAAGCACATACGAAAAACATAAAACATATAGAACTTTGCCACTTGGGTGCCAAATTATTGGGATTTTTTAACCCCTGGGTTCGAGTTATAAGGACTCGACAAAACCAATATAGTATAGTAAAGTTTTATTGATTGCTAAGATAATATATGTACAGTATAGCACATAGATTACCAATTTGTACCAATACAAGGTACTCCAGACCTAAATTTTGAGTGAAAAATAATTTTTCAGTTTTTTGTTTAAAATGATACTTTGATGTGTTCTCAACATTTTGCTGAAGTTTCAAATGAAAAATCAATTCAGAAGTCATTAAAATTCATAATCAATAAACTTTAAATAGCGTGACCTTGAAACCGAGTTCTAGTTTTGCACGGAGCATTTGTCAAAACAAAGTGTCATAAAATCACTATTTTTTCTTGATTTGCTTTCTAATGAAAGGTACAACCTAGTTTCTGCCATCTGTAGGCCATTTCCTGTCATTGCAATCTTTGCTATAATCTGCTTCTGTGTTTTACATCTGTAATATTGATGAGAATGAGAAACAAGTTTTCCTTTTATTCTCATTATATGCAAATTACACAAAGTAGTGTCATATTATGCGCATGAAACTTCGCCCCTTCACCGCCTTGCCTTTTCCTACCTCTATGACATGCTAACCCCACACCAATGGATCTGCGCCCTCCAATCAGCATTCTCTGCCCTGCTCCACGTCCACCGTCCAACCTGCCCCACCATCAGCAATTGGGCATTCAGGCTCTCTGCTCCCACACTTTGGAACTTCAGTCCCATGACTTCATTCCCTCCCTTGCCTCCTTCAGGGCACATCTCAAAACCTTGTCTTTGCCAGGCTCCACTGGCTCCCAATTTCAAGATTGTCTCACACACTTTCACTTCCCTTCATCCATTGATACCTTCCTACCTATCCAATCTACTCAAATAACAATAACAACTTGGATTTATATAGCGCCCTCCACTCTGGACGGCATCTCAGAGCACTTCAAACCCACTGCCTACTCCACACCCAGTGCCTCTGCTCACCTTATTTCAGCCTCCTGTTTGTCCCTGGTCACCTCCCACCTGCATTGCCCCCGAGCTCGGTGTCAGACTGTGCCACTGACAAGGGCTACAGGACGCTACTCCGTGTGACGAGCACTCTAATAAGTGCAAGTTGTTTCTGTTGAGCTGGACATGATGAGAGGCAGGGAGTTAGCATCGTTGAGCCTGGATAAATATAATTAAATATGCATTAAATATAAGTAAATATTTTTGGAGATATTGCTGAAGTCTTTCAATGAGCACTATTACTATCTAAGACATTGTTATAAAAGAAAACAACGAGTTGCATTCATAAAGTGTCCCTCAAGTGGGTAACATCTTGGAGAGCTTAACACCAGTGTGATGTGTCGTAGAGCTGGTGCGAACTAATATTAAGGCACAAATGAGGAGAAAAACCTTCAGGGGTGATTCTGCTTCATACCTGCATGTTCTGTAGCACCCGACTGAGAAGGGCAAAGGGCACTATGTTTATGCTCAGCCCTCTTCAAGGAGAGCAAGGTTGTGTTTTTAAGCTTGTGGCATACAAGACCTGTGTGTAAACAGTCCTCTCTTATGGATCTGAACACCCGAGGATGCAGGGGAGAGGCTTCCTCTGACCCATTTGCAAAGTCCAAGATCAAGCAGTGAGGTGGATTTGTAGCAAATATGGGAATCGGCTACAAGGAGGGAGAGCTCCGGCCTACACTGACATGTCACTAAGCAACCTGGAGGTGGAGTCAACTTCACATTTGAGAAGGCCCATCATATGAGGATTGGATTGAGCAGCTGGTGCTGGTGCTGAGTTAGCCTGACATTGGACTTGGACCCTGAGAACACCTACACAGATGTCCATCAGGTAGCTGATGAGGAAACTCTGAGGCTTGGGGTGAAAAGCAGCTTCGGCTTAAACGCCACACCTCCAATTAGTTGAACCATTGTTCAACGGGAAGCGGTGTGGGTCCAACCTGCAGACAGGTGGCAACGCTCTCAAGCATTTCTGGTTGATCTGCGTTGCTTACTGGGAAATTTGTAGAGAATTCATGGTACCTATGGTCCACCCAGTAATAATAATAATAAAAACAACCCAGTAAGACTTAAACCCACGCTTATTGAATGTCGTTGACCAACTAATGATTATCCTCCTTGGGCAGAGGAAAGCAGGGTCACCTTGGAGCTTAACTGGCTGTGCAACTGAATGTCAGAACCAAGTCAACTCTCTGTGGTGGTCTCAGTAGTCCAAATGGGTCTGCAGTATTTCAGGGCACTGTTGATGACAGCACAGCCAGTCGGGCTCATCAACAAAACTTGGACATGCAATCATTGGGGGCAATGAAATCATCCTGCACATTTTATGGAATTAATTTGATGTTACACATTCATGTGGGTTCTGACTGCTCTTTGCCTCTGAAGACTTGTATCATTCACTATTTTCTGGCTCACGCAATTATAAGAACTTGCCTTCACATCAACTCTAGTACTGCATAATTTGACGTGATGCACTTTTGAAAAAGTACCAAATACAGTAAAACCTTTGTTATCCGATACCCTCGGGACCTGACCATTACCGGTTAATCAAATATGCCGGATATTCAAGCGGCAAGTTGCCAAAAATCCTACACAAAAAATTAATTTATTTTAAAACATACCATATTAATAATAGACTAAATAATAACAGAATATTGTATGGATACTTACCAATAAAGCATTCCAGCACATTCAGTAAAATGATCGGTAAAAAAGCAATTCCAGCGTTCGGTAAGTATAATAACGCAAAGTGAACATACCGCGAATATCCCGGATGGCTATGGTATGAGATGCGGTTGCTGGAATGGTGAATTGTATTGGGAGATACTGATTGGTTGAGTATGCCGGTTGGTTGGGTACCAGATAAACAAGTTTATACTGTACTATATTTAGACTGCTAGAATGAAGATTGTACAAAGTATCATTCAAAAACATTATTTCTTTACAGTAGAACCTCACTAATCCGGTCACGTAACTGAGCAAAATGACCTCCTTGGTGAGGTGACCAGATTATTGAAACAGGTCGGGTCATTCAGGTCACTGATGTAATGTTAAGGGCATTGGTAATGGGTGACACCTTTCTTTTCGACCGCGCCTTCGGTTACCTTTTTCCCCCTCCCACTGGCTCGGGCCCGGGATCCGTTATTCTGAAGCGCTCTGAGACGCCGTCTGGCATGGAGGGCATTATATAAATTGCAGTTGTTGTTGTTGTAAGGGTGCTGAAAATTCAACAAACATATTTTGCTATCTCAATTCAGATAAAGGTTTTCACATTTGAAACAGATCTTAGGTTTCAGTATTTAAAGTTCACATGAGAAGTTCACATTACACAAAATGTTTATTTCTTGAAGCATGAGTCCAGCGTTGTTTGCCTCGCTGCTGAATTCACCTGCTCTGCCTCACCTTGCAGCTGACCCTCAACATCAGCCAAAGTCTGCCACACCTCAAGTCAATGATCAAGGCAAGAATCCTTCACTTGTCCCACAATACCCAGAGCATCAGGGTAAGTGAGATGGGTCTTTGATGTTTTAGGTTAGGCTAAGCACATCCACCCTAAAGCCAGCCATGACAAAGCACTTCTGCACTGTTGATCTTTGTACTATGTTGACTGCAGAAGGAATCCAGGTGACTGACTGCTTGAAGAACATTAATGGATTTGGTGACTGTGAAGCCTGCACACCTTTAGCCATTTCTCCAAGAACCATCAGTAGAAGTAGAACACTCCTTCAGTAGCGCACCTTGACATTATTGATCATGCCCTTGTCAAGGCGATAGTGAATGGAACAAAAACAGAAGTCACTGGGAACACTTGGCAGATCAGGCAGCATCTATAGAGAAAGGAAAGTAAGTTCACATTTCAGGTCCATGACTCTTCATCAGAACTGGGGCATGTTGGAGGGGTTGGAAGGCTGTTTTTGTTTCAGATTTCCAGCATCTGCAGTATTTGCGTTTTGCGGATGGAGAATGGAGTTAGCTGGAAAAACACTAATTTGACATTGGTTAGAGTAGAAATGTGAGCGTGAGCTGCGGCATTGTCCAGAAATAGCAGCACATGTCTACCCTGTTCCCACATCTTTCTACTGAATGTCTGAATCCACTCTGTAAAAATAGCATTGGTCATCCATACCTTTTTATTGTTGTACCCCATGATGGGAAGCTGAGTCCTGATGTTCAAATTCCCAAAGACATGGGAATTGGCAGCTGTCCATTCAGTATTGACTGTCAAAGGCATGGGGACGCGTGTTTACATTTCTTCCCACCAGCGCAGTCATCACCACAAATAGAAAGTCTCCTGTCAGGGAGAGCAGTGAAAACAATCAGATTCATCCATATTAAAGATATCTTTAGATGCGCAGCTAGCTGTAATCTCAAAGAGTTTCTCCTTTCAGTTGTCAACAAAGCAGGCTGAATGTCACCAATAATAAATTGGTCATTTCAATCCACGACTGTTTGTGGGACACTGCTGTGCGCAATTGGCTGCCACAATTCACCCACAAATATACAGTCAGTTCACTTTACACTATATTCTGTGAAGCGCTTTGAAACATCTGGAAGACATGAAAGGTGCGATATCAAATGTAAAGATTATTATTATTATTAATATTATTATTTTACCAGGCACAATTGCAGACCCAATGTTGTGTCTGGACTTGAAATGGTCAAGCCAGCCATTTGACGATTGGATGCCTTGAAGCCAATCCAGCCAAGTGGAGCTGCAAGCTGAGTGCTTTCTCCTGTATCATAGAGCCAGACACAAACACGTAGAGACCACGGAATCACGGGTACCACGGGACACTGGAATCACTCCCATATTAGTTTTATTAATGTCCACATACTGAGGGTAGAAACGTACACATTTTCTATCAGGTTGTTGATTTTCTTCAAATTCAGCATTCCTATATATATTCAGCATTCCTTTCGAGAATGCAACCAACTTGTGCTCCGTTAGATCACAGCTAACTGTCTATTACCTTTGACCTCACCAATTTTGAACTCCACTCTGTCACGCAAGGACAACTCTTTCCATGGTGGCATTTTTACGCCACTTACCAAGAATTGGCCCCGAGGAGCTTACTCAGGTGGGCGCTGAGTGAAGTCGATTTTCCACTCGCACCACTTCCACAATCTCAACACTCCCTGCTCTGCGCACGTGTGACCGGAACCCACTTTGCCCACAGTAATAGCATTGAGGAAACAGCACAAGATGCCCAAGGCCTAGTGCATTGCATATAGGTTAGTACCGGGGGCTTGGGAGGGTGGGGCAAAGTTGTACCATGTTTGTAGTGGGGGTGGGGGGGGGGGGGGGGCTTGTAGTGACCACACATTCTATTAGCTCAGACTGCACTCAAGGACCATTGTCCTCAGTAGTGATGTGCCCTGCTTACTGAAGCAGACAGACTTTTAATGTAGACCAGAAAAAGTCTGTGAAAATATACCTGAAACTGTGAGGTGGCTGGATTTCTGAGGTGACTGCAAACTGGGTTTCTACCGTACATATTCTGTAAACTGAAGAGAAATAAAGAAATGCAATAAAGCTACCAGGGTACATAATTTCAGAAATATATTTTGCCGTAATAATAATAATCAAAATCCTGGCATTTGATATAGCACCTTAATTACATCTTCAATACATCTCAAAGCACTTCATACAATATACTGTAAAATGAATGGATTGTATTTTTGTGTCCAAAACATAATGTAATCAATCTACATTTAATTGGCACCTCTCACATTTGGAGAATGGCTCAAAATGGTTGTCAATGGTGGATATGTCCCTGAGCAGTAGGTAGAAGCCACGAGGCTGGGGGAAAGGAAAAGATGTTTTAAAGCGTATAATGGCAAGGTCACCTTATAAGGTGTTTTGCAGGCTGGGTGTTAGTATTAGGGAGTGGAAACAATCATGGAGTCTACGTTATGTTTGAACACTAGGCTGATGTCTGGGACTTCAGAAACATTTTTCCTGCGAGGATTTTAGTGCGGTTAATCATGTTCCCTGGGTGTGTTTGGTGCTGAAGTTATACAAACCGATGGCAGCTTTTCTCAGCAGAATTCTTGCTTCTCAGACTTGCAGGTTTGCAGATTCAATCGCCATGTCAGGATTTGACCTCAGATTGACAGTAGATTTTCTAAAAAGATTCAAACCATGTATAGAAAGATTGTATGCAAATTTGGAGACCTCATGCTAAAAATTGCATAATGTCATGAGTACATGATAAGAAGAAAATATTTGTTATGTGTAGCAGGAAAATCTAAAAAAAAGCGAAAAAAAAAGTAATCGGTGATGGTGATCTTTCTTTGATGCTCTATCAGACAAGTATACATTGTACCAGAAACTTGTACAGTATTTGTTTATCAAAACCCTTCTGTTCAACCATGCCTAGGCATAGTCGAGCCTGGATGCGATGAAGGTATGAATGAGGGTTTCAGAGGCTCTCACTTTCTGCCTTTTAGGAATGCACAGCAAGAATATACTTGTATTGATGGGTATCCTAACAAAAACAGCTCAATTATCAGTTTAATCCTTACTGAAACATACCACCGATCTCTTCCAGAAACTATCAAGGAAGTACAGTCAATTCTATGGTAAATCTGAATATGCTTTAATGTGTACAGACTGCATTTTGTCACCACCTAAACATTGCTAGTTTCTATCCCTATCTCACACTAAATGTTGCTACAATCCCATATTTATGCCTGTGTTACTTCCCACCTAGACTTTTCAAATGTATTCTTCAGTTCCACCATACATATAACAACATAAACATATTGCATTTATATAACTAACCCCAAACTCTGCTGTGCTTATTCTCATTGCCACCAAATGCCACAAGGCTATCATTACAGTCCTTGTCAGACTTTATTAGTTTCCTGTTTTCTAACAGAGGTCTTCACTATCACCTCTCACTCCCCAGTACCTTCCTCTGGAACTCCATCCAGGAATTCCTCCGTCTCAACCCCTCCCTCGACTCATTTAAGGCCCATCTGAATACGTCCTTCTTTGACCGTGCCTTCAGTCACCCTCCCGCCCCTCCATCACTCTTGATTCCAACCCCCAGCTCGGGTGAAAACAACTTCACATTGCAGTGCCTTGGGATATCCTTCCAACGTGAAAGATGTTATCTAAATATAATTTGCTGTTGTTGATGAATCACATTGCAGCTTCTGGACAGCAGAAGGTATTGCGTCACAATATTCTTGGAAGTGACATTAAATAAGTAATTGGAAATGCTGGTACAGTTGTTTTTTAAATATTTTCTATAACTCTTTAACCTGCTTAAAAATGATCAGGCCTTATAAATATGCATTTGTAACTTTATCCCGTGTAGCAAGAGAGCTGTGCTCCAAATCATCTACTGGTACTAGTGCTGGTATTACAAATTAAGGAACATGCCAGCTCTTCCATTTTGAAAGGATGTCCAACCTGAAGGAGAATATTAGGTATGAAAGATATGTTAACTTATATGGCAACATTTGCAGTGCGTTGTTTATACACCTCATTACTTAGTTAAGGAATATATAATAATAATGATATAATAATAATCCTCGAATTTGATATAGCTAGATGTCTCAAAGCACTTCACAGAATATACTGTAAAGTGAATTGACTGGACGAAACGGATTGAAATGACCAATTTATTATAGGTTTTTTTAGGGATTATTATTAGGCATGTGGAGTAAGGAAACTTGGCGAAGTTTATTCTCACAACAGCAGGTGGTGCCATTCTCCAAGTAAGTTGTTTACTCTGAGGTTGATAAATGTTTAGAAAACTAAAAAGCAACCTCTTCTGTGATCTAACTTTTATTCTTTAATGGGTATAAAGGGTGCAATGTGAAATGAGTTTGGAGAATGTTCAGACAGATTCTGGTTGATATAGGCCCTAGCCTTTGCCAGTCAATTGATAATTTCATGCAAAAATGCCAAGTGTGGGAGGAGAAATATTCTTGTTAACACAATAAGGATGCCCTTAGGAATTTAGGATCAGAGAAGACAATTTGGCTCATTAAACCGACTCCACCATAACCCATTCAAGGGGCATCACACACTGCTCAAGTGAAATTTGCTAACTCAATGGTTAAATCAAATGCGTTCTGTAGTCTGTCAGTTAGAGTACTCACTTGTAAGCGTGAGAACCTGGGTTTGATTCCTGGCCAGAGCAAAATCTTAGGCAAGTTTCCTTACTCCACATGCCTCTGCTGTTATTCAATTGTGGATTGCTTTGCAGGAGTAATAATCTTTCGAATCCATGACTGGATTAGAATAACAGCACTGCGGGACAGTGCTGTTATTCTGTGGGACACTGCTGTGCACAATTGGCTGCCGCGCTTTGCTCACATAATATTTGCCCACAATTCAATAGTATACAGTTAACCCTCGTTGAACACGGGGGTTACAATCCTGGAAAACTGCGCACTCAGTAAAATCGGGTTCGATAATCTTAACAAGTAATGGGAAAAGGGGATTAGGGGAATCCAGCCACAGGCTACCCACCTCAAGCCTCCAGGTACATCCACACCCGACCAATGCAAGGTAACTACTGAGGCGGGCCCGCTCTCCCCACTCTCATCGCTCCCCTGCTTTTATCGCTCTCGTCGCTCTCCCCGCTCTCATGACAGTCCAAGGCCGAGGAATCATCGGCCTCAAACTCCATCAAATTGGACGCTTGGGGGAGAGCCGAGAAGATGCAGCAGCAGGTAAGTTTTCAGTGCATGACCGCTGAGACAAACTGGTAGGTTGAAAGTAGGAAGTGATTTTCCGTTGTTTTGACTTGACTTCCCAAGTGTGCATTGCGTAGGACTGGCATCCTCGCAAATGCACATGCGCACGAGGCCAGTCAGCGATTAGACGCAAATTTTATGTGCATTACACAAAAAAGTGACGCATTTTTTTCTTCGCATGTAGTTCAATTCGCAATCAAGAAAGTCGTATTCAGCAAGAGTTAACTGTATTCTGAGAAGCACTTTGAGATGTCTCAACAACTTAATAAGGTGCTACATCAAATGCAAGGATTATTATTATTTAGAAATAGAAATACTCAGTTTAACTATGTTAGAAATAGTTAAGTTCTAACAAACTTAACTATTCATAGAACTAGACTAAACATAAGAGGAAACTCACCTTTTATGGCCTTGCGGCCTCCAATCTCACCAGTTCCGGAAACACTCTCCTCCATCAATCAAACTCGTACTTGGCCAACTGACCATTCGCCAGCGATCTGTTTGGGAAGAGAATGCTGATGATATCTGCGCTGCACTGCAGAAGATAATGATTCAGGATTATGCATTAAACCAGACTCATATTTATTCTTTTTTTATAGGAATGGTCATGGGTAAAACTATTAAACAAATTGAATTGTTTGTCAAACTAGTATTCAATCTGTATTCTTGGATTAGGCCTGCAGATGGATTTGAATTTCTAAATTCTATTCGATAAAACTGAACTGTTCAGTTATCCAATATTCAAATAATCAAATTTCACTATAAAATTCCTTTAATGTCACTTCCCTGTTTCCTAGCTGTATCCTTTAACATTTCTAATAGTAGATCATGGAATGGATGTCAATAAAATCTACCATCAACCTAGCCTTTTCTAAGGTTAGTATTTAAGTACAATGTTGAGCCAATTTAAGAAGTTTACTCTGCATCTTGTTGTTTTATACCTGACTTGAAATACTCAACACTCAGATATCCCTCCCCTAAAATCATACTTGCATCACAAAATCAAATTAGGGGGATATCACATTGAGTTTTAATGTTTAATTCTCCTGCACTTTTTTCTGTTGTAAAACCAAGAACAACCTCATTAGCATGGCGGAACAGGACAAGGAAACTCATGAATTAATTGTTGAACATCAAAGAGGTTGCTGTCTGAATTTGTATGAATAATAGTAATAGTAATCTTTGCTTTTGATGTAATAGTCATAATCATCATACTCAACATAATCATCATACTTGCATTTGATGTAGTACTTTACACATCATCTAGACTTCTCAAAACACTTCACAGAATAGATTGTACAGTGAATTGACTGTACATTTGTGGGTGAAACGCAGCAGTCAATTGTGCACAGCAGCGTCCCACAAACAATCATGGACTTAAGTTAAATTGTTATTAGGCATGTGGAGTAAGGAAAGTTGCCAACATCTCAACCTACCGAGAATCAAACCCAGGTCTCTCGCTTGCAAGGTGAGTGCTCTAACCACTGAGCTACGAGACTCCAGATATATGGTGCCTTACCACATCTTCTACACGGCTCAAAGCACTTCACAGAATAAATACTAAAGTGAATTGACTAGGTTTTGTAGGCGAAATGTGCAGCACCCAAATTGCACAGCAGTGTGTCACAGATAGTCGTGGATTGAGTGAGAAAATTATTATAAAGTACAGCAAATTCAAGCAACAACAGCAAAATTACATTTGTTTAGTGCCTTTCACATCAGGAGGTTTAGTGCCTTTCACAGACAATATTTTGGTGTAGAACTGAGGGAGTTCCAGAGATTGGGGACAGAATGGCGGAAGCCCCATCCGCCAATAGTGGGGTGGGTGAGGCGGGGGACGTGAAACGGAGGGAGACGGTAGGTTGTAGGGGGTTAGGAGGTGGCAGAGGTAGGGAGGAGTGAGGCCATGGAGGGCTTTGAAAGTGAGGACTAGGATCTTGAATTGTATCCTCTGTATGATGGGAAGCCAGTGGAGTCAGGCGAGAGTGAGGGAGATATGCTCATGTAGCATGGTTCAAGAGAGGGCACAGGCTGCAGAGTTCCAGATGATTCGCGCATATGGAGGAAGGAGTTGGGGAGGCCAACAAGCGGGGAGTTTGCATAGTCAAGCCTGGATGTTGTGAATGAATGTATGAGAGTTTTGGCGGCTGCAGTGTGAGTCAGTGGCAGAGCCAGGCAATGTTGTGGAGGCGGGGGAAGGCCGAGCAGGTCATGACATAGATGTGGGGTGGAAAGGATGAGGTTGAACAAGATGCCAAGGTTCCAGACTGGCTCAGTGAGATGGAACGTGTATCCATGGATGGTGATGCTGTGTGGAGGCACTGACAGGAGCCAATCAGGAGGGCCTTAGTCGTGTTGACATTCGACTGAAGAAAATTAACTTTTAACCAGGAATTGATGTCTGACAGACACTCTTTCAAGACAACAGTGATCCTGGAGTCAAGGGTGTAGGCAAAGAGATACAGTTAGGTGTCATCCATGTAGAAGGAAAGAGAGTGGTGAGTAGGCTGGGAGTGAACCAAGCCGGCGGAGAGGCAGCGAGGCAACTCTGCACCGAGTGAGATCTGCAGTAAGTGAGACCAGCCAGCCGACAGCGAGTGAGTGAGCCGGGCAGCCAGTCAGGGAGTGAGTATAATGTTTTTCTTAAGAAAATTTTGATGAAGACTTTCCAAAAGAACCAAGCTCCAGTTTATATATGAATTCTTATGGGGAAAATGTATTCGCTTAACGTCATGTCTTTTTAAAGTCGCGTTTTTCTATAATCAAACTGCTACGTTAAGCGACAGATGCCTGTCTTGTCATCCTCCAGTCTTTACCAAATGCTACACACCCATAGAAATTACTTGAGCAGTAATCATGTGTTGATAATGAACTCAACCTTCATGGATAAAACAATGGTGAGATTCTGCAGGTTTTAGACTTCCTGTAAACCAACACCAACTGGTTGGTTTTTCATAAAAACAAATCTCTCCCAATTAGTTTCAGTAAAGAAGTGGGGAGAGTCAGTTGGAAATACAGTTTAAGGCAAGGAGAGGATCAGAGGAATGGTGAGAATACAAACAGCTATAAAGTTAACATAAATACTGTACTCAGGAAAGAAAAAAAGCAGAGGCGTTTTTAAGACTTCAAACTACAGTACTCAGTGCAATTTTCTTAGGAAGCCTGTCACTGACAGTAAGTTTAATATGCGCATGTGCAACTTTGTTTTATGGAAAAATTTCGTCGGGTGCGATGCCTCTTTAGGCGGACCGCCTGCTCCGCCAGGCTGGGGAGAGTTCTGGTTTTCACTATATATAATATAATAATAATATATATATAATATAATATATAATAATAATCCTTGCATTTGATACAGCGCTTTTCACATCTTATCGACGTCCCACAGCGCTTCACAGAATATACTGTAAAGTGAAGTGACTGTATATTTGTGGGCGAAACGCGGCAGCCAATTGCGCACAGCAGCGTCCCACACACAGTCGTGGATTGAAATTTTATTATTGTGTTTTTTTTAGACGGATTATTATTAGGCGTGTGGAGTAAGGAAACTTGCTCAAGGTTTCACCCTGACCTGCCTGGATTCGAACACAGGTCTCCCCAGCTTGGTCTCCCCAGCTTGCGAGACAAGTACTCTAACCACTGAGCCACAGGAGCTCCACAAAGCTTCACAGGAGCTATACAGGTATGTAACAAAAGATAAGAGCACAGCACATTCAAATCCTCCCATTTTGATAATTCTTTGCGTTGCTTTGGGGGCCCGCAATATGAGGGGCCCGTCGATCTGTTGCACCGATGTTAAAAACACTTCTGGAAAAAAGGTGATTGGACATTATCACAAAAGCTGGCTATAGCAGAGAAACAGCTCTAGTCAAAGCCCAAATGATATTCTGTTAATCTGCAACCAGGGCTGCCTCTGCCTCTTTGACCTCTCTTCTGCCTTCGATACCATTGCCCACTCTATTTTCATCCACTGCCTCTCCACAAACTTCATCTCCACTTCATCACCTCACACAGTTTCCCCGGCATCCCCCACATCGTCTGGTGTAATGTTCCTCAGGGTTCCCCCCACTCTTTTCAACCTCTATATCAGTGATTCTCAACTTTGGGTCCTGACGCGGGTGTCCTTAGTAGGGTTGCGAAGGGTCATCAGAATTTTTTTTTCCTTTTTTTAATGTTGAAAATGCTTTTTTAATGTTTAAAAAAAGCTTTTAACACTTAAAAAAAAGCAACACTACCGTCCAATTTGTATAAAGAGCTGACTTACGAGTTGCACTGAGTCCACAAAACAGACGGAGATAACGTTTGGCTGAGCTGAGCTTCAGTCGCGATATCACTCCTTAGTGGTGGGAGGACCGGTCAGAGGCTAATTTGGGTTGCAGCCAAACAAAGTTTGGGTTGCGCGGACCTGCTGGTGGTTAACAACAACAACAACTTTGATTTATATAGAGCCCTCCACGCTGGACGGTGTCTCAGAGCGCTTCACAATACCGGACCTCGTTAATTTGGGTTGCAGCAAAAAAGGTTGGGAATCACTACTCTATATGCTCCCACGCCCACATGTGTGTGGATGAAACCCAACTGTATCTCTCTGCATTCGCTCTTAACTCCAGGACCTCTTCTGTCTTGACGGAATGTCTGTCAGACATCAAGTCCTGGGTGAGAGCTAACTTTCTTCAGTTGAATGTCAACAAGACTGAGACCCTCCTGATTGGTTCCCGTCAGCGCTTCCATACCACAGGCGCGTACAGCATCACCATCCATGGATGCACACTCCAGTCCAGAAGCAAGTCTGGAATCTTGGCATCTTGTTCGACCCTCTACTATCTTTCTACCCCACATATATGCTATGACCTGATTTGCCTTCACCTACCTCCCCAACATTGCCCGGCTCCGCCACCTACACCGCAGGCTCAAAAATTTTCATACATGCATTCGTAGCATCTAGACAAACTCATTACTTGTCGACCTCCCCAACTCCTCCCTCCATAGGCTGGAAGTGGGTTTTCAATGAGGCAAGGGACATGAAGCAAGCCAGAGCCCACTGAGCAGAGGGAGCAGGCAGGTTGGTAGAGGGTTAAGAGGTCACCGAGGTAGGGGAGAGTGAGGCCATGGGGGGTTTTGAAGGTGAGGACTAGTATCTTGAACTATAACCTCTGTGAAATCGGAAGCCAGTAGAGTCAGGCGAGGGTGGCCGTGATATGGAAACAATGGACTTATCCAATAAAAGGTCATGTGGTAATTTGCATACTGTTCCAGTATTTATGCAAATGTTTTAGATAGATAATAATAATCCTTGCATTTGATATAGCACTTGTCGCACCTTATCGATGTCTCAAAGAGCTTCACAGAACATACTGTAAAGTGAATTGACTGTATATTTGTGGGGGAAACGCAGCCAATTGAGCGAAACAGTGTCCCACAAACATTCATAGATTGAAATGACCAACTTTATGTTTTTGTGGGGGGATTATTACAGTAAAAGCCCATTTATCTGTGACCTAATCAAACATAACTTCTGTATAACCGACGCCTCAAAAAAAAGGGTCCGCATTCGAATAACCGGATCTTGTCCTGGTCTGTAGTTACCAGGACAAGCCTGGTAACTACAGACCAGTCAGTCTAACGTCGGTAGTGGGCAAACTTCTAGAGTCCATAATCAGGGACAAGGTAGATCTTCACTTAGAAAGATATAGGCTAATGAAGGACAGTCAACATGGATTTGTTAAAGGCAAATCTTGCCTTACAAATCTGATAGAATTTTTTGATGAGGTAATGGAATGGGTGGATAATGGTAGCGCAGTTGATGTAGTTTACATGGACTTTCAAAAGGCATTTGACAAAGTGCCACATGAGAGACTTATTATGAAATTAAAGGCCCATGGCGTAAAAGGGACAGTGGCAGCGTGGATCCACAACTGGCTGTGAGACAGAAAGCAGAGAGTTGTAGTGAGTGGCTGTTTTTCAGATTGGAGGGAAGTGAGCAGTGGTGTGCCACAGGGATCGGTTTTGGGACCATTGCTGTTTGTAATCTACATCAATGATCTGGACTTGGGTGTACGGAGTACAGTTTCCAAGTTTGCAGATGACACTAAGTTAGGGAGAATAGTAAACAGTGAGGAGGATAGTAGCCATCTGCAAGAGGATATAGACAAATTGGTAAAGTGGGCAGACACATGGCAGATGAAGTTTAATGCAGAGAAGTGTGAGGTGATGCATTTTGGGAGAAGAAATGAAGGGAGGCAATATAGGCTAGATAGTACAATTTTAAATGGTGTGAAGGAACAGAGAGACCTGGGGATTTGTGTTAGTGACTCGTTGAAGGTGGCAGGACAGGTAGACAAGGCTGTTAAGAAGGCATATGGGATACTAGGCTTTATAAATAGGGGTATAGAGTACAAAAGTCAGGAAGTGCTGACTAACCTCTATAGGACTTTGGTGAGGCCTCAGCTGGAATACTGTGTTCAATTCTGGTCACCACACTACAGAAAGGATGTGAAGGCATTGGAAAGGGTACAACGAAGATTTACTAGGATGGTGCCAGGATTGAGGGACTTCAGCTATGAGGAGAGGCTAGATAGGCTAGGGTTATTCTCTCTGGAGCAGAGAAGATTGAGGGGAGACCTAATAGAGGTTTATAAGATCATGAGGGGTTTCGACAGGGCAAATAGAGAAAAACTATTTCCACTCGTGGGTGAATCTGTGACTCGTGGTCACAGATTTAAAATAGTTTCAAGGCGCAGTAGAGGGGAGCTGAGGAGAATTTTTTTCACTCAGCGAGTTGTTCAAATCTGGAATGCATTGCCTGAAAAGGTGGTGGAGGCTGATTCGATAACAACTTTTAAAAGGGAATTAGATCTTTATTTAGGGAGAACGGGTCTATTAGGCTATGGGGAGCGGGCAGGGCAATGGGATTGAATCGCTCTTTTCAAAGAGCCGGCACAGACTAGATGGGCCGAATGGCCTCCTTTTGTGCCGTAAAATTCTATGATTCTATGATTCTATGATTCTATGATTCTATGATTCTATGATTCTATGATTCTATGATTCTATGATTCTATGATTCTATGATTCTATGATTATCCGACACAGTGGCACATTTAATGAGTTGATTGTCGCATGAAAGTACAGTACGATTAGTTCTGAATGCGGCAGGTAGTGGCACTTCTGAGTTTTCATCTTGAAGGGGCACTTTCTCTCTCTACCCCTTTTTCTTTCTCTCCCTCTCCTTCCTTCCTCTCCATTTCTCTCTTTCTATCTCTTCCCTTTCTTTCTTACCCTCTCTCTCTGACAGATACTACATTGCCTGTGTAGCCTGATAGTATGGTGGGTTTATAAACTGTATTGGTGGGGGTGGGTGGGACAAGGAGAGAGAGAGGGAAGGGGGTGAGAAAGAGAGAGGAGTGGGAGAGAGAGCGAGGAGTGGTGGGGGGGAGAGAGAGGTGGGGGAGAGGAAGGGGGAGAGAGGGGATGTGAGTTGATTAATTTAGATGGAAAATGAGAGAAGTGGAGGGGGGTTGGGTTTGGAGACATTGAGATGCCAGACTGACTGAGTGTGTGTGTGTGAAAGAGAGAGGGAGGGAAGGAGGGAGAGAAAGAAAGAGAAAAAAAAGAGGAAAAATCGACAGTACCGCTTTAAGACAGTACCGTCCGTCGTTGTAAAAGTTTGCTTTGTGATTGTGTGCTGTGTTTGTACAACAACAACAACAACAAAATTGCACTTATACAGCGCCTTTCACATCGGGAGGACAAACCAAAGCACTGAGCAGTCTGGTCGGGACCTGAGCGAGGTGGGTGGAGGGTGGGGGAGGGTCGAAGTAGAGGGAAGGGGAAGGAGACTGGGAGAGGGGGAGGAATTAGTGGGGCAGCTGAAGATGCAGTCGAAGAGGAAGGTCTTGAGACCGGCCTTGAAGGAGGAAAGGGAGGAAGCGAGGGGGAGGGGCTGCAGGATGGAGTCCCACAGTGTGGGGGCAGAGAGGCTGAGAGCTCGGCCCCTGATGGTTGGGAGGTTAGGGCGGTGGACGCGGAGCAGGCCTGAGTCTGCTGAACGGAGGGTGTGGGCACAGGCTGATAGGGAGACAGTAGGGCAGAGAGATAGGCGGGGGCCAGGCCGTGAATGGCCTTGAAAGTGAGGATCTTGCATTCGATCCTCTGGGTGACGGGGAGCCAGGGGAGACGGGCGAGGGGGGGGGGGGAGTCATGTGGTCGCGAAGCCTGGTGTGGGAGAGAACACGAGCTATAGAGTTCTGAATGATCTGCAGCCTGTGAAGGGAGGAGCTGGGGAGGCCGACAAGGAGAGAGTTCCCATAGTCGACCCTGGAAGTGATAAAGGCCTGGGGGATGAGAGTTTTGGCGGCGAGGGGGGTGAGGTAATGGCGGAGTCTGGCAATATTGTGGAGGTGATGGAAGGCTGTGCCGGTCATGGAGCGGTTGTGGGGGAGGAAGGATAGCTCGGGGTCGAACAAGACGCCCAGATTCCTGATTGGCTTAGAGAGGTGGAGAGAGCAGCCTTGAACAGTGCCTGAGGTGTGGAGGAGCTGACATGAGCCAATCAGGAGGGCTTCCATCTTGTTGACGTTGAGTTGTAGGAAATTTGCCCTCGTCCAGGACTCGATGTCAGACAGACATGCAGTCAAGAACACAGTGGTCCTGGAATGGAGGGGTGATGCAGATAGGTAGAGTTGGGTGTCATCCACATACATATGGAAATTTACCCCATGTCTATGAATGATGTCACCCAGGGGGAGAGTGTAGAGGGTGAAGAGCAGGGGGCCAAGGACAGAGCCCTGGAGAATGCCGCCTGTGACTGTGCGGGGGCTGGAGGAGAAGCCGTTGGAAGAGATGAAGTGAAGACAGTGGGAGAGATAGGATTGGAACCATTCGAGGACAGATCCTTGCAGGTTGAGGAGGGAGGAGAGGCAGGGGAGGAGGATACCGTGGTCCACGTTATCGAAGGCAGACTGTAGACTTATAGACTGTAATCGATATTTATTGTTTTATTGGTAATACAATATTCTGTTATTATTTAGTCTATTATTAATATTGTATGTTTAAATAAAAGGAAAAAAAATTGTATTGGGTTTTTGACAGCTGGCCACCCGAACATCTGGCACGAGGTTTAACTGGCACTGGCCAGGTCCCAAAGGGTACAGGCTTTTACTGTACTCTCTTTCAAGGCCATTCACGGCCTTGCCCCCGCCCATCTCTCTGATCTATTGTCTCCCTATCAGCCGCCTGTTCAGCAGCCTCAGGCCTGCTCCGCGTCCACCGCCCTAACCCCCCAACCATCGGGGGCCGGGCTCTCAGCCTCTCTGCTCCCACACTGTGGGACTCCATCCCGCAGCCCCCCCCCCCCCTCGCTTCCTCCCTTTCCTCCTTCAAGGCCAGTCTCAACACCTTCCTCTTCAACTGCGCCCTCAGCTCCTCCACTAACTCCTCCCCCTCTCCTTCCCCTCCCCCCCTCCCCCAACCCTCCTTTACCCCCCTCCCCACCTCGGGTCCCAACCTGACTGTTGAGCGCTTTGGGACGCCCCCCCGAAGTGAGAGGCGCTTTATCAGTACAATGTTGTTGTTGTTGTTGTATTAGGGGTGTGCAGTAAGGAAACTTGCCCGAGGTTTCGCCCCTGAGCCGCCTGGGTTCGAACACAGGTCTCACGCTTGGAAGGCGAGTGCTCTAACCACTGAGCCACAGGACTCCAAACATCAGTGAATAAACGTATCAATTAGTAATAATTTTTTTTGGCATGATATGTTGTCTATTCAGTTCTCCATACTCCACTGAAGTATGAAGTCACGTGTGGATAGTCGCTGAACTGTCTCTTTGTTCTCTTTTATATTGAGGGGTGGGGAGGGGGGCAGAGAGGGGGAGGGAGGGGGGCAGAGAGGGGGAGGGAGGGGGGCAGAGAGGGGGAGGGAGGGGGGCAGAGAGGGGGAGGGAGGGGGGCAGAGGGAGGGGGGCAGAGAGGGGGGAAAGGTGGCAGAGAGGGGGGGAAGGGGGCAGAGGGAGGGAGGGGGCAGAGAGAGGGAGGGAGGGGGGCAGAGAGAGGGAGGGAGGGGGGCAGAGAGAGGGAGGGAGGGGGGCAGAGAGAGGGAGGGAGGGGGCGGAGGGAGGGAGGGGGCGGAGGGAGGGGGCAGAGGGAGGGAGGGAGGGGGCGGGGCAGAGGGAGGGAGTGAGGGGGCGGGGCAGAGGGAAGGAGGG
Organism: Hydrolagus colliei; assembly: GCA_035084275.1. Lineage (NCBI taxonomy): Eukaryota > Metazoa > Chordata > Chondrichthyes > Chimaeriformes > Chimaeridae > Hydrolagus > Hydrolagus colliei. Next base: position 1,404,183 of record CM068742.1, on the reverse strand, counting down.
AGGGAGGGAGGGTGGCAGAGAGAGGGAGGGGGGGCAGAGAGAGGGAGGGGGGCAGAGAGAGGGAGGGGGGCAGAGATAGGGAGGGAGGGGGGCAGAGAGAGGGAGGGGGGCAGAGAGAGGGAGGGAGGGGGGCAGAGAGAGGGAGGGAGGGGGGCAGAGAGAGGGAGGGAGGGGGGCAGAGAGAGGGAGGGAGGGGGGCAGAGGGAGGGAGGGAGGGAGGGGTGCAGAGGGAGGGAGGGAGGGGGGCAGAGGGAGGGAGGGAGGGAGGGGGGCAGAGGGAGGGAGGGAGGGGGGCAGAGAGAGGGAGGGAGGGGTGCAGGGAGAGGGATGGAGGGGGGCAGGGGGAGGGAGGCAGAGAGAGGGAGGGAGGGAGGGAGGGAGGCAGAGAGAGGGAGGGAGGGAGGCAGAGAGAGGGAGGGGGATGGAGGCAGAGAGAGGGAGGGGGATGGAGGCAGAGAGAGGAAGAGAGAGGGAGGGGGATGGAGGCAGAGAGAGGAAGAGAGGGGGAGGGAGGCAGAGAGGGGGAGGGAGGGGGAGGGAGGCAGAGGGAGGGGAGGCAAAGAGAGGAAGGGAGTGGGGGGGGTAGGCAGAGAGAGGAAGGAAGGGTGGGGAGGCAGAGAGAGGGAGGCAGAGAGAGGGAGGGAGGGGGGGGAGGCAGAGGGAGGGGAGGCAAAGAGAGGAAGGGAGGGGGGGGGAGGCAGAGGGAGGAAGGAAGGGTGGGGAGGCAGAGAGAGGGAGGCAGAGAGAGGAAGGAAGGGTGGGGAGGCAGAGAGAGGGAGGCAGAGAGAGGAAGAGAAGGTGGGGGTGGGGAAGGCAGAGAGAGAGGAAGGGGGAGGAAGGCAGAGAGAGGAAGAGAAGGTGGGGGTGGGGAAGGCAGACAGAGAGGAAGGGGAAGGAAGGCAGAGAGAGGAAGGAGGGTGGGAGGCAGACAGACTATTAGACAATAGAAGCCGCTGCCACAATGCTGAAAACATGCGGTGCCACTTATCATGACGTCTGGAGCTCCAGAGAATGAAGGATTGAGTGAGTGCGGGCGGTGCACGTTAGAGGCGCAGATCCATGAGCACAACTGCGGGGAGTTCACACATCAGCCCACTGTGTGTGTGTGTGTTTTCCGAAGAGAGACAGAAAGAAGGACAAGCCGGGGGGTGTGTGGGGGGGGGGAGGGGGTGTTCACTGGCTCCTGGAGGAAATGGTGAAAGTAGTCTGCGTTTTCCGAGAGGTAGGAGCGACTCTAGTGTGGGAGCGACTTAGTGTGGGAGCCACCCTAGCGTGGGAGCGACTCTAGTGTGGGAGCGCAAGGGAGCATCCTTGATGGCACAGCCCAGATGGTGTGTCATCGCTGTAATGTACACCATCACCGTCGCTCTATTCATAGAGGCGGCGGCGGCCGCGTGAGAGGAGATCGCGGCTGGCCTTGTGGAGGTGAGTGATCTTGCACTTTCTTCCTCGGTGGTTTAGGTCTGATCGGCGCTCAACGTGTGGCCATGGTTACAGCTTGAGGGTTATATAAATAACGCGGTTTGTGTCTGAGGATCCTAACACACACACACACACACAGAGAGAGAGAGAGAGAGAGAAGGACAATTTGAGAGAAGGACAATTTGCGCGTTCGGCGAGACTCGGCGGCATTGCGGGTGTGGCGATCAGCGATGGCTTTTCTGGCCCAGGTGGACGGGATCAGATACCTCCCTCGAGGGTTGTTACCCGAGCCCACGTGTGATTTATTCATTGGCCCCACAAACCTCTCCCTTGGATTCGCTTTTACAGCGCGTTTCCCGTCCAGCGCCTTTGAGATGTCGGGGAGATGCCTCCAAAACGCTGCTCTCATCGAATGCCAGGATCGTTATCGTTTTTTTTATTATAAAAAAAATTATCAATGACATTATTATTATTATCAACGCACGATTCGGCTGCCGCGTTTCGCCCACAAACACGCGGTCGATTTTCCTACTTTCCTTCCCCCGACCATGACCCCCCTCCCCCCAGCCACTCTGGTCCTAACCCCTGGGACGTTTTTCTATTGTCAAGCGCTTTGAGACGCGGATAAGACGTGGCCAGCGCTGTATAAACGCATGCGTTATTATTATTATTATTATTGGAGTCCTGTAGCTCAGTGGTTAGACCACTCACCTGGCAAGTGAGAGACCCGGGTACGGTTCCCAGTGGGGAGAAACCTTGGCCGAGTTTCCTTACGCCTGTTAATTAAAAAGAAAGAAAAGATAAACAAAACAAAAAAAAGACGGGTCACTTCAGTCCACAACTGTGTAACGAACATGATAGATGGTCGACAAATGCAATTTTGCGTTGGCTGGTGTCGTCGCTGTTTCAACACACAAAAGTGAGGTCAGTTGCATCTTGGGACATCCTCTCAAAGTGAAATTACAATAAATGTAATTTTGTGGTTGTTTAACATCCCTAACGTGTTTACAGCTAGAGATATTGGAGTCCAAATAAACTGAGGGAAATCTCCGCTTCTACGGTCTAACCTTCTGGCTCATGACCCTAACCCCCTCAATGACAGGAAGAGCTTTACTATTCCTCCTGGGGAGGGGAGGTCACCGAGTCTCCTTGGAGGTTAACAACAGTGACATGTTTGGCAATGGAATGTCGTAATCGTGCCAGCCGACCAAGCTGGGGAAATCAAGCTGGGGAGACCTGTGTTCGAATCCAGGCAGGTCAGGGCCAAACCTTGGGCAAGTTTCCTTACTCCACACCCCTAATATTAATCTGTCCAAAAAAACCACAATAATAAAATTGGTCATTTCAATCCATGACTGTGTGTGGGGGACACTGCTGTGTGCGATTGGCTGCCGCGATTCACCCACAAATATATACAGTCAATTCACTTTACAGTATATTCTGTGAAGCGCTTTGGGACGTCGATAAGATGTGGAAAGCGCTATATCAAATGCAAGGATTATTATTATTATTATTATATATTGTATTTTTATATAGCTTACCAGACAGCAATATCAATGGAAAGCTATGCAGTTTTAGTTGGTTAGAGTCCAGATTTGGATCCCTAAACTTGGCTGTTGCCAATCTGCTCTTAATACTTTCCGGAATTAGGTAAATTGGATATATCCCTAAAGGCAGACCGTGTGCATTTCACTCCAATAAGTTATCTCTGGAATTTCCTAGTGTTGGTTGGAATGATTAGAAATTTGGGCCTTGGTTGCTATGTTCGTAAGCATGGTGATGGGTTTCCACATGTGTCAGACACCTGGTTGATCCCCAAAAAAGGAAGTGACTCACTACAGTAATATGTAGATGATGGAGGGTTAATGAATTTTGGTGGCCGCCCCAGACTCGAGCTGGCATTCCTTCGAAATGCACCCCGCCATGCAACTGTCCTGCTCTCTCTGCCTTCCACACCTCCTACCCCCACTTGACCACCCCACAACTTCCCTCCGTTCCAGCCTGAGATTCCTCCACTGGGCTCATCGTGACACTCGGCATTGACTTTCCAGCCTCAGCCACACTGACTGCCCCATTCCCCACCACTGCTGCCAGCCACACCGAAACCAGACCCCGGGGACTGACCTCTACTCCCTCATTCGCATCCCCACTGTCCCTGTCAACCAACCCAGGTCTCCCTCCCATCTCACACATCCCTCCGCCAACTGCTTCCACTGCATCGGCCTCCAAAATGTCCGCTCCCTCTGCAATAAGAGTCTGCCCATCAATGATCTCATCCCTGATGAGAACATTGATATCATGGCCCTGACAGAAACCTGGATCACCCCAGGAGACACCTCCCCCCCTCATGGAGGCCACACCATCTGGCTATAAATGCTGCCACGTCCCACGCCCCAACTACCGTGGCAGTGTTGTGGCCCTCATCTCCACTTTCCCTATTCCTCTACTACTCTGGTTCTTTCCCCCCTTATTTAACACCTCACCCTCTGCCCCCCCTCCCATCTTTCCCTCAAAATTCTCAGAGTTTACCGACCCTAAAATCCTCCGCCACCATCATCTCCGACATCTCCACCCTCCTGGCTTCCCTCTGCCTCTGCTCCAATCGCCTCATCATCTCTGGCGATTTCAACCTCCACTTCACACCCTCTTGCTCCACCTCCTTACACTTCTCCCTCCTCTTCCTCTCTCAACCTCTCCCTCCACACCCATTCCGCCGCCCATGTTCACAACCACCCGCTTGACCTGGTGGTCACCTGGGGCCTCAGTGACTCAGATGTCACCATCACTGACAAGGCCATCTCTGAGCACCATTTCATCTCCTTCAACTCCATTGGAGAAGATTCCCCACAATCCCTCTCCGCTGCCTTGGAGTCCTCTGAACTCCTCCCCCTCTGGCCCACCTCCCACACCGACCCATCCTCTGCACTTACACTCCTCCACAACACCATCTCCATTGCACTCGAAGGCCTTGCCCCACTCATCTCCCAAACCTTACCCTGGTTCACCATCTACCTCCGTTCGCTCAAGGGCCAGGTGCAAGCCGCTGATCGCACTTGGCTCAAATCTAGCATATCTGGCTGGCTGGGCCGCATCAAAACTACCACTCCGTTCTGGCCTCCGTTAAATCGTCCTTCTAGTCCAGTATAGTCCTGGAGGCGAAGGACAACCTTAGGCACCTGTTCTCCACCACAAACCGGCTCCTTCGACCTCCTCGCCACACCTCGCTGATCCTTTCCTCCATTTCCCACTGCGAGGAGATGCTGGATTTTCGCGAGTCAGAAATGGAGGTAATCCACTCAGCTTTCACTGCCCTTCTACCATCCACCCCCTCCCCACCTCCCTCCCACACTCCGACTCTTACCCATCCCTCCTTCCACACTTTCGAACCTGTCTCCCCATCCTCTGTCATAACCACCATATCCTCCATGAAATCCACCACCTGTTCCCTGGACCCCATCCCCATCCCTCTACAGGGAAAGGCGCTCTTTAAATATAATTTTGTTGTTGTTGAAGGAAGACAATTTGCGGTACTGAACTACACTCAGAAGCATTGCAGTTCTCTCCTCAAAAAGTTCTGGAAATTGCAGCAATCTGTTTGCAGCCCAAAGAATATTGCAAAGGACATGTTGGTTCAATGATAAAGATAATTTGTGACTTTAAAACTAGAATCAAGACAGTTAATGCTAGGCTCATGAAGGATTTTGTTACACAGAGTTGTGGAGATGTGAAATGCTCTGCCTAGAGAGTTCTAGAGACAGTATCAATAGGCATGTTTAAATAGGCATGAGACGGATAGGCTGACAGACAAACAGGGAGGCAGTCAAGGCAGGCATTGGCCAACACAACTCTTGAGGCATACGATAAAAAGATGAGGATTGAGATTGAAGAATTTGCCTAAAAATAACTGCTCATTAACTTAACTAAGTGATCATGCCTGTTTTGGAGGGCATGGCTGAAGGAGGAGTTTTAACTGGCTCTGGGGAAGCAAGAGAGTTGTTTTTTCCAGCGAGGATGTTTGTGATAGAAACACACGGTCTCCTCGGGTTCTCACAGTATTTTGAAGGTGGTGATAGAAGATTGGATACTGAACTGGAATCTGCAGGAAGTGTATAATCTGTTCAGAGTCTGTCAACTTTCACCCATCTCAATGGGAGGGCTTGGTGAGATCTGTAGTCAGTAAGGCAAGATGATGGTTGACTTGTCCTACACAAGGACATGGCAGCCTAAAATAAACTGAATGATGTGCCTCTCTAGTCACAGCTAGCAATCTACTATTAATGAGGGCACACGTCACATCCTCCAGGGTGTTTGTTGAACACTGTTCAAACCTGAATTACACTATCTGTGTCACTGCTAGCAAGGATTGTTCCCTCTGTTCCTTCCTTCTGTGTCAAGCCCAGGTAAGATTTCTGCCTCAAATTAGATGGTCGATGCTATCCTGTTATATAAGTCTTGTCATTCCGCGGGAGAGGGGGGTGGTGGGGTGGGGGCAGGGTGGTTTCTGGTGGGGTGAATGAGAGGTAAGTGTTCTCCTTGGAGTTGGACTGTTTCCAAAGTGATGTTCTTGACGGTGGAATGTTGGAATCAATCCTCCATGGTGGTTTCTAGTTGCTGAGCCAGGCGAGTCCCCAGTATGCCAAATATTCTTGAAATTGGCTCAGTGGTAGTACTTGGAGCAGTGATCTGAGCAGAGATTTTTCTCACTCAGCAACCATGAACCCTGCAAGCCAAAGCCTTAGCAAAGTGGGCCCAGCTGGACAAGCAGACGGATGCTTGCTAGACACTGGTTTCAATGGTAAACTGAGGTTCTAAGTGTGTTAGTTCCAGCGGTACCTAACACACATTGTGGGGTCCCCAAGGTATGCCAATCTGCATCTAATATACTCTGGAATTAGGTAAAGCCAGGGATCTGCTATTGTGAAGTGCTCTGAGATGCGGCGTGGAGGGCGCTATATAAATCAAAGTTGTTGTTGTTGACCTTCTAGGTAGAGAGTGCGTATTCCATTCTAGACACAGAAATTTCCATGTTTAGGTGGCGTGATTGGAACTCTCAATGTTGTTTAGACAATAATAAGCATTGTGACGACTTTCCCCATGTGTCAGACACCCAGGAGACCAAAAATAAACTCTCTGATGGTAGTAATCATCTGCAATGCTGCTGTCATTGCCCTCTAATGGTGGTGTTCAAGGTCCATTGTAAGTTGGACAAAATGTTTATCCATGGTTTCCAGTTGGATCAGATTTCCTTACATAACCTTCACTACTCCATTTACAATAATAATCCTTGCATTTGACACAGTGCCTGATCACGTTGTTGTGACATCTCAAAGTGCTTCACAGGATATACTGTGAAGGTGAATGGACTGTATTTTGTGGCTCAGTTAGCGGCATTCTCATCTTTAAGTAAGACAGTTGTGGGTTCGAGCCCCATGACAGGACTTATTGTCAGACTGGTATTCCAGTATAATTCTGAGAGACTGCTGAATCATTCTTGGAGTCGCAACCTTCAGATGAAATATTGATTACAATTCAATTATTCAATAGATGTCGAATAATTTATTAATCACTTCATGACTGTTTGTGTGACATTGCTATGTGTAGATTCGCTGCCATATTTTCCTGCAAAACATAGAGTCACTACTCATTAACCTTACAGTAAATGTTGTGAAGAGCTATCAGCTATCCTTTTGATGTACTACAACAACAACCATAAAATTACACTTCTAAAGCGCCTTTTACGCCATGAGGACGACCCAAAATGCTGAGGTAAAATGAGTTGTATCAAATGCAATGAATTATTGTACTTAACAGTCCATGAATCCCAATAAATATTAAATTAACTGCTCTTCAGCAATTGACAGTTCCACCACTGCTGCCTCTGAACCTCATCTACCTCTGTGCCCTCCATCATCGATGTGCGTTTTCCTCACTTCATGCATGCCCTGGCCTTCCTTAACTTTCTCTCTAGATGTAGTATGACCTATGGTTGTGCACGAAGAGTCTCGATCAGAAGAGAATGAACTGGGCTACTATTCTAAAGATCCAGCCCAGAGTGTTACTATGAAACAAAGTAAAATATGGTCTAATGACAGAAACTATAAAATCACTTGAGTGCTGCTGTAATCCAGGTGCTGACCCAGTTTGGTCTGCTTTACTCCATGGCATTGCTGATAACAGCATAGCCAGCTTGGCTCATGGGCGGGATCTGGAGCCAGGCCAGTCACTGGAGGCAGGAATCTTCCCTTTCAGATTCTGTTAACCCTGTTAACTTCTTACTGCCCAGCTCCACCTACTCTACTCACAGACATCACCACCTCCCTTGCCTCCTTCAAGATCCGTCTCAAGACCCTCCTCTTTATGTTTTGGTCACCCTCCATCCTCCCTAATACTAACCCCCAGCACTGGTCCAAAACACTGATTATCAAGCACCTCAGAACGTCCTCCCGATGTGTAAGGTGCTATACAGATGTAATTTTGTTGTTGTTATGAATCAAAGCTCTAAAGGGTAGGGGGTCCTAGCTGGACATGAAGTGGGAAAGCTTTCTGGACAGCAATACCAAGCGTAAGCTATACGGTGTGTAGTTGTTTTTACTCTAGCAGTACTCCAATGCAAATTCTGAGGTTCCCAAGCCTTGGCTATTGCTAACCTGTGTCCAGTAGGAGTCCTGAGTCCTGCAGCTCAGTGGTAAGAGCACTCGCCTTACAAGTGTAAGACCTGTGTTTCGAATCCAGGCAGGTCAGGGCAAAACCTTGGGTAAGTTTCCTTACTCCACACGCCTAATAATAATGTATCCCCAAAAAATATATAATAAATGGATCATTTCAATCCACGACTGCTTGTGAGACGCTGTTGTGCGCAATTGGCTGCCGCGTTTAGCCCATAAATATACAGTCAACTCACTTTACAGTATATTCTGTGAAGCGCTTTGAGACATCTAGAAGTTGCGAATGGCTCCATATCAAATGCAGGGATTATTATTATATGTACCCTTTTAGGGAGAGAGCATGCCTTCCATTCAAATAATTTATAGGTAGGATGCATGGAATTCTCAGTTTGGTTTGGATACTCTTCTGCATGGTGATGAATTTCTGCGTGTGTCAAACTCCCGGCTGACCAATAAAAGAAGATTGAAATCCTTACGCTCTGGTGCTATAACCAATAACATTTGGACATGGTGATCTTCCAGTAAGCTAACACTCCTTGGTCTGTTTCAACTTCTGTGTTGGCAAGCTCTGTTTCATCCATGGAATATATGTGCCTCCTCTTTTTACTATTCTGTAATTCAGCAGAATTACAGTTAGATCCTTCCAGTCATAAAGAGAAAGTGTTTATGTGATTCTACAATTGTTAGGGAGCTTTTAATCAAATGTACAGAAGACTAGTGCTGGTGGAAAAGTAATATTTATGTAATGTTGGTAGCTTATGCAACCAAATACAACTGGAAACAGTATGATCAATAAGGTAAGTTCAAGCTGCCTTTGTTTGTCTACTGGAGTATATATGTATGTGGTGCAAGGAGTAAGTTCAAGGTTCACCTAATAAAATCACAAAAGGAAGGTTTGACTTGCTGGTCTTTTTGAATGCTATTATCTCAAGGACAAACAGCGATAGAAGGAACGGATAAATAGTACTTATTGTGGCTTTGAGGTTGTACTGCGAACACTTAAATCAGCAGAAAATTTCCTTTTGCACTATACACTGTTAAAACAATTAATCTGTCAGCAGACCTTGCATTTGCTAATCTCAATTGTGATATTAATAACATTTAAATTTATTCTATTTTCTGTTTTCAAAGAGGTGGAAACGTTTTGACTGCAATAGGAAAAAAGCCATATAAATCAGTGAGCCAGGAACCAATCAAATCTCCATGAATCTGAGGGGAGGTGCACAGCTTCAGAAATAAGTGTCTTGTATTTTTCAGATTCTTTTCTAGACAGTGAATGAACTTTACAGGCAACGCTGCAGCTACTGACCTGTTGGTATATAGACTCATACAGGTATTACCGTGTGATAAGAAGACTCCTCTTCAAATTGATCTTCAAACTTCCTATAAATTGTGCCTAAAGTGATTTATTCAACCTTACTGAAGCAAGAACTATTACGCTTTGAACTGAATTCATCCGAACATTAAATAAAATAGATTTATTGCTTCCAAGGAGCACACAATTGGAAGTGAAGCACTGAATGCACAAAAATAGTTACAATTTGTGGAATAGAACAGAATATGCAAGATTACGATGAAGCAACTGCTTTTCTGGGAGACTGGGGACCCTTCCAGAGAACTTTGTTCTTACTGCTGAGTATTACCATCATACCTAATGGCTATGTGGGTCTGTCTATGGTGTTTCTGGCAGACACCCCCCAGCACCACTGCCGTCTGCCTGGCTCTCTGAACGGAACCACAGGAGAAGCCAATCTGAGTTCATTGCTGCCTGTAGAGGAGGTGGATGGTGAGATGATCTACAGTCGATGTAGAAGATACAAAACTCCTGTAACAGATGGTTTAAATGACACAAAACGTGAGACTGAGCCCTGTGTGGATGGCTGGGAGTACAGCACTGACAGGTACATCTCTACGATTGTCACTCAGGTAAGAATTGTGATTTTTTTTTAAATCGTTCTGAGAGAATCAGGAGAAAACATGATTTTTCTCAGAAATAACTGATTTCAATCATCTATAAACATATTTATGTGTTGACCTGTATTTAACTCGAAATTACAAGATGGCACATTGGCCAATTTTAAATATTTGGATTTACATTCAGAGAAAATAAGAAGAGAAAACCAGGATTTGGCACAGTAGGTTGTAGCATTGGAGTGATAAATCTGATGTTTTATCATGCAAAAAATTTGATAACACTTCTAGTGCCTTGGGGTGTTCTTCACCAAAAGGTATTTTGATAATCGACGACTGTTTATGGGACACTGCTGTTCGCAATTGGCTGCCGCGTTTCGTCCATAAATATCCAGTCAATTCACTTTACAGTATATTCTGTGAAGAGCTTTGAGACGTCTAGAAGACGTGCAAAGCGGAACATCAAATGCAAGTATTATTGTAATTAAGGCACAACTTTGTATAGCACTTTCCATATTGGGTAGCATCTGAGTCACCATAGCATGAAGGGCGGACCCATTCACAGATAGGTCTGCAGAGAAGAAATTAAAGTTGCTGTCTAATTTTAACGGATTCTTAGATACAGTAAAAGCCCGTTTATCCGGCACCCCAATCAACTGTAACTTCTGCATAACCGGCATTGTAAAAAAAAAGTCCGCATTCGATTAACCGGAATTTATCAGGAAAAATACATTAAAATGTTTTTTTATGCTTTTTCGGCCGGATATCCGGCACGCGCTTTAACCGGAGTTGGCCAGGTCCCGAGGGTGCCAGATAAATGGGCTTTTACTGTACTTTGATACTATAAACCGTTATAATTTGTATTGTAATCGCATGAAATGTTTCTATCGTTTAACCTATCTGACACTTTATTCATATTCGTGTTCAGTTAAATTACAAACATGAGTTGGTTGAACTCTGGCTCAAATACGTATAATCACGGTAACAAAACAAAATAATATAGATAGCTAGTTGAGCTAATTCCTCATGTACATCATGTTCCCACTCAAATAACAATCAGGTTCCTACTTACTGCTAGGGAAACAGAGTAAGGAAATTTGCCCAATGTTTGTCCTTCCAGGAATCAAACTCGGGTCTCGCTTGCAAGGCGAGTGCTCCAACCACTCAGCTACAGGACTCCAAATGAGCCCGGCTCACGTCCAAAACTCTCAAATTCTCAAACATACTGTTAGTACACCTTGCAGGTTGAACCCGATTTGTTTGAATTTGCTACCACTAAGAGTTACCCCCTGTATTAACAAAACACGTGATTCATGAAATATGTAAGCCCCTTTGGATATTGAATATCTGTCTTGGCAAGTCCTCAGGGATGTTGTGCATTGATATCAAGAGCGAGTTCACCTTAGACTTATGAAGCCTCACCATGCAAAATCACAAGCAGGTAGATACCAGGCAGATCAAACGAGACCTAACAGAGAGGCCTGAAAAAGAGAATGGGTGGGTGTCTGGGGGCTTAGAGAGAGGCTTGAGAGGAGCTGGAAGGCTGCAAGAAAGGTCTGAGAGAAACTACAGCCTCTTGAAGCATAGGTGAGAGCCAGCTGAGCCAGCCTGGCACTTGAGCTATAAGGTCACACTAGAGGGAGCTTTGCAGCGGACCTGAGAGGTTCGAAGCTTGGTACTGAGAGGGCTGGTGGTCTCTGAGAGAAGCCTGACATTTGCTGGTAACCTGTGAGACAGACGTGACAAAGGCTGATAGTAATAGTAGAAATAATGATACAATACAAAATTATATTTGTACAGCGCCTTTCGTGTTTGTAATGTTATTGAATCCACAAAATACAATGTAGATTCACTCAGTTCTTTAATTAAAACTTTACAAATCAACCTCTTCCAAATCTGCCCAGTCACTCTTTCTAGAATCCTTTTTATCCTTGTCTCATCCATATTCAATTGATATATATGTCCTTAAAGCAATATGCAACAATGTTGGGAGGATGTCCTAACTCGCTGATAATAACTATAACAATACGAAACTGACTATTAATAATGATGAAGCACCAAAAACCTCCATCAGCACCATCAATTGCTCTCTTTCCCCTGGCACCTTCCCTTACCAATGCAAGAAGTGCAATACCTGCCCTTTCACCTCCTCTCAGACCATTCATAGAATTTTTTCATAGAATTTTACGGCACAAAAGGAGGCCATTCGGCCCATCTAGTCTGTGCCGGCTCTTTGAAAAGAGCGATTCAATCCCACTGCCCTGCCCGCTCCCCATAGCCTAATAGACCCGTTCTCCCTAAATAAAGATCTAATTCCCTTTTAAAAGTTGTTATCGAATCAGCCTCCACCACCTTTTCAGGCAATGCATTCCAGATTCGAACAACTCGCTGAGTGAAAACATTTCTCCTCAGCTCCCCTCTACTGCGCCTTGAAACTATTTTAAATCTGTGACCACGAGTCACAGATTCACCCACGAGTGGAAATAGTTTTTCTCTATTTGCCCTGTCGAAACCCCTCATGATCTTATAAACCTCTATTAGGTCTCCCCTCAATCTTCTCTGCTCCAGAGAGAATAACCCTAGCCTATCTAGCCTCTCCTCATAGCTGAAGTCCCTCAATCCTGGCACCATCCTAGTAAATCTTCTTTGTACCCTTTCCAATGCCTTCACATCCTTTCAGTGGTGTGGTGACCAGAATTGAACACAGTATTCCAGCTGAGGCCTCACCAAAGTCCTATAGAGGTTAGTCAGGACTTCCTGACTTTTGTACTCTATACCCCTATTTATAAAGCCTAGTATCCCATATGCCTTCTTAACAGCCTTGTCTACCTGTCCTGCGACCTTCAACGAGTCACTAACACAAATCCCCAGGTCTCTCTGTTCCTTCACACCATTTAAAATTGTACTATCTAGCCTATATTGCCTCCCTTCATTTCTTCTCCCAAAATGCATCACCTCACACTTCTCTGCATTAAACTTCATCTGCCATGTGTCTGCCCACTTTACCAATTTGTCTATATCCTCTTGCAGATGGCTACTATCCTCCTCACTGTTTACTATTCTCCCTAACTTAGTGTCATCTGCAAACTTGGAAACTATACTCCGTACACCCAAGTCCAGATCATTGATGTGGATTACAAACAGCAATGGTCCCAAAACCAATCCCTGTGGCACACCACTGCTCACTTCCCTCCAATCTGAAAAACAACCGCTCACTACAACTCTCTGCTTTCTGTCTCGCAGCCAGTTGTGGATCCACGCTGCCACTGTCCCTTTTACGCCATGGGCCTTTAATTTCATAATAAGTCTCTCATGTGGCACTTTGTCAAATGCCTTTTGAAAGTCCATGTAAACTACATCAACTGCGCTACCATTATCCACCCATTCCGTTACCTCATCAAAAAATTCTATCAGATTTGTAAGGCAAGATTTGCCTTTAACAAATCCATGTTGACTGTCCTTTATTAGCCTATATCTTTCTAAGTGAAGATCTACCTTGTCCCTGATTATGGACTCTAGAAGTTTGCCCACTACCGACGTTAGACTGACTGGTCTGTAGTTACCAGGCTTGTCCTTCTGCCCCTTTTTATACAAGGGAGTAACATTAGCTATCCTCCAGTCCTCTGGCACGACCCCTGTGTCCAAGGAAGATTGAAAGATCGTGGCCAGAGTCCCTGCTATTTGCTCCCGTGCCTCACTTAGTAACCTAGGGTGCATCCCATCCGGACCAGGTGACTTATCCACCTTGAGCGACGTCAACCTTTTTAGCACTTCCTCTCTGGTTATAATTATTCTATCCATTTCTCCTACGCTCTCCTCTAATACCATGGCATTGGCTGTATCATTTTCTTTTGTGAAGACAGAGGCGAAGTACTCATTCAGTACATCAGCCATGCCCTCTGCCTCCACAATGAGATTTCCTCCTAGGTCCCTAATTGGCCCCACCCTCTCCTTGACCAACCTTTTACTCTTAATATGTTGGTAAAAAACCTTAGGGTTCCCCTTAATCTTACTCGCTAATTGTTTTTCATGCAGTCTCTTTGCCCCTCTAACTTCCTTTTTTAGTTCTATCCTACACTTCCTATATTCTGCTTTGTTCCCTTCTGAATTTTGAGCCTGACACTTATCATAAGCCTCTTTTTTTTGTTTGATTTTGGCCCCGATTTCCTTAGTCATCCAGGGAGGTTTGGATGCCTTACATTTCACCTTTGTGGGGATGCTTTTGACCTGTGCCTGAACTATCTCCTCTTTGAACGCTGCCCACTGCTCGTTAGTTGTCTTACCTGCCAATTTTTCTTTCCAATCCACCTTGGCTAGGTCCCACCTCAACTCATTGAAATTAGCCCTTTTCCAGTTGAGTGTCCTCACCTGTGATCGTTCCTTATCCCTTTCCATAATTATTCTGAATCTAACGATATTGTGGTCACTATTCCCTAGATGCTCACCTACAGAAACCTGTTGAACTTGCCCTACCTCATTTCCCAAAACTAGATCCAGCAATGCTTCTTTCCTCGTTGGACTGGAAACATACTGATCAAGAAAGTTGTCCTTCACACACTTCAGGAATTCTTCTCCCTCCTTGCCCTATTGTCCAAGACCCAATCACAGTTTTTATGTGACACAGCGATTTACAAACCACATATTGTGATTATGTCAATGTCTTGAACTATCTGTGTATAGACATAACAAGGTGGCTAAATATATCCACTGGACAATCTTGATATTGACTTAAATACCCACACCTTGGTATTAATTTAAATACCAACTGGTTTGAGCATCGACCAGCAAAAGTGATAGATCCCAATTAGTAAATGCCAGAGCAGGTTAGCAACCACCAGCAACAGTTCCATTATTAATAATAAAAAATAATAATGCTTGTGTTTCATATAACTCCGTTGAGGCACTTCAAAGCATTTAGCAGAATATACTCTAAAGTTGAACGACTGTCCATTTTGTGGGTGAAATGTGGCAGCGAACTGCACAGGGCAATATCCCACAAACAGCTATGGAGTGAGTGACTAATTTTATTTGGGGGATTGTTGGTCAAGACGCTGGGAGAAACTCCCTTGTCTTTTCATAGTGCCATGGGAACTTTAACATCCACCTGAACAGGCAGATAGAATGTTAGTTTAATGTGTCATCCATTGGACGGCACCTCCCAACAAGGCAACACTGCACACTGTATTGGAGTGTCAGTCTAGACTATGTGATTCCAAGTCTATATGGTGCTTGAACCCACAATTTTTTGACTCAGAGACGAGAGCGTTACAACTGCGCCAGGCTGAAACGACTGTCAAAAACAGTGAGCCGGCAATCCTCGAGGTCCTTAACAAGTAGTTTGTTTTGCCTTGTCTGTTTCTTCCACATGTATGCCGATGACACCCAAATCTAGTCCTTCTCCTCCAGCTGCTGTCCAAGTCCACTGATGCCCTGTCGGATTGTTTGATGGACATCAAGGTCTGGATGACCGGAAATTTTCAACAGCCAAATGTCAGCAAGACAGAATCCATACTGTTTGTCTCCCATCAATGACTCCTCACCCGCCTCAGGCTCTCCCTCAGACTCCCCAAATCCATGTATAACTTCGGCGTTAGTTTCAATCCCCAGCTTTCCTTCCTATTCCATATCTGTTCCCTAACTGAGCATTTTTCCATTCAAGTGAGCCTCCACTCCACCCTCCCCGGCTCTGTCTTGGTGTTTTTATGTAAATACATTTACTGAGTCAAGTTCTTGTCTAATTTGCTCCACACTCTGGGGTCCTGTAGTTCAGTGGTTAGAGCACTATCCTTACAAGTGAGAAACCTTGGTTCGAGTCCCGGCAGGTCAGGGCGAAACCTTGGGCTAATTTCCTTAATCCACACGCCTGATAATAATCCCTCAAAAAAAAAATACGTTGGTCAGTTCAATCCACGACTGTTCACGGCCACTGCTTTTCAGCAGCTTGGGACGTCCTCCCGACGTGAAAGGCGCTCTATAAATGTAATTTTGTTGTTGTGTGCAACTGGCTGCCACGTTTCGCCCACATATATACAATCAATTTAATTTACAGTATATTCTGTGAAGCGCTTTGAGACATCTAGAAGACATGAAAAGCGCTATATCAAATGCAAGGATTATTATTATTATTATTGCCCGCCTCCATCTGTACCTCATAACAAAAGCAGCCCAAACCCTCGTCCATGCCTTTGCCATTTCCTGGTTGGACTATTTCAATAGCCAATAGACATGACGATGTAGCTAAATGAATGAGCCCTCCCCAGCTCCTCAATAAGCAAAATCCAATTAATTCAAAACTCTACCCGATCAACTCCCATCACACCAGTGCTTGTTCGGCTCCACTGGCTCCCAATTGATATGAAGAACCTCTCACTAGCTTTCAAATTCGTTTAATGCTCTTGCACTACCCTCCCTATCCGATTTACTTACTCGCTCCCTCCCCTCCAGCCCTCCCCCACTTGCTATCTCTGCTCAGCTGCCTCCGGCCTCCTGTTTGTTCTTCGTCCCCTCCACTATCAATTGTCGTGCCGTCAGCTTCTTTGCCCTGAGCCTATAAATGCAAGTTGCTGTTGTTTCTGATAGGCCTCTAAGATTTTCCCCTGTAGTAATAAATAATTTGAGTGTCTCTACGTGCATTCAATATCTGTCTGAATTCTGCAATCTGTGATCCCTTGGTTGCAAAACACTGTATGATTCATCAAATTAATTTTAACGTAGGTTATTGTGAATATATCTCAGTTTTAACACTATTAGCTGCTGAAGGTTTTATCAAAATTAATTTGATTAAAGCAATCTATGACCACTAAATCTATATGAGTTCGGGAAGCGCAAAACTAAGGATTAAGACATCCTGAGATCATAGCTTGAATCTTTCAGTATTACAAGTCTTCAAAAGAAATATTCATTCAATTTGTCAGTTGTGATTTTATTTTTTGGGAAGGAGACATGTGCCTGGAATTGTGGCTGTGTTATTTTGGGACTGCTGACGCACTCAAACCTTTGGCTAACAGAAATAGAAGTTTAAAAATAAACATGCATGGAGCATGAGCATTTCATATTGAAATGAAATTGGCCTACAATGGAAAACAACTCCCAGAACAGTTAGTCAGAAATGAGTTGCTTCCCACATTTTTTGTCATTCCTGTTGAATGTCAGGGGGAAAAAGTATGTTTGTGTTAGCAGTGATGCACTTAAAGCAAATAATTTGTGACAAATTAAATAGAAAAATCTGTGAGCCGTGGATAAAAATCTCTTCTTGAATAGTGCTGGGGGATCTTTCACGTTCATCTGAACAGGCAGCTAGGATGTCAGTTTCACAGAAGTTGTTGTGGAGTTCTGTAGGTCAGTAGTTAGAGCACTTGCCTCCCAAGAGCGAGACCTGGGTTAGATTCCTGCAGAATAAAACAGGGACAAGTTTCCTTACTCCATATGCCTCTGCTTATCCAGCAGTAAATAGGATATCGGTTGTTAGTCGATTAGTGGATTGCTTTTCTGGGGGCAATCATTCTTTCAAAAATAATAATAAATTTGTTACTCAATTCATGACTGTTTATGGAACACTGCTGTGTGCAATTGGCTGCCGCATTTTGCCCACAGAATATACAGTCAATTCGCTTTACAGTACAGGTATTGAGAGGTATCCTCTCAATCTTCTTTGTTCGAGGGAGAATAAGCCTAGCCTATCTAGCCTTTCCTCGTAGCTGAAGTCCCTCATTCCTGGTACCATCCTAGTAAATCTCCTCTGCACCCTTGCCAATGCCTTAAACACTTAAACTCTTCCTAAAGTGTGGTGACCAGAATTGTACACAGTACTCCAACTGAGGCCTAACCAACGTCTTATAGAGGTCAATCAGCACTTCCTGACTTTTGCATTCTATACCCCTGTTTATAAAGCCTAGTATCCCATATGCCTTCTTAATGGCTTTGTCTACCTGTCCTGCCACTTTCAAAGAGTCGCTAACACAAATCCCCAGGTCTCTCTGTTCCTCCACACTCTTTAAAATTGTACTATCTAGCCTATATTGCCTCTCCGCATTTCTTCTCCCAAAGTGTATCACCTCACACTTCTCTGTATTAAACTTCATCTGCCATGTGTCTGCCCACTTTACCATCTATATCCACTTGCAGATGGCTACTATTCTCCTCACTATTTACTATTCTCCCTAACTTAGTATCATCTACAAATTTGGAAACCGTACTCCCTAAACCCAGATCATTCATATATATTAAAAAGAGCATTGGTCCCAAAACTGATCCCTATGGAACGCCACTGCACACTTCCCTCCAGTCTGAAAAGCAGCCACTCACCCTCACTCTCTGCTTTCTGTCTCGCAGCCAGTTGTGGATCCACGCTATCACTGTCCTTTTAACGCCGAGGGCCTCTATTTTCCTAATTAGGACCATCATTTTTTAACACCTTTTGATCGATATCCAACACTTGGATTTGTTTTAAGGACCAAAAATGTTTTGCACATGCGCAGTACATATTTTGAATATCGCGGTCACATTTTGTGCGTCCTTTTTGTCCATACGCACAGTCCATAGTGTATTCGCGGGTAAATCCAAGCGTTTGAACTGGCCAATAGCATGTTGCCACGTCATTGTTTAAAAGCAGCTGGTTTTGAAGAGACACCGCGCCACGTCAGTATTACAGTCATTTCCGAACATTCCCGAGCAACTTCCAGCGATTTACAGCCTCCACCGCGATTATAGCAAGTCGGGGAGAGACAGCAGTAAGTGAAATGAGCAGCAGTAAGTGAAATGAGCTAGCGGCCAGAAACCCCGCAAAGTCATCACTTTAAATACCAAATTGAAAGTGATAAAGCGCATCGATTCTGGTGAAAAAGGTACGGACATCAGGAGGGCTTCAGGGCTAGCTAGATCGACGGTGGCTACTATAAAACAGAGTAAGGACAATATACTGGCAAGTTCAAGGTGTGTTACAGCTACAGGTGCAAACAGATTAGCAAAACATAGGAGTGATGTGATGGGAAACATGGAAAGAATGCTGAGTGTCTGGATTGAGGATCAGAACCAGCGTAATATACCACTCAACACCCTGGTTATCCAAGAGAAGGCAAAATCATTGTTTAGGGAGATAAATGATCAGGAAGGAGAAGGCTCAACGGCACCATCTTTCAGTGCTAGCAGAGGGTGGTTTCAAAGGTTTAAAAGACGCTCTGGGCTCCACAACATCAAGATGAGGGGGGAAGCTGCAAGTGCCACTGTCACACTGCCAGTTTTAAAGTTTGCCAGTAGTTACTGTATCAAAGTTTGCCAGTATTAAAGTATAATACTGTACAGTTACCCCCAAGTACCCCTTCTTGCCTATGTACGTTAATTTGTGTGTTATTTAGTGGGTTTAAGGTCTGAAAATTTTGTGAAAATAACATCTCTGGTTATATAATGGGACTGGATGGAAAATCGCGTTTCGATTTAGGACTTTCAATATACATACAGTTTTTCAGGAACACAACCCCATCGTAAATAGAGGTTTACCTGTACATTCTGTAAAGTGCTTTGAGGCAGTATATCAAATGGAAGGATTCTTATTAGTATTCATTTTTCTCTAGCATTTAGCAAATATCACAAATTGGATCCACTTGTCAAAAATAATTTCCTTCCGTAGCAATTTTCCAGATTTTAATATACGAAATGTTTTACCCTGTTATAATGATATGGTCCCTTTATGTTGTCTTTCTTACAGTGGGATCTTGTCTGTGATAATGACTGGAAAGGAGCAATGTCATTGTCCATGATTTTCCTGGGAAACCTATGTGGTGCAATAATCTCAGGACAAGTATCAGATAGGTAAACCTATAGTTCTTATAATGGATGCAAAATATATTGCAAGATGGAATATAAATTTTCTGGCTGAATGTTGAATAGACAGAAGCTGTACTCTTTGGCTCCTATTTACTTTTTCTTGCCTGTGGCTCCTACCTCCATAACGTCCCCAGTCTATAACTTGGACTTACTGAACGTGTACATAAGCTAACTTACGACAGTTATAACACTCACCCGCACCAAACTCCACAAACCTATCATCCCAATCCTGCCAGGCTCCACTGGCTCTCTGATATAGAATGGATTGATTTAAGTATCCTCACACTTGCATGCAAATCACTTCATGCCCCAGTACCTCCCTACTACCCAAAGCTGATTACAGGTAATGATTAATTATAATAATAATAACACTTACATTAACGACAGCACCTTTCATGTCGGAATGATGCTTCAAAGAGCCTCACAGGATATACTAAAGTGTATTGACTATGTATTTTCCACACAGGTGCTAACAATAGCCCACTGACACATACTGTTTCATCAGACACTTAAAGAGTGGATACTTGGTGGATACACAAAGTGAATGTAATTATAAGAGAGGAAAGAACACTAGCCAAAATTCAAAGAAACATAAAAGAATGGAAACACAGAGGAAATTTGCTTCAGAAGATCAAGAGAGAAAATTGGCGAAAGATCAAGGAAACTTAAAAGAATGCAAACATGGAGGGAAACTAAATAAAAAAGAAGACACGAATATCACATTATTTATAGAATTAATATAATCCTGGAACAGGACTCATTACTGAAAGATTCCAAAACAACCTAATGGGTAATATTAGATTTGTTTTGGTGTAGTGTAAACCATGAGCAACCATTGTACATCTTCCCCGTTTCCCAGTCATTCTCACTAACTGGCTGCAGAGTTCTTTCCACCTCTGATAATCTAGCATTTGCTTTATGTGAGCTGTAAGAATTCTGTTTAATCTGGAGACAACTTTTATCAACAACTTATCTTCCAATCATAATGCGTCACAAGTGTCAGGTGAAAATATCCCAAGTACCAGTACTTACGTTGTGCAGATACAGTTTTGAAGCACATTTGGGCATATCCTATTATAGAAAGGGCCATCACAGGCTCAGCAAAGGCACAGAGGCTACAAGGTTATATTTATTAATATCTTAGTCATGCAAGAACAGATTATGAAAACATGGCTGCGTTTACAGTTATCAGGTTGCCACTGGCATTACTTCCTGTACATTGAACGCACTGTGCGTTATGTGTAGAAAAATGTTATTAACACCACCTGTGTGCTACAAAAATAGGTTATATACAAATTGCTGCCTACAACATGGCGTCAGCCCTGGTCAAAGTCTCCAATGACATTTTAGACATCTGTGATTGCCCTGGTCAAAGTCTCCAATGACATTTTAAACATCTGTGATTGGCTCTCTGCTTCCTTATCCTCCTTGACTCCTCTGCTGCCTTCGACATTGTTGACCACTCCATCCTCCTACACTGTCTCTACTCCCAGCTCAATCTTCATGGACCTGTCCCCACCCAGTTTGATTCCTACTTTTCTCACCGACTCCACTTTGTTGCCATCAACGGCTTCTCTTCCAGCCCCTGCACTAGCACCTGTGGTGTTCTCCCAGGGCTCTGTCCTCGGTCCTCTACGTTTTAATATCTACAAGATCCCCCTTGGTGACATCATCCGTAAACACGGGGTCAACTTCCACATGTATGCGGATGACACCCAACTCTATCTTTCTGCCTCTACCCTCGACTCCAGGACTAATGCTATCCTGACAGCCTGCCTATCAGACATCAAGTCCTGGATGAGAGCTACCTTTCTACATTTGAACGTCAATAAGACCGTGGCCCTACTAATTGGCTCATGTCAGCGCCTTCATGCATTAGGCACTGGCTGCATCAACCACCATGGTTGCTCACTCAACCTCACAAAGCAGGTCAGGGATCTAGGTGTCTTGTTCGATCCTCAGCTGTCTTTCTTCCCCTACATCCAAGCCATGACCCGCTGTGCCTTCCATCACCTCTGCAATATTGCCCAACTCAACTACTACCTCACCTCTCAGGCTGCTGAATCCCTCTTTCACGCCTTCATCACATCCCGGCTCGACTACGCTTGTCACTTGTCGGCCTTCCCAATTCCTCCTTCTATAGGCTGCAGATAATCTAGAACTCTGCCGCCTGTTTTCTCTACTGCTCCAGGCTTTGTGACCCTATCTCCTCTATCCTTGCCCAACTGCATTGGCTCCCCATCACCCAGGGGATTCAATTCAAGGTCCTGGTTCTCACCTTCAAAGCCTTCCATGGCCCTGCCTCACCCTACCTCTGTGACCTCCCAACCCCCTACTAACCTGTCCACCACCTCCGCTAAGCAGGCTCTGGCCTGCTCCACTTCCCCCAACCCACCCGCCCCACTATTGGTGTTCGAGCCTTCAACCTCTGGAACTCCATCCCGCAGTCCCTCCTCCTCACCCCCTCCTTAGCTTCCTTTAAGTCCTGCCTCAAGAATTTCTCTTTGATGGTCCCATCTGTCAAACCAAATCCCCCTTCTTGTCTTCCACCTTCCCTGTCCTCGACCCCAGCTCAGGTCTGAAACAATGACTGTCCAGCGCCTTGGGACGTCGTACTGATGTGAAAGGCGCTATACAAGTGTAATTTCATTGTTGTTTTTGTTGTTATTGTTGTAGTTAATAACAGAGTTGTTCTGTATCACCAGAAGAACAAAATCAAGGCCATGAAACATGTTTTCATATATCGGGTTGTTAGAATATGAACTTAACTTTTGGATAATTTTGAATCTTGCAATATTTTCTGTTAAAGATTAAAAATGTTACTGTCCTTTTTTTTTACTGTTTTATAGGTATGGAAGAAAAGTTGTTCTCTTTGGAGGCATTGCAATGCAGACAATCTTAAGTTTCATTCAAATGGCCTCAAATAGCTGGCAGATGTTCTCCATATTGTGCTTTTTAATTGGAGTCGGAGATATCTCGAATTATGTGACTGCTTTTGTTTTAGGTAACTTTGTTTTAACACTGGTAGGATACCAAACAATTACATAACAACCTTTAGAATTCATACATCTTACATATACACGTGTGTCAGCCATACTCAGTTGGTTACGCACTCTCTTCTGCAATAGAAGCGAGTGGATCTAACCCAATTAAGAGTTTAAACTCTCAGTCTAGACTGACACACCAAAGGAGACACAATCTTTCATATTAAGTATTAAATCAAAATACTGTCTGCTACTATTTGAAAACAAAGGGAATTTGACCTTGTAGCTTAATCAACATTCCCCCAGAGAAAAATTGGTCTCTTCAAGGCCATCTACAAACACATGGTCACTACAATTTACAGTAAAATTCTGTGGCATGCTTTGAGATGTCCTGACAATGTAATAAGCCTCATATCAAATGGAATTAAAAGTTGAACAAAACACCAATATTGCAAACAAGTTCCATTATGTGGAGAGAATATCCATGCAGGTTGTTCCAATCATGGAGCCAAGATGGAAAGCCTTCTCTTGTTGACATTTAGGTACAGAAAGTTTGAAATCCAGGAGTTGATGACAATCAGTCAGAACGGCACAATTGGTGCATGACAAGTATTATCTCAGGTTGTGAATCTGTTATAATAGTGTGAATTACCTGTTTATGAAGGAGCAATCAAAGAGGAGGTGCAGGCTTTCTAGGAACATCTCTTTTCGTGATATCTCAAAGTACTTCACAGAATTTACTCCAAAATATAGTGACTGTGTATTTTGTAGGCAAAGGTGGCAGTCAATTTGCACATTCCAATGTCCCACAAACTATTCCAATTTGCACATTCCAATGTCCCACAAACAGCTATGGAATGAATGACCAATTTTATCTGGGGTGGACGGTCAGGATACCAGGTGAAACTACCAAGTTGCTGTTATGGAGGGAATCCACACAGTGCACTGCTGAAGGCCTTTGAATCATAATACCCACTGATCTATGTAGATCACATAGAACAGTTCCCTTCCCTCCCTCTCTCCCTTGCCCCTCCTTTCTCCCCCCCCCTTCCCTATCTGATTGTTCCCCACCTTCGCCTCCCTCTCCCCCTTATCCTCTTTTCCCCCTTTCTCCCCTGGCCCCATTTCCACGATTGTTTGTGGAACACTGCTGTGCGCAATTTGGCTGCCGCGTTTCGCCCACAAATATAGTTAATTTTCCTACTTTCCTTCCCCCAACCACAACCCATCCCCTCCTGCTCTGTCCCAACCTTGTATTGTTGTATTCTGTGAAGCGTTTTGAGATGTCAATAAGACGTGGAAAGCACTATATATATTTAAGGATTATTATTATTTATAGAAGCATGGATATCTGTAAGGTTTGGAATCCTCTCGATCAAAAATATCTGTAATTGTTTTCTTAGAGAGTATTAATGAGCCACAGCAGCTTACTGCAGTGAAATTGATCTGGACACCTCCATTATGTGCAGTAGATGTGTCCATAAGAGTTTTTTCAATATTATATAAAGTCCATCTTCAACTGCCACCTGTTTAAATCTAACCCAAAGGCATATGAACCGAAAAGTCATAAGCAATAAGCAAAATCCGTAACTGATTTGTGGGACACTGCTGTGTGCAACTGGCAGCCACGTTTCACCCAAAAAGTATAGTCAATTCACCATATATTCTGTGAAGCACTTGACTTCACAGATGACTCAAACACATGATAAGGCACTATATCAAATGCAAGGATTATTATTATTTTAGGTCTGTAATAGACACCCAACACCACCCAACAGCAACTGACTTCTCATCATAATCTATCACAGATATTTCGTACATCAGATGGCAGCAACTTGCCTTTGGTGTGTCATAGGAATCAGTATTGGGATTGCTGTGTATTTGTTTCTAGCAAGTAATTTGAATGCTGTAATCATGTCAAACGCAACCAAATCTGCACGTGATAGCAGATTGGAAGCAGTGAACAATCAATTGTGAACTAATTAAAGAGTTTTGCTCAGGTAAATAAATTGAAACTATTTCCATTGTCACTGTGTGAGTAACTAGCGGCATAAATTTAAGATAATTAGCAAAGGAATGATCGGGGAAGAGAATTTTTTTGACGCAGCTTTTTGTTAGGATTTGGAATGCCCTGCTGGGTGAATTAGTGAAGGGAGGATTCATACAGTTTTCAAGAGAAAACCAATAGATATCTAAACAGAATGATTTGCAGGAATATAGGGAAAAGGCAGGTAAATGGAACTGAATGGATTGCTCTTTCAAAGAGTCAGCACAGACACAATTGGTTGAATCTCCACCTTCTGTGAAATTAATTTCCAAATTTCTACTAGAAAAACTAAAAGAGATTAAGGTAATTGCTGTTTTTTTAAAACATGATGTTATTAGAATATGGTTACTTTACCAAAATACATAGTTTAAGTAGTATTAAGCAGAATCGTTTTATGGGAAACTTAAACAATTATTCAAAAATAAAGCATAAAACTTTAAGGAAAAAAATAGAATTTACTTAATTGTTCTTTTCGTGAGTTAACAAATGAACAATGGACTGAATGGCTTCTTTTTGTACCAATATTCTTTACCAGGGGTAATAATTCCATATAAAAATAATTTGGTCACTCAATCCATGACTGTTTGTGGGGCACTGCTGTACGAATTGGTTGCTGCATTTTGCCCACAAAATATAGTCAATTCACTTCACAGTGATCTACAGCATCTGCAGTATTTTACATTTTGTTCACTTTACAGTATATCCCGTGAAGCGCTTTGAGACATGAATCTAATGTAAAATGCAGGTGCTGTAATGTAGCATTAGTTTTGTATTTCTTTTGTTGTAATTTAGTGAAATATGGTGGAAAAAATCCTCGGAAATTGTATTAAGAAGCTTTATTAATCGGTTTTGGTCATGAATCATATTTAATTATTTCAATTTTTCTTTCCCTTTCACTATCCAGGAACAGAACTGTTCAGCAAATCTGTGAGAATCACTTTCACAGCAATTGGCATCTGCCTGTCATTTGCCATAGGTTATGCTATTTTACCTCTTATTGCCTATTTTGCTCGAGATTGGAGAATATTAATATTGATCTTGTTCCTGCCAGAACTTCTGTTCATCCCTCTGTGGTGGTAAGTTAATATTTTCATTTGACATATTCCCGCTTTTACATAATCCATAAGGGAGATGGTTTATTTTTTGTTATTAACAGAGAAAATTATTCATTGGTCAAGATTAATTTAACTTGTGATATGAAACAGAATATTAAATGTGATGGCAAAACTTGTTTTACACTTTGATGGGACTGCAATATAACAATGGGATAACATTTGTAGGATTCCTAAAGACATTCCTAAACTTTGCTTTGGAAAGTATTTAGGAATACCAGCAAGAGACATCTTTCTGCAGTTAAACAGTTTGGCCCACTCAAAGTTGGAGAACTCTAAAAGAGCATTTAAAAGAGCATTCCATTGTTTACAGGGAGAATGTAAAACTTGCTGCCTGAAGGAGGCAGTAACCAGTTGCAATTTAGAGGAAGCTAGATATAACACAATTGGGAAAAGGGAATAGAGGGTATGGAAAGGCTTAAGGAGCGGGTGGAGACTGATGCAGTGTAAAACGTCAGGCTCTGGTTAGTTAGGCCAAATGGGCTATTTCCATGTTGTAGAGTCCATGTAAATAAAAGTAATAACTACAGAAGCAAATACTATAAACAACTTCAAGATGAATGGATACACTCCCGACAAAAGGAAATGATGAAAAGGAGGAGATAAATTTAACTTAAAAAACCCCCAACCTTTTTGGATCTACTCTTCCAGGTTTGATAGCTGTTCAATCTAGGAAAGTAATAGATAGAAAGAAGAGAACATGTTATTTTCATTACTGAAGCATGTTAAGATTTTACAACATATCAGTGCTATAAAAAAAACAATTATTTTTAGTGGTACCATAGAAATTGCAAAGCTCCACTGATTTCAATTCATTTGAGTGAAATGCAAAACAACAGGCTGCTAAATTCAGTACCTGAAATTGGGTTAATTAATTTTTCAAAATCTCTGGAACTCGCTGCCTGAATCCCTTCTTTACCCATCTTCAGATTGTACCCAAAGACTTTCCTCTTCGACTGTCCCTAAGGTCATCCCTCCTTTCTCCCTGGCTCAGTGCCAATCCACACCACTATTATATAATAATAATAATAATCCTTGCATTTGTTATAGCGCTTTCCACATTTTATCAATGTCCCAAAGCGCTTCACAGAATATACTGTAAAGTGAATTGACTGTACATATTTGTGGGCGAATCGCGGCAGCCAATTGTGCACAGCAGTCACAAACAGTCGTGGATTGAAATGACCAATTTTATTATAGTGTTTTTTTTTGGACGGATTATTATTAGGCGTGTGGAGTAAGGAAACTTGCCCAAGGTTTTGCCCTGACCTGCCTGGATTCGAACACAGGTCTCCCCAGCTTGGTCTCCCCAGTTTGCAAGACAAGTACTCTAACCACTGAGCCACAGGAGCTATTAACCGCCCCAAGACACTACCCCGTGTAGAGGACGCTATATAAACGCAGCTGGTTAATTTAAAGAATATCAGAAGCCTTTTTAGACAATTGTAAATTTCAGTATTTCATTGATCAATTCAATCTTCTGCCATGTTTATCAAGAAATCTGTCTCAAGCTGTATCTATATTTTTGCAGGTTGATACCCGAGTCTCCCAGATGGCTGCTGTCTCAAGGTCGAGTGGAAGAAGCAGAAGCCATTTTGAAAGCTGCAGCTGAGAAAAATTGCATTAAACATGTGGGAAAAATATTTCAATGCAGTGATAACACTGACTATGTGGTGATTATTCTTTATTGTTTCTGTCTTATATTGTAAGGATCTCTTCTTCCTCTGGAATTCCACCTGCAGTGATTCTGTTACAGCCAACAAGCTGCTAAAACACCTTTCTACAGCCCTCAACTCCCCTGTCCCCTGAAATCCAGGTTTGTCTCCGAATCTACCCGCTTTCCCTGATATGCCCTGGTCACCTCCGTTCCTTTAAAACTAAAACCCGGTCACTTGAGCGCAGACTGTAAGAATCTGGCCTCACAATCCACTGCCTGCTGTGGCTCAAGGTTCTTCTACCTCCTCTCCCTCTCACTGAAACTGCCTTTTACTCCAAAAGCATTTTGGAGGCCCAAAACAACCAAATGGCACCATTCTCCACTATTTTAATGAAGAGACACCACTGAAAATGTGGTGATTATCCTGAACAGTTTCTTTGTCATGTTGGTAATTGAAATCACAATCAGGAATAATTTGCATATTTTCAGAATAATTGCCTGTTATGGTAAATTTATCTTGTAAGCATTACATGGAGTAAAAGATTAGCGCTATCACTTTTAATAATCTAGAATCTTTTTCAAAATGTTATGCTACCAAACTAAATGACCTCTAAGAAAATTGAAAGGTCTGGACTTTCTCCTTCGTCTCACGCACTCCCTAGCCTCCTTCGTGTCCCACCTCAAGACCCTCCTCTTTGACTGTCACAACGATCACCCAAATAACCCCCATTCCCTTCCCCGTCCCTGACCCCAGCTCAGATCTGAAACAATGACTGTCCAGCACTTTGGGACATTCTCCTGACGTGAAAGGTGCTATACAAGTGTAATTTTGTTGTTATTCCTATTCGGCAACTTTTGAATCCATGATTTTCATGTGAATTTGCGGCCCTTAATTTTGAAACCATTTTTTGCCCATTTAAAAAAAAATGTACAGAAAATTGTTTTCAAGGTTGAAACTGAATTATACAATTTGATTTGCCAATCTGCAATCTATTGCCTTGGGAGGTCCTCCTGATATAAAAGGCATTATGTAAATTTCACTTGTATTTTAATTTGTAAATTCTGCCCATTCTGGAATCTATATTAGTTGTGCAAATCAAAACCAATGTTGAATTTCTACCCACTTCTCTTCCACTATTTTTGTGACATCTACAGTGGAAAAGTTGGGCTTTAGACCTAATGCTACAGAAATGCAACCAATTAAGATTTCAATGTTCCGACTGGCAATGAAAGAAACTCAGACGAACAATAAGATACCACCTGTTATTTATATGGGTCCCAGCTTTCACTCATAAGAACATTAGAATTAAAAGCAAGAGCAGGCCATTCGGCCCCTCGAGCCTGCCCCACCATTTGATAAGATCATGGCTGATCTTCTGACCTAACTCTAATTACCTGCCCTATCCCCTAATCCCTTTTTTAATCGATCAGTCTCAGCCTTGAAAATGTTCATGTACTGAGCATCTACACCTTCTGGGGTAGTGAACTCCATAAATTCACTACCCTCTGAGTGAAGAAATGTTTCCTCAACTCTGAACTACAAGGCTGACCCTTAATTTTAAGATTATGAGCCCTGGTTATAGATTCTCCTACCAGGGGAAACAGTCCCTCCTTGTCTACTTTATCCAGCCCTTTAAGAATCTTATATGTTTCAATAAGATCTCCCCTAATTCTTCTGTACTCTAGAGAATACAGCCCTAGCTTATTCAACCTATCCTCATAGGTCAGTCCCCTCAATCCAGGAACTAACCTAGTGAATCTCTAAGGCACCCCCTCCTTTATTAAATAAGGAGACCAAAACTGCACACAATACTCTAGGTGTGGTCTCACCAAGGCCCTATACAGTTTCAGCAAGATTTCCCTACTCTTGTTCTCTAAACCTTTTGCAATGAACGCTAACATGCCGTTTGCCTTCTTAGTTGCTTGCTGCACCTGCAAACTAACCTTTTGAGACTGGTGTACAAGGACACCCAAATGTACACTAACACTATCTAACCTGTCCCCTTCTAGAAAAAAATTGTTTTGTTATTTTTGCTACCTAGGTGAATAATTTCACACATCTGCACATTAAATTCCATCTGCCACCTACTCGCCCACTCCCCCAGCCTATCTATATCCCATTGCAATCTTTTTGCATCATCCTCACAGCTGACTCTCCTACCTAGTTTAGTATCATCCGCAAATTTAGACACGTTACATTCAATCTCCTCGTTTAGATCATTGATGTAAATTGTAAAAAGCTGAGGCCCAACACTGATCCTTGTGACACTCCACAAGTTACATCTTGCCAATTCGAGAATGACCCATTTATCCCTACTCTCTGTTTTCTACCCGTTAGCCAGCCTTCTATCTATGCTAATATGTTCCCATTAATCCCATGGGCCTTGACTTTGTGCAATAGCCTCATGTTTTACATAACCTTGTCATGCACACTATCTGCCGAGATTTATTTGAAGAAACTAGTCCCTGAGATTTTATAGGATATTCTATAGTTCATCAGGAACCTACACATACTTTCAATAATTTTTGAATAAATGGTTGGCTATAGTGAATATTTTTCTAAATATAGAGGTGGTTAAGAATTTTACATATGTGGAATATCATATCTCTTATTTATTTTACGTTTTTAAGGTTTTGAAATCCGCGAATCAACTGAAGCATCAACATACTTATGTGGATTTGGTTAGAACCCACCATGTAAGGATAATCACAATCGTATCCTTCCTTATATGGTGAGTAGAGACTTTATCAGCGAACAATTATTAGTCATTAATATTTCAAATTGTTAGAACATTTGTACAGTACAATTAAATTGTGTTAATGATATAAGCAATGAGATGGTTGTGTGAAAGGCACTAGAGTATATAAGTGCAAGTTGTTGTTTTTGTTCACAAGATTATGAAAGAGATTCAGACAAGAAGGTTCTTTGGCTCACTTGATCTCAGTCTTCCAACAATAAAACTTACATTTGTATAGCGTCCTCCACACAGTTTTGTGTTTTAGAATGTGGAACAGTATGTTCCAAAAATACCAACCATGTCAAATTTCCATTGCACCATAACTTTGTCTTTTTAAACTTAGTTCAGTGTCTTGACTTCAACCATATCTTGTGAATTCACAATAAACTTGTATATATGTGAGCTGTATTGATCTTTTGATATTTCGTAAAGCAGCTATAATATTAACTTCTTAACTGCTAACAAAGGAAATTCTTCTCCACTATCTATCATCACGTTATGTTTAAAAGATTTAGAGAGAGACACAGACTCTGGCCCATTTCATCTCAAGGTTCCAAAATTTCCAACACCGTCACATTTCCATTATAATAATAATAATCCTTATATTTATATAGCGCTTTCCACATCTTATCGACGTCTCAAAGTGCTTCACAGAATACAACAACGTCCCAAGGTAGGGACCAGAGCCAGTGGGGTGGAGGGGTCCAGGTAGGGAGAAGAAAAAGAGGGAAGAAAGGGGGGAAAAGAGGCAAGGACCAGAGCAGGAGGGAGGAGTCGGAGTACGGGGAAGGAGAGCAGAAAAAACGACTGTATATTTGTGGGCAAAACGCGGCCGTCAAATTGCGGAATCAGTGTCCCACAAACAGTCGCGGAAGTGGGTCCAGGGGAAAAAGGGGGGAAAGAGGGTTAGGGGGGGGTGTCCAGTGTAGGGGGAAGGAGAGCAGGAAAACCGACAGAATATCTGTGGGCAAAATTACACCAAGTTGTCTTTTTCAACGTCCAGGATTTTGACCTTAACCATCTTTACTACAGTAGTAAGCTATTCCAGGTGTTGTGTATGCTTTGTGTACAGTAGAAACACATTAAATTGCTTCAGGTGTGGACCCTTACTGAAAAATCCCAAATGTGCAAAGAAAGCTGGCTAGCTTAAGTTTCAAATGGCAGCTAGCTTGTGTATACTTCCAAAATGGCCAGCTTTTGGGTTTTCAAGTCACTGCTGACATCATTTGAATGTAGAACTGATGACTAGTAATTATTCTCTGTAATCAGGTGAATAGGGATCTCATGGACTCCAACTGCAAAGTTAGAACAATAGTCCCCAAGTGCTCCCTCTTGGTGACATCATCCACAGACATGGGATCCACTTCCACTATATGCTGGATGACGCCCAACTGTATCTCTTTGACTCCAGGACCACTATTGTCCTACTACCTTGTGGATCTAAAAAGTATTTTTCTGGACTTAGATTCTTAATCCCTCTTCGGATCTGGTAAATATATGTACAGTATATGGTTTTCTCAGGCAGAAAAGACCCAACTTACCTTTGTGCAAGGATCCTGGGCCTTATGTACTACTCACATTGTGTGTGTGGATACTCCTCTGCTACTGCCAAACTCCCTCTTCTGCTATGGAATTTATTAATTAGTGGTAGATGAGTACAATTTTAATTTGATTTGTTCACCAATTTAATAAATAAAATTAGCATCAATTAGGGTGAATTTCTACTTGTTGATCAGAGACCATTTTTTCCAAACAGAATTTTAGAATTGAAATTCCACTTTATTTTCTTAATAATCAATCCAAAATATATCAGTATCACAGGAGAAGTGTTCAAAGGTAATGAAAATGTTCATGAAATATTTGTGCAGGAGGTGAAAAACATTGGTCCTGGAAACAAAGGGGATCAGGGCTTAACATCTGTTATCAAGCCTTGGGAAAATATCACCTCTCTAGATCAGTGGTTCCCAACCCCGGGATCCGACCCAAATCAGGGTCGCGGGGGTCCTCAGTAGGGTCGCGAAGGGTCATCAGAAAAATATATATATTTTCTAATGCTGAAAAGTGCTCGAAGCGACACTGTCAAACATTTTGTATGAAAGACCATATATTAGCGGGTTGCGCTGAGTCCACAAAAGAGACAGAGATATCGTCTTGGCTGAGCTTCGCTTCAGTTGTGCAATCGGGAGGTCCTGTTGGTGGCCAATTTAGGGTCGCAGCAAAAAAAGGTTGGGAAGCACTGCTCTGAATCATACTTTGCAAGGCAGAATGCCCAACAGAAATGTCCAAGCTACTTGTCAACTTCTGTGAACAGGTGCCTCTCTTCATTACACCCACCGCAGATTTAGAGAATGCAAGTTGAAGGTATTTGAAGGTCAAAGCCACTAAACAGAACAACACTATAATATTATGTAGGATTCAGTTATTTTGCCAAGCAGATGATGTTCTTTACTACATCTGGGTACATATTTAATCAGGAACCAATGACTTACCTCCTCTTAAAATATCTTGCTTTTTAAAATTGCTTAATTGGTGTTTGGTTTCCTAGGTCATAAATCATAATAAAAGAATTCAATGAATGTAATAGAAGGCACCAAGCTCACCAATCACTTTCTATAGTTGTCTCTTCAATCTACCAGAAATCTATTTGCATCAGGGCATTAAAGGTGGAATTGGTTAGAGCACTCGCCTCCCAGGATAGAGGAGTCGGGTTAAATTTCCTGGCAGAGCAAAACATTAGGCAATTTTCCTTACTCCACACGCTCTGTTTACCTGTCAGTAAATAGGAACCTGCTTGTTTGTCAATTAGCAAATTGCTTTTCTGGGGGTAAAAATAAATGTTTTAAGAAGCGGTCATTCAATCCACACGGCTAGAACTACAAACATAGAAACATAGGAACAGGAGTAGGCCATTCAGCCCTTCAAGCCTGTGCCCCTATCTAATTAGATCATGACTGATCCATACCTCTACAAATCCTTTCAATTTCCCACTTTCTCCCTGTATCTCTTAATCCCCTGACCTATCAAAAATTTATCAACTTCGCTCTTGAAAGTGTGGATGGATCCAGAATCCACAACCTTTTGGGGGAGAGAATTCCAGATTTCTTTGAGTGAACAATGCTTCCTGATTTCACTCTTGTGAAATTTGCTGTGTGAGGTTGTCTCAAAGTACACAACACAATGTTTGGTTAATTATTATTAAACATTTTTTAAATAATGATATTTAATAATATTAAGTGTTAGTATTAAATGTTAGTGAAAAGCACCATATTAAATGCAAGGATTATTATTATTAATCTTTAAAGCTTTTTTAAAGTTTTGTAAAGAAACAAATCCAAAGTGGATTTGTTTCTTTACAAAACCTTCTTATAAGAGTTCCTGAATTAAACAGTGCTACATTGCCCTGTGTGAATCATTGGATATTTTAAGAACTGGGATATCCTCCGGACATGAAATATGGTATGTAAATGCAATTTGTTATTGTTGTACAGGGTGGGTGGTGATGTTTAAGCTACAGACAATTGTTAGAAACTATTGTACCATTGTGAAGGTATTCCAACCATGCTGAAACTGGATGTTCTCCAAAAGATGGATCACTAAACTCTAAATATTGGGACAACAGGTGCTGGGATGTATTTATCATGCGAGTAGCTTGATGAGCACTTACATTCGGAATTTGGTATTCATCAAATCGATATGCAGAATTCTGAGAGACACAGAATAAAACTTCACACCTCCAACTGGCAGAATCACCGATAATAATTATTCTTGTAATTACTGTAGTGCTGTATAGTACAGTACGTTAGCATATTATTGAAAAGTCTCGAGTTTTCGGTAATGCTTGCGTGTTTGTGGGCAAACATGGCAGCCAATTCACTCACAGCTCTCCACAACAGTCATGAAATGTATCACTATTTTCATTCTCATTCTAATTTCCAAGACTGAGATTGATAGAAGTTTGTTTGGTAAGGATATCAAGGGATATGGGGCTTTTCTAATAAAATAAAAACAATTGTGAATGTAAAGAAAACTTATTTTGATTGGGTTCTTACTGATACCACAGTATGAGTAAGTGGATTAACTGGTACAGTTGCAAGAATTGGCAATGGTACAATATTGACAATATCTAATACTCATTAGTTTATATAACTGGCAGTAAATCTTGTAAATAGTGTAATATCATCAAGATGAAGGCATGCATAAGCAATCTGTAAATTGATTTCCACTTTGTTTTACAGAGCGAAACCCTTAGGCATGTTTCCTTACTCCACATTCCTGTTTACCTGCAGTGATTAGTTGTTAGTTGATTGGCAAATTGCTTTCTGGGGGTATCAATACTTTTAAAAAAAAATTAAAAAATTTGGTCATTCATTCCACGACTATGGGACACTGCTGTGTGCAATTGGCTGTTGTCCTTCGCCTACAAAATATAGTCAATTCCCTTTACAATATATCCTGTGAAGTGCTTTGAGACCTCCCAATGACATGATGAAGTGTTATATCAAACGCAAGGATTATTCTTCACTATTTCATTAGCTATCTTCACCTGTGTTATTATATTCAAATGCTTTGAAAGCTGGATGTGACTCATTCAAAGCTAGTGCCAGTTATGATTAATGTATCTTCTCTAACAGTTATCTCTTTGTAGTTGCTAGTAAATGTTGTGAAATTTCAAATTAAGAATAATATATATTTTTTGTTTTCTTACAGGGTGATTATAGCTATCAGTTATTATGGTTTAACACTCAGTACTTCCAACATGTATGGAGACCCTTACATCAACTGTTTCATCTCTGCAGTTACTGATATGATAGCATATATGATTTCATGGAAGTTGATGCTTAATGCACCTCGACGAATCTCCACAGCTTCTATGTTGTTGGTCGGTGGCACTATTTTACTCCTAGTTCAATTTGTTCCAACAAGTAAGAGATTAAATAAATTATTCGGCTTTATTAATGCAAAAACTCACTTTTAAATCTAAGTTTAAGACCACCAGGCTCCTCCCCATCTCCCTTGCTCAGTGTTCAACCCCACCTTGCAATGTTCCCAGAAGCTAGCTTGCATGAGGAACGTTATGTAAATGTTGTTTCCACTTTCTTCCAGATTATACCTTTAATTTTATTTTGACATTTTCTTAAAAATATCACTGGTCCAGAGAGCAAGCGAACATTAATAATAGATATATCAGAGCTACATGAACATTTTGATGTCGTAGAATGTTTGATATTATTCAATCTATCATGTTTGTGGTAGCTTCTTGATTTGATCAATCTGCTCTTGATTTATCCTCACACTCGTGTTCAAATCCACTCATTCCCTGGCTGCTCCATATCTCTCCGATCTCCTCACTCCCCCATCCACCACCCAGCGCCTCCGATTGACTGGCATCAGCCTTCTGTTCACCGCTTTCACCCTCTGCCCCACCATCACAGGTTGCGTTCTCAGCCACTACACCCCCAAACTCTGGAACACTCTCCTTCAATCCCTCTGTCTTGGCCTCTCTCTCCTCTTCAAAGTCAGGCTCTGCCACTGTTAAGGTCTCTGGGAAACCACCCGGCATGGAGTTTTTGTTGTTACTCTAATCCCATCTCCTGGCTAATTTCATCTACCTTTAAACACATTTTCCTTCTAATTTTAAAAACTGTTATTTTAAATACTTGTGGAGTCTTGTAGCATATTCGTTAGAGCAGTCGTCTCACTAAGTGAGAAGATCTGTGTTGGATTCCCGGGTAGGGCAAACACTTAGGCAAGTTTCCTTACTCGATATGCCTCTGTTTACCAACCAGTAAATGGGAACCTTGTTCTCAGTATATTGGTGAATGGCTTTCTGGGGTAGTAAGTAATTCCTTCAAAACTAATAATAATAATTTGGTCACTCAATCCATGACTGTTTGCAGGACACTGCTGTGTGCAACTCGCTGCCACGTTTCACCCACAAAATTATTAAATATTAGACAATTATTAGCAATTCAAGGTTGACATTGGAATTTAAGCTTGTAGTCATTTAGAAATATAAATTTTTTGTAGTTGATACTGGCAATGCAGTATTGGAAACTGCTTTACTGGTAGTATTATTGTCTTTCCATTGAGACACTGAGGTATTCAAACCAAAACCCTGTCTCTTTGTCTTCATGTGCATGCTAAAGATTCCATGAGACTGTTCACAATTTCTTCCAGTGTTCTTGTCAATAGTGCTCCAGATCAATCAGTCATTCCACCTTACCACTGTGTGTGGGACCTTTACCTTACCATATAAATGTACAACAGACCAAAGCTATTCAGCACATTATCTTGTATCGGTGTTTGATCTATCTCTAATTCTCTTTCTGTTGATGTTTTTGCCTCATTCCTTTTTTAAATGTTCCATCCAACTCTTTATCAGCCAGCTGTGACACCTCATTCTGTCAGCCTGACAACCCCCTGCAAGATAATTTATGGAAAAGAGTTCAAGATAATCACAATCTTTTGTTCTTCTCCATAAATCTCCTGTGGAAAGAGTATTCCACAATGGCTTCCTTCAAACCGTTTTTGTTACCCTGAACACCTATCATATCAATGCTCATCTGTTTCTCCACCAGTGGGATGTATCCCTCTAAACTCTTAAGCCTTTCCTTCTAGCTGTGTCCTTTCATCTCCATTATCATCCTTGTGAACCTGTGCCTTAATTTTGACCGTGGTGTCGTGTGCAGCATTTTATCTAAATAAAAGTCAACATCCTCTGTATGACCCTTACCCATATTTTTGTTATCTCGTTGAGGAATTCAGTCAAATGAGTCAAATGTGATTTTTCTTTTACAAAACTAATCTTGGAATCCCATATTAATTCTATCTTTTCCAAATGTTTCACAACAATATTCTCTGTTATGACCATAGGTGGCTAAGCTAAGGTGTGAGACTCAGCAGCCTATATTTTCAAATCTTTCCCCCTTTCCCTTTCTTAAACAAAATAGAGGCATTGACAGTCTCTTGATAAGATTTCATTTGTAGACTTGTGAAATATCATAATCAGAGGTTTTTTAATACCCATTAACCCTTTTTTCACCATCTACTTTTATATCTCTACCTATATTCTCGGTTTCTCTCTATTCCCTTCTGATAATCCTACATTACCAATAACCCCAACCTCTGTAAACACTGATGCAAAATATGCATTGATCACCAGGATTGGGATTAGGATGGATGCCTTGTTTGAAGAGCAAACACCAACACAAGATAATGTGCTGAATAGCTTCGATATTAGACAATTATTAGCAGAGGCATTGATATCTCTTCAGCTGTTACATTATCTTACTCCAGCAGCTCTACTCTTTTCTTGACTCTTACTATTATTGTATACTTATAAAAGCAATCAATATAAGTTTTAATGTTTCCAGCGAGTCTTTTATCATAGTGTCTCTAAGCCCAAGCACTTTTTAAGCTTGGCTCCTGTATTTAACATTTACCTTGTTGTTACTTTTGTACTTCTCCTTGATCCATCATATGCCTGTTGATCTTATTTTTGTCTCAACTTCCTTATCTATCCATGGAGATATTCCAATTGTATCTTTCTACCCTATCTATGTATAGTAAGTCTTTATTTCATTCCCATTAAGTTGCTGTTTCCAATTTAGTACCTTAATGTTGGACTCCTCCTTTATTCTAGTCACTCTGACCATGAACTTGATTGTAATTATAGTCATTGCTTTAAGTTGCTCTAAATATCCTCCTCGCTTTAAGTTGCTCTCCAGCTCATTGCCCAGGACAAAATCAAACCATATGTATTTTCTAGTGGGCATCTCAACATATTGTTTCGTACTCTAAAAGGCAGAGTCAATTTCACAGCAGGCACGTCTATTTGCCCATGTCCCATGCATTAGATGCCTAGATTAAGCAACGCACTGAGTAAACCTGATGTGCATCATTGAATTTGTGACATTGCATGTCACAAACTGTCTTGTAACGTTCCTCCCACTTTGCTGAAAACAGATGTCCATCAGATAACTGCTAGGGAAATTCTGAGGCTTGTGTGTGGTAACAGGTACTGAATTTTTTTAATCTGGAATCCAAGTTTGTGAACACAAGTTTGTACTTGTACTTGGAATCAACCTATCAACAGGATAAACTCTAAATGAATGCTATCGTAAAACCCTGTTGCTGCTCAAAGGGCAAGCAACCAAAAGTGTTTTCAATGGTAAAGTATATATATTATCCATTTACTTTGATTCTGCACTACGTGACTGCCGATTGTTGGTTTTAAAAGAGAATGTAAATATTTGGTCTTCATGACAATATGTCTCATTCAGAGATTTCCTGCACGGTTCAGTTTGGTGGTGTAAAAATGAATACATAAAATTAAAGCCAACTTAATCATTGAGAAAAGAATCCAAGGCATTAGCTGCTTAAGCTTACCTTGGAAAGAGAACAATTAACTATTCACAGAAGTTTTGCTTTCAGTTGAAAACTTTTCTGTCGTTTTATGAACCATTGAATACTTTTAGTGTCTTAATACTAATATGAGGCTGGAAATATTGATTTTTTTCAATTTGTACCCAATTTCGTCCTAACGGACATCATGCGTAGAGAGAATACCCCCATCTAAATATAAGTTTTTGCCCATGCCAAGTCCAGCATAGTTATCAGAGCAAAGGTAAAGCTTTAATTCTGCATAGCTATGGTCTGCATTTATTGAAATGGCAAGTAAGGAGTTGCTTTCCTTTATTTGTTTTACTTCTGAACTGTTCTTGTGATCTTATTAAATATTTTCAATACAGCTGCAGATATCGCAACTTCCAGACAATGTATTTCATTTTGATTTTACAGGTCTTCATATTCTGACCTTGGTCTTGGTGATGATTGGTAAATCTGGCGTTGCAATAAGCTACGCTATAATCTACATTTTTACTGCTGAGCTATATCCAACTGTGGTGAGAAACATGGGGCTTGGGGCATGCTCTATGGCATCCCGGGGTGCCACCATTATCTCCCCATATTTTGTTTATCTCGGTAAGTGAGACTTTGACATTTTATTTGACTGTTTTATTCTGATTCACATCTATTAAGAAGCTTCCTACAACGTAGATAGGTAGAATGTAAGGAAAGGAGAGATGCTAATAATGGTAAATGGCCTAGCATGCTTTTATTTACAGTTTATCTTATAAAAAATGTATTTTTTTGGATATTTGTTCTATTTAATTTGGATAAGAAACTGAATTCTGAATCAGATTTGTTTACATACTTTGACTAGTAATTTTAAAACAAGTCTTATTTTATGAATGATATTTTATGAATGATGTCATTAGCAGCCAATTAATTGAGTTTCAATTTTGATAGCATGAGATGATTGATTGTTTTATAATTTAATCTGGACCCTTTTGTATGGATTTTATTGTTTCTTAAGGTTAAAATACTGAGACAGAATTTACATTACTGTATATTTATGAATGATCCTCATAGTATTATCATGTTGTTACAATGTCTTTGTTTTCAGTGTTCAAGTTTCTGTCCATTCATGCTTTCTCATGAATAAAAAGTGTTGCCTTTTCGCAAGAGTAGTTTCGGATAAAGAAGGCATTTCGGCCTATTTGTCCTTCCACAATATCCACCCTATTATTTTCCCATTATTGCATCATACGTCTGCTCAAATGAACCCAATGTTCAAGCCTCAACCACTGTTCCTGATAGTTTGTTCAGGTGGTGGTTAACCCACGCAAATAAATATTTGCAGGTGTCCTAAAATTGCCTGTCACATCCTGCTTCCTTCCTGCTGTTTTGGCAATTCTGACAGAATTGTTCCGAGTTGGGAAGAGATAGATGTACTTTGGGACAAAATGGTGGATGCGGTTTACCCGAAATGTTAGCATTTACAGAAAAATTAGATTTTGTGCATTTTTTTTTAGTATTTTCACAGATGGGAATAATAAGATAGTGTTCAGTACTAGCTACTATTAGACAACCAATCAAGCCAATTTTAAGATCCAGTTAACTTAATATGGTCTGACTGTATTGTATGATTTTATTATCCTTAATATCAGTCTTTATTATTATTGGCACTTAGAGCTTAAATCATAAATCTGTACCACT
This sequence comes from Hydrolagus colliei, assembly GCA_035084275.1. NCBI lineage: Eukaryota > Metazoa > Chordata > Chondrichthyes > Chimaeriformes > Chimaeridae > Hydrolagus > Hydrolagus colliei. The sequence continues at coordinate 1,363,766 of CM068742.1, read as the reverse complement.
GGCAGCTACATTTCATTTACGTTAATGCATTGCGTCCATTGTAAAATGAATGTTTAAGCCTTGCTTAAACATTATGATTTATCATAAAATAGCAATTATTTTTGCATGTATTGCACATTTGTACAATATTTATTACAATTTAATACTTGGTATATATTTTCTATTGAGTACTGAAGTGCAATTTGTTATTGTTGAGTTGTGGGTGATGGGGTTACAGTGGGTGACAGAGTATGTTGCTGAATATGGGGTTGTGCTGTAAACTGACTCCTTACACCTCACATATTTCAGTGAGGAGCGATAATTTGTAATATTGTGATGGACTTAGTCTGGTGCCATCCAAAGTAATTGAATCACAAATTCAATCCCAGTAGAACTGATAGAATTTTGATCACCCATAAAACATACAGTCACTACACTTTGCAGAAGCCCTTTGAGACGTCTCCACAATGTAAAAAGGCACTACATCATATGCAAGGATTTTTGCTTCTTCTTAGTATTGTTATTATTATAGGAATAGTCATATTTAAAGTGGAAGAGGCAGAAAAAATGTATATTTACAAATGTGGTCAAAGGAACTGACCCACTCTCTTTCTCTCTATTTCCGAACTTGCTCTCGTTCTCTCGGGGTCTGTACCTGTGTATGTTATCTTTGTCTCCTCCTCTACCACTTATCCCTCTCTTCCTCCCTCACTGTTTTCTATTCAGGGTCTCTTAGTCTGATTACACTCTTTCCCGGAGCTTTAGAATGGGCTGTGCTAACTGTAGGGTAGGTAGGTTCTGCTAGACAAATATTATAGAATTAGTTGAAGAAATAAAATAGAGTAGAAAATGTAGTGAATGTGTTTGATTGTTTTTGGTCAACCAGGCATCTGAAACATGTGGAAACCCATCAACATGTTTAACCGTATCCAAAACAAACTAAGATTTCTATGCATCCCACCTACTACACATGGAAATTGCAGAGATGTTTGTTGGAAAGGATTGTGCACTCTCCCCCTGGAGGGACAAATCCTGCTTATCTAATTCAGGCATTGGTTGGCAAGAACCAAGGCTTGGAAACCCAAGAATGTGTGGTAAGGGCAGCCTATGCAGCTAAAACCTCATAGCTTACTTTTGTAAGCTTTCCCACCGTTTGTCCAACTAGGATCACCTGCCACTCCACCCACCCCCCCTCCCAAGAAGGATAATCACTCTTTGGCCATTTGACAACTGACAAGCATAGGTTTGAGCCCTCATCAGATGGATCACAGGTATCAGCAACCCCCACCTCACCTCCCCCCACCCGAGGTTCCTGGTGGACAACTTAGCTCAGCAATTCACCAAATTCCTGCTCACAGCTCGAACTTAAATCCCTTTCCATTGAGTGATGGTTCCACCAGTTGGGGATGCAGAACTTTAGCAGCAGCTGCTTGTCTCTGTGAACCAAGTCAGGAGGTTATGATGAATATTTATAAAATGCTGGTTAGGCCTCAGTTGGAGAACTGTGTTCAGTTCCGGCACCACACTTTAGGAAAGATGTTGAGGCATTAGAGAGGGTATAAAGGAGATTTACCAAGATGGTTCCAGGAATTAAGGACTTACTTATGAGGAGAGGTTAGCGAACCTAAGGTTATTCTTCCTAAAGCAGAGAAGATTAACAGGGGATTTAATAGAGGTTTTCAAGATCATGAGGGGATTTGATAGATTAAACTGGAAAAAACTGTTTCCACTGGCATGTGGGTCAGTAACCTGAGGATACCGATTTAAGATCGTTGTTAAAAGAAACAGTAGGGAGGTTAGGGAGGAAAAATTCACCCAGTGAGTTGTTGGGATCTGGAGTGCATTATCTGAAAGGATAGTGGAAACCGATTCGATAACAGCTTTTAAGAGAGGTAGGTGGGTATTTGGGGAGGACAAGATTACAGGGCTACGGAGAGAAAGCAGGCCAGTGGGATTTAGTTGGGCAGCTCTTTTCAGAGTGATCGCAGACAGGATGGGCTGAATGGCCTCCTTCTGTGCTGTATAATTCTATGATTCTATGGTTAGAGACAGCTGTGAAGAGCGGAAAGCAAAGAATAGTGGTAAAAGAAAGTTTCTTGGACTTGGATGATATAGTGACCGATGATATAGTGACTTAGGAGAACAATATTAAAATTTGTTGATGGACGATATTGGAAGGAATGGGATATTACGATGAGGAATGTGAAGACTGGAAAGACAGAAAGCTAGTGGGACGGACAAGTGGTGTATGTAGCAGTTATAGTTCAATTTTGAAAAATTTGAAGCTTTTTGGTACTCAGCCAGGTGTCTGACGCCTGTGGAAAATATATTTAATTAGTCTGCCATGTGAGGCTATTTGAGAGTTTCTGTGCCACTAAAGCTTATTGTAGTAGGTTTTATTCACAGCAGTGTATCTAATATGTTTTTGTCTCGAGTTCGACCTTGCTGTAACCTTCCTTGCTATAACTGCAACCATTATTCTCTCGGAGGATGACCAATAAAAGCAAGAAATGTGAGCAGACAGAAGGAAAAGATTAGGTGAAAACTGCATTCATATAGAAGCTATATAAATCAACATTAAATAATTTGGCTACAACTGAAGGGCTATTCAGAAGGAGGTTTTCACCAACAAAGGATGTCATCAAAGGGAGATGGCAAATGGTACCTTCATATTTGGAGAATGTTTCAATAGGTCAAACTATTCTGCTTGAGGCTGTAGAAATTACAGCAGCCATTAATCTTTTTGTTCCAGTATCTTTCCAGGCATCATCAGGAGATTACAATGGAATTGGCCAAGGCATCATGTCCATCTGCATTCAGGAAAAGGGTTGGCAGGTTAATTCTTATTTCTAAAAATGGAAAGTAACAGTTTGCCACATAAAAAATATTTTATAGCATTGCCTGGAACTCAGAGTGTGGTTAAATGTACCTTTCAGGTGGTGTGGTACTGTCAGTCAAACAAACTGTACACCATTCTATTGGTGTAAGCCTGGCTGAATTAGTTGCACTATCACCTCTCACTCAGAGGTTGTGGATTTAAGCCCTATATTGGGACTTTTGGCTCACAGTCCAGGCTGGCATTCCAGAGTTGCATTGTCAAAGGTGCCAACCTTCGAATAAGACATGAAATTGAGGTCCTGTCTGTCTGTTCAGGTGGACACTAAAGATCCCATGGCACTATTCAAAAAGATATGGGAATTTCTCCCAGTTCCTGGAGCACAATCCAAATTAAATTGGTCTGTCACGTTATACTTACTTGTGGAGCCTTGCTGTACTGCTTATACAAGCACACAGTTAGTACAAATTAAAGCAATTATTTGTGAAGCACTTTGAGATTTGCCAACTTCATAAGTACTGTACTATAATAAATGAAAACATTTTTTTATATTATAAATTATGCTTAGTTGTCTCCCCATTCTTCACCTTACCCTCTTACAGTTCTCTTCCTCCTTTATCCTAACCCCTACCTTTACCACTTTACCCCTGCTTGCCCTTCATCTCTATCCATCCTCATCTCTTGCAATGAAACCTATTATCTTCTCTGTTGACTCTATTCCTACCTAACTACTGATCTTTTAACTACCCATTCTTGCCTCCTTCCTTGCTGATGCCACCTACCATACCCTATCCTTTAGCATAGTGCCATCCTTCAAAACTCAAAAATCTTGCTTGGCCCCTTCAAAACTCTCTAACCCTAACCCTCCCCAAGGCTTCAGAATGTGTTGCCTTCCAGCCATATTGCCATACTTTTCCCACTCCAATCAATCTGGTTTCCATCCCACCCATAGTTTTGAGACAGCCCCAGTCAATGTTAACAATGACGTCCCCTCAGTTTGTGTCCACGCTCCTTGTCCTTGATCTTTTTGTAGCCGTCAATACTTTTGATCACTCCACCTTTCTCTTATCATTTTTCCTCACAGGTCAACCTCCAGGACACCATACTTTTCTGGTTCTAATTCTGCCTGTTTCATTGATTTCAACTTGTGTTTTCTTCAGTTTATTATGAATATTTATGTATTCAGTTCAATCCTCCATCAGCTACAAATCATTCCAATCTCTCCATCCATATCCATACTGTCCTGCCACATCCATCTTTACTAGCCTCAATAAGCCCATCACCCCCTTCTAAGATATCTGCCTAATATCTAGCCCACTCCTGCTCTGCCATCTGTTTCATATCCTCGACCCACACCATCCCAATATGAGGCTACATCCTCCTTGTTTCCACTCTCTGAAACTCTTTCCCTAAATTCCTACACCTTTCTTTGCTCTTAAAATCCTTCTCAAAACCTACCTCTGTGTCTCAGATTATTTCCTGCTGACTTCCCTTCCCCATGTTCCCACCTTTGAGAAGTGTGTTGAGGCATTTAAGCTGTAAAAAAAAACCTCTATAAGTGCAAGTTGTTGCATTATTTCTTCAAGCAAAAGTTGTTGTTTTATAGTTATGTGTGATGCCCAATAAGTGATCATCATTGTTACTGTAAATTCCTGAAAACATGAGTCTATCACATTCAGCTAAGTTTGAAAACCACATACCCAGTTGATTGCCAAGACTATTTTCTTGTACTATGCTTGCATACATCCCTACTTTATCTCCTCTGCTCAAATCTTAATCATCTTTAGGATACACTTTTCACAAAATTCAATGGATCCAGAACTTTGCAGCCCAATTTCTATCCTGCACAAAACTCTGTAAATGTTTTACCCAAATGCTTGCCAAATGTCATTGTTTCCCAATAACACCATGATATCTTGTTTGATCCTCAAGTGTCTTTTCTTCCCCACATCCATAACCTGCTCTGCCTTCCCTCACCTCTGCAACATTGCCCAACTTTGCCACTACCTCACCCCGCAGGCTGCTGAAACTCTTATTTATGCCTTAATTACGTCCAGGCTCAACTATTCTAACAACCTGCTTGTCAGCCTCCCCAGTTCCTCCCTTCATAGGCTGCAAATCATCCAGAACTCTACAGACCATGTCCTATCCCACACCAGGTTCTGCGAACCTATCAATCCCATACTCGCCCGACTCCACTGGCTTTCCATCTAACAGGATTCAATTCAAGATCCTGGCCCATACGTTCAAAAGCCCTCCATGGCCTTGCTGCACCCCCACTCCCCCCCACCGCCCACCTCTGCCACCTCCTAACCCCTTACCAACTTGTCCGTCCCCTCTACTCAGGGTTCCTGCCTGCTCCACTTCCCCCAAACCAATCTTCCCACTATCAATGGGTGAGCCTTCAGCCACTCTGCCCCAAACCTTTGGAATTCCATCCCACAATCCCTCTGCCTCGCACCTTCCCTAGCCACCTTCAAGTCACCCCTTAAGACCCTCCCTGTTCGACTGTGCCATCAGCCAACTCCCTTACCTCCACCCTCCTCGATCCTGACCCCAGCTCGGATCCAAAATACTGACTGTACAGCACCTTGGGATGTTCTCCCAACATGACAGGCGCTATATAAATGTAATTGTGTTGTTGTTGATATTGCCCCACCGTACCTATACACTCTTTTCCAGCATTAGATTCCAGCCGATATCCTGCACTGTTCTGACAATGACAATCGTTTATTCCCATCTTTCTCCACCATTAGTGTCCGAGCCTTTTCCAGCATGCTGCTAAGTTTTCAAACCTGTTTTCAAAAACCACTTTACCTTGTTTTCTCACTCCATACCTTCAAAAGCATTCATAAATACATATATTTTCATTCATCCCTTTGATCAACGTTTTGAAAACTTTACTGTTCAATTGTCTACCACTACGTTTACCAAAATATTATGGGACATTATTTTACCTAAAATGTGCTATATAACTGCAATTTGTTGGTGGTGTTGTTTCATCTTTAGCCCAGTTATGCAATACCTCGTAATATGATCACATCAAGGTTTGTAAATCCTTTGTGGTGTACATTACTGCATAATTTCTAACCTTGTTATTCAGAGGGTCATCTACCATGTCAAGGATGGTCTATTCTCTAGGCTGTGGATGAGGAGAAATTCCAACAGCGTGCAGTGGTATCCCAGCATTGGCAAGCAATGTTCTCAAGAACCACTTTCCATCCTTATGGTACTTCGCTTTTAGCTGAATTTAGGTAGTCTTCTGCTGTAAATTCAAATCTACAGGGAACTTTGTTGGGATTGTCTTACTTTTTGTGTGTAGGACCCCCACAGCCAGCAGAGAACAAAGATTTGTCTCTTCAGTCTGGGCTGGATTTGAACCAAGATCTCAGAGGTGACAGCCAGATGCTAATCTCAGTTAGTTCCTATTTTATATATTCTAAATACTGCTTTAGAATAGTGCTTGTCTCCACAAGCTGCAGAATCATCCAGAACAATGCAGCTTGTGTCCTCTCCTGCACCAGGCTCTGTGAACGCATCACACCCACCCCCCGCCTGGTTCCACTGCCCCCAACACCCCATCCCTCAGAGGATCGAATACAATTTCTCATCCTCACATTCAAGGCCCCCCATGGCCTTGCCTCCTTTTACCTCTCCAACCCGTTATCAACCTGCCCTCTCCCTCCGCTCAGCAGGCTCCGGCCTCCTCCGTATTCCCAGTCTGGCCTGCCCCAACATCGGCAGTTGGGCCTCCAGCCTCTCTGACCCCTCCCTCTGAAACTCCATCCCACATTCCCTTCACTTAGCTTCTTCCTTTGCCTCCTTCCAGGCAAACTTCAAGACCCTCCTCCTCAACTGTGCCTTCGGGCATCCTCCTACCCTCTCTGCCCTCTATCCTCCACGGGCCCAACAACAGCCCTCTCCCAACCTGGGGCCTAATCCCTGACTCTTCAGCACTTTGGTATATCCTCCAGACTTGAAATGCGCATTAAAAATGTAATTTTGTATTGTACTTTGAAGAGCAATGGTATATAGTTGTTATTCACTGAGCCATTTTGGCCACAAAATACACAGTCAATCACTTTGCAGTATATTCTGTGAAGCACTTTGAGACGTCTCAGTAACATGATTAGGTGCTATATCAAAAGCAAGTGTTATTATTAATGTTACAATTATTATAATCATGAGGGTATTTGTGACCTACAAATCACAATATATTTGAAATAGAAACATAATGGTTGTAGGATTAAATATGGCTCTCCTTTCTAGCCACAAAACCTACTTAATATTCTATAGTATTTTGTTTCTTTAACACAGAGAAGTGAATCTTGTCTAACAGGATCCTGTTGTCAACTTTCAAGGAGCAATAACTTTCAAGGAGATCCCACTGTACATATAGCATCGTAATGAATCACCCAGAAGAAGAAAATCTCAAGTTCTGCCTACGGAACTATCCCTGAGCATTAATTGCTACATTGAGGACAAGTGGATATGGTGTAGGAGTGGGGGTGGGAATAGGGCCGGGGGGAATTCAGAAATATTCATCATAACATTATAACTGCATTCAAGTAAAAGTATTTGGAATGAGCAAACCAGGATTAATTGAATATTCCATTTTGGATTTAGAGCTGTTAAACTTGGATTTGTCACAATCAAATGAATTTTGACTCAGGTTTGAAGAACAGCAAATCCTTATAGCATGGAAGCACTTTCAACTATCATGCTTAATTGCAACAAACATAATCTGATTTGCTCAGATTCCTGTCTTGAATTTGTGCTTGCCATTTAAAAAAAAAGAATTTTCTGAAGAAAATGCTAGGGTTTGAAACAATTATCTTTTTAAATTAAACTAACATCATAAGAATATACAAACGTATCCTACAAATTCATCAGATTAAGTGTGATCAGACATTTATTTGTAATGTAATGAATGCAAATTATTTGATTAGTAATTTAAGTAGTATTAATGTGTTTGAAAAGCTTATACTCTTAGTCTTATTATAATTAACCTTTTGATGTGTTTCACATTGGAATGGGAGAACTTTGAAGTGAATGAAGCACTTAATTGGAATTATTATTAACTGAAAATATTATAATAACATTCAAAGTTGAGTCCATTTGACAGAAAACAATCATTATTTTAGGTTGGCGTTCAGCACTTGCCAATCATAAATAAATTGATGAAAGCATTGTAAAAACAAATGTCTAATTGTTAAAGATTAAAAATAAGTATTTGGACTGAAAGACTGTTTACATCACAGACGGATGCTATTCATTGTGTCTGCAGGTGCCTCCACTGAAGGGTAAAGGTAAATAGGATAATACCTGATCCTATTCATTGACTCTTTCCTCATACTGTTTAATATTACTTTTCTTAAAGTATTTATGCAATTACATATTAAATATTGTTATGGACTCAGCTTGAACAATAATATTTGGTATAAAAGTATTCTGTATTCTAACAACACCGTGTAACCTTTTCTTTTTTCTTCTGGTGATAGTTATAAATTTATGCCATGTTGTTATTGACTCATCATTGTTATTGACTAGTCTTTACGAGTTTAGAATAATAATTTAAATAGTTCAGAATTTTGAAAAAAATTATTAGATTCTAATTTACATTCCAACAAAAACAATCCTAAATAACTATAATCCTGTATCCTTGATATCATCCCAGTGAATCTCTGATGTCCTATCTATAACCGGGTACTCAAACTTGATAGGATACTCCAACTCCAGCTTCACTAATAGTTTATAAATTTGTACTGTTGCCTTATTCAATGCAAGTGTACTTGCCTCAACCACCCTTTCTGGTCACCTGTTTTAGTCACTAATTACACTCTGGGGAAATAAATATTTACTGATGCCTGTCATGAAATTGCCCTTTGCAACTTTACATTTCTGTCCCCTTGTTCTGGTTTGTTGGTGTATCCAAAGCTATTGTTCTGAGTTCACATTCTCAATCGCATGTAAAATCCTGTGATCTGCAACTGTAATTACCATACACTGTCACTCTGAATCCATATCCAAAGAAGTGGGATGGCCCCCAGTGCACATCCGTGAGACATCCCATTTCATACTTCTTCCGATTTGAACTAACTCCCTAACAACAACAACAACTTAAACTTATAAAGCGCCTTTCACGTCGGGAGGACGTCCCAAGGCGCTGCACAGGAGGCGTGTGACCCGAGCTGGGAGGGGAGTATTCGGGAAGGGGTGAAACACGTAGGAGAGGTCGAAAAGTTCGGGGGGGAACAAAAGGCACGGTCGAAGAGGAAAGTCTAACATCCATATCTGCATCTTGCCCTTAAATCCCAGTGATCACGATTCATAAAACAAAATCCTTCCCTATGCTAAAGTGTAGGGCATAATACATGCATCCAAAATATATATCTGAAATAGAACAGAGGAGAGGCACTAGGACAGATCTCTGGGATACACCACTGACTACATATCACCAATTGAAAAGCAATATTATAATGCCAAAATAAATATTGTTTTTAATTAAATATAACATATACATGTATTTTGTTTTATGATTCTGGTATTGTAAATGAGTTTAACATAATCCAAGTTATTACGTGTAAAATGTGATATATAGTATTTAATCTAAGTTTCAAACTCATCTTGCTCATTATTCAATATCCTGAGCACAGGTAATACAGTTCTTTTGTAGAGCAATTTATTTGTAAGATTATCTGCTGCATGAATCCAAATACTGTTTATTCTGAAACACATGAACTATTATTGGAACAATGTTAGCTATCGTAAGTAGCATGAATAAGAAACGTGTTCACAATGTTCAGAACCTCAATGCTGTTTTAGGATTCAGGCAGCAGATTATTGCAATGTTGAATTAGTTATAATTATGTTGCTTTCTATCTTTTAGGAACATATAACAAGGAACTGCCTTTTATGTTAATGGGCGGCTTGTCAGTAATGGCTGGACTTTTGTGCTTCATTTTACCTGAAACACATGGCCAGCATTTTCCGGACACAATTCAGCAGGCACAACCAGTCCACTGGTAAGTGGTTGAACAGGGAAGCTTATCAATGTGAGCTAACATATCCTGACAGTTTCCCAAATGACCTGAAACATTTATAACCCAGAATAATATTGACTCTATCACAAAAACTCAGGGAGACTCACAATTCCAAACTATCAATGTATATTTCATTGCTGCAGCACACTTAATACCCAGTGCCTTGGGACGTCCTTCTGTTGTAAAAGGTGCAATACCAATGTAATTGTTGTTGTAATACTTATATCTATAAGAAAGACACAGCAAAGGAGGCGGTCGTTTGGCACATCAAGGTTGTGTTGGTGACAACTTACGTTGTTTAACAAGCCATTGAAATATTGGAGAGCATGTAGAAACACAACTGGAATAACATGCACTGTTTAATTTCCCTTTTTCAAGACAACCTAAAAGATAAGAAGTGAAAATACAGTTGAAAAGATTTTTAGTCTGGTTTGAAGGCCGGGGTGAGGTGGAGCAATACAGGAACTAACTTGATTGAAAACAGGTGTCATTATTTTCTAACAATGTAACTTTCTTCTTTAAGCTGCTGGCCCTTTTCCCTAATGAACCGACAACGGCCTCCTTCCTCCTTCAAGACATCTGCATCCCAGCAGAGCCAATCTCAGAAAGGCAACACTTTCATGCATTCCTTCACACCTGTCCAATGTACTGATGACATTATTGCCTAGTCCACCAAGTAAGTTCTCATTTCTCATTGTCCCCTTTCCTTTTTTTGTGCCTCTTGAAGTGCTGAATGTCATTCCTGGTAAATGGAACAATTTCGGTCTCCGAATCGAACAATGTCAGGTGAAAGAGCTTGAAGTTTGAAGGAAATTTCCCAGTACTTCTCTTGCTCGGTATATATATTAATGACGTCTATTTGCCGACCTAATATAAGGCAGTTCAATTTGCAGGTGACACCAAATTAGGAGAAATGTAGAAACAGATGAGGCAGCAAAGGTTCTGGAAAGAGAGCTTGACAGGATGTGCACAATAGGCTGATAACTGCCAAATGAAGATTACTACAGATAAATACAAGGTACTACATTTAGGAAGTAAGAATAGAAAACATGTGTACTCCAAGGATGGGTTAGAACTTGCAAAGGGGGAAGTAGTAAGTGATCTAGTGTTGATTAACTCTTCGCTCATCATGTCAAAACAGTATAAACAAAGTTTATTGATAATTCAGTTGAGTAAGACATTACACTGAAACTATATAACAACAACAAATTACATTTATAGAGCGCCTTTCACGTCGGGAGGACGTCCCAAGGCGCTGTATATATAGCTGTATATATAGTGCTCTGATAAGGCAGTGGAACATGAGTGCAGAAGATAGCAGTAAGGATGATCCACAATGTTAAAGGAATGAAATATAAGAAGTAAGTATTCAAACCAGGCCTCTTCAGTCTTATCTCAAATGGGATTTTATAGAGAAGTATAAAATTTTAAATGAATGGAAAAAATAAATCAAGAACAAAACTTTAGGATACACCAAAACAGTGAAGCAAGAGAACATAAGTTTTGAGTAGCAAAGAACAGTTTTTGGACAGATATCAGCTTTTCTTCACCCACATTGTAATTAATGGCTGGAATCGGTTACCAGCAAAGGTGGCTGATACAGGTACACTGAACTCCGTTTAAAAAGACTAAGTGAGGTATTTGGGAAGTATGAGATCAGATGGGCTAAAGGGTCTTGTTCATCCAAATATTCTGATAAATAGATGTTCAATCCAAACACAAACATTTCCCATTTCCCACTGATCTCCAGGGCTACTTCACAATGGAAAATCACAGCTAAGACTCTCATGCAGGAGGAAATTTTAAGACTTACCATTCTGGATAATGTTCCCATGAGATATAAAATCAAGTTTATCCCCAATATCATATGCAATGATTTCCATTTACTTTGGTCTCTGAATCAGAATATTTTGAGAGCAAGCGCCTATAATCCCCAAATAAAAATGATCAATCATGTCTGTTTGTGGGGTATTGCTTAGTGCAAATTGGCCACTGTGTTCACCTGCAAATACACAGTCAATGCATTTTACCGTGAGGCACCTTAAGACATTCTCCTGACATGAGAGGTGCCATAACAAATACAAGGATCGTTATGATAATAATGATTGATTTTCACATCAAATTAATTTCACTATTTTCACCCTCCACGGTTTTTGCGTGAAATTGATGCACAGTATTTCTTTGTGGTTGTGCAAACATAGTTGCTAGTCAAGGGTCAGAGCCATTGCACAAGAAGTAGCCATCACCCAAAAACATCAGTTGTACAATAGTAAAATGGTAATACAGTATTTAACTCCAATAGACCTTTCATTGTCTGCTAATAGGTTATCATCATAGCATACCAGATTTAATTTGATTTGTTATATTTTATAGTCTTTTGTTTTGCAGATGGAAAATGGAGATTATCACTGTTTTCACTAGTCAACACTTCCCAGTGCCTTGGGACGTCCTCTCAACGTGAAAGGCGCTGTACAATTGTAATTTTGTTTTTGTTGTAGTTCAGAAAATGATGAGAAACTGAAAAGAAACAATGTTTGAATTTCATTTTGAAGTTTTCCAGAGTGTTCAATTTGTTTTCCAAAATGCTAACAAAGTGAATTGCTATCATACAATAAAGTGAAAGCTAAAAGCTTTAAAATCTAACTTAAAACCTAATCATGCAATATATTTTTTTGGTCGGGCGAATGACCCATCCGGAAACCCATCAACCATGCTTATGAGCATTCTATGAACCTCACCTACACATGGAAATTGCAGAGATTGGTGGAATGCAATGCACACTCTCTCTCTCTTAAGAGGGATACATTCTGCTTAATTCGGGAAAGTATTAGACTCAGGTTGGCAAGAGCCAACCAGCTAAATGCAAAGATTATTAATATTATTATTATTATTAAAGCTAGCTATTGATATTGTTGTCTGCTGCTTGTCCAGCTAGGAGCACCCTAGCCATTAGCACTTTGCCTTTCATGGTTTACAGGAGCTGAGTGGGGTGATTTACTGCCCCAGATACTGGTCTGTCTTTCCATGTCACTCCAGTGAGCCAGACTGGCTGTGCTGTCAACAACAGTGCCCTAGAATACTGTGGATCCGTCCGGCTCGGGAACCAGACGAATGAGATCACCACAGAGGTGTGGCTCAATGCTAACTTTCCATTGTCCAATATGTCACTTTGGAAACCATTCAACTCTAAGAAAAACACTGTGTGGATCCCTCCAACCACCGTGCACCCCTCCCCTGCCCATCCATCCCTCCCACTAGTTAGTTGTTCTGACATACAAGTGCAGATTTGAGTTCAATTAGGTGGATACCAAATACCAGGGACTCCCTGCAAACTTCCTGGTGGGCAACACAGCTCAGCATGAAATGCATGAGAGCATTGCCAACATCTTCCCTTCTGTGGCTCGGTCACACATCCCCTCCCATTACGCGATGTGCGATGGTTCCACCAATTGAAGGTGCAGAGATTAAGGCAGCAGATTGTTTCTCCTCAAACCAATCAACGTGAATTCCAGGCACTCATCATACTGATGTGTGTTCAAAAACACGGACTCCAGGTAACCCCTTCCAGCAAGTTTTCTCATCAGTTGTCTGACAGGCATCCACCTTCAGCATAGTGGAAGGACTCTTATAGGACAGCTTGTGATGCGCGAGCCACCTTGATGTTCTCAAGATGTAAGTCCAATGTTGTGTACCAGGTTGACTCAGCACCAGCTATTAGATCCAGGTCCTCATGTGAGCAGCCTTGGCAAATAGATGTGAAGCCACCTCGGTCTCCAAGGTACTCAGTGTAGGTCGGAACCCTCCCTCCCTGCAGCCGCTTCCCATGTTTGACACAGATCCACCTCATTGCTTGATCCTGGAGTTTCCAGATGGGTTGGAGGAAGCCTCTCCACTGCAACCCCAGGAGCTCAGATCCATAAAGGAGGACTGTTGCCTGATCTGCATTGGGACCTTTCTATCCTTGAAGAGGGATGAGAATGACTAGAGCCCTTCACTCCTTCTCAGCACAATCATTCAGGACGGTGTCCAGACAAAAGTTAGTGTCCATCACAACCCAGAGGTACTGATAAGAGTCAAAAATTTAAACTGAGGACCACATGAGGCCCACATGATGAAACATACAATATTCAATTGAAAATCATCTTTGCTTGAAATTAAATACATATGTTTTACATGTCACGTAACAGTATACCCAATTTCTAATAGGCAATGTATTAATGATCCAATTTTTTGATCAATGTTTAATTTCATATACAATTCCCGCTTCAAAGTATTTCAAGATATTATCAATTGTACTTAGCAAATCATTTTGAAAATTGTGTTGCTGTCTTACAGGTTACTTTGGTTGATTTCCTCAAACTAATTAAAAATATTGAATTTTACAAAAATTAAGAATTGTATAGTTTTACTTCAAAAGATATTTGTTGTACACTTTTTTTGCCAGCGGAAGTACTTCAAGTGATAGATTTTAACAGAAAAACATTAGGCGAGGGGGAAAGGGACAATTCTACGGACACAGAGAATGGTTCTTCATCTGGTAGCTATTGTTAAATGTTTCTTAATTAGCACAAAACGTGCTCAAGAACAGATGCAAATCTTATCTCATTTTACCCGCCTCCTCTCTCACAACCACTACAACCCACATGAAGCCCCCCCCCCCCCCTTGACCTCCTACCTACTCCTCTCCTTACCTCCCAGCTCTACCTCCTCATCCCTTTACCATATCAATCTCACCCTGTCAACTGGCACTGTTTCTACCCCTCTAAAAACAGCTGCCATCACCTGTAACCTAAAGAAACCTTTCCTGAGCCTATCCCTGCGCACTAACTCAAACCTTCCTTTCCTTCCCAAGGTGCTTGAAAGAGTTGATGCTTCCCAGCTTCATCCTTCCGCTCCTGCCACTCCCATTTCAAACTTCTCCATTCAGGTTTCCGTGCTGGTCAAGGTGACAAATTACATTATCCATCTGAAACTAGGGCGCCTTCTATCTCCTCATCCTCCTCGATCTCTCTGCTGCCTTTAATACTGTGGATCACTGTATCTTCAATCATTCGGTCATCTTCTCCACCTTGTCCTGATCCAAACCCACTGTTTGGATCCTAGTTCCTGACTTGAATTCTAGAACCATGCTTTGAGGCATCCTCCCGATATGAAAGGTGATACACAAATACAATCCCAAATTATATTTGAATAGTGCCTTTCATGCTGGGAGGACATCCCACGGTGCTGGGCAGTCAGGGGTTTTGGAACCAAGCTGATGCTCAGTATCAGGAATGGCTGGGAGGGTAGCAGGTTGACCAAATACTTGGTTGAAGAATAGGGTTTTGAGACGTGCTTTGAAGGAGGCAAAGGAAAGAGTTGGCAAACGGAATGTATGATGGAGTTCCATAGAGTGGGGGCAGAAAGGCTGAAGGTCCCATGGTGGGACGGGCTTGATGGCAGACGGAGCAGGTCACAGGCTGGTGAGCAAAGGGAGCGGACATGTTGATAAGCGGTCAGCAGGTTGGAGAGGTAGAGAGGGGCAAGGCCATGGTGGACGTTCAAGGCGAGGACAAGGATTTTGAACTCTTATCCTCTGGAGGATGGGGAGCCAGTGCAGCCAGGCGAGGATGTGGGTGATTGGCTCATGGATCCTAGTGCAGGAGAAGGCACGAGCTGCAGAGTTCTGAATGATCTGCAGCTCGTGGAGGGAAAAAGTTGTGAAGGCTGACAACCAGGGAGTTGGCAAAGTCGAGCCTACATTTCATGAATGGGTAAATTTAGGGTTTCAGTGGCCTGGAGGGGTGAAGCAGTGGAGCCCAGCGAGGTCGCAGAGATGGAGGAAGTCAGAGTCGGCCATGGAGCGGATGTGGGCTAGAAAGGATAGTTGAGGGTCAAACAAGACACCAAGGTTCCAGACTGATGAAGTGGATGCTGATGCTGACAGTGCCTGAGTTGTGGAGGCACTGACAGGAGTCAATTAGGAGGGCCTTAGTCTTGTTGACTTTAAACTGTAGAAAGTTAGTGGATGATGTCACCAAGAGGGAGCATATAAATATTGAAGAGGAGACCAAGGACAGAGCCTTGAGGAACGCCACATGAGATGGTGCAGGGGCTAGAGGAGAAGCCATTTGTGGAGATAAAGTGGAGGCGTTTTGAGAGGTATGAACTGAACGATTCAAGTCACTCTGTTTCTGTATTGTTGGCTGCACGGAAACACGATCGGAGGGATTGACGAAGGGAGAGGAAGGAGCACAGCTGGGATGTAACAAAATGTAAATGTGTTATTGCTGTTGCCATTTTCAGAGGGGGTGAAAGCTCTGAATTTAATTCATACATTGTAAATCTAACCATGGAAATCCGAAGTATATTGCATAATTCACATGAGGGTGGTGACACATGTGAGTCATACAGGTTGAGGTAAAGAGTAGGCTAAAAATTTGGGTGTGACAATAAATGTTCAATTGCCAAACCATAACATAAATTGCCTTAGAAAATAAGATACAAGAAATGTTGACAATTTACCTCAATTATACAATAGTATACAGAACCCAACTCCAGTTTTTACAATCATTCCCATGGGAAACATGGCTTAACATCTTTTTGCTTAAAGTCGCACTTTTCAAGAACTGACGTTAAGCTCAATCTTTATAATTCAGTACTTGAATGGATCAGTTCATAACTCTCACAATGCCTCCACAGTTGTGAATTCTACCAACCTGCTCACTCACTTCCTTCAGCAAGCACTGGCCTGCTTTGCGTTCCCCGCCCTACCTGCTCTATCATTGTGGCATAGAACAAATTGTGCATAAACAACAATGATCAGTGAATGATCAGTTGATGGCCAGCAAGCAGGAAAAACATCCTCCATCAGTAGAGTTACAGGATCGTTAATGTTTTCCTGAAATTTTTTACAACAATAAAATTACATTTGCAGTAATTTTTCACGCCGATAATGTCGGGAGGACATCCCACTGTTAATGTGTACTCCAAAAATAGCGCCTCAATGCAGAACCTCCCACAGAATTTCAATAGAGCATGAGCCTAGGCTATATGCTCAAATCCTGATGAGAAATGTCTCAGAGCACTACCCACAAGATGACACCTAATTTTATTTCAGAAGCTTGAAAATGCACCCTGTTTTAGTTCTAGTGCCACTCTCTTAAAATTTAAGATAGTGAAAATGTCAAACTTCATTTGGAAGCCTGTTTGTGGGACATTGCTATGTTCAGAATTGGTTGCAGAGTTCATCTATAACAAAAAGTAGCCATTGCACTTTAAAGTACAATACAGTATGAAGTGTTTTCGGACATACTTCTGGACATAAACACACAATGTAAGGATGTAAGGAGTATTATTAATGTAAGGAGTATTATTATTGTCTATTCAACAACCACAACAACAAATTAGACTTATAGAGCGTCTTTCACGTCGGGAGGACGTCCCAAGGCGCTGCACAGGAGGCGTGTGACCCGAGCTGGGAGGGGAGTGTACGGGAGGGGGTAAAAAACGTGGGGGAGGTCAAAACATTTGGGGGGTGAATTCCTCTGTTCTTTAGCATATTTGTCTTTAGACCTCAGTTGTCTGGAGACAGTACAATGAGTGCAGACCAATGGATTTAAGGAGTCAGCAAGTCAATCCATGAAGAGATACTGGAATTAGTGACATAAAAGAATATGGGGCAATCTTTTTGAAGATTCTTAATGGTTCTAGACGAAATGAACTAAAATAACCTATTCAATATTGTTAAGAATTTCACATAAATCTAGTTCTCTGAGGGGTGGATGGGGCAGCGGTGGGGGTGGAGACAAGGAGAGAAAGGGTGAATCAGAACAATTATACAGAGGGTGGAACAAGCATGCATGGTGGTAGAATTTGAGTATTTAGGAGCTAACTTGAGAATATACCATTTTAGAAAATTGGACTATTCAGAATGACCTGACTATAATGGTCTTATTCAGTTTGGGAATTCCACATTTGGTGTGACAACAACAACAACTTCGATTTATATCACGCCCTCCACGCCAGACGGCGTCTCAGAGCTTCACAATAGTGGATCCCGGGACCGAGCCAGGGGCAGGGGCAGGAAGGTGGCCAAAAGCTTGGTCAAAGAGAAAGGTCTTCACTGTGACCTGAAACTGGGAAGAGAGGGGGCGAGGCGAAGCGAGTGAGGAAGGGGGTTCCAGAGCCTCGGGGCGTAGTGGCTGAAGGCACGGCCGCCGAGGGTGGAGAGGAGGATTCGGGGGGACATGGAGGAGGCCAGACCCAGAGGAGCGAAGGCAGCGGGTGCTGGGTTGGGGTGAAAGGAGATCAGAGAGATAGGGGGGTGCAGAGGAGTGGAGGGATTTGAAAACAAGGGTGAGGAGCTTGAAGTCGATCCTCTCTGGGACAGGGAGCCAGTGAAGTCTGGCTAGGACTGGGGTGACAGGCAGCATCCCCAAATACGACTGTGATAGTTTTATTTCATTTTCAAACTTACACTGATGCTAGAAGGACAATTGCATATTATAATAATCCTTTATTTTATTCAATTCAAGATCCTGGTCCTCACATTCAAAGCCCTCCATGGTCACACTCACCCTACATCTGCAACCTCCTAACCCACTACCAACCTACACGCCCCTGCCGCTGGGCAGGCTCCGGCTTGCTCCATGTCCCCCGACCCACCCGCCCCACCATTGGTGAGCGAGCCTTCAGCCACTCTGCCCCCAGTGTCTGGAACTCCATCCCTCAGTTCCTCCACCTCGCCCCCTTCATGTCCCGCCTCAAGCCCCTCCTCTTTGACGGTCCCATCTGTCACCCCAAATCCCCCCTTTCCCTCCAACCTCCCCATCCCTGACCCCAGCTTGGGTCTGAAACAATGACTGTCCAGCGCCTTGGGACGTCCTCCTGACGTGAAAGGCACTAACTAGTGTAATTTTCTTGTTGTGGTTGTTTGTTGTTGTCTTGTTTATAAAACATCGCAATGTTGCTTCACAGAATATACTGTAATATGAATTGACAATATATTTTGACATGAAGGCCAATTGTGCACAGGAGCATCCCACAAACAGTCGAGGATTGAGGGACATAATTTTTTCTTTTAAGGGTTTATTACCCTCATCAAAACGATCTGCCAATTGGCTAACAATTGGCAGTTCCTACTTACTGCTGGATAAACAGAGCAGTGTGGAGTTAGAAACTTGCTCCATGTCCCACCCTGCCTGGGAATGGAGCCACAAACCTGTTGCTTGGGTGGTGAGTGCTCAAACCACTAAGCTCCATTATACTAACCCACCCTAAAGTTCCTAATCTTCCAAAAAACACAGCTGAGTGTGATTATGATGCAAGAATATGGAGAGGATTTATGATAGTTTGCGCAGATGGTACCTGCCTGGCAGGTAAATACAACAGTATCAAGACAAACTGAAAAGGGAAGTCCTTTATTTCGCTAAAGAAGAGATGTTTAAGGGGGACTTAATCGAAGTTTTTAAAATTATAAACTGTTTTTTAACATAAATAAACTGTCTGCACTGGTGGGGCATCTGTAAACAAGAGATCTAAATACAAGTTCACAACCACAGGTGTAAGAGAGAATTTAGAGGATACCAAGGATAGTAAAATTGTGAAACTTGCCTGAAGCAATGGTTGAATCAAATAGTGTAAATGCATTCAAAGGGAAGTTTGAGTTTCAGAGAAGGGTGTGGAGAGGGAGTAGATGGTGACTTGTGTGCATATGCTGGAGTGGAGGAGGTTCAAGCCTTCAATTGACATTTTAAATAAAAGATTATGAATTTCAACTATAAGATTATATATATAAATTGCACAGTGAATACCAATTCCAAACATATGAGTGTGGTACAGTTTTGTTTAAACCCACCTCTTTTGTTTCACACCATTATCACCCATTTAACCAAACAATTAACACATTTTCTCCTTTGTCTTCTTTTTCTGTCTCCTTTGTCTTCCTTGTCCTGCCTCCCTCTCTCTAACATGTCCCTAAAAAGCCCCAGTTCTGATGAAGGGTCGTGGATCCAAAACGTTGACTCACTTTCTTTTCTACATGGATGCTGGCTGACCTGCTGAGTTTTTCCCAGCAACTTCTGTTTTTGTTTCAGATTTCCAGCATCTGCAGTATTTTGTGTTTTGTATACCCAGTGAGCTAGGCCCAGCTACACACCTGTACACACAGTGAGCTAAACACACACACCACACACCTGTACGTACAACAACAACAAAATTACATTTATAGAGCACCTTTCAAGTCTGGAGGACCTCCCAAGTCACTGAACTGTCAGGTCATGACCAAAGAAAGGGGGAGGGGCAGGGTAAAGAAGAGGTGAGGGAGAGAATTAGGAGGGGATTGAGTTGAGTTGGGAGGGCAGCAGAAGGCACGATCAAAGAGGAGGTTCTTGAGATCAACCTTGAAGGACACAAGGGACGAAGCGAGGAGACAGGACTGTGGAATGGAGTTCCAGAGTGTGGCTGCAGAGAGGCTGAAAGCCCGTCCACCGATGGTGGGGCGTGTCAGGTGGGGGACATGGAGCAGACTGGAGCCTGCTGAAAGGAAGTGGTGGGCAGGTTCAGGGAAACAGCAGGTTAGGAGGGGATAAGTTCGTGAATGACTTTGAAAGTGAGGACGAGGATCTTGAATTCGATCCTCTGGGGGATGGAGAGCCAATGGAGCCGGGCGAGAATGCGAGTGATGTGGTCATGGAACTTGGTGTGGGAAGAGGACATGGGCTGCAGAGTTCTGGATGATCTGCAGCTTGTGAAGAGAAGAGCCTGGAAGGCCAATGAGGAGGGAGTTTCCATAGTGGGGCCTTGATGTGATGAATGCGTGGTCAAGAGTTTTGACAGACTTAAGGGTGAGGCAGTGGCGGAGTCTGGAAATGTTGCAGAGGTGGTGGAAGGCAGTGTTGGTCATGGAGTGGATGTGGGGGAGGAAGGACAGTTCAGGGTCAAACAAACCCAGCCTACTGACTGAACGAGAGATAGAGGGTGCATCCTTGGAGGTGCGGAGGCATTGACACAAGCCAATCGGGAGGGCCTCAGTCTTGTGGATGAACAACTGGAGAAAGTTGTCCCTCGTCCAGGATTCGATGTCAGGCAGGCAGTCAGGACATTTGTAGTCCTGGAGTTGAGGGTGGAAGCGAAAAGGTAGAGTTGGGTGTCATCCACATACGTGTGGAATTTATCCTTTGGTATGTTGTTGCATTCTTGTTGCAGCATTTTAAGATGTTGATAAGACGTGGAAAGAGCTATATAAATGTAAGGATTATTATATTATTATTTTATTATAGTCTCCACAATATAGAGAAGACCACATTGTGAGCAGCGGATACAGTATACCACATTGGTGGTAGTACACGTGTACCACTGTCTTACGTGGAAACTGTGTTTGGGTCCTTGGAGAGTGCTCTGGGTGGAGGTGAAATGGCAGGTATTACATCTCCTGCACTGGCAGATGCAGATGATATCACCAACCGAGAACATGTAGAGTGTGAAGAGGAAGGGGACCAAGGACAGAGCCCTGAGGAACACCACATGTGACGGTGCGGGTGCTGGAGGAAAAGCTGTTGGTGGACACAACAACAACAACTTTGATTTATACAGCGACCTCCAAGCCGGATGGCATTTCAGAGCGCTTCACAATAACGGATCCCGGGACAGAGCCAGGGTCAGGGGGAGAAAGGTGACCAAGGGTGCGGTCAGAGAGAAAGGTCTTCAGCTGTGACCTGAAACTGGGAAGTGAGGGGGTGAGGTGAAGGGAGTGAGGAAGGGAGTTCCAGAGCCTTGGGGCGTAGTGGCTGAAGGCACGGCTGCCGATGGTGGAGCGGAAGATTTGTGGGGCAAGGAGGAGGCCAGACTCGATGGAGCAAAGGCAACAGGTGCTGGTTTGAGGAGAGAGGAAGTTGGAGAGGTTAGGGGACTGTAGAGGAGTGGAGACATTTGAAAACAAGGGCGAGGATCTTTAAATCGATTCTCTCCGAGATGGGGAGCCAGTGAAGTCTGGCAAGGACTTGGGTAATGGTGGAGCGAAATTTGGTGCGGGTTAGAATACGGACGGCAGAGTTTTGAATGAGTTGGATTTTATGGATTGTGGTGGAGGGGAGACCGGCAGAGGTGGAAAAAGTGGTGCTGGTGATGGACCTGATGTGGGGGCTGAAGGGCAGTTGATGGTCGAACCTGAGGCCTTGGTTGCACATGGGTTCGGAGAGTTTTAGGGGCCAGGCCGGGAAAGTGGAGGAGGTGAGAGCCATGCGATTGGAGACATTGATGAGAGCCAAAGAGCATGGCTTCCATCCTGTCAACATTCAGCTGCAGGAAGTTCACGCTCATCCAGCTCCTGATGTCTGACAGGCTGACAGAACATCAGGGGACTGGGGGTCGCAAAGTGAGGTGAAGAAATAGACTTGGGTGTCATCTGCGTACATGTGGAAGTGTGCCCCATGTCTGTGGATGACGTCCCCAAGAGGGACCATATAGATGAGGAAGAGGAGGGGCCAAGGATGGATCCTTGGGGTACCCCACAGGTAACTGGGTGAGAGCGGGAGGAAAAGCCGTTTATTGAGATGTACTGCTGGCCGTTTTTGAGGTAGGACTAGAATCAGGCAAGTGCATCCCACTGAGGAGGATGACGGAGGACAGGGGGTGGAGAAGGATGGCTTGGTCGATTGTGTCGAACGCAGCGGACTGGTCCAGGAGGATAATGAGGCAGAGGGAGCCCTGGTCACAGATAGAGAGGATATCGTTTGTGACTTTCACAAGTGCAGTCTCTGTACTGAGGGCAGAAACTGGACTGAAGGGGTTCGAAAAGGGAGTGGAAGGAGAGGTGGGCGTGGAGTTAGTTGGCAACAATGCGTTCGAGTGCTTTGGTAAGGAAGGGTAGGTTTGAAATAGGGTGATAATGGCTAGGGTTTGAGGGATCCAGGGAAGGTTTTTTGAGGAAGGGGGTGATGGCAGCAGGTTTAAGGGGGACAGGGACTGATCCTGTGGAGAGGGGCTGGTTGATGATGTCAGCAAGCAGTGGGCAGAGGAGTGGAGCTGGGTAGTGAGAATGGGGGTCGAGGCAGCTGGTGGTGCTTTCATTGAGGAGACACAAAGTGGAGATGGTGTGAAAGATAGGACCGGAACCAGTCAAGGACAGAACCTTGAATGTTGAGGTGGCAGGCGAGGCGGTGGAGGAGGATTGAGCTACGCCACCGGTACACAGTGAGCTAGGCCCCAGTACACACCTGTACACACAGTGAGCCTAAACTGAGCTCTTGTGACTAATCCTTAATAAATGCTGTGCTACTCAAACTGACTTTTTTTTTAGCATTTTAAACATAATCTTATACTCACAAAATATATTGCTATAGTTTTAATCTGGATTGTTTCACAAAAAGAGTCTCTGAATGGCACCAATCAACACTCCGCAATTCCCCGCAATATTTATCAAACGTCTCTGCAATTTTGTACAAAAGTTGTGAAATGCCCTCAATTTGTTGTGAGCCAAACACCAGTGTTAGTGTTAAAACCTGTGGATACGCAAAACCCATTGCTGCGTTTAGCAAGGGTTGTCGCAGCGAGCCACGCGAAATTCGCGGTAGAAAAAAAACGGGCTTGAGGCGCGGTACCTGTATACAATTACTATTAAAATGAGTCACTTCCACACATATCTTGAAGCTCTCAGCTCACAGTTACAAAGGTGTCAAATGTTAGCTATCTAGTAACATTGAAAATTACATAGTGGTGTTCAAATTGCTTTCCTTCCCACCTCCCATCTGTTGCATGACACCCTGAAGGCAGCGTCACCCTAGGTAAATCGCAAACTTAAGCATACAATTGTTCAATTGTCAAACCAGTACTCCAAGATACAGTCGAGTGACCTTTTTCTCACTAAGCTTTTTTTTTAACCCTGCAATCAAACGCTCTAGCAGATTGTTTGGAACTAGTTAGACAAGCGACTGAAATTTTGCCAGGTAACCCACTGGGACGTCCTCCTGACTTGAAAGGCATGATGCAAGTGTAATTTTGTTGTTTTTGTAAAGCAGTTTTAGCTTGTTAGACTCCAGCAGTATCCCAACACACACTCTGGGAATCCCCAAGCCTTGGCTCATGCCAATGATGCACCTAATAATATCTGGAATTGGATTTCCATATGTGTCCAACACTTGGCTCATCCCCCAAAAACATGAAAATGAAACTTTGATGAGATATATTTGTCTGTCTGAGTGTGTGTGAACGGATATATAAGTGACGGGTTCAACTGTTTGATTTACACAACTGATTGACTAAAGATTTAGCATGATGGTACTTGAAAATGCAGAAAGGTCACACAAAAGTACAAAAAGTAGAACAAAATAAAGAATAAATGGTACTTATCGTGACTTTAAATGTGCACTGTGAACTATTAAACCAATGGAGACTCTCCCATCCCACTGGTCACTGTTAAAACTTGCAGCATATTGGCTGTTGTTTAAAAATTGGGTGGAAATATATTGGGCAAAATAGGGACCAATCAGATCTCCATAACTCTTAGGGGCAGTCCACAGCTTTAGAAATAAGTGTTTTGCAGCTTTCAGATCCTTTTCCAGATATTGACTGAACTCACAGAGCCACATTGCAAACACTGATCTGTTAGACTTCTGACTCATATACTTGGTTCAGGTATTACTACACAACAGGAAGACTTGTTTTCAAATTGACCTGCAAACTTCTCAACATTGTGCTTATGTGATTTATTTAATCTCACTGACAGAAGAACTATAACACTTTGTGCTGAATTTACCAGAATACTGGGTAAAACATTTTTTTTTGTTTCCAAAGAGAACACATTTGAAAATTAAACATTGAGTGCACAAGAAAGATTATAGTTTGGTAAATAGGAAAGAATATGCAAGATTACGAAGAAGATACTGATTTTCTGGGAGTCAGGGGATCCTTCCAGCTAACTGTTTTCTTTTTGTTAAGTATTACCATCATCCCAAATGGCTACACAAGTCTGTCTATGGTGTTTCTGGCAGACATCCCCCAGCACCACTGCCGTCTGCCTGGCTCTCTGAACGGAACCACAGGAGAAGCCAATCTGAGTTCATTGCTGCCTGTAGAGGAGGTGGATGGTGAGATGATCTACAGTCGATGTAGAAGATACAAAACTCCTGTAACAGATGGTTTAAATGACACAAAACGTGAGACTGAGCCCTGTGTGGATGGCTGGGAGTACAGCACTGACAGGTACATCTCTACGATTGTCTCTCAGGTAAGACTTGTGAATGTTATTATAAACTTAGACATTCAGGAAAAATATTTACTCAGCGCAAGTCAGAGGTCAGTAAATATCTGTCAGTAAATATTGCGGGATTAGACAGTCAGAGTTTGCTTGGTGCTGAGCTGACTCTACTTGAGAATAGAATATCAGAATCGATACTTTGCTCTGTCTCTGCAGTTTGTGACAAACCAGCCAGGCTGGTTTCTGCACACAAAGAGGATGTTGAGAAGGCCTTGAAGGAGGAAAGGGTGTGAGTAAGCTGAAGGTACTGACTAATGAAGTTTCAAAGGTTGGGGGTAGGAAGGCTGATGTAATGCCTCTGAAATGCCTGTCCCACCGACTGCCAATGGTGGGACAGGCATTACAGAGGCCACGGAGAAGTCTGGAAGCTGCTGAGCGGAAAGAGTGTACAGGTTGATATGGGGTTAGCAGGTCACAAAGGTAGATAGGGGCAAGGTGGTTGGTGGAAGGCTTTGAAGATTTTGAATTCTATCCTGTAGGGATAAAGAGTGAAGAGGGAGTTAGTTACCGTAGGATGTGTTCAATCCATGGATGAGGATTTTGGTGGGCTGAGGGGTGAGGCAGTGATGGAGCCAGCCGATGTTGTGGAGGTGCATAAGGCAGAATAGGACATGACTCGGATTAGTAGAAAGGACAGTTGAGGGTGACACCAGACACCAAGGTTTCAGACTGCATTCTTGGACACAATACATGAGACTGAGCCCTGTATGGAAATGTTTCAGTGCCCAAGGTGTGGAAATGCTGACAACAACAAAAACAAAATGACATTTGTATCATGCCTTTTACATCAGGAGGACGTCCCAAGGGGCTGGACAGAGCCCTGGGGGATGCCACAGGTGACAGTGCAGGGCCTGGAAGAGAAGCCATTGGTGGTGAAAAAGTGTAGACGATGGGAGAGGTAGGAGTCGAACCAGGCAAGGGCAGGTCTGCAGAGATTGAGGAGGCAGGAGAGGCGGTGTAGGAGGATGGAATGGTTGACTGTGTCGAAGGCGGTGGAGAGGTCAAGGAGGACAAGGAGGCAAAGAGAGTCCTGGTCACAGATGTTTCAAATGTCGTTAGAGACTTTGACCAGGGCTGTCTCCGTGCTATGGGCAGCATGGAAGCCAGATTGAAGGGGTTTGAGGAGGGATTGGCGAGAGAGAAAGGAGAGAAGCTGAGAAGCAATGACTCGTCCCAGGGCCTGGAGAGGAATGGGAGGTTGGAGATGGGGCGATAGCTAGAGAGTAGGGGTGGATCGAGAGAAGGTTTTTTTCAAGATGGGATGATGACAGCAGTTTTTAGAGGGGTGAGGACAGTGTCGGTGGATATGGAGAGGTTGATGATGTTAGTTAGGAGGGGGGGCTAGGAGATGGAGCCGAGAGATGAGGAGAGAGGTGGGGATGGGATGAAGGGTGTAGGTGGTGTGATTAATTTTGCGGAGGAGAGCAGAGAAGATCAGGGGAGAGATAGGTGGAAGGTATGCAGTAGGGCGTGGAAGGGAGATGGATCCCGGGGGAGAGGTAATGGGGTGGTAGTGGAGGATGGGGTAGAAGTGGCTGAATAAATCCCCTCGATTTTGACAGGAGCCAAACAGGAGGCCCTCAGTCTTATTGACACAAGTATCGAGCTGACCAAAAGAAGATTGCAGATTTCAATTGTATGCGCTATAGTGACACTGTCAGCTTCAGACTATGCACAGTCCTACTACGATACTATCTTTACAATACACCTAACAGATGATAACACGATTATCTGCTTGGAATTTAAAAAATCAGATTTATGTTTACATTCTTTAGCTGCATTGTGCATGTGGTATCACTGGTATCTTAGCATTATCACTCTACAAATGTCATTTTCTATGTACTATACAAAATAAAACACTAAGTAATTAAACAACAACAACTTGCATTAATAGAGAGCAATTCACCTGGTGTAGTATCTCGCTAGGTTTAACAGTGGTGGAGGCTGACTCTGAGCCCTGGGGAGGGTGGAAGTGAGCATGTGCACAGTCGAAGACGAAGGTGTTCAGTTGGAATCTAAAAGAGGGGAGGGACAAGCAGGAGGCCAGAGCCAGCCCACCAGAGGCAGCATCAGAGTCCTCCAACACAGTGGTTAGAGCACTCGCCTTGCAAGATGAGACCTGTGTTTCGAATCCAGGCAAGTCAGGGTGAAACATAAGTTTTCTTACTCCACACACCTACTAATAATCCGTCCAAAAAAACCTACAATAATTTGGTCACTCAATCCACGACTGTTTGTGGGACGCTGCTGTGCCAGTAATTGGCTGCCGCGTTTTGCCCACAAATATACAGTCAATTCACTTTACAGTATATTCTGTGAAGTGCTTTGAGACATCTAGAAGATGTGAAAAGCGCTATATCAAATTCAAGGATGATTATTATGTAGTGAAGTAGGAAGAAAGCAAATCGGAAAAGGTAGGGAGGTGCCAGGGTGTGAAGGGATTTGCAGGCGTGGGAGGGGATTGGAGGTGGACGGTGGGCAAGAGGTGGAGGACAGTGGACTTGTTTAGGGATTGAATGCAGAGGAAGTAGGCCAGCTGAGGATCAAAGCATAGTTTATGTACAAATCTTAGGGAAAGACCGAGGAAGTTAAGGAGGTCAGATTAACAGGACAGAAGACATTGGCGGGAGTCAAAGATTATGGCTTCTGTCTTGTTGATGTTCAGCTGCAGGAATTTTGGGTTCATCCTCCAAACCTTAGTGTCTGCAGACAAGCTGACCTGGAGTCCCGCTGGTGGAGGAGACATACATTATTGTGTGATCTGCATACATGTGGATATTTACCCTGTATCTGCAGATGATATTGCCAAGAGGGAGCATATAGATGAGGAAGAGGAGTGGGTCCAAGTTTGGAGCATTGGGGTACACCATAGGTGACCAGGTGCTCCATTTGTGGAGGCAAAGTGATGGCACTTAATTAAGTAGGACTCGAACCAGGCGAGTGGGTAAGTCAGAGTGATTTGGCGGAGACTACCAAAATGGCAGCACAATGATAAGAAATTTTATTCAGCCTACAAGTACAGTTATTCTGTACAAAGATTAAAGTGGTAGTTCTGCGGTAAGAACAACAACAACAAAATTACACTTGGATAGCACCTTTCATGTCGGAGGTCATCCCAAGGCTCTGGACAGTTACTGTGTCAGACCCGAGTTGGAGTTCCAGAAGTTTACGGGAGAGTGGCTAAAGACTCGCCTGCCAATGGTGGGGCGAATGGGTTGGGGGATGTGGAGCAGGCCAGAGTCTGCTGAGCAGAGGGGGTGGGCAGGTTGGTAAGGGGATAGAACGTCATCGATGTAGAGTGGGGCGAGTTTGTGGAGGGCTTTAAATGTGAGGACCAGGATCTTGAATTGGATCCTCTGGATGATGGGGAGCCAATGGAGTCAGGCGATGATGGGGGAGATGAGGTCAAGGAGTTTGGAATGGTAGAGGACACGGGTCACAGTGTTCTGGATCATCTGCGACCTGTGGAAGGAGGAATTGGGAAGGCCGACCAACAGGGCATTTGCATAGCCAAGCCGGGATGTAATGAAACAGTGAAACAAAAACAGTGAGAAACTCTCTAACTTCCTCTGTGTTACTGGAATGACTGTTGTTTTTGCCTTGCATTCCTGTAAAGCACATTTTGTAACAAGTTGAATGAAATTATGAGGGTTTGTTGAGTCGGGAGGAATGTCATGCAATAAGTCTCCCACATATTAATTGCTTTGATGGCAATGGAACATGTCATTTTCCCCAAATCCTTTGGTATGTAATAATTGTAACTCTTGAATAGTAATAGTCCTCACCTGTCACATTAATTTATATATAATTACAGACAGTGAACTCAGTTTTTGATTTGAGCTCAGTGATTGGCTAGAAAGATAGAGAAATTTGGCAAGAAACTTTACAAAGTTTACATGAACAATAAGTGAACTAAAGTAAGATGAAACAATTAGTTGTGACCCTGGACCTCATTAGATATTCCCGGATCTCCCTCCCTTGATGTAAAAATTGCAGCCAGGTATGTAACATGCTCTGCAAGATTTGTTTTGCTGCTTATCCACTTGTGAATTCACAGTTTGAAATTTACATACCGGTATTTAGCTATCAAAGTCACAATTACTGCAGGGAGTATAGGTCACAAGATAAATCTTATTGTTAAACAAATGTCAAAATAAGGGTGGAACATGGTGTACTGCTTCTCAACAGAACATTTTGTTAACTAAATGATCCAAGTGCCAGAGTATTTCTAAAAACATTGTTTGCTTTACTTGCAGTGGAACCTGGTATGTGAAGATGACTGGAAAGGGCCTTTGGCCATGTCAATGCGTTTCCTTGGGAATCTGCTTGGATCACCAATTTCAGGACAGTTATCAGACAGGTACAGCTATAGTTCTTGTATTGAGTAAATGGAACACATATGGAGTCTTTTTCACGCCTGCTGCCCGCCGCCACCCCACCCCTACCCCGCACTACCCCACAGCAAAGAGATAAAACTTGTCAAAGTCACAAACAACATTCTATCTGTAACCAGGGCTTCCTCCTGGATCTCTCTTACACAGTCGATCATTTCATCTCAGCAAAGGGTTCCTCCTCCCACCCTCGTCCAGTCACCTGCTCACTTATTTTCCTTACCTACATGCTCCCTCTGGCTGATGTCATCCACAGACCTGAGGTAAACTTCCACATGTATGCAAATGATACACAAATCTACTTTGCCTCCTCCAATAGCAACTCCTGGTTCCAAGATCTGCTGGTGTTCTATCAGCTTGTCAAGGCCTGGATGAGTGTAAACTTCCTGCAATTGAACATGGACAAAATTTAAGCAATGCTCGTTGGCTCCCGTCAATGTCTTCACTCCTGTGGTTCTAAACTCCACAACATCCCTGAGCTCTTCCTCGGACTCACTGAACCAGTACACGATCTAGGCATTTGGTTCAACCCCCAGCTGTCCTTCCTCCCCCACATCCGGTCCCTGACTTGAACCACCTTCGTTCACCTCTGCCACATTGCCTGCCTCCCAACAGTACCTTACTCCAAATGCAGCCAAAACCCATATGCATGCATTTGCCACCTCCTGCGTGGATTACTCCTATGCACTCATCACTGGTCTCCCCAGCTCCAACATCCAAAAGATCCAGCTGATTCAGAACTCTGCAGCCCTCATACCTTCTTTCAAGTCCCGCCTCAAGATCCTCTTCTTTGACCGTGCCATTGGTTGCCCCCCAAATCTCCTTCCTTCCCTCCACCCTCCCCATCCCGACCCCAGCTCGGGACTGAATCACTAACTCTCTACCACCGTGGCACATCCTCCCAATGTGAAAGGAGCTATACAAATGTAATTTTGCTGCTGTCATTGTTGTTGAATGCAGTAGTCAATTTGTACACAGAAATGTCCCATAAACAGCCTTGACCAAATTTATCTGTGGGTTTGTTGGCCAGGACCATAGGAGAAACTCCCTGCTCTTTTCAAATAGTATCATGAAATCTAGAAAGTCTCCCATTACTGCATTACGTCAGACTGGCCCAGATAGTATACTGTTTAAGTTTCCTATTATTGAAAGGATACCATCAACAACAACAACAACAACAAATTAGATTTGTAAAGCTCCTTTCAAGTTCGGAGCATGTCCCAAGGCACTGGTCAGACAGGAATTTAGACCCAAACATGAGCTTGGGATCATGGGTGATGGAGGGCAGGAAGGGTAGGGATAGGAAGGTATGCAAAGGTGCTGACAAAGAGAAGAGTCTTCAGATGTGCTTTGAAGGAAGCAAAGGAGGGAGAAAGATGAAGGGACTGTGGGATGGAGTTCCAATGGGTGGGTGCCCGCCCACTAAAAGTGGGCAGGCCAGGCAGGGGATATGGAACAGTCTGGAGCCTGCTGAGTGGAGGGAGCAAAGGGTTATATTTACGGTTAGGAGGTCACAGAGATAGGAAGGAGCAAGTTGTTCTTGAGGAATTTCAGTGTGCTGTTATTTAGTCCACAAAACGCAATGTAAATTCACTCAAATCTTTAATGAAACTTTACAATTCAACTTCTTTTAAATCACCTCTTTCACACTCTCTTTCAAAATCTGCAAGTCACTCTTCCCGGAATCCCTTTATAATTGCACTATACTGTACTGAATTACCACGTATGATATTAAAGCTAATATGCAACATTCAGCATGTTCTCAGAGTGGATATGGAAGGAGAGAAAGGGTGAAGCGTGACAGGGTATGTGGAGTGCTGGTTCGTGAAAGAGAAGAGAAGCCCAGGGCCATCCTTTGGCCTTAAAGATTATTTTCGAATAGAAGGACAATTTAACAGAGGCAAGGGTGGAGCGATATTTCACAAGCTTGGCAGAAGCACAATAGGTTCAATTGGGAAAAAAACTTATAGTTTGCTGGATAGAATTGAATATTTGATTTTTTTTGCTGAAACAGAGAAGCTTAACAGAGGTATCGAATAGAGTATGCCTAATATAATGAATGGTTCTGATAGGGAGAAAATATTTCCATTGATCAGTGAAGCAGTAACTAGTGGGCATACATTGTAAATTATTAGAAGGATAAGGAGAGGTCAAATGTCTTAATACATTTAAGGCTGCTGGAATATTAAATTACTGTAGTTATTGGATAACAACAACAACAAAATTACATTTCATGTCGGGAGGACTTCCCAAGGAGTTGAACAGTCATGGGTCAGGACTCATGCATGGGAAAAGATTGGATGGGTGGGGGCTTAGGGAAGGAAGAGAGGTAGAATAGCAGCTGAAGCCACGGTTGAAAACACTAGTCTTGAGACTGGCCTTAAAGGTGGCAAGGAAGGGAGCAAGGCGAAGGGTTTGTGGGATGCATTTCCAAAGCGTGGGAGCAGAGAGGCTGCAAAGCCCATTCACCGATGATAGGGTGGGAGACATGGAGCAGGCTGGAGCTTGCTGAATGGAGGGAGTGGACAAGTTGATAGGGGGTCAGCAGGTCAGAATGGTAGGAGTGGGCAAGACCATGGAGGGCCTTGAAGGTGAGGACGAGATTCATAGATTCATAGATTCATAGAATTTTACGGCACAAAAGGAGGCCATTCGGCCCATCTAGTCTGTGCCAGCTCTTTGAAAAGAGCGATTCAATCCCACTGCCCTGCCCGCTCCCCATAGCCTAATAGACCTGTTCTCCCTAAATAAAGATCTAATTCCCTTTTAAAAGTTGTTATCGAATCAGCCTCCACCACCTTTTCAGGCAATGCATTCCAGATTCCAACAACTCGCTGAGTGAAAACATTTCTCCTCAGCTCCCCTCTACTTCGCCTTGAAACTATTTTAAATCTGTGACCACGAGTCACAGATTCGCCCACGAGTGGAAATAGTTTTTCTCTATTTGCCCTGTCGAAACCCCTCATGATCTTATAAACCTCTATTAGGTCTCCCCTCAATCTTCTCTGCTCCAGAGAGAATAACCCTAGCCTATCTAGCCTCTCCTCATAGCTGAAGTCCCTCAATCCTGGCACCATCCTAGTAAATCTTCTTTGTACCCTTTCCAATGTCTTCACATCCTTTCTGTAGTGTGGTGACCAGAATTGAACACAGTATTCCAGCTGAGGCCTCACCAAAGTTTTATAGAGGTTAGTCAGCACTTCCTGACTTTTGTACTCTATACCCCTATTTATAAAGCCTAGTATCCCATATGCCTTCTTAACAGCCTTGTCTACCTGTCCTGCCACCTTCAACGAGTCACTAACACAAATCCCCAGGTCTCTCTGTTCCTTCACACCATTTAAAATTGTGCTATCTAGCCTATATTGCCTCCCTTCATTTCTTCTCCCAAAATGCATCACCTCACACTTCTCTGCATTAAACTTCATCTGCATCAGATCTAGAATTAAAATCCTCTGAGGGATGGGGAGCCAGTGGAGACGGGCGAGGGTGGGGGTGATGGGGTCGTGAAGCCTGGTGCAGGAGAAGACACGAGCTGCAGAGTTTTGGATGATCTGCAGCTTGTGGAGAGAAGGGTTGGGGAGGACGATGAGGAAGGAGTTACTGTAGTCGAACTTTGAGGTGACAAACACACGTGTATGGGTTTCAGCAGACCGAGGGATAAGGTGTTGGCAGAGACAGGCGATGTTGCAGAGGTGGGCAAGGTATGGATATAGGGGGAAAATAATAATTCAGAGTGAAACAAGACACCCAGGTTCCTGACTGGCTTGGTGAGGCCTCAGTCTTGCTGACGTTCAATTGTCTCTCATTCAGGACTTGATGTCTGATAGGCAGTCCGTCAAGACATAAGTAGTCCTGGAATTGAGGGTAGAGGGAGAGAAATAGATTTGGGTATCATCTGCGTACAAGTGGAAATTTACCCCATGTCTGCAGATGATGTCACCAAGGGGGAGCATGTAGAGTTTGAAGAGGAGGGGACCAAGAACAGAGCCCTGAGGGGCACAAGACAGTGCAGGGGCTGGAAGAGAAACTGTTGGCGGAGACAAAGTGGAGATAGTGTAAGAGGTTGGACTTCAACCTGTCAAGGACAGAACCTTGAAGTTTGAGATGGTGTCAAAGGTGGCAGAGGGGTTGAGCAGTATGAGGAGGCAGACGGAGCCCTGGTCACAGATGGACAGGGTGTCATTTGTGACCTTGACCAGAGCAGTTTCCGTACTGTGAGCCATATGGAAACCCGATTGGAAGGGCTTGTGGAGGGAATGGGAAGAGAGAAAAGAGCGAAACTTTTAAGCAAGGAAACTTTCAAGGTGCTTGAAAAGAAAAGGGAGGTTGGAGAAGGACTGGTAGTTGGATGCATCCAGGGAAGGTTTCTTCAGGATGGGGTTATTATGGTGGTTTTGATGGGGATGGGAATGATACCAGATGATGGACAGATCATTCTGAAGTTAAATATAACTCTGCTGTACAGGTTTACCACTAATGAACAAGGTGGGGGCAGTGAAACTTAAAGCTATCTAAAGTTTACATTATCTCAAATATTATCTGACGGTGACTAATTCTTTGTGCTTTTCTATGGTATTTTATAGGTATGGAAGAAAAATCATTCTCTTTGGAGGCATTGCAATGCAGACAATCTTAAGTATAAGCCAAGCAGCCTCAATGAACTGGGAGATGTTTTGCGTATTGTCTTTTTTGATTGGTATTGGAGATATCTCAAATTATACAACCACTTTTGTTTTAGGTAAGATTTTTACAAATATTGCAAGTATTTCAGTTTTTACATCATGTTTATGCAGCTGAGACAAAAGCTGAAGTAAATAAAATAGATATGTCTATTATTCATCTGAATATTTACAACCCAACTTTCACAAGGATGGATCCACCTTGATTGTAAATGAACTTGTTTTCCTCTCCTTCTCCAGGAATGGAGTTGTTTACCAAATCTTTGAGAACCACTTACACCTCACTTGGAATCTGCTTGTTCTTCGCCTTGGGGTATGCCATTCTGCCTCTGATCGCATATTTGGTTCGAGATTGGCAAATGTTAATACTGGCCTTGTTCCTGCCAGAATTTCTGGTTTTGCCATTTTGGTGGTGAGTTATAATTTTCATTTATTGTTCCCTTACTTATCAATATTCAGTTAACGATGGAGGAAAGATGTTTTATCTTTCAATGCCAACAGAAAAAATTATGTGTGCAGGGTGTCTGTTTGTATACATGGCACGTCTGTGCACGGTTGAGAATTCAGTTGATTCAAAACACATATGAGAGCATGGATAACATTCTTCATAACTTGTAAATTGACCTAACTTAATCTATGCTCCAGTAGGCTGGAATGTAATAAAACAGGTAGACTTCGCTTAACATTGCTTCAGTCAATGTTGTCTCGTTATTGCATTGCTGATACATAGGGAACATATATTAATTTAACGTCACGACGCTCGCTAATATGTCATTTGCGCGGGTGGAAACAAATTACTTTGGGTAGCGTATGCGTATATAGACACTGAACATCCAGTCTTCTTGCGAGGGATAGCTTAACATCGTTTCGCTTAAAGTCGCACTTTTCACGAACAAAACTGCTACGTTAAGCGAGGACTAAGTATATAGCATTCATGTCCTAAGTTCTTCAATAGTGAATGGTCAGTAGTGGTGATTCACCTATAATAAGACATTTTTGATAGTATCTTCACAGACTGATTAAGCCTTCAAAAAGGTCCATGGATGGTAATCCAGGTTTTGAGACCTGAGTTTCCATTCAAAGTTGAGGCTCTCGGTTAGGAGTGTGTGTTCCAAACAAGTCCTGCAAATGCTTGTGTGGTCGGCATTGGAGCAGCATGAAAAACAACAACTCCTGATCAATTTTCACCTCATCTGAAAAGGCTGAGCAACTTGTTATCTTTAGTGGCTTATTAAACATAGATCTTACTGGGTCACAAAGGAATGCTGTGACTCGTGCAGGGGTTCAGTGGAGGTTAGGCATATATGCAAAGATATATCACAGAGGCATCTTATCCTATCTTGTCCTATCTCAGAGGCTTCTTGTCCATTAGACAGCTATGTTATGGTTTGTGACAGGATAAAATGGGAGGCAGGGTATGAGGCCACAGTGAAACCTCCATTACACTAGAAGCCTCTGAGATGCACCTGAGCATTCACACCCAACCTCTGCTAAGCACCTGTTCTAATCACAGGATATGGGGTGAGGTCTCTACAATGCAAGATGCCATCTAATAGGACAAATTATACAATCAATTTAAAATTGTAAGTATTTACAAGAATTTCTAGAATGCTCCTATTTACGTTCTAAGCAAAGACAAGTAAAACATTTTGCTTGGGAAGCAGCCAGGATAAATGACAGTATGGTTATGCCATGGTTCAGTTAAGTACTTAAACAACCTATTTGCCAGATGGAATCACTTTAGAAGGCGGTCTGGATGAGGTGAAAGGCACCACCACCTATATATATGAATCTATCTCTGGTAATAATATTATAATTCATGCATTTGATCTAGCACCTTATCACATTATTAAGATTCCCCAAAGCACTTCAATCAATCAATCAATCAAGCGCCTTTCAAGTCGGGAGGACGTCCCAAGCCTTCACAGAATTTACCTCAAAATGGATTTGTCTGTGAATTTATTCGTATTGAGAAGTAATGTTTTCTAACCAGGGAGATCCAGGCCAGAAAAAATCTGATATTAAAAAAACTTAGAACACTCTCTGAAGACTACAGTTTCAAAATGTTAGATCCAGGGTGGTGCTCAGAAAGTTGGGATCCAATGCTAGAAAGGAGTGCTGTCATCTAGTGGCTACTGAAGTGAATCAAATGATCTTCTGTTTAAAAATAATAATAATAATAATAATCCTTGCATTTGATTTAGAGCTTTTCACATCTTCTATACATCTCAACGCTCTTCACAGAATATACAGTAAAAGTGAATTTATTGTATATTTGTGGCCAAAATATGGCGGCCAATTGCACAAAGCAGTGTCCCGCAAACAGTTGTGGATTGAAGTGACCAATTGTATTAGTGTTTCTTTTTCTTGAGGGATTATTATCAGAAGTATGGAGTAAGGAAACTTGCCCAAGGTTTCATCCTCCAGGGAATCGAATTTGACACAATAAACAAGAAAGTACATGGAGTCCTGCAGCTTTGTCGTTAGAGCAGTTGCCTCAAGCGAGAAGACCTGGGTTTGTTTCCTGGCAGGGCGAAACATTGGACAAATTTCCTTACTCCACATGCTTCTGTTCACCGAGCAGTAGGTTGGAACCCAATGGTTAGTTGATTGGCGGATTGCGATTCTGTGGATAATAATTTCTTTTTTTTTTAATTGGTCACTCAATCCATGACTGTTGTGAGCAATTGGCTGCTGCATTTCACCCACAAAACATACAGTCAACTCACATTACAGTACATTCTGTGATGTTCTTTGAGATGTCTCGAATGTGCGATGAAGCTCCATATCAAATGCAAGGATGATTTTTTTTTTTTGATTATCATCATCATCAATAATTCATACACTGTTGCTAAGTAGAGAGAGGCAGGATAAGTAGCAGCACACAAAAGCATGAATGAATTGAGTACAATATATTTACCCATAAATGGAATTTATCTCAGTCTTGGCCAACAATCCCCTAAATAAAATCGGTCATTCACTCCATGACTGTTATGGGACATTGATGTGCACAAATTGGCTACTGTGTTCACACACGAAATATGCAATCACACCACTTTATAGTACATTCTGTGAAGTGCTTTGAGACGTCTCGATGATGTGATAAGACACCATAGTATGTCAACTACAAGGAGTATTATACTATAATAATATAATCTTCGTCCAACTTCAACTACGAGGAAATGTTGGACTTCGTCGAGACCAAACTTGAAGGGATATGCCTAACTGACTCTGCCCTTCCAACTGCTATCACCTCCCCATCTCCCCATCATACTCTGGTCCCTACCCATCCCTTACTCTACATGTTCGAACCTGTCTCCCCCTGCTATCTCACCACCATTACGGTATCACTACAAGAAACCCACCATCTGCTCCCTCGACCCCAACCCAACCCCTCTCCTTATTTCGCAGCATCACCTCCTTGCCCCAATACATATAGGTATCATTAATCTCTCCTCTGTTCACTGGCACTGTTCCCACCCTCTTAAAATCACCCATCATAATAACAATAATATTTTTAAAAATAAAATCACCACTACCCTCAAAAATCCAACCATAGATTCATCCCTACTCTCAACTTACTACCCCATCTCTAACCTCTCTTTCCTTTCCAATGTCCTTGAACAAACTGGTGTTTCGCAGCTTCACTCCTTCCTCTCCTGCCTTTATGAACACCTCCAATCGAGTTTCTGTGCTGCCCGCAGCAGTCCATCTGTGACCCTCTGTCTCCTGTCTCCTTGTATCCTTGAAGTCTCTGCAGCTTTGATACAGTCGACCACTCTATCCTCCACCGACTCCCCTCTCACCTCAACCATTATAATAATAATAATCCTTGAATTTGATATAGCGCTTTTCACGTCTTCTAGATGTCTCAAAGTGCTTCACATAATATACTGTAAAGTGAATTGACTATATTTATGGGCAAAACGCGGTAGCCAATTGCGCACAGCAGTGTCCCAGAAACAGTCGTGGATTGAAATGACCAATTTTATTATTGTGTTTTTTGGGGAGGGATTATTATTAGGCATTTATGATACTGTCCTTGACTGGTTCAGATCCTACCTCTCACACCGTCTTCACTTTGTCTACATAAATGGTTTATCCTCGAGCTCCTCTATCAGCTCGTGCAATGTTCCTCAGGGCTCTGACCTTGGTACTCATCACTTCAATCTGTACATGCTTGCTCTTGGTGACATCATCTGCAGACATAAGGTCAACTTCCACAT
The DNA here is from genome assembly GCA_035084275.1 of Hydrolagus colliei. Taxonomy (NCBI): domain Eukaryota; kingdom Metazoa; phylum Chordata; class Chondrichthyes; order Chimaeriformes; family Chimaeridae; genus Hydrolagus; species Hydrolagus colliei. The sequence continues at coordinate 1,325,374 of CM068742.1, read as the reverse complement.
GTATTGAGGCTTGAGGTCTTGAGGCTACATCATGAGATTTTCAGGCCTCAGTATATGAAACCCATTGTTCAAAATTGATTTTGTTTGCATTCTTTAAATTGGATCCAATATTTAAAAAATTTGTTTATTTTCTGGAACGTTAAAGAAGATCAGAATCCATTTCAGGCAGTTGCCAATTTCACTATTTCACTGATCAATCATCTGTCATGTTTATCAAGAAATCTTTCTTAAGTTGTATACACTTTGTTTTTTTTTACAGGTTTATACCCGAGTCTCCCAGGTGGCTGCTGTCTCAAGGTCGGGTGGAAGAAGCAGAAGCCATTGTGCAAGCTGCTGCTAAGAAAAATGGTATTAAACTCGTTGGGAAGGTATTTCAACATAAGGATAACAATGACTATCTGGTGAGTATTCTTTATTGTTTGTGTCTTATGTTGTAAGATACATCCTCCCTACATTCGATTGCCTTAATTACTCTCACCTCTTTCTCAATTGCCATCTCCCAGATGAATCTTACCACCTGCTGCCTCAACCCCCATCCCATTGAGTTGCAGGTCACCCAACTCCTCCACCTCTACCCACAGCAGATGACAGAGTCAACCAGTTGATGTCCTCAGGTTCTGTTCTTCTCCCCATTAAACTCGATATGATTGCTACCCTCCTCAAAAAAACTACACTTGACTCTTCCAACCTCACAATTTCCAACCTGCCCTTCTTTGCCATAGTTCTGAATCACGTTGTCAATAATCACCTTTGCCCTCATCTCCCTTTCTATTCCAGTCTGGTTTTGGCTCTGCCCATAACACAGAGATGCTGCCTTTTAAGGTGACAAACACTGACCTCTTTATTTGTGACCAGGGCTCCCACTACCTCCTCATTCTGCTGGACCTATCTACTGCTTTTGACACAGTCGACCACACCATTCCCATCCATCGCTACTTCTCCCTATCCACATCAGTGGGACCAAAGTAGTTAGGTTCGAGTTCTACCTAAGAAACCGCGTTCACATTATCTCCTCAAACGGTTTCTCCTAACATGTCATGTCACAATACACGCTATGTCACCTGTGGTGTACCCAAGTGCTCCATTCTTGGCCCTCATCTTCCTCATCTATATGCTCCCTCTTAGCGATGTCATCCACAGACATGGGATAATACTTCCACATAAATCTACATCTCCTCCAGCTGCGACTCAAGATCTGAGGATGTTCTCTTGGCTTGTTTGCCAGGCATCAGGGCTTGTAGGAACAAAAACTTCCTATGACTAAATGTTGACAAGACAGAAGCCATATTATTTTGCTCCCATCAATGGCTTCTATCCTGTGGTTCTTGGCCTATCCCTCAGACTCATCAAACCAGTGAGCATCCTTAGCGTCAGGTTCAACCCACAACTGTCCTTTCTTGCCCACATCCAATCCCTGACCAGGAAAGCCTTCCTCCACCTCCACCACATTGCCCAACTCTGACTGCGTCTTACCCCCAGGCACAGCCAAAACACTCATCCATGTGTTCATCACCTCCGCACTTAACTTCTCAAATGCCCTCTTTGCTGGTCTCCCGAGCTCCACCATGCACATGATTCAACTGATTCGAAATTTCCCTGCCCACATACTCACCCATACTAAAGTCCGTACCCACAACACACCAGTTCTAGCCAAGCTCCTCTATGGCAAAATAGATTGATTTTAAGGTCCTCACGTTCATTTTAAAATACCTTTCATGGCCAGGCATCTCATTACCTCTCTGACCTCCCAACCTACAACAAACTGCCTTTGCTCAACTGACTCCAGCTTTCTACATGTCCCTTGTGCTCTCCGTTCCAGCATTGGTGGATGCGCTTTTAGCCATTATGCGCCAAAACTCTGGAACACTCTTCCTCTATCTCTCTGCCTTGCTGCTTCCTTCCCATACATCCCTACAGTAAAGCCTGTGAAATGCTTTCAGGTGTTCTTGTGATGTGAAAAGATGCAACATAAAATATAATGATTGTTTTAATAAAATATTCAAATGTTTGATCGATGGTGGTTCGATTCAAAGCCTTCCACTATTTCAGAAATTGTTTGCTCTATACATGCTTTGCTAATTTATATTTCTGAATTTTTTTTAGATTGAGAAATCCCAAAATAAAGTAAAACAAACCTACAATATCCTAGATTTAGTTAGAACTTCCAATATGAGGAACATCACAATCTTAAGTTGGTGTATATGGTGAGTAGAGACCTTTGGTGGCAAATAAATCCACCCAAAAATAACATTTCAAATTTTATAAATTGTTGGCTACTTATGGTATTTAGTGTAAATTCAACTAAATAAAATAAATATTTTTTTAAATTATTTTTTTAAAAACCCTGTATCTAGTTTTGGGGGTTTAAAGGTGCTTTAAACAGCTTTACACAGTTAACTTTAACTGCTCAGCTGCTAATGCTGAAAACTCTGATTCACTTTCACAAGTTCACAAGAATAATTTGAATAAAGAAGTCTTCCAACCTAGCTGATCTCATTCTTCCAGCAACACCCAGCCCACTATCTTCCAATTACATTAGTAAGCTATGTTTGTTTTCAATGAATCAGTGTGCTGGTCTGAAGCATCTTTCCTGAAAACCTGTTCATAATGTGAATTTTAAATATCTTGCTACGGTATCTATCTTAAAAGTGCCCTTTACAATGCTAAACCATTGTCCGCTTGTTCTAATCTAATTGTAAATCCTAAGTATTTTTCTGGGTTTACCCTTCACAATCCCATTTAAAATTTTATGCACCTACATAAGGTCCCTCTAATCATTGTTGATAGTTAATTCCTTTCACACTGGGATTTTATTCTCCGAGCACTGTGCAGTGATCAGAGCAACAGTGAGTAGGGGCAGTAGGGGCTCTAGGAGCAGCCTGACCACAGGACTATATGTTAAGTTTCTGTAAACCATGATCCTAAGATCACACAATGAGTTTCGAGGATGTCAACCTTCCAGAATACCCCATTTTCACATTTCAGAATTAAACACTTTCATAAATTTGTCCAATATCCAAGCCTCAACTATTCTTTGCAGCTATTCATCACTAACCACATCAAGAAATAAATCCTAGTGTCTGGCCTAATATTGTACTTCACCACCATGAAGTTTTGACATCATCCGCTGTTGCAATGTGTAAAAGTTCACTTCAACCAATTTCACAACTTATATATCTATAATTGCTTTCTGAGACATTTGTTTTTTGCGACTGAAGAGTGCCACCTTACCTAACTTACTGTTTTGGTCTCATTTGTCTCCTCTGTGCTGCCTTCAGGACCTGGATGGTAATAATTACATGAGATAATCAATATGTTGCCTGATCAGAGCGCTGTGCATCCTGAAAAGGACTTCTCGTGTCCCTCAACTGTCCATTCTCCCCCATATCCATGCCACGACCAGCATTGCCTTCGACCATAACATTGCCCAACTTCACCACCGCCTCACCCCTCAGACTGCTGAAACCCTCACACAAGCGAATTTTTCCTCAAGGCTCGACTGTGAAAACTCCCTCTTTGTCAGACTCCCCACTACTTCCCTCCACAAACTGCAGATCATCCAAAACTCAGCAGCTCAGGTCCTCTCCAGCACCAGGCTCCGTGATTCCATTACCCTCACCCTCGCCCAACTCCACTGTCTTCCCATCCCTCAGAGAAAAGTATTCAAGATTCTCAACCTCACTTTCAAGGTCCTCCTTGCTCCCTCTTACCTCTCTGACCTGCTGATTCCTTATCACCCTGTATGCTCCCTCCATTCAGCGGTCTCTGGCCACCTCCATGTGGCCAGGCTTTCAATCTCTCTACCCCCACGCTTTGGAACTCCATCCCTCAATTCCTTTATCTTGCTGCCTCACTAGCTTCCTTCAAGGCTTTACTCAAGACAACAACAAAACTACATTTATATTGCTCCATTCACATCGGGAGGATGTCCCAAGATATTGGACACTCAATGTTTCAGACCCAAGCTGGAGTCAGGATGGGGGATGTTGGAGGGAAAGGAGATGAGGAGGGGATGACTGATGGGACCATCAAAGAGGAGGGTCTTGAGGCAGGACTTGAAGGAGGCTAGGGACGGGGTAAGTTGGAGGCATTATGAGATGGAATTGCAGAGGTTGGGAGCAGAGTTCGAAGGTGTGAAAAGAGGTATAGGTAGGTGCCAGGGTGTGAAAAGGAGATTAGGAGAAGTAGTAGATGGAATGACAGAGGCAACTGAGCAGATCTGATTGACTTTGGATTTGGAGTAGAATGACAAATTAGTGTAGGAGAGGGCATATTTGATAAGGTCTAACCAGATCTGCTGATGGACCATGAAGTTTGAATTAAGCCAGGTACAATTAGTGGCATGCACCTGTGTTTTAAGGGAGTGGAGTTGGCTGGTGTACCATGGTACTTACATGAGTAGGAGAGGGTGCAGGAAGTGAGGGGAGGAAGAGAATTGACAGTGGTGGAGAGGGAGATGTGGAGAAGAGTAACCAAGGAGGGCATTGTGGTCATTGCGGGAGTAAGCCAAAAGAGAGAGACTTTCAGATGTCTCCAAGGCAGTGGAGAAGGAGTTGGGGGAGATTATTTTCCAAGGGCAGTAGGAGATGTGATGGCAAGCTGTGGGGAGAGGCATTGAGTAGCTAAGGGAGATGAAGTGATGGTCCAAGATGGCGTTGTTGGTGATGGTGCGGTCTGAGATGGTGAGGCTCTTATTGATCACTAGGGTCAAGTGGGTGACAGCGTAATGGGTGGTGGAGTGGATGTGAAGGGAAAAGGTAGAACAGGAGGGGATGAAGTGAAAGTTGAAGACTTGAATAATGAAAGATAGGAGAGTGGAGATGTAAGGGAGGATGGTGGTGGTGGGCTTGGGGAGGCTGCAATAGAAAATGCAAGTTTGGAGGGAATGGTTGGAGGGATGATAAGCTAAGGTGCTGAAATGAGGGGAAGGTTCCAGAGGAGTAAGGCGCCATGGAGTGAGGTCAAGGAGATAAAAACCACATAGCCACCATGGCAGTTAGGTTGTGGGGTATGATGGGAACAGTTGGACATGGAATGTGGTGGGGAAGCGGAGGATTGACAGAGAGGGTGGTGATGCGGATGAGGGAAGAGAGGTTTGCCCCCATGGTCTGTGTCCGATGGGCCTTGTCTGAGAGGCTGCTGTTGGACAGCCAGCGATGTTGACCATGGTGGGTCCAATGGAGCATGCCCACTCTGGAGCAGGGGGATGTAATGGTGGGGTGCATGAGAGAAAGAAAGCAAGGAGGATGGTGGGAGAGAAGGAGCAGGTGGGAGTGGGAGTGAATGTTGGGGAGTGGGAGCAAGAACATTCTCAGGGAGAGTGGCTTGGGTCGGGGCAGTGGTCAAAATGGGCAGAGAATGGGAGTGAATGATCAGTGGGGCAGCACCAGCCTGCAGGCTACGAGAAACAGTGCAGGGTGAGGAGGAGTGGGGGGGATAGATGTCATGGGAGGGAAGGGAGGACAAGGAATCAGTGTGAGGTCATCCACTATGAATTCCAAAATAACAAAACAGAATATTTTCTAAATGGGGACAAACTAGGAACTGTGGAGGACCAAAGGGTCCTCCACATACACAAATCCTAAAAACAAGCTCACAGGTGCAAAACGTTATTAAAAAGGCTAATGGGATGTTGGTCTTTATTTCAAGGGGCTGCAATATGATGGATAGGAAATGGTGCATCAACTATATAGATCCTTGACATTCACCATCTGTAGTCTATTCAGTTTTGGGCACTGCATCTCAGGAATGATATATCGTTGGATGCAGGGCAGATTCATCAGAATGTTAATAAGCTCTTGAAAAGTTACTAAATTGGTCTTCTCAATCCACAACTGTTTGTGAGACACTGCTGTAGGCAATTGGCTACCACGTTAATTCACTTAACTTTACAGTATATTCTGTGAAGCGCTTTTGAGATATCTAGAAGTCATAAAAAGCCCTTTGTCAAGTGCAAGGATTATTATATATTATAACAGAATGAGATAACGGGGCTTAAAGGGTTAAATTCACTCCCACCCTCGCCTGTCTCCACTTGCTCCCCATCCTCCAGAGGATCAAAGTCAAGATCCTCGTCCTCACCTTCAAGGCCTCCACGGCCTTGCCCCCATATTTCTCTCTGACCTGCTGTCTCCCTATCAGCCTCTCCGTACCCTCCGCTCAGCAGGCTCTGGCCTGCTCCACCGCCCTAACCGCCCCACCATCGGTGGCCGGGCTTTCAGCCTCTCTGCTCCCACACTGTGGAACTCCATCCCACAATCTGATCGCCTCACTTCCTCTCTTTCCTCCTTCAAGACCTTCCTCTTCGACCATGCCTTCTGCTCCCCTCCCAACTCCTCCCCCTCTCCTACTCTCCTTCCCCTTCCACCTACCCCGAACTTCCCCCTGCCCTGCTAGGATCCCGACCTGATTGTTCAGCACCTTGGGACGTCCTCCTGTCATGAAAGGCGCTCTACAAATGTAATTTTGTTGTTGTTGTTGTTAAATTATGAGGATAAGTTGCATAAACTTGGTCTCTATTCCCTTAGGTTTAGAAGGTTGAGGAGTGATCTGCATGAGGTTTTTAAAATAATTAAGGGATGTGATTGGGTAGCACCTTGGGACGTGAAACGTTTGTTTGGTCAGGGTCTGAAGTAATTTGGTAATAGAGTGGGTAACTGGACTTGAATTACAAATCAGTCATGATCTTGCAAAATGGTGGAACAGGATTGAGGAGTTGAATAGCCTTGTCATGTTTCTATGTTGTAATGTTCTTTAATCCACAAAACACAGTGTAGATTCACTCAATCCTTTCATTCAAATTTTACAAATCAACCTCTTCCAAACCGCTCTTTCTAAATCTCTCTTTCTAATCTACATTACTTTTCCCATAATCCATATTTAATTGCCACTTCGGGTCTGAAACATTGCCTGTCCAGGGCCTTGGGACATCCTCCCGCGTGGAAGGCGCTATGCAAATGTAATTTTGTTGTTATGTCCATAAAGCGATATACAACATATATGGTTAGCAATAAATTATTTCACATAGAAAAGGCATTTTTAAAATTTCTGCTTGCCAAGTTCTATCTCCTCTAAAGAATAGAAAAACCTCTTTATGATTACCTCTCATGGATTGAACACATACAAATACATACACATACAAATACAAGGATTATTATTTAGCATTAACAATATATTCTTCAAAATAAAAATCATGGAAGATTTGGGGTCAACTATTGAATTTACATTTAATTTGGAAGATATGATGAATTTGAAATACATTATGGCCATGGCCTTGAAGCTAAGATCACAAGTCATTTCAGATCTTGAGTAGGTCCTTCCGCAACCTGGGCATAACAAGCCACACCACTATGAAAGGAATAGAGGAGTCTAGGAGAGCAGAATAGAAAGGTTCAGGGAATTGTGCAGAATATAAACATTGGCACAGACTATGTTAGCTGAAAGGTCTGTTTCTATGCCATTCCATTCTATGTAACTCTATCTAAACTGTAGGCAGAAAACACAAACTGTCACCTATTCGCAGGTAGATCCATAGTAGCAAGTGAAAATATTCTTTGCAGAGGCTCAATGAGTGATCCCCTTCGAAAATGGCTGCCCCACCATCCACACTGTGCAATCAGCAAAGTCTCGATTAGCTGCCAATTGCTGACAAGTTGGGAGAGGGGCAATAGAGGGTCCATATGTGCCATGATTTGGAGCTGTGGTCATCCGCAGGGCTTTCAAAATGAACTAGACAAGGGATATGGTTAGAATACAGAAAGATCACTCTAAAACAACTGAAAATACCATTCCCTTTTCCACTCGGCTTCTCTGCTGCTTAGAAACATAAACAAATGCATGGACTTCTTTTTCCATATCTTATAATAATGGATTCAATGTACATGCATGGGGCACAAGTTAAATGATCTGTCTCAACATCAAGTCACTCTGCATGGTTGAGTGAGAAAAATAAGGAAGCATTCAATCAAAAAAATCAATCAAAACTTACATTTCTATAGCGCCTTTCACGTCGAAAGGACGTCCCAAGGCGTTGATTTAATTTTAATTTTCAACAGCTTGCTTACATTGAAAGAAAGGGAAATTAATCATAGTCCAAGACAATGAGAAGGATATAGGATCCAAGGTTTAGACTTGTTCTCAAGACAGGGGAAAGCATCATATGCTTCTAGACGGTACATGGCAGAAAATCCAACAATTAGTTTTGGGCTGCTTCTCAACCTCTATAAATAGAGCTTCCCTTTATCACAGCAACTGTACGTGCAGAACAATCTGTATAGAGACCATTACCCGGCATAAGTAACAGTGAAACTATGAACTATGAACCAAATTTTTTCTGCTTAATTAACAATAGAGAAAATTAAGGAACAATTCATGTGCTTTAAATGTGTCCTGAAAACCTATCCTTGATGACAGGTTTGGAACTGAACTCCCTCCCCCTCATCCACTTCTGGGATATCCACAATTGTGATATGTTTTGATATGTTCTCACTAATATCAATGTTCTCAACTAATATCTAATACCTTCACAGTGAAAGGCTTGCAGAACTGGGCTTTTTCACACTGGAGGAGAAAAGACTGAGGGCGATCTTACTGGCATGAACAAGATCCTGAATGGAATCGATGTAATAACTGAGGACAAAGTCTTCACAGATAACATGTGTTTCAGAAGCAGCGGGCAAACTGGAGAAAATTCAGATTGGGTTTGAGAAGCACTTCTTCACCCAGACGACTTCTGGAACATGCTCCCACATGATAATGTTTGCGCAAATATCATCCACTGATTGAAAAATAATCTGGACAGATTTCTTAGGAAAGAGAGAAGGGACAGATCTTATGACTCATCACAGACACATTTATCTGCTATGTGACATCAATAGCCATGGAGCAGGGTACAAGTGGATAATAAGCATTCTTCTTGTGTTGGCGATCTCTCGGGACTTGCTTGACTGTCTGCAGGTAATGTGGAAGAGTTTTCTAAGTAAATAATTCGGAAGGGGAAGCATCGGGTTTCTATTGGCCTTTCATCTCCCTCCAGAAGAGACCAGGTCAGGCCCTGAGTATTATTATAATAATAACAACAATTCTTGAATATGATAGAGCGCTTTTCACATCTTCTAGATGTCTCAAAGCGCTTCACAGATATACTGTAAAGTGAATTGACTGTATATTTGTGGGCGAAACGCAGCAGCCAATTGTGCACAGCAGTGTCCAACAAGCAATCGTGGATTTTATTATTGTGGTTTTTTTTGAAGGGATTATTATTAGGTGTATGGGATAAGGAAACTTGCCCAAGGTTTCGCCCTGACCTGCCTGGATTCGAACACAGGTCTCATGCTTGTAAGGCGAGCGCTCTAACCACTGAGCTACAGTATTGGTATGAAGTTGAATATCGTGTTGAACAGAGATTATCCTTGGGGGGGCCTATTGGCATTTTATTTCTTTAAGCTGTTTCTTGATTATATATCAGTTATAATAATCTTTGTATTTCATATAGTCATAAGGATTTCAGAAAATTATAACAAGTTACACAGTAAATTGTAGTGACTGGTTATTTTCTGGGCAAAGGCCTATAGTAACCAGATTATCCGAGCTGTGGGCAGGAGAGTGGTAATAGTGTTCTCCCACATTTCATGCTGAGTTGTTCTGCTCACAAGTAAGTTTGCAGAATTCCTGCTATGCTCTTGTGAGGACTCACATCTAATTTTATTAGATGGCAACTGATCATCTAAGGATTATTCTTGCTGGATAAGAGGACTATCAAGAGGAGAAGAGGACTATCATTGGGCAGATAACCAAGAAAGCAAGGAAGCAAAGCACACACTTTACTTCCTAAATCACTCACACTCACTGCTTTTCATCTTACCATTTTACCAACAAATGCAGAAAAAGGTCAAAGTACACATGCAAATATCATGTGAATTTGAGTATTATGAGTAAATGCCTAATGACACTGCCTATGATTTACTAATCAAAACTGTAAGTTCGCCACACCTGGATGCCCAATTTACACATTAGTGGTTAATATATTGGGCAAACATGCTCTCGGGTGCCCAAAATGTGTCTTTCGTCAACTTATGCTAAATACTTTCCCGATTCAGGTCTACAGGACATAGCCTTCAGAGAGAGAGTACGCATTGCATTCCAGACACAAGGAAAATTCTATGTGTAGACAAGGCCGTACGCAGGGGGGGTGCGACGGGTGCATACGCACCCCCCCAAATTATAAAAGGTCCACATTTTCCGGGGTAGAGAATTGTATTTTTTATCAAATTTAAATACCAAGTAAATTTATTGAGCATTTGTGTAACAATCAGTTCTTCAAAACTATGTATAAATTATAAACTCACATCTTTGAATGATTTAGTATTAATATAAAATTATCGAGTCGCACACCAGAATCGGCGTCTCCCCAAAACATACCGCGTCGATAGACCAGTCCATGACGCGGCGAGTCTGTGACTCGTGATTGGATAAACATTGGCGCCAAGACTCAAATCCATCCTCGTTTGGAAATCATCCCGTAAACAGCCACAAAGGTAGCACCACTACTGGAAGTTAAATCATCTTTTCATCTGATCACCGTTAGTAAAAATTACTCAAGTTTTGAGAGGTGTGACTTTAATGCTAGCAAACAATGACAACATATGTACAAGCTTCTGAGAAATTAAAGCTTTTGAGAACCCAACAAAAAAGTTATATGTGTCTGGACGGGAATGCCTATCTTTAAAAAAGATACTCATGGACGTAGGCTTATGCTTTAGCGCCTATTCCACGTGGTGTGTCAATCGGAAATCATCCCGTATACAGTCACTACATAAAAAGGTAGCACCACTTTGTGGAAGCTGAAATCATATTTTAATCTGATAAATGTCAGTAAAAATGACTTAAGTTTTGATAGGCGTGTTTCTGAAATATCATGTTTCTTGTTTTGACTTGATTATCACATTTGATTTATATTATTAAAAATGTATTCCTGTAATTAAAAATAGCTTTTAGAGACGTCCACTGGCATGCAAAAAACATATGACCGCAAAGATAAACAGTGCTACTTTATTTCACGTTCAATTTTGTACCCAGAGTGAAAAAACATCAATGTCGCACGAATTTGGCATAACAATAGTTTCACCATCATCTGATCGAGCGAACTCGGGCATTGACAACCACACTTCTCCACTGATCCCTTCTCTCCATGCAGCCTGACAACTCCCGCCTGCCAATACCCCAATCGCGCTCCAGAGTATCGAGTATTCGACCTTCCAAAAAAATGTAGACACGGACTACCGGGGAAAATAAAAACACTGAATAAATAATGATGCTCTTAAACACCAAGGGCATGAAACATTTACCGTTCATATTGGATCTTCTGAACCGATTACATAAGACCTCAAACTGTGTAAAACGTCGGAGCCTCGAAGGGGCTTCGGGGGCAGCCCGCAAGCCCCCGGCCATTGTTGGTCCCATCACTAGCAATTCGCACCCCCCCAAAAAAAATCCTGCGTACGGCCCTGGTAGATGGCATCTATATGTGGAATACTTTGCTTTCATTTGAATACTCTTAAGCATAGTGATGGTTTTCATACATTTCAGATACCTGGCTGAACAAATAAGATGCACTATTTCACATTTGAGGCAATAGATCCATCATGGCCATAAACGCTTACTAACAGAGTTATGGGATGAAGATTAAAGCAATCCCCTTGCTATTGAAATTATCTACTTGGCTTTTTCAGTTTCCATTTACACTTTACCCAATATTTTGCAGAGAATGCTACTACTTTAAAACTTTCCATTTTAGACAAATTTGCCTGCTATCTGCTAACTCTACATAACCAACCTTATATGTGATTAAATATTACTATATTAATCAATGCATTTCTGTTCTGTTTTTCTCTAGGATGATTACAGCCATCAGTTATTATGGCTTAACCCTCAACACTTCAAACATGCACGGAAACCCTTACATCAACTGTTTAATCTCTGCAGTTACTGAAATGGTAGCATATATCATTTCATGGATGCTGATGCTCAGTGCACCGCGACGAATCTCCACAGCTTCTATGCTGTTGGTTGGTGGTGCTGTTCTGCTCTTGGTTCAAACTGTTCCACCAAGTAAGAGTTTAAACAAATTATTCGTTTTCATTTTCAATGAAAATTGTAACCACCGATTTTTTTTCTCCTCAAAATGATCTTTCAGTGATTTTAAAAATTGCTTTCTAATTACAGTCCATACATTTGATATTGTTATTTTTTTAAAATAATAATAATTTAGTCACTCAATATACAACAGTTTGTGGGACAATGCTGTGCGTGCAATTGGCTGCTGAATTCACGTGCAAAATGTATAGTCAATTCACTTTACTGCATATTCTGACATAATGTGCTGTATCAAATACAAGGATTATTATTATCCTCCTCGGTCACTATCCTCCACAACTCCCTTTCCTCCTGATCCCAATCCCATGGGTCGTGTCCCAATCCCTGACTGTCCAGCTGCTTGGGACGTCTCTCGATGTGAAAGGTGCTATTCAAGTGTAATATTGTATTGAATATACATAAAACAACAGGGGGTCAACTTCCACATGTATGTGTATGACACCAATCCTATCTATCTATCTGCCTGCCTGCCTCTACCTTCGACTCCAGGCCCACTGCTGTCCTGACAGAATACCGTATATCTCCACGTATAAGGCGCACCCGCGTTTAAGGCGCACCCCCCGTTTTTTACCTTTTCTTGGTGAAAAAAAACGGAAGCATTTTCAATGATATTGCCGGCAGAAAGGAGGAGAGACAGGAGAGACAGGTAGGTAGGGAGAGAGGCAGGCACGCAGGCAGGGAAGGAGAGAGGGAGGGAGAGCGGCAGGCCGGCAGCCTGGGAGAGAGAGAGGCAGGCAGGCACGCAGGCAGGGAGGGAGGGAGGGAGGGAGGGAGAGCGGCAGGCTGGCAGCCTGGGAGAGAGAGAGGGAGAGAGGCAGGTCGGCAGGCCGGGAGAGAGAGAGGGAGAGAGGCAGGCCGGCAGCCTGGGAGAGAGAGAGGGAGAGAGGCAGGCCGGCACGCAGGCAGGCAGGGAGGGAGGGAGAGAGAACGGCAGGGAGGGACACAGGCAGACTGGGTTCGGCAGAAGGTAAGCACAGCACTGAAGTCCGCTGCTGCTGCCGCTGCCCGGGCGGCTGAGGCCGAAGCCCCGTCACCCGCTCCCCCCCAACCCCCGCTGGACACTGACCAATCCCCGGCTGACAGTGCGCCGGCCGCCCCTCCTGTTTACTGTCTCTCCGAGGCTCAAAATTGCTTGTACCTGCGTATAGGGCGCACCCCCAACTTTCGAGATCTTCCGACCTGAAAAAAAGTGCGCCTTATACGCGGAGATATACGGTATGTCAGACATAAAATCCTAGATGTATATTTTGTGGGCGAAACGTAGTAGCCAATTGCACACAGCAGTGTTCCCCAAGCAGTTGTGGATTGAGTGACCAAAATACAGTATTATTTTCTTTTGAAGGGATTATGATGAGCAAAATAGCCTTGATCTTGAAACATTCAATAACATTCAAAGCTGCAATGTTGCAAGTTGCCCTTGGGGGCGGATGCCATCCTCTTCTTCAAAATTCGGATAATCTTTGCCGCAGTCACGCCCCACTCCAAAATACTTGGCCAACACCTCAAAAATGTCACATAACACCTTATATCCCTCTGCCACCGTACTGAGGGTACCTCAAACTTGTCCTTCATCATCAAAGAGCTTCCTGTTCAACCTTAGCTAAGGTCACTTCCTCTCTCTCTCTCTGACTCAGTGTTCAAATGCTACTCATTGTTGTTGAATCAGCCTGTATTGTTTGTTGAAATTAATTTATTTAATCTGCGTTTAACAGATCTTCAAATTCTATCGATGATCTTGGTGATGATTGGTAAATCTGGAGTTGCAATAAGCTACTCTTTAATCTACATTTTTTCTGCTGAGCTATATCCAACCGTGGTGAGGAACACAGGGCTCGGAGCAGCGTGTATGGCATCCAGAGCTGCAACCATTTTCTCCCCGTATTTTGTTTATCTTGGTAATTGAGATTTTGATACTTCATTTCACTGTTGTAATAATAATAATCATCATTATATTTAATATGGTACCGTATCAGGTCATCAACAACAATAACAACAACAACTTTCATTTGTATAGCACCCTCCACGCCAGACTGCATCTCAGAGCGCTTCACAATATCTACTCCAGGGCCAGAACGAGGGCAGGGGTGGAGAAAGGTAACCAAAGGTGCGGTCGAAGAGAAAGGTCTTTAGCTGAGACCTGAAACTAGGAAGAGAGGGAGAGAGGTGAAGGGAGTGAGGAAGAGAGTTCCAGAGTCTCGAGACATAGTGGCTGAAGGCACAGTCGCTGATGGTGGAGCGGAGGATTCAGGGGACAAGGAGGAGGCCAGACCCGGTGGAGCGAAGGCAACGGGAGCTGGTTTGAGGAGAGAGGAGGTTGGAGAGGTAGGGGGGTGCAGAGGAGTGGAGGGATTTGAAGACAAGGGTGAGGATCTTGAAATCGATCCTCTCCAGGACAGGGAACCAGTGAATCTGGCAAGGACTGGGGTAATGGGGGAGCGGAGTTTGCTGCGGGTGAGAATGCAGGCGGTAGAGTTTTGAATGAGTTGGATTTTATGGATTGTGGTGGAGGGGAGATCAGTGAGGAGGGCATTGGAATAGTCCAGCTAAGAGGTGACAAAGGCATGGTGAGGATTTGGAATTTTCAGCGATTTGAGCGGCTTTTGGGGCGAGGTATTGCCGGAGACGGGCCATCTGTCTGAGGTGGAAAAAAGTGGTGCTGGTGAGGGACCAGATGTGGGGGAGGAAGGACAGTTGGGAGTCGAACCTGACACCAAGCTTTCGCATGGGTTCGGAGAGTTTTAGGGGCAGGCTGAGAAGGTGAAGTAGGTGAGAGCCATGCGAATGAAGACGTTGACGAGAGCCAAAGAAAATGGCTTCCATCTGCAGGTAGTTCACGCTTTTCCAGCTCCTGATGTCTGACAGCACCTTTCACATCGGGAGGACGTTCCAAATAGAGTAGGGCGAGGATAGGGGTGATAGGGACACGGAGACTGATGCGGGAGAGTACATGGGCTGGATGATCTGCAGCCTATTGAGGGAGGAGTTGGGGAAGCTAACAAGCAAGAGATTTGCATGGACAAACCTGGATGTTATAAATGTGTTTATGAGGGTTTCGGTGGACGATGGTGTGAGACAGTGGTGGAGTCGGGCGATGATGTAAAGATGGGGGAAGGCAGAGCAGATCATAGATGTGGGTTAGAAAGGATACTTGAAGGTCAATCAAGATGCCAAGGTTCCGGATTGGCCTAGTGAGATGGAATATGCATACATGGAAGATAATGCTATCAGCACCTGACGTGTGGAGACACTGACAGGAGCCAATCAGGAGGGCCTCGATCTTGTTGACATTTAACTGAAGAAAGTTAGCTCTTCATAGTATCATAGAATTTTACAGCACAAAAGGGAGCCATTCAGCCCATCTTGTCTGTGCTGGCTCTTTGAAAAGAGCTATCCCATTCCCCGTCTTTCCCCATAACCCCGCAAACCTCCCCAAATAACCATCCACCTCACTTTTAAAAGTTGTTATCGAATTAGCCTCTACCCACCCTTTCAAGCAATGGATTTCAGATTTGAACAACTTGCTGCGTGAAAAAAATTCTCCTCACCTCCCCTTAGGGACATGCTCCTGACATGATAGGCGCTCTATAAACATAACTTAGTTGTTTTGTTGTTGTTGCTTCTTTCAGAAACTATTTTAAACCTGTGACCTTGAGTCACTGACACACCCATTTGCAAAGTTTTTCTCTGTTTACCCTATCGAATCTCCTCATGATTTTGAAAATCTCTATTCAGTCTTCTCTGTGCTCCAATGAGAATAATTCTAGCCTCTCTAGCCTTACCACATAATCAAGATCTCTCATTCCTGGTACCATCCTGGTAAATCTCCTCTACACACTTTGCAATGCCTTAACACCCTTCCTAAAGTGTGGTGCCCAGAACTAAACACGGTACTCTAGCCGAGGTCTAACCAGCGTTTTATACAGGTTAATCATAACTTCTTGGCTTATGTACTCTATGCCCCTATTTATAAAGTCCAGTATCCCATATGCTTTTTTAACAGTCTTATCTACCTGTCTTGCCACCTTCAAAGATTTACCTACATGAACGCCCAGGTGTCTCGGTTCCTTCACCCCACCTTAAGAGTGTACTATCTAACCTATGTTGCCTCTCCTCTTCCTCCCAAAATATATCATCTCGCATTTCTCCATTTTAAACTTCATCTGCCGTGTGTCTATCCATTTTACCATTCTGCCTATGTCTGCTTGCAGTCGGCTACTATCCTCCTCACTGTTTATTACTTTTCCTAACTTTGTGTCATCTTCAAACTTGGAAGTGGTACTCCCTACACCCAAGTCCAGATCATTCATATATATACAGATATCCCCTGATTTATGACGTTTCTATTTACATGATTTCGATTTAACGAATGTAATTTTTTAACACCTTTTGTCAAAATGTTGTCAAAATAACGCATCTCAGGTTAAATAATGGGACCCCATGGGAAAACTCGTACCGATTTACAAACTTTCGATTTGCGTGATGTTTTTCGGGAACGCAACCCTGTCATAAATCGGGGGATAACTGTATTAAAAAGAACAGTGGTCCCAATACCGACTCCAAAGCAACATCACTACACACTTTTCTCCAGTCAGAAAAACAACTATTCACCATCACTCTCTGCTTTTTGTCTCTCAGCCAGTTCTGGATCCATGCTGCCACTGTTCTTTAATACCCTGGGACTCTATTTTCCTTTCAAGTCTTTTATGTGGCACTTTGTCGAATGCCTTTTGAAAGTCCATATAAAGTACATCAACTGCACTACCTTCAACCACCCTCTGTGTTACATCATCAAAAATCTCTATCAGATTTGTTAGAGAAGATTTGCCTTTAACATATCCTGGCTGACTGTCCTTTGTTAACCAATATTTTGCTAAGTGAAGATTTATTTTGTCTTAGATTATAGTTGCTAGAAGTTTCCCCGCTACTGATGTTAGGTTGACTGGCCTGTAGTTCCCAGGTTTGTCCTTCTGCCCCTTTTTGTACAGGGGAGCAACATTAACAATCTTCCAGTCCTCTGACACCACCCCTTTGTCCAAGGAAGATTAAAAGATTATGGCCAGAGCCTCTGCTATTTGAACCCGTACTTCCCTTAGTAACCTTGGATACATCCTGTCTGGACCGGGTGATTTATCTACCTTGAGTACTGTCAACCTTTTTAGTACTTCCTCTCTGTTTGTACATATCCTATCCAATTCCTCTACCCTCAATGGCTGCATCCTCTTCTTTTGTGAAGACAAATGCAAAGTACTCATTCAGTACATGAACCATGACCTCTGCCTCCACAATACGATTTCCAACTTGGTCTCTAATTAGCCCTACCCTTGACTAACCTTTTATTCTTTACTCTTATCCAGTAATTGATGTAATCTTGTCCCTTTCTGCCTTTTAGGAATGTATCATAAAATTCTACCGTTCATGTTAATGGGCATCTTGTCAATAGTAGCTGGAATTTGCTGCTTAATTCTTCCTGAAACAAGCTGCCATCCTTTTCCGGACAGGATTGAGCAGACACAGGCAATCAAATGGTAAGTCATTCAAAGTATTGTGTAGGCTGCCAGGCTCGTGCCATTTCAAACCCATTTCAAAAAAATGGCCAGTTTTTGTATTCAGAAGAACCTGAAATATTTTTAACTTCTATTACCGATGATTCTATCACCTTGCTTCTGGCTATCAATGATACTTATTATTTAAAATTATTTATATATCTAATTTCAACAGAGGCCAAGCTGCAACTGGATTTGGGATTTAGCCCCGAGACACGCACTCCATTAAACTTTTATATTACAAGATTGTGAGATTGATTTGGTTAAGGAATGGCCTTTGGCTCATCTGATCTCATCTCTCCAGAATACCCGCCCTCCCATACTTGAATCAAAGAATTAAGCTGCTTTTCAAATGAGTCCAGTGTCATGACTTTAATAACCTTTCCTGGCAACCTGTTCTAGCCATAAATTACAACAACAGCTTGCACTTATATAACACTGTCCACACAGGGTAGCATCTCAGCGAGCTTAACAGTGGTGGAGCCTGACTCCGAGCCAGGAGTGGGGGAGGGGGTATGGGTGGGGGGTAGATGGCTGTAATCACGGTCGAAGAAGAAGGTTTTCAGGCAGACTTGATAAAAGGGAGAGTGAGGGCCAGAGCAGGGATCAAGATAGGATGATCCAGTGTTTCGAGGTGTAGTGTGTGAAAGTGTGACTTCCGATGGTGGGGCGGAGGTTGCAAGAGACTAACAGGAGGCGGATGTCAGCTGAACGTCTACTAATACTGTAAGAAAATCATGTTGCTGAATCACAACTTTTAATGACCGCAGTGAGAACATGCTCCCGTTGAACAAACCCGTCCATCAAACTCTCTCATTGGGGCTTCCCATTCATTGATAGGTAGATGGTTCAATTGGAGTGCATGGCAGATTGATGGAGAGGGGTGGTTAAAATTGAAATTTAACTACACATTAAAATGGCTGTTAGATAGCTTCAGTATGGGGCGGTAACATTTCTGTGAATCTAATATAATCCAATGAATTACCATGAAAAAATCAATTAATCTATTTTAAGAGGAAGCTACATACACACATGGAGAGCAGGGATATGGGTAGGAGTAAAGGAGGGGTGGAGAGTCAAGTGGAGTATAAAACCAATTATGGCATAATTGGGCCAAATTGCCTGTTTCCGTGCTTTAAATTTGTTGTAAATCTATGTAAAATCGCCTGATAATGTAATTTTGTTTCTTTAAGCATCTGGCCATTTACCTTACTAAGCCTCAGACGAACACCCCCCTCTTTCCAGACATCTGAATCCCAGGCATACAAATGTGAAAACGCCATTCACCTGCAGTCTTCCATGTGTAGAGGACATCCTCAGCTAAGTCACATATCCAAGTAAGTTCTAATTCCTATTATTCCTGTATTTTAGTGGTTAGATTTCTTGGCTCACAAGTGAGAGACCTGGATTTGATTTGTGGCAGTGCAAAATGGTGGGCAACTTTCCTTATGCCTCTGTTTACCTAGCAACCAGTAGGAACCCAGTTATTGGTTGATTGGCAGATCACTTTTCTAGGGATAATAATTCCTTAAAAAATAATTGGTCACTTCAATCCATGATTGTTTGTATGTGGGACATTCCTGTGCACAATTGTCTGCTGTGTTTTGTTCACCAAATATAGAGTCAATTCACTTTACAGTATATTATGTAAAGTGCTTTGGGATGTCTTGAAAACTTGATAAAGCACTGTATCAAATGCAAAGATTATTATTATATTCCCTTCCTTGAGTGCAGAGATGTGGAAAAGGTAATTGCTGGGAAATTGAGTAAAATATCACCAAAACAATGCAGCATTAAAACAATGCAGCATTCATTCAGAGAGGTATGAGTATGCCGGGAGTATCTAGAGACAGCTATTTGTTGTATTAGATAATAAAATAGTGATGTTTAATTTAAATTCTATCATCTTTTATTGCCTGCTAATAGATTCTCATCAGAACAAGGAGACCCACAGTGCTTTGGAAAGGACTGGGGTACCAATCCTGGCCAGACCAAATCTGAGGTAATGGTCTGTGCGCTCTAGAAATGTAATTTTATTGTTGTTGTTGTGTGTCATCATGGTGCAGCAGTAACACTCTAGTCTGTGAGCCAGAAGTTCGGAATGTGGAATACCATAGTCTAAGATGACAAATCACATTCATTTGAATTTATTGTATTTTGCTTGTTTAGTTCTGTGCGGATTCATGACTGTCTAGCGCTTTGCGACGTCCTCTTGACGTGAAAGGTGCTATACTGATGTCATTTGTTGTTGTTTTTATCTTTTGTCTATCGCAAGTGAAAATGGAGATGAGCACTATCATCACCATTCCAGACAACAATGAGAAGCTGAAAAGTAACAATCCTGAACTTCAAGAAGATGTTTTGCAGAGTGATAAGAAATGCTAACAAAGTGAACGGTTTAAACATCAAACTAAATGAAAGTAAAAAGCTTTAAGATCTAATTGTATATACAATAGTATTCCAAATCATGTTGGTGTCCTTATCTGAAACAATGATTGTCCAGCGTCTTGGGACGTACTCCTGATGTGAAAGGCAATATTATATACACATGTAATGTTGTTTTTGTTGTTGTTGTTTCATACAGCAACAAATTATGCTTGTATAGCATCCATCATGTTGGAAATACAACAACAACAAAATTGCACTTATATAGCGCCTTTCACATCAGGAGGACGTCCCAAAGCTCTGAATAGTCAGATCGGGACCCGAGTGATGGTGGTGTGGGTGGGGGGGGGAGGGTCGGGGTAGGGGGAAGGGGAAGGAGAGTGGAAGAGGGGGAAGAGTTAATAGGGAAGCCAAAGGCGCGGTCGAAGAGGAAGGTCTTGAGACCGGCCTTGAAGGAGGAAAGGGAGGAAGCGAGGGGGAGGGGCTGCGGGATGGAGTTCCACAGTGTGGGAGCAGAGAGGCTGAGAGCCCGGCCCCCGATGAATGGGCGGTTAGGGCGGTGGACGGGGAGCAGGCCTGAGGCTGCTGAACGGAGGGTGTGGGGGAGGCTGATAGGGAGACAGTAGGTCGGTAGGTAGGTTCTCAAATGCCCTCTTTGCCAGGCTTCCCAGCTCCACCATGCACAAGATATAACTGATCCAAATCTCCACCACCCACATACTCAATTGACTCTGTACCACCATCACACCGGTTCCAGCCAGGCTCCAATGGCTCTTAATAATAATCCTAGCATTTGATATAGCGCTTTCCATGTCTTCTAGACGTCTCAAAGCGCTTCACAGAATGTACTGTAAATTAATATTTTTAAAAAAACTCTTCATTACCAAATGGATCGATTTCAAGATCCTCACACTCATTTTCAAATCCCTTCATGCCCTAGTACCTCAATATGTCTCTAACCTGCTTTCCCTCCAACCCACTACCCACTGCCTCCGCTCGACTGGCTCCAGCTTTCTCCATGTTCCTCATGCCATCCACAGAGGCGTTTTTGATGTTGGTGCAACGCACCGATGGGCCCCTCATATTGCGGGCCCCCAAAGTAATGTAAAAAGTCATCGTGATGGGAGGATTTGAGTGTGCTATGCTCTTGTCTTTTGTTAAATGCAGCGAAAACCAGAACTCTCCCCAGCCCAGTGGAGCAGGCGTAAAATACAAGTAAAATTTGAGTATACACAGTTTTCCCCCACGCGTATGCTCACTTTGCGCATGAGTGTGCATGCGCACTTATTAATCGAACGCGATTTTACCGAGTGCGCTGTTTTCCAGGAACGTAACCCCCACATTCGGCAAGGACGGGCCCCCTAAGAAAATTGTACTGAGCAGTTTGAAAATGCCTCTGGCCGTCCATTTCACTATTGGTGGTTGCACTTTTATCCACTACAGGCCAAAACCCTGAACACTTTTCCTCTATTCCTCCACCTTGCTCCTTCCTTCCCCATCTTCAGATCATACTTTTCAACTGTGCCTATGTCACCTCCCCAGCTCGGAGTCGTGCACCACTATTGCCAATTGCTCTGGTATGCTACCCTGCGTGAGCAGTGCTATATAAATGTATGTTGTTGATGAAAGTCATATACTGTATGTGCTAAAAAATTTATGTTCCACTATTTTTAATGTTTAATAAGTAAATCAATGCGTATAATATGTATAACATAAGAAATGTAGGTATAAACTGAGAAGGCTGCAGAGTTGCAGAAACCAGCCCGGTCTGTAAAACAGAACTGAGTGTAGCCAGTTTGGCATCAGTTGTAGTAGATTTGATAAGTGTGAAGGACGGAGAACAGAAAACATTTTCCGTGAAAGACATCAATATAGCTACTCTTTCCCTTCCCAAAGGTGGGAGGAGGTCATGGGTAAGCGAGGAGGCAGTCAAAACAGACCTGGGTAGTTGGGGAGGTGATTTACAATAAGATACTTTGAGCAAACAGGAATGTTTGAGAACACTCAGCAGGTCAGGCACCATCTATGGAGAAAGGAAAAGTGAGTCAACGTTTTGGGTCCACAGCCCTTCATCAGAACACAGGACCCAAAATGTGTAGAAATGCAAATCTTACATTCAAGCCTATCTGTATTAAATTCTGACTTGTTAGTACACATGGAAGTTTCTTGTAAGCACTGAACCATTGCAAGGTACCTTGAAAACAAATTGAACAAGTGCAGATAATATTCTGATGGGTTCTAACGAAGGGTCTTGAACCTGAAACGTTGACTCACTTTCCTTTCCCCATGGATGCTGAGTGTTCCCAACGATTTCTGTTTATGTTTCAGATTTCCAGCATCTGCAGTATTTTTGCGTTTTTGTTGGAACCAAACTTCGCTCCCCAATTACACCAGTCCTTGCCCGACATCACTGGCAAACTATCTCAGAGCGGATCGATTTCAAGCTCCTCACTCTTGTGTTCAAATGCCTCCACTTCTCTGCACCCCTCTACTGCTCTGACCTCCTCTCTCCTCACAACAGTACCCGTTACCTTCGCTCTGATGGGTTTGGCCTCCTCCTTGTCCCCCGAATCCTTCATTCCACGGTCCGCAGCTGTGGACCGTGGAATGAAGGAGGTTCCAGTTCCAGAGCCTCAGGGAGCCACTACTCCCTGAGGCTCTGGAACTCCCTCCCTCATTCCCTTCGCCTCGCCTCATCCTTTCCTATTTTCAGGTCGCGCCTAAAGACTTTTCTTTTCGTCCGTGCTTTTAGTCACATTTTTCCTCCTCCCCATAGCTCAATCCCGGGATTCACTTTGTGAAGTGCTCTGAGATGCCGTCTGGCATGTTGTTGTTAGGAATGTTTGAGAACCGCTCTGCTGGTCAAGATAAAGTAAGGGCTAATGAAAAACAGAGCAAGGATCACCAAGAATCAGGAGACACCTGGATGACCAATGAGGGAATAATCACATGTGAAAAGGTTTTGTATTTTAGAGTAAGCGAGGCTGGTGGAGAAGTATAAAGATAGGAGGGAAAGAGTGGCTCAATACAAGAGTTGGAGAAAATCTCAAGGTGGAAGCCGAGATTTTCAGCTCGCCACCATTGTCCAGAACTACTGGAATGGGTAGTATGGGTAGTTGTTCTGTTTTACAGGCAGTGAAGGGTCAGCAAGCGCCTGGTCTTACGCTCAGTGAATATACCAAACAAAGCACGAGAATATACTAAACAAAGCTGGTGTATGCTGTACATCCTGAAGTAGACAGGGTTGTTATCTGTGTCTGAAGGATTCAATGTTAAGGGCTGTAAGTTATTCTGTAATAAGTATGTAACTGTCTGTGCTTTAATAAAATAAGTTGCACCATGTATGATTGTCTGATTATTTGTTTCGAACCTCGGGGATCGGAAATCCCAACAATCTGGAGTTGGGAATTCAATGGAATTTTTCCCGTGGATGTAATTCGATGAATGAGTAGTGTGGTGATGGTGTGAATGAATATTGTAAAGGTATTTTTTTACTTGATTCATTTTAGTTTTTGGTGAATATAGGTATAAAATATTTCTGGGAGATAGAATTGCTTGGATGAGAGCCATAATCGGGTAGTTCTTGGTTACATATAAAAGGAGTTTGTTTGTGTCACATGTTTTTCTCATTCATTACTAAATGTTTTAGGTGTCAGTTTGTTTGAGACGGTTGCAATCTTTGTTATGATTCAGAATTCAGGTTCAAACCCAATGTTAGGACGGACTGTATGCTGACACTCCAGTGTAGTGCTGCATTTTTCGAAGTGTCACCCTACAGATGAGATGTTGAAACGAGGTCTCACCTGACTGTTCAGATGGATGTTAAAGGTGCCATGACTCATCTCGGAAAGAGAAGACCTTCTCCCTGTCTCCTAACCAACAATCCCCCTGATAAAATTGATTGTTCACTTCATGCAGTTTGTAGGGCATTGCAGTGTGCATTTTGACTGCCACATTCACCTATAAATATGCATTCACTAAACTTTACAAGACATTTCTGTGAAGTGCTTTGAGTCGTTTTAAGTATGTGATGAGTAGTTATATAAAATGTGGGTATTCTTATGTTCTCAACAACAAGAAATCCCACAATATTATCCTTTGGTGAATATTAATTTCCATTAAATTTTATTTTTTGCATTCATAATTCATGTTACATTACATTCAATTTAAATCTAAATTAAATTTAAATCATACATAATTTAAAGCCTGCTGAGCAGGATGAGTAGATAGGTTGATAGGGGTCTAGAAGGTCACAGTTATAGGCAAGGCCATGGAGGGCCTTGAAAGTGAGGATAAGGATTTGGAATTCTATCTTCTGAGGGGTGGGGAGCCAGTAGAGCCGGACGATGATGAGGGTCACTGGGCCTGGTGCGGGAGAGGAAATGAACTGCAGAGTTCTGGATGATCTGCAGCTTCTGGAGAGAATAGTTTGGGAGGCCAACAAGGAGGGAGTTTCCACAGTCGAACCTCAAGGTGATGAATAAGGTATGAGGGTTTTGGTGGCCTGAGGGGTAAGGTAGAGGCAGAGGAGTCAGGTAACAATGCGGAGGTAGGGGAAGGCAAAGTGGATCATGGCACA
Organism: Hydrolagus colliei; assembly: GCA_035084275.1. Lineage (NCBI taxonomy): Eukaryota > Metazoa > Chordata > Chondrichthyes > Chimaeriformes > Chimaeridae > Hydrolagus > Hydrolagus colliei. The sequence goes on along the minus strand of CM068742.1, from coordinate 1,300,714 downwards.
GGTATGGGGAGAAAGTACAGTTGAGGTTCAAACAAGATGCTCAGGTTCCTGATTGGTTTGGTGAGATGGAGTATGCAATCTCCATCTTGATGCTTGATGCTGCCAGTGCCAGAGGAGTGGAGGTGCTGGTGTGAACCAATAACAGGAATCTCAGTCTTTCCGACATCAGCAGCAGAAAGCTGAATCTCATCCAGGATTTGATGCCTCGCAAATAGTCTGTCAGGACATCAGTTGGTCCTGGAATTGTGGGGGTCGGCAGATTGATAAGAGTTGGTTGTACATGTGGAAGTTGACCATATGTTCTCTGATTGGAATGGAGGGATGACTTTGCAATAGTTTATGAAAGTTTATTCTGCATCTGACTGTGTTTGTCATATTGTACTTTGCCCTAAAGTGCAACTGAAAACAAATAGTAAATACTAGAGAATGTTAACGCTAATCAATATGTTATCAAATGCTAGTGGTTTAAATGGAATGACATGCTACAGTGAGTTCAACAGTGTCTTTTCTTTTAAAATCTGGGTTTTAATTCAAACCTGACTGATTAAATGAAACTAAACAAAAAACAGAATTAAATTAAAATGTATTTTCTTTAGAAATTGTGTGGAACAACAATTGAGCTGAGTTTGATCAATGTAAATCCTATAACTGGGCATTTTGAGGTCAATTGAATTGATTGACACTAAGGCAATGAGGGCTGCGCTGTTGAGGTTTATGCTGGGACTCTACATATTCTTCTTTTTAGACAAATTGTAGATAAACCTACAGACTTTAGAGATTGACCAGATCTGGAATTCAGGAAATAAAACACATTTTCTACCAGATGTCAGCAAATTTACCAACATAAACTTTGCTAAACTAGCAAGAAAAGCATCAATGGGAACGTACAGTAAAATATAATTGCTAACCTAAAGTTGATTGCTAAACCCTATCAATATCCACAATTTTGTTGCAGGAAACTTTATAGATTCTCCTTAATAATTTGAAGAAAACTTTCTAAAGCACCCTGAGACAATTTGATATGACAAGGCTCTACCTCAAATGAAAATAATATTTATTATTGGATAGACCTTTACCCTTTTTTTTAGAATAAGATTATATAGGATTGGAATTTATTTAATATAATTCTTGTACATTGAACTATTTAATAGTGTTTGTGGGGCCCGGCAATGCACAAAGCAGAGTTTATTTGAAACACAAATCACATTTCACAATAAATACTGAAAAGCGCTTTCAGATATTTCAAACTATATATAGTATATGCAATTTATTTCTATTCCACTAACGTGTGAGTTTCTTATAATCACATTTAGCAAGATTGAAAACAAGAGGAGAGACGATTCGACAAAATCAAAAATATTTGTTTGATGGTTTCCACGTTGGGTTTACGAAGTTTGCAGATGGTCTGGGGAAGGGAACAGCAAGGGAATCACAGCATCATCGAGATTGGAAAACAGAAGGAAGCCATTTGTACCACTGAGTTTGTGCTCGTTCCAACTTAGATCACTGAAGCCAATCAGTGACATTTGATTTCTCCATACACACTTGCATCCTTTACTCTTTATTTAATCGATCCCTTTTGATTGTTCTGGTTTCACAGACTGAGAGAAGTAAGAGGTTCAGCTTGATGTTTAAGGTTGTCACGGAATCATTTTCAGGTAGATATTGAGACACCTCCACAGCCAAGTTGCAGTGAACTTGAAATCTGTGGAGGTTTTGATCAAGGTCAAAAGTATATTTTACAACAGGTTTAATATCCCACTCGAATGGACATTTGTATGGGTCAAGTCACAACACTCAGCTGCTGACGGAGGCTGGAATTTACCACAGGCAACAACAATTGCACTTGTATAGCACCTTTCACGTCAGGAGGACATCACAAGTTGCTGGACAATCATAGTTTCAGGCAGGAGAGAGAAGAGAAGTGTAGCGTCAGCTGCTGTCATACACTTACTAGTACAATTAATATAATACAAAATTACATTTGGAGAGGAGCCTTTCACACAGGGAGAATGGCAGAGATTTCAATCCAAGGAGGTGTTTGGAATAAGGGAGGGTAGAGGGTAGGAAGGTGGCAGCAGGCATGGTCGAAGAGGAGAGTCATGAGATGTGCCTTGAAGGAGGCAAGCGGGAAGGCAAAGAGGCTAAAGGCCCAATCGCCAATGGTGGAGCAGGCTGGGCAGGGGATTTGGAGTCTGCTGAGCAGAGGGTGCGGACAGGTTGCATTGGAGTTAGCAGTTTACAAAGATAGAAAGGAGCTTGGCCATGATAGGCCTTGAAGGGGAAGACGAGGAGCACAGAACATGGTGGGGCAAGGGCCGGAGGAGAAGCCATTAATGGGGACAAAGTGGAAACAGTGTAAGAGATTCGAATCAGGCACAGGCAGGTACGTGAAAGTTGAGCTGAGAGGACAGGTAGTGGAGGATAGAATGGTCAACAGTGTCGAAGACAGCAGAGAGGTCGAGGAGGACAAGGAGGCTGAGAGAGCTCTTATCACAGATGAACAGAATGTCTTTTGTTACTTTGAACAGGGGGCAGCACGGTTATCTGATTATAGTTTATACAGGGAATGGAGGAAGAGGAAGGAGCGAAACTGAGATGCGACAACTAGTTCCAGGGCCTTAGAGTGGAAAGTTTGGAGATGGGATGATAGTTGCAGAGGAGGGTTGGGTCGAGGGAAGCTTTTTGATGAACAGGGTGATGGCACCTGTTTAAGAGGGGTGGAAACAGTGCCAGTGGTTAAGAAGCAATTAATGATTTAGATTAAAAGAGGGTCCAGGGGATGGAGCTGGGAGTTAAGGAGAGGTTTGGGGGATGGGGTGAGCAGAGCAGATTATGGGCTTCATTTTGAAATGATAGAGATGGCGGTAGAGGGGGAGACATGGTCAAAGGTGTGTAAGAAGGGGTGGGTAAGGACTGGGATGTGACAGGGAGGTGGGGATCAATCAATCAATCAATCAAAACTTACCTTTACATAGCACATTTCACATCGAGTGGACATCCCAAGGCACTGTACAGTCAGCGCAGGGACAAGAGCAGGGGGGTGGGGTCGGAGCAGGATGAAGAAGAGTAGGAACATTGACTGTATATTTGTGGGCAAAACACGGCAGCCAAATTGCGCACAGCCGTGTCCCACAAACAGTCGCGAAAATGGGGCCAGGAGAAAGGAGGAAAAGAGAGTAAGGCGGGAGAGGGAGGGAAAGGTGAGTGGGGGGCAAGATTAGGGAGAAAGGGGGGCAAGAGGGAAGAAGAAGGGAAGGGGAAAAGGGGAGAGAGAAAGTGAGGAAAGGGAGTGAGGGAAGAAGAAGAAGAAGAAGAGGCAGGGGGAAAGGCCAGGGGGCAATGGGGGGGGGGAATTAAACAACAACAATAAACAATAAAATCAACAACAATAAACAACAAAAGCAATAATATGCGGGATGGGGTAGATGGAGAGAGGTAGCTGAGCATGTTCACAGCCTAGAGAATGGGCATTGGTGCAGAAGCAAGCTAAACCAATGGACTTTGAGACGCTGCCAATGTCACTCTGAATGTGTGGCCACCGATTGTGGAATAGAGGATACATGGGACAAACAGGAGGCCACAACCAGGGAAACAGAGGAGTGAGCAGGTCTGATAAGTAGGGAGCAAGCATTCCAGCCTGAATTTGAAAAGAAGTGTCTTGAGGATCATGAAATCGATCTGTTTGGTGATAGGAAGCTAGTGGAACTTGGCTAGAACAACAACAACTTTGATTTTTATAGCGCCCTCCACGCCAGACGGCGTCTCAGAGCGCTTCACGGTAACGGATCACGGGGCCGAGCCAGGGGCAGGGGGAGAAAGGAGGTGAGAGCCGTGTGATTGAAGACGTTGACGAGAGCCAAAGAGTATGGCTTCTGTCTTTTCAACATTCAGCTGCAGGAAGTTGGCGCTCATCCAGCTCCTGATGTCTGACAGGCAGGCTGATGGAACATCAGGGGACTGGGAGTCGCAAAGTGAGGTGGAGAAATAGAGTTGGGTGTCATTCGCATACATGTGGAAGCGTACCCCATGTCTGTGGATGACATCCCAAGAGGGACCATGTTGATGAGGAAGAGGAGGGGGCCAAGGATGGATCACAGGTAACCGGGTGAGAGCGGGAATTGGTGTCATTGAGGTTCAGAGGTTAGTATGTGTGAGTTTGCGGGTGGTTGTTTTGGATTAGCTGGATTTTGTGGATATGGAATTGGGGTGACCAGTGAGGAGGGCATTTAAATAGTCGAGGCAGAGGGTGCTGAACACATGGACGAATGCTTTGGCTGCGTTTAGGGTAAGTCCGTTTCAAAACCTTCCAGTGAGACTGACAAGGTGCCCTACTTGAATGAGATGTTAAACTAATATCTAATTGACCTATTCAGTTGAGGACCCCATGGCACTTTTTTTAAAAAAACACACAGATATTTTGAGTACTGATCCTCCAGATAAAATTGCTGATTCACTTCATGGCTGTTTGCGAGTAAATTATAGCATTATGCAGTAAATCCTTTGGAGTACTTTTGTGACATTTCAATGACACAATAAGATGCTGTATCAAATGCAATGATTAATAATATTAATAAAATAACAATATTTTTTAATCAGTGCTTTTTCAGCACCATTCTAATATAAAGTTTATCCAATTTTTTTTTCAAGATCCACCTTTCAGCCTTTCTCCACCCACTCTCTGCAATTCCATCCCAGTGTCCTTTGACTTCTCCCCTGCCTCACCTATTTCGAGGTCCTTCTCATTTCCTTCCTCTGTGACAGCTCCTTTGAATTATCTTTCCCCCGCCCTCCCACCGCCACGGATTTTAACGTGTCTGTGAGCAGCATAAGTAAGAGTACTGTGTTTACCGTCCAGTAAAGTAACCCGGAGGAATCTTACAGAAATCCTATCTTTTAAATTGTGTAACAGTATCATTTCATTTCACAATATTTTAGTTACGATGCAAAATAGGCAATGAACAACATTAAAAATAATAATACAAGCATCGCCAAGGTATCTCTGTGTCCTTCTCTGTATCTGTGTATGTCTCTGTGTGTATCTGTCTCTGTCTGCATGTGTCTCTGTATTTGTCTCTGTCTTTCTCTCTGTGTGTATCTCTGTTCTGTAAGCAATCCCAGAATTCTTGATTGCCTTAACTTGACTGAAATTTGTTTACTTCACAAAGGCTGACTATATACGCAAATAGATGAAAGCCAAGGACAAATGGAAGAACAAGGAACAAAGGTTTTCTTCACCGTGTCAGATAAAGTTTGTCTGCAACAACACATTGAACAGACATGATGTGATCAAAAAAGGTACAAAGAACCAATGAGTTTGGGAGTTTGGGAGTAGCCGACCTCATTCAACCTCAAGGAAACAAGTTAACAAATCCATTGCTCCATCAAAGTCACTGTAGTAATAATAACAATCCTTACATTTGAAATAGTCTTTGAGACGTCTCAAAGTGCTTCATATTGTAAAGTGCTTCACACATCATATCCTACATGACTGGATATCATGTATTTGCAAAATGTGGCAGCCAATTGAGTACAGCAATGTCCCACAAACAGTCATGGATTGAATGACCATTTTTTTTAAAGGATTTATTACCCCTGGAAAAGCGATTTGCCAATCCGCTAACAACTGATACACAGAGGCAAGTGGAGTCAGGAAACTTTCCCAATGTTTTCCCGGCCGGGAAATCAAACCTAACCACTGAGCCACAGGACTCAACAATTGCTCCGATTAATTCATTACCAATGAACCACATTAACATGTCATAAGCATTCATTTGATTATTTAAAACATGTAATCTTGAAATCTATAATCTTGCTGATTCAAGTTTACTGATTAAAGCAAGTTATGTCAAACTTCATTATCAAATCCCTCCACTCCTGCACCCTGCACCCCCCTAACTTTCCGACCTCCTCTCTCCTCAAACTAGCACCCATTGCCTTCTCCCCACCAGATCTGGCTTTTTCCTTGTCTCCTGAATCCTCTGCTCCACCATCGACAGCTATGCCTTCAGTTACTACGCCCCAAGGCTCTGGAACTCCCTTCCTCACTCCCTTCGCCTTGCCCCCTCTCTTCCCAGTTTCAGGTGACAGCTAAAGACCTTTCTCTTCGACCACGCCTTTGGTCACCTTTCTCTCCCTGCTCCTGGCTCGGGCCTGGGATCCGTTATCGTGAAACGCTCTGAGACGCCGTCCGGCGTGGAGGGCGCTATATAAATCGAAGTTGTTATGTACTGCATCTCTTTCTCTCAATGTATCTGTATCTCTCCATCTCGCTTCTTATTTTTTCACACTTTAAATGGACACAGAAGTAAAATAATAATTTTTGCCTTTGATATAGCACTGTATCATGGCTGACACTTGACTGACATTTTGAATACTGAATACAGTATATTCTGTGAAGCGCTTTGAGACATTTCAAAGACGTGATAAGGCGTTTTATTAAATGCCAGCATTATTTTAGCAGCAAGATATGATCAATTGTGTTGTGGAAAATTTATGATACTTTCTATCATAGTTCAGTCCTTGTAAATTATGGTTTAATAAACCTACACGGGAATTCAGGGTGCAAAAGCAGAGTGAAGCAAAGTCACAGAGTCTGACAGCAGTGTTGTTAACCTGAGACTATGAAAAAGTAGTAGCCACAGATTATCACAAAACAAAACAGATTGCAGGGTGTGTAGGAGGTGTAAGTTTGTAATGTTTACGACTCTCAAATTGTTTACCACAATCATAATAGACGCGCTAATACCATTGTCAACAAGAATTTACTTTTGTTTCAATTCAACCATTCAATTATTCCGATTCCAGGAACTATTCAGGACTTTGGTAATTTTTCAATGTTGTACAGTTAATTCTTGGGACGTCCTCCCAGCCGTGAAGAGCGCTCTATAAATGTAATTTTGTTGTTTGTTGTTGTTGTTGATGGCCAATTTATGCAAGAGTCCAAGTGACACATTGAATAGTATAATAATAAATAATCCTTACATTGGAATTAGCACTTTATCATGTTCTTGCAATGTCTCAAGTGCTTCTCAAGAATGACTGTTAAATTCCTGTGGAGTATTGATTAGAGTACTCACCTTGCAAGAGAATTGAGCACAAAAACTGGCATATTATCAGGTATTCCTTCCTGCAGTGAATTTATAATTCAGTAGTTTCTATTATTAATACCACTTCATCAATGAATCAACCATCGCAATCTTGTTTTTTTTTCCCTCATACATTAATCAAGTTTTACTTAATTAATTCCACACATTCTCAGCCTTCACATATTTCGCATTCTCAGCCTTCACAATATTTCAGTTTTCAGCCATTCTAGATGCTCCCACTTCAATCTTTGCTCTTTATCTATTTCTCCAGCCCAGCCTAGAAATAAAACAGCTCGTGCCTTTCTTGACCTCCTTGATGTTAATCTGCTCACCATCACTCAAAATTAAAAGGGTAATAATCATTTCAATTTTTTTTTAAAAATACTAATTTGTTCCTTTAACCTACGACCGTTTGTGGGATACTGGCTGCTGCATTTTCCGCGCAACATGTAAAATCAATTCACTTTACAATATATTCAAACAATATCTTCTCCCTTCCCTGCCCAGTCACCTATGGTATCTCTAGACTCCTTCCTTGGAACCATCCTCTTCCTCATCCATCTGGTCCATCTTGGGAATGTCATCCCGACAAGAAAGGGATGACATGTCCCGTTCTATAAATGTAGAAATACTCTATAAATGTAATTTTGTGGTTGATGTTATCCGCAGGCATGGAGTAAATTTCCACATGTACAAATGTTCTTCTCCTCCCACAGCTGGGACTCCAGGTCAGATGATATGCTGTTGGCTTGTCTGGCAGACATCAGTACTGTATCTTGATTACTGCAAACATGTCGCAGTAAATGTCAAGACAGAAGTCATACTCTGTCTTGACATTTGCATTTTCTATCCTGTGGTTCAGCGCTGATCAACCTCCCTGGCCTTTCCTATAGACTCCCTGAAATGGTGCACAACCTAGACATCAGGTTCAACCCACAGTTCACACATCTGATCTCTGACCAGTACCACCTCAATGGCTTTGCACCCTGCTCTTTTCAATTTCATTTGGTGCTCCCACTTCCAGTGGCTCACTCATACTGTTCAAATCAAACAATTTTTTTTGTTCAACCGTACGTCTGACAAATCCATCACCTTGCTTAATAGAATCCAAACTAAGATGAGATTTCCATGGACTCCACCTACACGTGGAAATCCCAGAGACAGATAGATTGGAGACTCCACATGTACCTTGGAGTACTGCTGGCGTCTAACCAGCTAAAACTGTGTAGCTTGCCATTAATATTGCTGTTTGGCTGCTTGACATCCTCCCGACGTGAAAGGCGCTCTATAAATGGAGTTGTGTTGTTTGTTGTTGTTGTCCAGCTAGGACCACCTGCTGTTGGTAACTGCTGACCTTTACAGGGCACAGTTAAATGGTGAATCTTGCCCCACCTCTCTTATATTTCCCTGTTTATGGGGGACGTGGACAGATTTACAACACATGCAATAAGAAAATAAGAAGTAGAGCAGGAGTAGGCCATCCGGCCCTTCGAGCCTGCCCCGCCATTCAATCATGGCTGATATTCCATTCTAACCAGCTACCTGTTTTATCTCCATACCCCCTAATCCCTTTGTGAATGAGAAATCTATCTCAGCCTTGAAAATGTTCAAGTACTGAGCATCAACAACTCTTTGGGGTAAAGAATTCCATACATTCACCACCCTCTGAGTGATGAAGATTTTTCTCAACTCAGTGCAAAAGAGCTGACCCCTAACTTTAAGACTGTGACCCCTGGTTTTAGTTTCTCCAACCAGGGCAAACAATCTCCCACTATCTACTTTGTTGTGCCCCTTAATAATCTTATAGGTTTCTATAAGATCCCCTCTAATTCTTCTATATTCCAGAGAATATAGTCAAATTAGTCAACCTATCATCATAACTCATCCCACTCATTCCAGGTACTAACCTGGCAAACCTACGCTGCACTCCCTCCAAGGCAAATACATCCTTCCTTAAATAAGGAGACCAAAAGTGTACACAGTATTCCAGGTGCGGTCTCACCAAGGCCCTATACAGTTGCAGTCTTACCAGGGCCCTATACAGTTGCAGAAAGACTTCCCTACTCTTATACTCTAACCCTTTTATAATGAAAGCTAACATACCGTTAGCCTTCCTAATTGCCTGCTGTACTTGCACACTAATTTTCTGTGTGTCCTTCTAGACACTAACACTTTCCAATCTCTCCCCCTCTAAAAAAATAACCCGCTCTCCTGTTTTTGCCACCTAGGTGGATGACTTTGCACTTCCCTACATTATACTTCATCTGCTATGTACCTGCCCACTCACCTAACCTATCTGTATTGTTTTTTAATGTTATCCTTGGTGTTAACGCTTCCTCCTAGTTTTGTGTCATCAGCAAATTTGGGTATACTAAGCTCGATGTCCTTATCTAGATCGTTGATGTGATTGGTAAATAGCTGAGGCCCAAGGACTGATCCTTGTGGCACTCCACTAGTCACATCCCGCCAACGTGAGAAGGACCTGTTTATCCCTACTCTTTGTTTCCTACCCGTTAACCATTCTCTAATCCATGTTAATATATTCCCCCCAATTTCGAGGGCCCCTATCTTTTGGATCAACCTTTTATGCGGCACCTTATCGAATGCCTTCTGGAAGTCCAAATAGACTACATCCACTGATTCACCCCTCTCTAGTTTACTCCAAATATCCTCAAAAATTTCTATGAGATTTGTCATACATGACTTTCCTTTTGTAAAGCCATGTTGACTTGGCCTAATTATATCGCGCTCCCCTAAATACCCCACTAAAACATCCTTAATCAAGGATTCTACCATTTTTCCTATCACTGATGTCAGACTAACTGGTCTATAGTTCCCCATCCTTTCCTTTCCACCCTTTTTAAACAGTGGTGCGACATTTGCGATCTTCAATCCATTTAGGGCCTCCGTCATATCATTATCCCCCATTACAACTTCTCCCGTCTTTGCCTGAAGTGGACCTACATTTACTCTCACTAGCCCTTTCCTCTTAATGTATTTGTAAAAACTTTTGCAATCTGAATTAATGTTCCTAGCTAGCTTGCCCTCAAACACCATTTTCTCACTCATAATGAGCTATTTAGTTATTTTTTGCTGGTTTTTAAAACTCTCCCATTCCTCAGATCTGCTGCTTTTCTTGGCAGTTTTATAGGCTTTTTCTTTTAATTTTATATTTTCCCTAACTACTCTAGTTATTGCTTTCCCTGCAGTACTCTTATTCCTCAAGGGAATATGCGACCTCTTTGAATTCTGTACTAAATCCTTAAACATGTTGGTCTACCATTCTACCTCCTAATCTGATTTTCCAGTTTATTTTACCCAAATCTTTCCTCATACCTACAAATTAGCCTTGTTTAAATTCAAAATACTTGCCTGTGCACACATTTGTGGGATGTTTACCCTGCATGGGGGGGCGGGGGGAGCGACTGCTGGTGCCGATGGAGGAATGAACCAGGGAGTCACGGAGGGAACGGTCCCTTCGGGATTGCTGAGGGGAGGGAAATATATGCTTTGTGGTGGAGTCATTGCTGGAGGTGACGGAAACGGCGGAGAGTCACCCTTTGGGTAATTGATATCACATGTCAAGCATCCCCCTCAATTACACCCCCAAAACACCATAACATTAACCACCACACAACACAGTGCAAACCCCCATGTTATTGTCAGAACAACCTTGCCACTTGTATTGAGGCAGCCGCCCAGCACTGCAGCCAATCAACAGCTAGTGCCGAGTTGGAGTACAGCATGGTATCTTTGTCCTGATCAGTGAGGAGCTGATACTGGGGACAGTGAGAAAACACCAACCAAGAGGCTGGGTGAGTAGTAGGGGAGGGAGGGAGGGAGGGAGTGTGAGAGAGAGGCAATGAGTGGGAGAGGGAATGTGTGAATGAGAGAGGAAACTTGAGCAATTCGTTGAGTGCAAAACACGAGGAGCGGGGAATTGGTTGGCTGGTGAGTGTAATACTACTTTAATAATAATAATTAAGTGACCAGGTGGCGGATAAAACAGTCTTCTGCAACAACAAACCCTTTCTGAATCTGCACTGTTTCTCTCATTTCACTGGGGCATTGTTAATGGGACCAATACAATTCCGCAATTGAATAACACTGAACAGAAGGCAAAAACACTGCAGATGCTGAAAACAAGAACAAGAGTTCTTGCTTTTGTTAACGTTGGGTGACCATGAATGTTAGTAGATGTTAGTTTTTCATTATATAATTTTCCTGCTTGTCGCTTCAGCACTATCTGTGTATTGCAGGGATTATTATTGTTCTTGATTATCCTCTGTTGATTGTTATGTGTTACATTTACTTTAACGCAGAATCAATGCCTTGTGCTCCTCATGTGGTAAACTTTCTGTCCTCCGTCAGCATTTCAGTTTAGCAGCAAAATTCCTTTCCCAGTTTACCCTTTAATATTGTCAGTTTGCCAACATGTCTTGCAGCTGGTCATTTTATTTTGAAGGCAATAAAAAAACACACCACACTCACACACACACTAGAAATATATTTTGATCGTGTTTTAGTTAACCTAAAAGACTTTTAACTCAAGCAGTGTGAGGTGGAACTGGGTGAGAATTCTGATAGGGGCACCATATTAAACGAAAGGATTATTATTATTAGTGGAGCGCCTGGGGCTCAGTGGTTAGAGCACTTGTCTTGCAAGCTGGGGAGACAAAGCTGGGGAGACCTGTGTTCGAATCCAGGCAGGTCAAGGCGAAACCTTGGGCAAGTTTCCTTACTCCACACACCCTCCCCCAAAAAAACCACAATAATAAAATTGGTCATTTCAATCCACGATTGTTTGTGGGACGTTGCTGTGCGCAATTGGCTGCCACGATTCACCCACAAACATACAGTCAATTCACTTTACAGTATATTCTGTGAAGCGCTTTGGGACGTCGATAAGATGTGAAAAGCGCTATATCAAATGCAAGGATTATGATTATTATCATTACTAAAGGAGAAACAAAACCAGCGAGAGGCTAGACAAAAGGTCACATTACCGAGGCAGTAGGTGTTGATTTGGTGTTAGGTATTAAGGAGTGTACGCAAGAGTCTAAAGATGTGAAGTTACTTCACAGAATCAGAATTTTTCAGCACAATAGGAGGCCATTCGGCCCATCGAGTTTGGCCGGCTCTTTGAAAAGAGTTATTTAAAAAGCTACTTCTTTACCTATTTACTGTACCCTGAAATTGTTAATGATAAAAATAGATTGAGGGGAAAATAAACTGAAAACAAGGCAAAGGAAACAAATAAATAGGACTGTGGAAACGGCTTGAAGCCAGTAAGTGAGTGGGGTGGGGGTGTGTGTGTGGTGGGAACAATAACCCCAAAATAAGGCCAGGAAAGGATTAGAGCAAGGGTCAGAATACAAATAACGATCAAGATAACATAAATACTATATGTTCTGCAATACTATATTCAGAATTCTGCAGCTCGTGTTCTCTCCTGTACCAGGCTTTGCGATCACATCACTCTCACCTTCGCCCGTCTCCACTGTCTCCCCATCTCCCAGAGGATCCAATTCAAGATCCTTGTCCTCACTTTCAAGGCCATTCACGGCCTGGCCCCCGCCTGTCTCTCTGACCTACTGTCTCCCTATCAGCCTGTGCCCACACCCTCCGTTCAGCAGCCTCAGGCCTGCTCCGCGTCCACCCCCCCTAACCCCCCAACCATCAGTGGCCGGGCTCTCAGCCTCTCTGTGGGACTCCATCCCGCAGCCCCTCCCCCTCCCCCTTTCCTCCTTCAAGGCCTTCAAGGCCGGTCTCAAGACCTTCCTCTTCGACCGCGCCTTCAGCTCCTCCACTAACTCCTCCCCCTCTCCCAGTCTCCTTCCCCCTACCCTGACCCTCCCCCTCCCCCCAACCCCCCAACCCCCCCTGGCTCGGGTCCCGACCTGACTGTTCAGCGCTTTGGGACGTCCTCCCGACATGAAAGGCGCTATATAAGTGCATTTTTGTTGTTGTTATTTTAATTCTTTATTATTGTACATTTGGTTTTCAATCATCAGTTCTTCTTGAAACTTTTAATCATTTGTTGGAACATAACATGGTTAAATATATCATAAACAATCGTATTAAAATTTCCAAAATGTACAAAGGAGCCTTCAAATCCATTTTGTCAAGTAGCTCATGTTCATAACCTGCCAAAAAAAATTATGCCAAAAAGCACAGCTGTAGCCATGTCTCTGCTCATCCCAAGCAGTTAATGACCTTGAATATGTTTTTTTGTGAGAGTCACTGTATAATACAAGCTTTTCAGTACAATGCTGTGTTAATCTTTCCAAAGGACATTTTAATCACTTTTTTTTTCAAAAACACCTGATTTTTCTATTGTTATTAATTTCACATTCAATCTTTTTGTCTTGTTAGTTTTTTCAATTAATCCTTTCTGTCTCCTCTCTCTTTCAACTTGTCACATTCCCTGCTCATTAGCCTTTCTTTCCCTTATCTTTACCTTATATAAAGACAAAATACATAAAACAAAAACCGCGACATAAAAACTGAAAGCAAATAAACTTATTGATCATTTTGTTATTGCAAAAACTATTTTAGAATCCAATATTTGTATTAATAAAGCCCGCCAAAAGCTTATTTTCTTTATTTGAATACATTTTTTCATTTGACTGTTCTCTTTGCAGATCATCCATAAGATCACTCACTTTGACCTCTGCCTCTCTGACGAGAAAACATTCTGATGTTCATGTTCTCTAACTTCTGCCTCTCTCACTTTGACGTCTGCCTCAAATGTCTTTCTCCTTTCTTTTCCAAACATGGTTAACAAGGAGTAAGGGGATGGAACCAATTTGTTAGCCACCAAATGGGATCAGACTGTATCTGGTAATATATTCAATTATTCAGGACATTGGCTGACCTGTGTAATTGCCATGTCTCAGTATAGTTAACTCCACCCCATCAGTATACACCAACAATCAATCTCCAACTCACTAAACATAACATCAAATTATACCAATATTTAATTTCTGAACCATATTTCTAAACTCATGTGTGTTTATCTCACTTCAACATAACAGGCGCTAATGTAAGTGTTAATTTAAATTCGTGAACCTGCGGTGAATTAAGGAGTGACACAAATGTTGTACAAAAATGTACATGTTTATTAATTCAGATTATAGTTGTAATAGTTGTAAGAATTAAAAGAATACATCACGACAATGCTTATATATCAACACATAAATCATAAATTGACTTAAGTTGAACTAACCAAATACTGTACTGCAGAAGAGAAAGAGTAGCAATGTCCAATTTAATGTCCATTTTAATCCACGTACATCCATCAAAAGGTATCCAAGTATTGTTGTACGGTTTTCAGTTAAACACACTAATTACTGAATCTTGTACTACCCCACCATCAGCATTCGGGGCTTCAGCCACTATGCCTCCACCGTTTGGAACAACATCCCAGAGTCCCCTTGCTTCATCCCCTCTTTAAAGGCCTGCCTCAAGATAATGGCTCAAAATAACCCACCTTCGACCATGCCTTTGGTCACCTATCGTTTTATTTTCTATCAACCACGCTCCACCGTTCCACCCCTCCCCCCACCCATCCCCCAAACCCCAACCCCCACACTGTGGACCCCACCCACTGATTGGGCCCAGTCTCTGACTAGCCCAGCCGCTTGGGACATCCCACCAACATGAAAGGCACTGTAGAAATGTAATTTAAAAGTTGTTGAAGAAATGATGCTTTGAGTGATTTAGCCGCTCTTGCTAGTAATGGCTTATATGTTTCCCTCAGTGGAATCTTTGTGAAAGGAAACAGTCTTTGGCCCTTTTTTGCAGAACTACCAGATACAGAAGAAAAAAAAAGTTTCAGGGGAAAAGAACAGCAAAAATGAAACACTATGATGAAGCCACAGCTTTCCTTGGAGAATGGGGACCCTTCCAGAGAAGAATTTTCATTATGTTAAGTATAACCTTCATCCCAAACGGCTACGTGACTCTATCTATGGTGTTTCTGGCAGACACCCCCCAGCACCACTGCCGTCTGCCTGGCTCTCTGAACGGAACCACAGGAGAAGCCAATCTGAGTTCATTGCTGCCTGTAGAGGAGGTGGATGGTGAGATGATCTACAGTCGATGTAGAAGATACAAAACTCCTGTAACAGATGGTTTCAATGACACAAAACGTGAGACTGAGCCCTGTGTGGATGGCTGGGAGTACAGCACTGACAGGTACATCTCTACGATTGTCTCGCAGGTACATATTATCAATCTTTCGTATATTTACAGTAAAAGCCTGTTTATCCGGCACCCTCTGGACCTGGTCAATGCCAGTTAAAAGGCTGTACTAGTGGCAAGCCAAAATACCAATGCGAGGGGAAAAAAACAGCAGCGCCACCTTCAGGCACTAGTAGTAGCATTCCAAAATACCGATATGAGGGGAAAAAAATGCGCCACCACAATTGTGCCGGATAAGAATGGGGACTTTTATTTTAGGAGCTGGTTATATGGAAGTTATGGTTGATCGGGTCAAGGATAAACGGGCTTTCACTGTATATAGTTTTAGAAAATATTTTTTTTGTCCATCTCGATGTAGGCAAAGCTGGCAGGAGCAATATGTATTGCCTATCGCTGTTTGTCCCGACTGAGTGTCTTGTTGTCCACAGCTAGAGGTTGATAACAATAACAAAATTACATTTGTTTAGAGTCTTTCACGTGGGGGGTTGGGGGCAGTGGTGGGATGGGGGCACATGCCTCAAGGCTCTGGTTACCCAGAGTATATTAATTCAGACAGTTCAGACTTGGCCATTTTCCTATTGTTAGATGAAGTTAACAACTGTTTGCAATTTGAATTACGGTACACAAATGACTGGAAAGGATTCAAACCCATGACCTTTGGGTTACTCAGTATCACTTACTGGAATCACTCTGTGATGCCACCTGGTATGAACACCTCTATATAAATCCAAGTTATTGTTGACTTGGAAAGCTCTAAGGTCATATTACTGTATGTAATTGAAAGTAAACTAAACATATAACAAAACCTGAATGTTCATTTCAACATGTATCAGCGTTTATCTAAATTTTATAAACTTGCTTATGAAACAAATCACCAGTTTCTTTGCTCCAAAGCATTCTGAGATGCTACCCCGCATGAAAGATGCTATATAGATACAATTTTTATTGTTGTTGTCGTTGCTTCATATGAATAGATATTAACTTCTAATGCTTTTGATGCAATACTCTTAGTCCTAAGAATTGAACAACAACAAAATTATATTTATAGAGCACCTTTCACGGTGGGAGAACGTCCATCCCAAGGCCCTGAAACCCTATATTGGCATTTGATCCTGCAGGCAGAAGCAATATCTTTCAGATGAGGCATTAAACCAAGATCCCACCTGTCTATTTTCTGGTGGATTTAGTGGCAAAGTTTCTCTGATCATTTTATGATCCAAATTTAGAATTGTCAGTCAGTAGGGAACAGAGACTGACGACTGAGTTAAAATTGCAGCTCTTATTGATGTTGCCACAGTTGGTATACTGTATAAAGTTGTGGGTAACCTGCTTTCCCCAAAAAATATTGTACTGGAGAGAGATCAAAGAACCAAAAGGGAGTTTCTAGAACTTAGATGTAATTTAGATGTATAGGCTCAGTTGAACTTGTGCTCCTTAGAGGAAGGAAATTGGAGGAAGGGGACTTGATCCAGATTTTGTGGTGGGACATAGATTATATAGAAGTTCTATGCTATTATTGATTGTAGGGCGATATTCAAGTACTAGAAAGACCAAAGTCACAATACAGAATCTGTTTTGAATTATAGATTACAACAACAACTTGGATTTATATAGCGCCCTCCACGCTCCGGCGTCTCAGAGCGCTTCCCAATGGCGGCTCCTGGGGCCAAGTAAAGGGGAGGGGGAAAGAAGGTGATCGAAAGCGCGGTCAAAAGATTAAAGATTGTTGTAAATTATCTCACCTGGATTAGGCTCTGTATGCCTATTATCCCATCTCTATAAAGTTTCCTCTCTCCTCTGCCCCATTTTCTACTTTGCTTTCTTTGCTCTGCCTCCCCCCTCTCTGTTAGTCTTTAAAAACATCTCCCTCCCAACATGCCCCAGTGCTGATTAGGGTCCGCCGATATCGACATTTTCCGACATCGATATATCGGTTCGCCCATATTGACATATACCGATATATCGCATGACACGATATACCAATATTTGCAATATATTGATTTTTTTTTACATATCGAATTTTTCGATATATCGATATATTTTAGATTCCAATATCGGCATATCGATATGAAAATTATATCTGTTTACCTAGAACTAGGAACTTACTACCAGGTAAGGTCCGTCAATATGGAAAATTTCCGCTATTGATATATCGATGGGGTCATATCGATCTAAACCGATATATCGATATCTCCGGGTTCTTTGTACTGCGCATGTGTGCGCATTCGGGGTGTGCGCGCATTCCGGTGTGCATGCACATTCAGATGTGTACGCACATTCCGATATGTGCGCGCTTTCCGTGCTCTGGGCCCAGGAGGTTTGCAATGCCGGCGACAAGGTAAGTTGAAAAAGTTCGCTTTATACAGATACATACCGATATATCACCGGACACAATATACCGATATTTGCAATATCTCGACATTTTCTTTAATATTCCATTTTTTGATATATCGATTATTTGAATTTCCAATATTGGCATATCGATGTGAAAAATTATACCGATATAACCGATATATCGATATATCGCCGGACACTACTAGGTAAACTAGCAGTAAGTTGATTGGTGGATCACTTTTCCAAGGGTAATAATCCCTTTTAAAAAATAATGGTAATTTGGTCACTCAACCCATGACTGTTCTGGGAACACCGCTGTGCATAAATGCCTACCGTGTTTCACCCACAAAATATAGAGTCAATTCACTTTGCTGTATATTCTGTGAAGCGCTTTGAGACATCTTGAATACATGATAAGGCGCTATATCAAATGCAAAAATCATTATTATTTGAAAAAAGGAGTTTCTCCCAGTGTCCTGGCCAACAAATGGCCAAATTTTAAAAAATCATCATTTGACTCAAGGCTACTTGTGAGATACCATGCATAAATTGACTGACCCATTCGACTAAGTCATTGGATTTTGCAGCAAATCTTGTGAATCATTTTGAGATATCTTCCTGACATTAAAAGGCAGTGTATCATTCATTTCATTTCAGTTAATCAATTAACAAAGCGGAAATTGCATTTGTTTGGATTCAATTATTTTTTCTTTCTTTTGCAGTGGGATCTAGTCTGTGACAATAGCTGGAAAAGACCATTTGCCTCGTCCGTGTTTTTCCTAGGGGTTCTATGTGGTTCGATAATCTCAGGACAACTTTCAGACAGGTGCCACAGTGCTTTAAGGCTGTCCTTTTCTGACGCAACATAGCAGTTGTGTTGATTGAATTTTGAGGTATAACTCACAAAACCTTTTGGGTTCAAATTCCCATTTGAACCAGGGTGGGTGCAACAATAAAAAAAATCAGTAACATGTCAAAAACATACAGGAACAATTACATAGACAAAATTGATATAAATATGTGAGTTAGGATTGTGAAATATTTTTGAAATGTGTCGTGTCAATGATTGAAATGTAGTGGAATTTTTTTGCTATTCCCTAGGTATGGAAGAAAAGTTGTTCTTTTTGGAACCCTTGCAATGCAGACAATCTTCAGTTTAATTCAAGTGGCCTCTAACAGCTGGGAGATGTTCTGTGTAGTGTACTTTTTTATTGGCATTACTGACGTCTCTAATTATATCACGGCTTTTGTTCTTGGTGAGTTTGTTTGTGGTTTCCCTCTATTTCTGTTTTGTATGCCTAATGTATCCTTTTGACAGAATCTCACACAATTTACCTGGTTTGACAATTGATTCCATTCATAATACAGTAAAAGCCCGTTTATCCGGCACCCTCAGGACCTGGCCAATGCCAGTTAAACCACGTGCCGGATATTCGGGCGGCAAGCTGCCGAAAACATACCATATTAATAAATAATAACAGAATATTGTATGGATAGTGGGGATACTTACCAATAAAGCAATAAATACCAATTACAGTCTATAAACACACCACACAATCATAAAGCAAACTTCTACAATGGCGGACGTACTGTCTTAAAGCGGTATTGTGGATTTTTCCACTTTTTTTCTTTCTCTCCCTCCTTCCCTCTCCCTCTCTTTCACACATACTCAGTCAATCTGCCATCTCAATGGCTCCAAACGCAACCCCCCTTCACTCCTCTCATTTTCCATCTAAATTAATCAACTCACCCACTCTCTCTCCCCTCCTCTCCCCCACCTCTCTTCCCCTTCCACTCCCCTCTCTTTCCCCCTCCCACTCCTCTCTCTTTCTCCTCCCCCCCCCCCTTTCCCTCTCTTCCCCCCCACCCTCTTGCCTTGTCCCACCCCACCCCCACCAAAACAGTGTATAAACCCATGATATCGTCAGGCTACACAGGCAATGTAGTATCCGTCAGAGCGAGAGCGAAAGAAAAAGAAAGAAAGAAAGAAAGAAAGAAAGAAAGAAAGAAAGAAAGAAAGAAAGAAAGAAAGAAAGAAAGAAAGAAAGAAAGAAAGAAAGAAAGAAAGAAAGAAAGAAAGGAGAGAGAGGAAGGAGAGGGAGAGAGAGAGAAAGAAAAAGAGGGAGAGAGAAAAAGGAGAGAGGGAGAAGAAAAACAGTGCCCCTTTAAGATGAAAACCCGGAAGTGCCACTACCGGCAGCATTCAGAACTAATCGTACTGTACTCTTGTGCGACAATCGACTCATTAAATGCACCACCACGATTGTGCCAGATAAGATCCGATTATTCGAATGGGTAACTTATTTTTGAGGTGCCGGTTATACGGAAGTTACGATTGATCGGGTCACAGATAAACGGGGTTTTACTATAATATACATTTAAATCAGGTTGCCTCAATATTTCCTCTTTCTCCAAAGAAAAAAAACTAAAGCCAACTTTCTTAACAATTCCTCACAATCTAAAAATAATAATTTCTGCTTCTCAGTGCTGTAACCTTTCAAAGATAATAGTATGCTTCCTAACAATAGATAAAACATAATAATAATCCTTGCATTTGTATCACCTTATCATGTCTGGAGGATGACAGGGGAAATTCCCTTCTCATTTTGACTGGTGCCATTGAAACTTTAGTGTCCACCTGAATAGGCAGACGATTTAACGTCTCGTTCAAAACACAGCACCTCTAACAATGCAGCACAACTCCAGCATTGCATCCTGATTTGGGGCTTGAACCCACAATCTTCTGATTTAGAGGCAAGCTTGCTACCAACTGAGCTAGTTGGTAATGAGTAATGAATCCCAGTAATGAATCCCAAAGTCGAAATACTCAATTGAACCAATTCCGACATTCATTCTCAACTTTGAAGGAGCTTTTTTTAATAAAAAATTCAACAACTGCAGAAAACCTGCTTCCAAGTTTGAGAAATGTTTTCTCAACTCTGTTCAAAAAGGCTGACCCTTAATCTTGAGAAACTTAATTTTCAGCGCCTTCAGACGTCCTCCTGATGTGAAAGGCGCTCTATAAATATAATTTTGTTGATTTTGTGGTTGTGAGACTATGTCCCCTAGTTTTAGATTCTTCTACCAGGGGAAACATCTACTCTGTCAAGCCCCTTAAGAATCTTACAGGTTGCTATACGATCATTTCTACTCTCTATACTCTGGAGAATATAGGCCTAGTTTACTCAACCGATCCTCATAATTCAATCTCCTCATCCCACGAACCAACCTAGTGAATCTAAGGCGAGTATGTCCTTTCTTCAATACGGAAACCCAAACTGCACACAATACTCTAGGTGCAGTCCCACCAGAGCCCAATATAATTGCAGCAAGACTTTCCTACTCTTGTTCTCTAATCCTGTTGCAGTGAACGCCAACATGCCATTAGCCTTCTTAGTTGCTTGATAGATGTGATAAAGCGCTAGATCAAATGCAAGCATTCTTATTATTCCTAACTTGGCTTTTGCAGTTTTCTAAAACAAAATAAGTTATTTTTCAGACCATGTGATGGCAGTGTTCTTCCAGTTTCTTCTCCACTTTCCAACGAGTCATACTGTGCAAAAATTGTCACTTTCTATGTTTTTTTAATTCTCTCTTTTATAGATCTTAACACCACTTTCTTGCAGTCTGATCCATTTACTGGAGCCTTTCATGTCTGGAAGGGGTGTGGCTGGCAGAGCACTAATACTAGCACTAACACTAATAAATAATTTTGCCCACATATAGACAGTCAATTCACTTGATAGTCCAAAATATTCCGTGAAGCGCTTTGAGACATATGGAAGACGTGACAAAGTGCTATATCAAATGCAAAAATTATTATTACTGTACATAAATTTATAATAATACATTTTAAAATATTTATGTACTGTATTATATTTGTATATTCTGTGAAGCACTTTTATAGATTCATAGATTCATAGATTCATAGAATTTTACGGCACAAAAGGAGGCCATTCGGCCCATCTAGTCTGTGCCGGCTCTTTGAAAAGAGCGATTCAATCCCACTGCCCTGCCCGCTCCCCATAGCCTAATAGACCCGTTCTCCCTAAATAAAGATCTAATTCCCTTTCAAAAGTTGTTATCGAATCAGCCTCCACCACCTTTTCAGGCAATGCATTCCAGATTCGAACAACTCGCTGAGTGAAAAAATTTCTCCTCAGCTCCCCTCTACTTCGCCTTGAAACTATTTTAAATCTGTGACCATGAGTCACAGATTCACCCACGAGTGGAAATAGTTTTTCTCTATTTGCCCTGTCGAAACCCCTCATGATCTTATAAACCTCTATTAGGTCTCCCCTCAATCTTCTCTGCTCCAGAGAGAATAACCCTAGCCTATCTAGCCTCTCCTCATAGCTGAAGTCCCTCAATCCTGGCACCATCCTAGTAAATCTTCGCTACACCCTTTCCAATGCCTTCACATCCTTTCTGTAGTGTGGTGACCAGAATTGAACACAGTATTCCAGCTGAGGCCTCACCAAAGTCCTATAGAGGTTAGTCAGCACTTCCTGACTTTTGTACTCTATACCCCTTCACTTTACTTTGAGACATCTCAAAGAAATGATAAGGCTATATATCATATGCAAGGATCATTATTTTCGATTTCATGATTTATTATACGAAAATTATTTTATCCAATGGCACTTTTTTTTGCTTCAACAGGTACTGAGGTGCTAATTAAGTCTGCAAGGATTGCTTACTCAACACTTGGTGTCTGCATATTCTATGCCATTGGCTACGTTGTTCTGCCTCTATTCGCATATTTTATCCCAGATTGGAAGATGTTATTACTAGTGTTGACTGTCCCAGAAATTCTCTATTTGCCTTTCTGGTGGTGAGTTGTTCGGATTATTCACTTATTAATTAGAGAAAGTGGAGTCATGTAGCTCAGAGGTTAGAGCGAGTTAGAGCAAGTCTCAAGTGAGAGATATAGATCGATTCCCAGCAGGTCAGGGCAAAACCTCAGGCGAGTTTCATTACTCCACACACCTGATGATAATCCCTCAAGAAAATAAAAAGCAATAATAATTTGGAAGTTATGTATGTGGGACACTGCTGTGTGCAATTGGCTACCTAATTTCTCCCACAAATATACAGTCAATTCACTTTACAGTATATTCTGTGAAGTGCTTTGAGACGTCTGGAAGATGTAAAATGCATTGTAACAAACGCAAGGATTATTATTAAGGTAAATTAATGATTATTACATAAATTTATAGTAATACATTTTTAAATGTTTATATATTCTATTATTCTGTGACGTGCTTTGTGAAATCTCAAAAGAAACAATAATGGCTGTGAATAACAAAATATGAATTGTCCACATTATGTGGCAAAAGTACGATTTAAGCATAACATGTATTGGTGACCATCATAGCACAGTGTTTATCTGACAATGACCATCCCACACATTTTGTTTCTATTCTGCCTAGGATTATCGCTGGCCTACCATACATGTCTCATTGGAGTCAGCTCAGTCCAGGGGTTTAGCCAATGACCCACCCTACCATCAGCAACCGGGCTTTCAGCCTCTCTTTCCCCCACCCTCTGGAATTTCACAATCCCTTCACATTGCTCCCTCCCTTGCCTCCTTCAAGGCAGGAATCACTACCAGCAGCCCTCTGCTCTCCTTACCCCAAACTTACCCCCCGCCCCTGCTCAGGTCCTGATCCCCGACTGTTCAATGCTTGGGACATCCTCCCAACGTGAAAGGTGCTTTACAAATGTAATGCTGGATGTTGTTTGTTGCAGGTGACCCATTTTATATCTTTACAAAAAACGCCAGCATCAGTGTCAGAGTCAATGTGGAACTCGTTGCTGAAGCTCTGGTTGAAGAAAATAACAGCAGCGTATTTAAGAGAAAACTTGATGCTAAGATGAGGGCATGAGGGCGAAGGGAACAGCCACAATAACCACAACAGTTTGCCTGTATAAAGTGCCCTCCATGCTGGACGGCATCTCAGAGCGTTTCAAAAACCTAAGTAGAGATAAAGGAATAAGAGGGGCAAGGACTCTGTTGGAGTATAAACATCAGCGTGGCGAGTTGAACTGAACGTTCTGTATCACGATAGTTCCACAATTTAGAGAATGCCTAAACCAGGACATCTTCCAGCCAATGTAGTGGATTTTCTTTCTGTCAATGAGGGCTTGTTTCGCCACTTAGTTCCAGTGACGGAAACCAGGTTCCTTTGTTGTGTTTTTCACTCCAGGTTTATACCCGAGTCTCCCAGGTGGCTGCTGTCCCAGGGTCGAGTGGCTGAAGCAGAGGCCGTAGTGAAAGCCGCTGCAAAGCAAAATAACATTAAATACACTGGAGTGATATTTGAGAATAATGACGCCTTAACCCATGAGGTAATTTAATTGATTGTCACCTTTAAATCCCGACATGGTGTTGCTGCTCCCTACCTTTTGTGACTCACTATGATATCAACTCACTGCACTAACCTATTCCGTGTGCTCCTGTCATCCTCTGCATTCCTGTGCTCAGCTTTGACTGCCAATTTGCGGCAAACTTTTTCTCTTGTTTACGAACAATAGTCTCCCAGTGGAACTCTTAGAGCTGATAAACTCTTTGCTTGGCTCAGCCTCACCATTGAGATTAGAGTCAGGGGAAGGGGGACAGGGCGGGGGGAACCCTGGGATGTGGGGATGGAACGGGATCCACTGGGGGTGGGACCCTTGCGTTAATGATTGAATGCACGTAACTAAATTGACCCAATTGTGGAAATAGCAGAAGAATCTGACATATACAGAGGTTGGTGGAGTTGAAGGGGAACAGTTTGGACTGAGGTTGATAACTTGTGGTCACAACTCTTAGCCACAATTGTAAAAGTATTGGGGGGTGGATGGGGTGGAAAGCTCAGTTTTTCTGATATTTATGCAAATATGATTACTCACTGAATGGCAATTAGGCTTTGCACAAATAGAGGCTCCAAATTTAAGACACTGAAGAATGTTTCTATATTCAGTCTTAATGTGGTAGCTATTTTTCTGAGTAGAATTTCAAACGGCTATTTGATTTTGCTTAGCCTCTGGCTAATCCCATATGAATAAAGCCCGACTCTAAATGGCTCAAGATGATTTGACAATCTCCTGTCTCCCAGTGTCGTAAAAATCTAGAGGATTAATAAATAACACGTACTTGCGCACTTATCAGGCGTTACTTCCAATAGCAGTAGGGAATCTGCTTAATAATGTTTATGTTGAAGGAGCTGTCTTGTTAAAGGTAATTGAAAGCAGAAATCGCTGGGAACACTCAGCAGGTCAGGCAGCATCTATGGAGAAAGAAAAATGAGTCAACGTTGCGGATCTACAACCTTTTGTCAGAACTGGGGGATTTGGGGAGGGAGAGGCTTTTAGGGACTAATAGAGATGGGGGAGGCATGGCAAGGAAGACAAAGCCTTTAACACCTCTTTAACTCATCATACCCTGACCTCTACCTAATTTTCCCCTATGTCTTCCTTGCCTCACCTCTTCTCTATTAGTCCTTAATAGCGTCTCCTTCCCAATATGGCCCAGTTCTGATGAAGGGCTGTGGACCCGAAACATTGACTCACTTTCTCCAATAGATGCTGCCTGACCCGTTGAGTGTTCCAGTGCTTTCTGTTTTTGTTTCAGATTTCCAGCATCTGCAGTAATTTGCAATTGTTAAAGATAATGTTTTGTTCTACTCTAGATGTACACATGAGGGAGGAGGGAATGATAGCGTGTGGGTGGACCGTATGGAATATATCCATCAGCTTGGACTAGTTGGGCTGAATGGCTGTTTCTGTGTTCTACATTCTATCTAAATATGTATATTGTTTTCAATGCATTGTTTTCTGTTTAATTTTTAGCCCCAGAATCTCACAGCTAAACATACGGATGTGTACGGTTACTTGGATTTGATTAGAACAAGCAATATAAGGAACATCACCGTGATATCTTTCTTCTTATGGTAGTTGCAACTTATATAGAAAGAATTGCCAAACTATTTCACATATCTTTCCTATTGCTTTGTGCAGTCTTTTGAGCAACATTAAAAATATAATTGATAAATCACTGGGAACACTCAGCAAGTCAGGCAGCATCTATGGAGAAAGGAAAGTGAGTCAACATTTTGGGTCCACGTTCTAACGAAGGGTTGTGGACCTGAAATGTAGACTCACTTTTCCTTTCTCCATAGATGCTGCCTGACCTGCTGAGTGTTCTCAGCGATTCTTGTTTCGTTTCAGGTTTCCAGCATTGCAGTATTTTCTGTTTTTGTTAAAAATATAATCTGTGTAAGGCAAACAGTTAAACAATCAATCCTTAAAAGCGATGCATAACCTGTCAGATGTCAAGGCCTGGATGAGTACCAACTTTCTGAGGCTTAACATGAACAAGACAGAAGCTTCTTTGGCTACCTCCAGCTCCTCATCTCTGGCTCTGACCTCCTGAACCTCCCTGGCCTATGTCTCAAACATAGGTAAAGAGTGCACACCCTCAGCATCCGTTCAATCCTCAGATGTCCTTCCTACTTACATTCAGTCCCTGACTGGGGTTGCTTTCCTTCACCATTGCCACCTCCTGCCTCAATTTATCAAATGCACTCTGGACAAATGACATGCTGTCCAGCCTTGATGAGGGCTCTGCCTCTTTGTCCTCCTTGATCATCTGCTACCTTTGATACCATTGACCACTCTGTCCTCCTCCACCTCCTCTCCTCTCACCACAACCTAATAGTTCTGTCCTTGATTGGTTCAGATACTATCTTTCACACCATTTCTGCTTCACCTCCATGAATGATTGTTACTCCTCCACACCTGCCTGTTTGTGGCCACCAGAAACATACTTTGTTCTGGGCCTACTGAGGTCCACTCCCTGACTTGTTCCTCAGATACATTGATGACTGTGTTGGGGCTGCTTCCACCCCATCTCCTGTATGTGTTCCCATAGCCACACCTTTTACTTGGAGGAGGTGGTTGGAGTTGAAGGTGAAGTTGTCCAATGTCAGAACAAGTTCCGCCAGGCGGAGGAGAGTGGTGGATGGAGACTGGTTGGGCCGTTGTTCGAGATACTTGCAGAGGGCCTGCAAGCTGTGCAGGGATTGAATGTCGATTGTAAATAGGATATAGTCAAGGCCTTTGAGGTCATTGACTGTCTTTGGTGATGTTGTCTTGGTGTTCAGTTGTGGGGTCATTGCCCAGGGAGAGGTAGGAGGAATTGGTCAGAGTTGGCGTTTAGCCTCTGCCAGGTAGAGGTCCTTTCGCTAGATGATGACAGTGCCTCTCTTGACAGCGGGTTTGACAATGATGTCAGGATTGGTCCTCAAAAAGTGGCATGCAGTACGTTCAAAAGGGCAAAGATGTAGGTGGGAGAGGGGAGTGGAGAAACAGACACGGCTGATGTCACGCCGGCAGTTCTCAATGATCAGCTCCCGAACGCCTGCACACCTCAGGTGTTGACAGCACCACCATCCATGGATACACACTCCACCTTACTAAGCCAGTCTGGAACCCGGGCATCTTGTTTGATCCCCAACTATCCTTTATCCCCGTCATCCTTGCCATTAGCTGTTCCACCTTGCCCCACTGCAGCAACATTTGAGGTAATTCAAGATTTGATTGAGAATCTTAGTTGATTGCAGTAGGATAGGGCTTCAGCGGCTGTGGTTAGAGACTGACAATCAGGCCATTGGAGAATTTGACTCTGGAAGAGACAAAGTATGGTCGAGGACTTTGGTTATGTTCAAGATGAGATTCAACTTACAATGTTTAATGTTTAATGATTTCATGAGTATCAACCGCAGACGAGATTGATGGAAATTTGAGCTGAACTGAAATACTAGGCTCTATCATTGTCATTAAGTCTCTGCCAGTAAAGTCAGCATCAAAGCATTGGTGAGCATTCTCCTTATGAGTGAGATTGTTGTTTGTATTTCTTCCTTTTATTGGTGTACTTTTTTATAATTACATTTTAAAGCGCATTTGAAATGAACGCACACGAATGTAATTTAAAATTGTCTTTTAATTGCTTGCTGTTTCTACAATATAAAGTGACTTTAGTTTACTGAATGTTAAATTAAAAGAGTTTTGAACAATTTTTTTTAACAGGATGCTGATAACCATTGGTTACTTTGGGTTATCTTTCAACACGCCTAATTTGCATGGTAACCCTTACGTCAACTGCTTTATCAGCGCAGCCACTGAAATTGTGGTCTATGTGATGTGCTGGTGGTTTATGCAAACATCACCTCGACGGATTGCCACAACTTCCACGCTCCTTCTTAGTGGTGGTGTTCTACTTTTGGTTCAATGTGTTCCTAAAAGTAAGAGTATTTTTAAATTAAATGGATATTACACTTCAATATTAAAATGATTCAGTTTCCTTTTACAGTTATCGCAAGTGTCCTGGCCAACAATCCTGCAGATAAAATTGCAGTGCGCAAATTAGCTGTTGTGATTTTCTATGAATACCGATTGTAGGAGAGGAGATGAGCTGCAGAGTTTTGAAGTGTCTGATAGTTGAATGATTCAAATCACCAAAGTACCAAGCGCTCTGAGATGCCGTCTGATGTGGAGGCTGCTATATACATCAAAAAGTGGTTGTTGTTGTTGTTGTAGTGCTGTGGAGAGGAACATAGATGTGAAAGGCGCTATATAAATGCACACTTGTATTCTGAATGTGTACTGTAGATTTTGTTCCCTAAAATAAGATTGAGTTTAGCGCTAACTGATGAAAACCATCAGAGCAGTAATTTTTGTTTCTGGAATTTCAGTACACATTACATTTTTAATCTTGATTTTACAGCTCTTCGTATTATAACCATAATATTGGTGATGATTGGCAAATCCGGGGTTACAGCTGCCTTCACTATAATCTATATTTATTCAGCTGAGCTCTATCCAACTGTGGTGAGAAACATGGCGATTGGAGCCTGCTCTATGGCATCCAGGTTTGGCAGCATGATCTCTCCATACTTTGCTTATCTTGGTAAGTGTATTTTGAAGCTTCATCCAACTGTTTTAATAATAATAATCCTTGCATTTGATATAACGCTTTTCATGTCTTCTAGACGCCTGAAAGCGCTTCACAAAATATACTGTTAACAGATTAAACTGAATTTGTGGGCGAAAATGCAGCAACCAATTGCGCACAGCGTGTCCCACAAACAGTCATGGATTGAAATAACCAATTTTGTTATTGTTTTGGGGGGGTGGATTATTATTAGACATGTGGAGTAAGAAAACTTGCCCAAAGATTTCGCCCTGACCTGCCTTTATTTGAATACAGGTCTCACGCTTATAAGGCGAGTGCTCTAGCCACTGAGCTACAGGACTCCACAATAAGCATATACTGATATATGTACTTGCAATACATGGTAGTTCCATCAAGAAGCTTTGTTAAAACCTGGGTTGAAGCTAACCGATTGGGTAGATAATACAATAAAATGTGTTTTAACAGGTTATTTACGCAGCTTTTATACTGGCCCCTGTGCCATCCCCCAACATGAAGATTCAATTCATGTTGAGCTGAAGAGATGTGGGTTTAATGTAAAATGAATCTCCTCTAGAGAACATCGCATAATCTGTCTCTAATAAGATCTCAGGGCACAGGCGAGAGCTTACAGTTTGGTAAAGTCTGCGAGTGGTGTTCCAAATTACCCTGCTGTTTTCCTTGGTGGACATTTTTAAAATTCCATTGCTGGTTAATTGTACAAATTTAGCTGAATTCACATCTCAAAATAAAATCTTGTGCATTTAAACCAAAATTGTAATAATTTGAGCCCTATGTTCAGTTTGAGAACTCCCAACACAAACTCTGGAATGAATCAAGACAAATAGCAGGTCTCAGAACCTGAGCAGGGAATGCTTTTTGTCAATAGTCTAAGACATGTTTCGCCTTATTGAGGGCAGATTATGGATGGGTGGATAATATAAGTGTGTACCAGACACCCACCTGGTCAAAAATGAAGTAATGTATTCTGAATTCAGGATAATCTTGTATAATGCTTGCATTCATTAATTTGTGAACAATGTGTATCAGAAAGTAGATTTTCTGTATGTTTTCTGTATTTTGTTGTAACGCTGATTCTTTCTTACCTTTAGTAATGTATCATGAAGTTTTGCCTTTCGTGCTGATGGGCACGCTGATGTTAATAGCTGGACTGATTAGCTTAATGCTACCGGAAACCCAAGGCCTGCCTCTCCCAGAGACGATACAGGAAACACAGGCGATTAATTGGTATGTTGATGGCGTGAGGAATCCATACACGCGAAAGTTTAAGCAAAGCACAAGAAACAGCCAATTGCATGTTGTCACCACCTGTGAATTGCATACTCTGTTATGTCAGCAGCAAACAAATAATCAAAATTTCTATGAGTTCACTTGTTCGTTACCAGGTCAAATTTGACAAACTATAAATGATCTTGCCTCTTGGATCACTACCCATCCCCTTTGTGTGTTATCTAGTTAGTGCAATTAACCCCTTCATTACTTCACATTTTCCCCCTTTTAATGAGATTACACTTTCTTTTATATCTCTGTTTACTTATTCATTTCTTTAATTAGCCATTGAAATAACTGCATGTTCCAAACATGAATTACTATTCCACAGTTTATTTTTCATTCGTCATTTGATACACTCCTTGCACCAGATAGTAATTAGTCATTCACTTCATTGCTGTTTGTTGGACATGGTTCTGTGCACATTGTTACGTCGGCCTTCAAATACACAGACATCTTACAGTAATTTGTAAAGTGCCTTGAGATGTCCTCCTAACACAGATGTTAGGAGGACATCCTATGTCAAATCTAAGTGTTATTCGAATGCCACGATTATTTTAGAATTCAGTAACTGTTGATAGTGTCTTAGCACATCGAACATCTTTAAGTCCTTCACAGAGTTCTTACCTTGGGTTCGATTTCTCGACCCTCTCATAGTATGGAGTGTGGAGCTCCATACTGTGAAAGTGTACAGCTCCTGTAGCTTAGTGGTTAGAGCATTTGCCTTACAAGTATGAGACCTGTGTTTGAATCCAAGCAGGTCAGGGCGAAACCTTGGGCAAGTTTCCTTACGCCACACGCCTAATAATAATCTGTCCAAAAAAACCACGATAAACGACCAGTCGTGGTGGTTTTCTATCCACGAGTGTTTGTCGGTCACTGCTGTGCTCAATTGGCTGCCACGTTTCGCCCACAAATATACAGTTAACTCACTTTACAGTATATTCTATGGAACACTTTGAGACGTCGATAAGATGTGAAAAGCGCTATATGTCAAATGCAAGGATTATTATTATTATAGTATGTTTTGGTGTGATTCAATAGGATTCCTACAAAAAGTAAATTAAAAGAGAAGTATTCCAAGCATTGCCTTCTTGAGGTGGTCATGATAGTACAGTAGGCCGGTATTTAGAACCTAGCTAAGAAATGGCTGGGGAAGTTCCCTTTCAAACACTGTCTGCTGTAAACGCAGCACTAAAACCCCAAAAATGTTCGAGCTCCAACCACACAGCTGGGTGACATAGCGATCAAGCTGGAAACCGCAAGCAGCTATTCCAAACTTCAGGAGATTTGCTGGATATAGGGAAAAAATTTAATACTGTATGTGTTTTGAAATCTTGCCAGTTTTAGGGAGTTGCTGGATTTTCGAATTTCGAGGTTTTACTGTATTTCACAAATGTTTGCGTATTTAATTTGGCAAGCCCCATTGGGAAGAGGGTTAAAGAATTTGTCATGAGAGACTTGTGAATGTACGTCTTACACAAAGCTACAATCCAAAACTACCATTGCATGAAAATAACACGTAATTACAATATTTTATGATTCTTTATGTCTTTCAATTCACCAAATAATGATAAACCTCATATTTGGTAGGATGCTTTGCACATTGGGAGGATGTTTCAAAGCACTTCACAGGATATACTGTAAAATTGAGTGACTGTGTATATTGTGGGCAAACAGCTAGGTAGTGAATGTCCAATTTTATTTTGGTAGATTGTTTGCCATATCACTCTGAGAAATGTTCTTCTCTTTTTGAATAGTGCCACGGGGTGTTTAACGTCCACCCGAACAGACAAATGCCATTTAGTTTAACATCTTATCTGAAGGAGGTGGGCCAACTGTTTGGCTGCTAAGGGGTAGGATGCCCAATTTGAGAGACATGAGTGGGCCACATAAGCAATAATTTGTGCTTTACTTCCAGAAAAATCAGTGTCATGTTATAGGTTATGGGGGATCAGGTGGGTCAGATGAAATGTAGAGGGGGGATGAAATTGGCCTGAGGGCCACCAATTAGACCACCAATGGTCTAGACCAGTGGTTCCCAACCTCGGGTGCCGACCCAAATCAGGACGTTGGGTCACGAAGGATCATCAGAATTTTCTTGTTTTGCTTTTTTTAAAGCTGAAAATGTTTTTTTAATGTTGAAAAGTGCCCGAGGCGATACCGCCGACCAATTTGTCTGAAAGACCGTATCCTTACGAGTTGCGCTGAGTCCACAAAAGAGACGGCGATATCGTCTTGGCTGAGCTTCGCTTCAGTCGCGATGTCGCCCCCTAAGGGTAGGGGGACCTATTGGTGGCTAATTTAGGGTCACAGCAAAAAAAGCTTAGGAACCATTGCTATAGACCATAGGAGTTCCAAATGCAACAATGGGCTTCAACCAGAGACAAGAGAGACATTCTCAGTGAGACTGTAGTCCTAATTAAACATCCTAATTAAACATGTTAAACATTGAATTCCCTTTCAATGGAAACGATGGGCTCTGCTTCAACAACGGATTTTGGGTAGCGATTTCCATAATCTAAACACCCTCTGTGCATAGAAATGTGTTTCTTATCTCTAATTTAATTCCTTTTGTGACTATCTTAAATTACTGTCCTCTTGTTACTGCACCATTAACCTGAACAAATAATCTATTACTATTTACAACAACAAAATAACAACAACAAAATTACATTTATAGAGCGCTTTTCACCTCGGGAGGACCCTTGATAGTCTTTGATTGTCTTTCACAATTTTAGTCAACGGTGGTTTAAGGACATTCCCATTCTTGGAAGTTCTGCATTGTACTTCCCATTAGGTGGCTGAATTCCCAATTGGGGCCAGCATTCAGGAGGTCCATAATTACAATATTTTATATTACACAATGGAACATTTTCAAAAATAATGGAAAATGTATTGAATTCCGTCTTCACTTGAAAGCTGTCTGTTTGTAAGAACTTCGAAAACCAGCTTCAAATTAAGATTGCAAACCAACTGTAAGAATTGTTGAAATTTTTGTGGAAATAAGTACTGCAAATGCATTTTACTGAAAAACACCTTCTGACAATCTTGCTTCTTTGTTTAAGCTGCTGGTTCTCTGCCAGATTGCCAGGCAGTAGGCCACCTGCATACCAGAAGCGCAACATTTTTTCATCTGCCTCTACAGCTGAACTACAAATGGCTCAGCGGCGTCCGGGAGGAGGAGGAGGGGGGTCGAGGGAGGAGCTGCCATCATGGAGCCATGAGACGGTAACTTTATTTTTAAGACACGAGTAGTACTCGTTGAAAGTCAGTGGACGAGGCACTCGCTCTCCCAGCCCTCAAATCACCACCAGAGGAAAGCAAGACAGTGCTGCAGGAGGAAACCAAACCCTCCTGTGTGTTTCGTGAAACGAAAGGAATTCTCCTTTGTGTCAAAGCTGTTAAGTGTTGTTTGGGACAACCCAATGCACAGGGAAAGCAAACCTGGTCTCTCCGTCTGAACAAGGTTTGTAATGAGTTACTCTGAGGTCCCACAGTCTTTCATTGTGAGCTCTGCAACTGGCTTCCAGTTCCCCTCAACCACGCGCTCACCTTTAACTTGAGAGCACTCGTGGAGTCTTCGGCCGTGAGAGGACCTGGGTTCGATTCCCCGGGCAGGGCGAAACATTGGGCAAGTTTCTTTACTCCACGGTGGGACACTGCGGTGCGCAATTGGCTGCCATATTTTGCCCACAAAAGATACAGTATATTCAGTGAAGCGCTTTGAGGCGTCTCGATGATATGATCAACAACAACAAAATTGCACTTGATCAGACGCTATATCAAATACAAGGATTATTATTCTTGCACAGAGCTAGATACCTGCTTCCTGGGCTCGCTAGATCAGATTTACAGTTTAGGAATCGTGTCGTTACCACATTAAATTATTGAAAGCCATTGTCAGCCTCCATATGTTTTGATCAATAATCCGTTCAAAAAAACATAAATTGTTTTTTCAATCCAATTTGGTTGTTTCAATCCACGACTGTTTGTGGGGGACGCTGCTGTGCACAATTGGCTGCCACATTTCGCCCACAAATATACAGTTAATTCACATTACAGTGTATTCTGTGAAGCGCCTTGAGGCGTCAATAGGATGTGAAAAGCGCTATATCAAATACAAGGATTATTATTATTATTACAACCAATAGCACCAGCATCTACCCCACCATATGTGAGCAACATCTCCTGCCTCTTTGTTCATTCTTTCTATCAATCAAGAAACTAGACTATGACCTGCTCCTGAACACTAATATTTCCTAGACTGTGCCTCTGGCTATCTTGGTTCACTCACAAAGTACACACACGCCACTTTACAGATATATCCTGTGAAGCATTTTGAGACATTTCAACGACATGATAAGACGATGAGTCAAAATGCAAGGTTTATAATTATTATTATTATGATTGGCATTCTGCTACTTTGCTTGGGCGCTATCCCCTTGTTTGTAAAGAGCTTTGAAACATTCTGTGTAAAGGGCTTAATGTAAGTTTACACAGTGGAGGCTAATTTGGGTTGGATAACAAAATAATCATAGAAATAAAAAAAAACCTAGATTTATGCTAAAATTCAAGAAATTTTTATTTTGTTTGCCAACCAAAGGAATTGTCAACAACTGATTTAGGTGTAGACTGTTGTTTTTGGATAGGGATCTATGAGGCATGGGAGAGCAATACAAGGTAGCTCACCATCCCCTCACTGGTTGTTGTAAAATCCAAGTTGTTGTTGTTGTCACAGTTTGGCTCATTTGCTCGCACTCTCACCTCCTAGTCAGGGGGCCGTGGGATGAAAGCCCATGTCAGGACTTGAAATACAAAATTAATAATAATAAAAAAACTCGTAGTCTCAAATGAGAGCCAATACTCAGAATTGAGGGTTTCTACATTGTTGAAGATGCTGTTCTTCAGATAGGATATTAATCTAAGGTTACATCTGCCTGTTTGGGTGGATATTAAAGATCCTATGGTACTATTTAATCTCCGGGTAAAAATAACTCTTGATTTCATTGTTGTTTGGGATTTTTTTTCTCTGCTTTAGCATTAAATTAAGTTTTGTTAATGAACTTATTTTGTACTATTGATCCGAAGAGCAATCTTCACTCTAACATCAACCTTGATTTCACCAACAGCACAAGAAAGTTAATGATGCAGTGCTTTTGCTTCAAAGGCATTCAGAGATAACCCTAAAGTGCTGGTTTCTGTGTGCTCCCCAGGGGGGTCTGTGAAAAGATACACTAACACTAAAGCCAAAAGCACTATGCCTTTGGTGGTCTGGAAAGAAAGCCTGGCAGGAAAAAAATCTAACAAGCAATGGGAAGCCTCCGAGGAGGAGAAAGTTCTGGGACAGAACAAACACATTCCCACAAAGGGGAAAGGTAGGGCAACCAAATCTCCTGGATGACTAAGTAAATTGGGATTAAAATAAAACAGAAAAAGGAGGCTCATGATAAATATCAGGTCAAAAATACAGAAGGTAATCAAATAGAATATAAAAAGTACAGAAGATAACTGAAAAAGGAAATAAGAAGAGTATGAGAAAAGATTACTGGATAAGATAAGGGAACCCTAAGATATTTTGTACTAAACGTAAAAACTAAAAAGGTAGGGTGGGGCCAATAAGGACCAAAGAACAGACAAAGGACGTGTCTAACGTACTGAATGAGTAAAACAAAACACAAAATATTGCAGATGCTGGGAATCTGAAACAAAAATAGAAGTTGCTGGGGAAACTCAGCAGGTCAGGCAGCATCCATGGAGAAAAGCACCCTCCCCCATCACAATCATAACTCCAGACAACCCCTGCCTCTCTGGTGTTTTGTTTGTTCTATCACCACTAAACATCTCTTCTCCCCAGATTTGTTTAAACCAACCCCCTTTTGTTTTCCCCCCTTATATCATTATCACATTTTCAATCCATCAGTTAACACACTCTTTTTCCTTTGTCTTCTTTGTCTTCTTTTCTTCCATGTCCTGCCTCCCCACCTCTAACATCCTTAAAAACCACTCCATTCAAACATGCCCCAGTTCTGATGAAGGGTCGTGGACCCGAAACGTTGACTCGCTTTCCTTTCCCCATGGATGCTGCCTGACCCGCTGAGTTTCCCCAGCAATTTTTGTTTTTCTACTGAATGAGTTCTTTGATATGTCTTCACAAAAGAGGATACAACCAACGCCACAGTATTGGAGGAGGGGGTAGAGAAATTGGATAGGATAACAATAAACATAGAGGATATAGTAGAATGGTTGACGTTACTCAAGGTAAATAAATCACCCAGCCTGATGCGATGCACCCTAGATTACTGAGGGAAGTAAGGTCGAAATAACGGAGGTTCTGGCCATAATCTTTCAATCCTCCTTGAGCACCACAGAGGACTGGAGGGTTGCCAATATTACTCCCCTGTACATAAAGGGGCAGAATGATAAACCTGGGAACCATAGTCCATTCATCTTAACGTCAGTAGTGGAGAAACTTCTAGAGACTATTAGCCAGGACAAAATAAATTTTCACTTAGAAAAATATAGGTTAATAAAGGACAGCCAACATGGATTTGTTAAAGGCAAATCATGTCTAAAAAACTTGATAAGAGTGTTTTTTTTGATGAAATAACGGAGAGGGTGGATGAAGTTGATATAGTTTATATGGATTTTCAAAAAGCATTTGATCAAGTGCCACATAAGAAACTTATAAGCCAAAATAATTAAAGTGTCAGTGGCAGCATGGATACACAAGTGGCTGGGAGACAAAAAGCAGAGAGCAGTTTTTTTCTGACTGGAGGAAAGTGTGGTGTCCCCTTGGGGTCGGTATTGGGATCACTGCTCTTTTTGATGTATATAAATGACCTGGACTTGAGAATACGTATTACAGTTTTCTAGTTTGCAAATGATACTAAGCTATAAAATGTAATAAATGGTGAGGAGGATAGTAGTAGACTGGAAGAGGACATAGACAGAATGGAAAAATGGGCAGACATGTGGTAGATGAAGTTTAATGTGGAGAAATGCGAAGTGATGCATTTTGGGAGGATAAATAAGGAGAGACAATACAAGCTAGATTGTAAAAGTGGGTAAAGGAACAGAGAGACCTGGGTGTTCATACAAGTAAATCTTTGAAGGAGGCTGATAGGTTGTAAAGCTGTTTGCTTTTTTAAAAAGCAGGTGGGATACTAGGCTTTATAAATAGGGGCATAGAATATAAAAGTCGGGAAGTTATGATGAACCTTTATAAAACTTTGGTTAGGCCTCAGCTAGAGTGTTCAGTTCTGGGCACCAGACTTTAGAAAGGATATACAAAGGAAATTTACCAGGATGGTTCCACCTAGGATTATTCTCCTTGAAGCATAGAAGGTTAAGGAGAGACTTAATAGAATTTTTCAAAATTATTAGGAGCTTCGATAGAGTGAACAAAGAGAAAACTATTTCCACCCATGGGTGGGTTGGTAACCTGAGAACACTGATTTAAAATACTGTCATTGTTAAAGGAAACAGAGGTGCGGAGTTTTGTTTTTGTCAGGTTCTGTCACCTGATCATGCTCGGTTGTGACAGTCTTCCTTATGGTTGATTGGCCTACATTTGTTCACTGTCAAGATGTGATTATAATCTGGAGTGTAGCTTGATATGGACAGGAATGTGACATAAAACCATTATTTGTGCGA
This sequence comes from Hydrolagus colliei, assembly GCA_035084275.1. Taxonomy (NCBI): domain Eukaryota; kingdom Metazoa; phylum Chordata; class Chondrichthyes; order Chimaeriformes; family Chimaeridae; genus Hydrolagus; species Hydrolagus colliei. The sequence goes on along the minus strand of CM068742.1, from coordinate 1,263,184 downwards.
AGGGCAATCTGTGCCTATATAACCAAGCAAACAGAAGGAAAAGGGAGTTAAAATACATTTGTATATTAGAGGAGAAAAATGGGTGACATTGCATTTAGTTGGAAGGCTGTTTGACTCTCTTCTCCGCTCTTCATGTGAGGGATGTAGGTGGGTAAAGACATTGTGGCCTTTAGAATTGTTTCCTCTATCAAGAATGTTTGCCAGTGCTCTCACTGCTGCGAGAGTAATGTTTTGGAGAATATATTTGTGGGGCTATCTTTGTATTAACAGCTAATGATACTATATTATCCTGCTCAATAGTCTGCTTATCCAAATTCACCAGAAAAGTAGGTTAAGTTTAGTCGTTGATCTTGTGTTTGTTTTGAGGTGCTGCTGGTATACATTCACTTGCTGCCCCATTTTCCTACATAAAACAGGCACAATTCAAAGTAACATCCTGCGAAGTGCTCCAGGAAACCAGGCATAATAGCATTCCTGTCCACATCAAGCTTTACTCCAGATAATAACACCATGAGGGATTTCATCCCAGAACAACTGATGTTGTCAACATAAATGTTTCATCTGTATTTTAATGTACTTTTGATGGTCACAATGAAACCATTACTTACCTAGTTGTGTCACATAATCCTGCAGGTGTCCTGACCCAAGGGGCAAATCTTTCATTGCCTATAGAGACACAGAGCCTCAATTATGCATTCAAAGTAATCCATCTGCTCTGCAGCATAGCTACTGACAGTAGATAATGGACATGTCAGTGTTTCCTACTTAACTTCAAAAAATATTTGTCAGTTCACATATGTTTTAGGATTCTTGATGTTCGGCTCAAGGTTTTGCAAATTGCAACTACGCTGTTTGTCAACAGTGAAAAGATGGATTTCTGTGCACACAGTGCAGGAAACAACCTCTGATCAACAACAACCTGTGATACGTCTTATTCAAGCTTTCTTACCAAACAATACTTTTTATTCCGGTTTTTATTCTCACTTTGTATTTCAGATTACTTTTGTTTTATTTCCCTAGTTGCTTGGACCCATATTTGTACGCTGTGCCCCTGGCCTCTCAGCCATATCGGATTTAAAGGGGAACTGCTATCATGACAAAGTGTTTAGCAAAGGCGATATTCTACCTCATTCACCAAGAATTTGGAGAAATAAGCCTCCATTAAATTGATTGGCACAGCTATTATACTACTATCGGAAAAGTGTTTAACTCCAGAAACCTCAACTGTATTGAATACTGTTGATTTGGAGACTGGCTGACTAAGTTTTTAAGCAATCCCTCTTGAGTTTTGATGTGAGAACAATGTGTATCTTGGCATACATTAATTTAGGAATGAAAAGTCAGTTCCTGTTCAGTGTGAAAATAGACCTTCTGATACCTAGAGGCTAGAATGTATACTTGAATATGATTCTACTGTCTGATATGAACAGAATCCTTCCTCTTTGTATTCACTTCATTAGAACCTATGAAAGTACTGTACCAGAAAAAGCCATTTGATTCATCAAGCGCACTGCTTCAATAATATCCGTGCAATTTCCACTGACCTGTTGTACATTATTTTATTTGGGATTTCCCCCAAAATTTCTTCCACTTACCCACTTACCCCTCTCTAATTCACCAACGTATTTTAGACACCCCAAAATTGTGACTTTTCTCTCCATCTTACATGAAAACATAAACACATGTGAATTGCATTTCTCTCCTTCCGACTGCACAAGGTGAGTCCATTATTATGTCACCAGAACTGTGGCTGTTTTTCTGTTTTCTGTGGTGTATCTTTTTAGTAGCCTATCGTGTACTCATTTCAATAATTGAGATGTCATACCTATCATAATAATCATCATTACATTTGATATAGCGCTTAATCACGCCTTTGAGGTATCTCAAAGACTTTCACAGAAGACCGTGTTTTGTGGGCGAATCGCGGCAGCCGATGGCGCACAACAGTGTCCCAACAAACAGTTGTGGATTGAGTGACCAAATTATAATTTTCAGGGTGGTGGGGGGGGTGGGGTGGGGGGAGGACTTATTAAAATATGAGGGAGGAAAAGCTTAGTGCATTATTCAGCTGGTGTAGCATAATTTTCTATTACATTCTTCAAGAAGCAATGACCATCCGTCAGACCAAGACTGTGGATATCCTTTGCTGTATTCAGAATTTCCACTTTATATTCTTCTGACTGTTGTGTTGAACCAATCGTTAACAAAACTAATCCAAGTCATTTTAACGTTCTTCGGTGGAGCAAATGCAAAGAAATGTCAGCGACTTGAGGGCTGATATCTATGTCATCGGTTTATATTTACAATCAATCAATCAATCAATCAATCAAATCAATCAAAATGTACATTTATATAGCGCCTTTCACATCGAGAGGATGTCCCAGTTTGTACAGTTAGTTAAGAACAAGAGCAGGGTGGGAGGGTTCGGGGCAGGATGAAAGAGTAGGAAAATTTATATTTTTGCCTTGCATGCATGACAGTGATTGCTATTGTACTGAGTTGACACCTCTGAATATCATAAATGTGAAGGTGCTTTCACTATATGTGAATTAATCGAAAACTTCACAAAGGATCTGCTTTCATGATTGTTTGCTCTATCCATACTTCTCTTTTAGTTTGCTAATGGCAGTTTTATTCATCTAATCTGTCCAAATAATGGAAATTTTTAATAAATGCTTACACCTTCGGATGAAATGTTACGTGTAGCGGTGTTAACATACAATTACTTTTCATGTTATAGAATTATTCAAATAAAAAATCTTATGCAGGGAATCCTCAATAGTCATGGATAGACCAGCAGATTAAAAGCAGAAGCTTGTTTGTTTGAATCTCAGTTCATGCTGAATCTGTTAGTCTCAGCTGGAGGTGATTGGAAAGGAGACTAAAATGCCCCCTAGCTATCTAATAATAATAATAATACTTGTATTTGATACAGCACATTATCACATCTTCAAGATGTCTCAAAGCACTTCGCTGAATGTACTGTAAAGTGAATTGACAATATTTTTTGGCAAAATGTGGCAGGCAGTTGGGCACAGCAGTGTCCCACACACAGTTGTGGATTGAATGCCCAAATTAATTTATAAGCCTTCCTAGGATTGGGGAAGGGAAATACAAGCAGGTTTCAAGTTTGTTCCTGCTTGCTCCACCATTGGAGGTCAGACCTACAGCCTTTCTTCACTTAACTTCTAGAACTCCATCTCAGAGCATCTTCATCCCAGGTAGCAAGCCCATGTGGGGCCCATATGGGCATGGATCAACCCGATTTGTCCGATATGTGGCCTATATGGGCTTGCTACCTGGAATCTTGCTGTTCCTTTGTCTCCTTCAAGGCCTTTTTCAAGACCTTCTGCTTTGATCATTCCTTCTGATATCTCTCTGGACTCCAGCCCATAGTTCTGGAACACACCCATGACTGTCCAATCCCTTGGAACGTCCTCCTGATTTGAACCGTGCTATTTACTTACATTTTTTTATTATTGTTGTCTTTCTACAAGTTCCTCAACTGGTAGAATATATGTGTGGTAGCTGGCTGAAGAGAGGTTGGGCCTGGTTGTGATGCCCTCTACAGCTGAATGTCTCGTGAACAAATTGGAGATTACCACAAATTGGACACACTAAATTTAGAACATTTATGTTTTACAAAATCTGTGGTAAAACAATTATATTTAATAGAGTGCTTCATCTTTCCCCATTTGCCAAGAGCACAATAAATGTGAAACATCTAGAAGACTTGAAAAGCGCTAGGTCAAATGCGAGGATTATTATTATTTATTAAGTAACTAATTTGTATTTACATTTGTGTTCATGCAGATACAACCTGAAATCGGAGCAATGATCACTGAGGCCGACAACGACGCAGTACTGAAAAAAATCAGTGATTGAACATCAGGACATGGCTTCTATTTTGTTGATGAAAAATTGCATGAAATAATCCAATTGTTTTGGTCAATTGGACTGCCGTCTTCACAGTGTTCATTAGCAGGGCACAAGATAATAAGGTTCACCATAGACAGCTATGTCTGTGGTGAGTGTTATATGATTCTCTAACTAATTGATTGATATAGATGCATCCAAGCATATTCTGTGGATTTATTAGGTGCTATTCCAGAATAATGGTGTTTCTTTCAAAGAGAAGCAATCAGAGAAGATTGGACTCCACAATGCTTTTAGTATCAAATTACACACAGAACCACCATAATGGGACTCGGTAATCATTTAGTGTCTATGCTGTAACCTCAAATGGGATTCAAATGGCGATGCCTTCAGATAACTTAATGAAGTAAATCATGTTGACCTAAGTGTATTCCATCTGGAGGTAGATGGTGTCTGAGTGAATTCCCGTAAATTGAGGTATACTCTTGAGTTTCTCAAGTAGGAACACCATTCGAAATATAGTCATGTTTCAATCCCACTGTAAAAGCAATGTTAGACTTATTCACGCCTTCATTACATCCCGGCTCGACAATGCAGTCCAAAGGCTTGTCGGCCTTCCCAATTCCTCTCTCCACAGGTTGCAGATAATCCAGAACTCTGCGGCCTGTGTCCTCTACCATTCCAGATTACATGACCCCCATCTCCCCCGACTCCATTGGCTCCCCATCATCCAGAGGATCCAATTTAAGATCCTGGTCCTCACATTTAAAACCCTCCACAACCTCGCCCCTCCCTACATCCATGACCTCCTCCCTTACCAACCTGCCTGCCCCCTCCGCTCAGCAGGCTCTGGCTTGCTCCATGTTCCCTGACCCACACATCCCACTATTGGCAGCCACCTTTAGTCACTCTGCCCACAAACTCTGGAGCTCCATCCCGCAGTCCCTCCACCTTGCCCCCTCTCTGGCCTCCTTCAAGTCTTGCCTCAAGACTCTCCTCTTCAATGGACCCATCAGCAACTCCTAATCCCCTACTTCCCTCCCCTCCCATCCTCAGCTCAGGTCTGAAGCAGTGAATGTCCAGCGCCTTCAGACATCCTCCTGAATGAGGGTGAATGAGGGTTTCAGCAGCTTTGGGGTGAGGTAGTGGCAGAGTCGGGAAATGTTGCGGAGATAGTGAAAGGCAGAGCGAGTCATTACTTGGATGTGGGGGAGGAAAGACAGTTGAGGGTCAAACAAGACACCTAGATTCCTGACTGGTTTGGTATGGTTGAGTGTGCAACCATGGAGGTTGATGCTTCCAGCACCTAAATACAGTAATCCTGTATATTGCTGTTATATATTGTTCAGAAATAGACGCACAAATGTACTTAATACAACATCACATATTTAATTTTCTAAACTTGCTTCTGGCTATAACGTAGACAGCATTCCCATCATTGGCCATGAATGATTGATGGCTCATGTAGCGAGATAATAAAAGGAATTGATGGTATGGCTGACAATTAAAGACTTCCAACCACAATATTTCTTGTGTATTGGTGCTTAGACCTCCTGATCAGCTTGTTACTTGAATTTACCCAAAGGGATATGAAAGGGATAAGAACTCTTGTTCTTACATAAGAGTACTTAGATGTATTCTGGATCTGTTTGATTGGTTTTCAGGGCAAAACTGCTTGATCTTCATGTTAACATATGCAATTATTTTAAACAAACTACATCTGCTAGGTGGTTGTGAAAGGTAAAGCAATAAAACCCTTCTTGGGTACAACATCTCCTCCAGTCAAGATATCTTGTATTACAATTGTAGAAAGCTTGCTGCTCAAATGTAAATTTTAATACAGTTGGACAATTGCTTGGGGTTTTAAACTTTAATTGGTTGCAGAAGTTTGCATGCTTCTTGTGAAATATATTTCTTCCTTTTAACGGGAATACATAAATAAATCCTTGCATTTCATATAGAGTTTATCATGTCAATGAAACGTCTCAAAATGCTTCCCAGGATTTTTTGTAGATTGTAGTGAACTACAAAGATTTGATTTGCACACAACAACATTCTGTATAATTCTGTCTGTATGAAATACTCCACGTACCTGATAATAATCCCTGCAAAAAACCCTGCTGTGCGCAATTGGCTGTCGCGTTTCACCCACAAATATACAGTCAATTCACTTTACAGTATAGTCTGTGAAGAGCTTTGAGATGTCGATAAGATGTGAAAAGCGCTATATCAAATGCAAGGATTAATAGATTAGTGTTTTTACAGCAATAACATTATAGTTGTAGAGTGCGTTTTACTGCCAGTTTGTGCACTAAAGTTGGGTTGGATTTTCATGATGAAGAAAAATTAACACAACAACAGCAAAAACTTGCATTTATAAAGCGCCCTCCACACCAGGCAATATCTCAGAGCGCTTCACAATGGCGGAGCCCGAGGCCAAGCCAGAGGGAGAAGGACGCTGACCATTAGCGGGGTTGAAGAGAAACCTCTTTTGGCACAACCTGAAGATGGAAAAGAAGGGATTGAGGTAAGGGGTTGACGGAGGGAGTTCCAACGTTTCAAGGCGCCAGTTGATGAAAGCATGGCTGCCAATCGTGGAGCGGAGTATTCGGGGGATGAGGAGGAGGCTGGACCGAGTTAGAGTGGAGGCAGCGGGCAATGCTGTGAGGAGAGAGAGGATGTTAGAGAGGTAGGGGGGTGCAGAGGAATGAAGGGATTTAAACACAAGAGAGAGGATCTTGAAGTCGATCCACGCTGATGGGGAGCCACTGCAGTTTGGCAAGCACTGGGTTAACTGGTGTTTGGTGCAGGTGAAAATGCAGCTGAGTTTTGGATGAGCTGAATTTTGTGGATAATAATAATCTTTGCATTTGATACAGTGCTTTTCATGTCTTCTAGACATCTCAAAGCACTTCATTAAATATACTGTAAAGTGAATTGACTGTATACATGTGAGTGAAACACGGCAGCCAATTGCACACAGCAGTGTCCTACAAACAGTCGCGGTTTGAAATGACCAATTTATTATTTTTTGGAGCGATTATTATCAGGCATGTGGAAGGTGGAGGAGGGGAGACCAGGGCATTAGAGTAGTCCTGCCAACAGACCAAGATCCTGGTCCTCACCTTTAAAATGCTCCCTGGCCTTGCCCCACCATACCTCTGCGACCTCCTAACCCCTTACCAACCTCTCTGTTCCCTCCACTCAGCGGGCTCTGGCCTACTACATATCCCTCACCCACCCGCCCCACCATTGACAGGCGAGCCTTCAGCCACTCTGCCCCCAACCTCTGGAACTCCATCCCTCAGTCCCTCCGCCTCGCCCCCTCCCTGGCCTCCTTCAAGTCCCGCCTCAAGACCCTCCTCTTCGACGGTCCCATGGCTCACAACCAAATCCCCTCCCACCCTTTCCCTCCACCCTCCCCGTCCCCGACCCCAGCTCAGGGTTGAAACGATGTTTTGTTTTATTTTCAGCGCCTTGGGACGCAGTCCTGATGTGAAGATTGCTGTGCAAGTGTCATTTTGTTGTCGTTGCAGTTACCTGAGCGCATGAAGGTTGATTCCAGTAGCTCAGCGGTCAGGGCATTTGCCTCGCAAGCGAGGGACTGCGAGGGTTCGATCCCGGGCAGGGCAGGGCAGGGCAGGGCAGGGCAGGGCAGGGCAGGGCAGGGTGAAACCTCGGGCAGGTTTTCTTACTCCACGCGCCCGATAACAATCCCTCAAAAAAAAATAATGATAATTTCAACCCCCACGACTGTTTGTGTGTGTGTGGGTGGGGGGGGGGTACGCGACTGTACGCGATCGGCTGCCGCGTTTTGCCCACAAAATACACAGTCAATTCACTCGACAGTATATTTCTGTGAAGCGCTTTGGGACGTCCTAGAAGAACGTAAAAGCGCTGTATCAGATAGTATTATTATTATAATTATGTGCACATCTGCTGTCTCACCTGAGTGCAGTGCTCACCTGAGCTCTCAACCTCACCTGAGCCCCAGGGGCTTTGAGCTTGTCAGGAGCTGAGTTTCAGCCTGACTGACCCTGGCACTGAGAGGGTGGAGGGCTGTGTGAGTGAGTGAGAGTGTGAGTGAGAGTGAGTGTCTGAGTGAGCCCCACCCAGAGCAGGTGGGATTAAGAGTCAGAAACCGCCTGGGAGAGATTACACCTTGAGATTCAAGTCCACAAACAAACCAGGGAGACAGAGAGAGAGGGAGGGAGGGAGGGGGGAGAGAGAGAGAGAGAATATGCTGAGGCTATAACCCCTCTACAATAATACTACTAATAATAATAATAATTTGGGCATTCACACCAGGAGACAGACAACACAGACAGACAGGAGCAAAGTTCCTGTCCAGGAGCGATGGAGAAGGAGCGAGGGGGAGGCGATGGGACTTCTCTCTCCAACCAAGAGATTGCACGTTAAACACTGATGAGCAGAGTGTGTGTGTGTGTGTATTTGTGTGTGTGTGTGTGTATTTGTGTGTGTGTGTGTTAATGCTATATCGATAATCCATTGGTCCTCCACTCAGCTCTTCAGGTACAGAGCATGTGAAGTAAAGGGGGGTTTGTTTCTGAGTGTTGTGGCTGGTGGGAGGGGAGGTGGGTTGTGAGGAGGTTTAATCCTACATTACTCCCCCCACCAGCAGAGCAGATCAGGGCAGGGCGTCTGGCTGTCCTGTTTCTTTGCACAGCTACAATAAGAGCAGAGTATCAGGCTTTAACACTCTGTGTGTGTGTGTGTGTCTGTCTATCTGTGTGTGTGTGTCTGTATCTGTGTGCGTGTGTCTGTATCTGTCTGTGTGTGTGTGTATCTATCTGTGTGTGTGTCTGTCTGTCTGTGTGTGTGTGTGTGTGTGTCTATCTGTGTGTGTGTCTGTCTCTGTGTGTCTGTGTGTGTGTCTTTGTGTATCTGCCTGACTGTGTGTGTGTGTGTGTGTGTGTCTGTGTGCGTGTGCGTGTGCGTGTGTGTGTGTTTGGGTGACGATGCCCTCGAGGATGGCTAGGTTTTTGCAGATCGCCCCCCACTCCCTGGCTATCGTGTTGACCCCCGCGGTGAGAGCCGGGGTGACCGAGAGCGTTCGCCGGCAGCCTCAGCACCAAGCCGGGTACCAGATCTTTGCTGATTTCAAAGCCGCCAACATGCAGCACTTCTGGAACAAGCGGATGACGGACGCGGTGTCCGAGGCTTTCTTCCTGGGCTGGATCGACGAGCACGTCTTGCTGATCCAGGGCAAGGAGTCGCACTTGGGAATCCTCAGGGAAGCTTGGGTGAGGAGGTCGCTCCGAGCTCCCAGGAGTTTCGACATTAAGTACCTGGGTGAGTGAAGACTGAACAACACGCAGCTGAGACCGTGGAAAGACTTTGCCTGGTGCCCAATAGTGTGTGTGTGTGTTGGGGGGTGTGTGTGTTTTGGGGGTATGTGTTGAGGTGTGTGTGTGTGTGTGTGTTGGGGGGTGTGTGTGTTTTGGGGGTATGTGTTGAGGTGTGTGTGTGTGTGTGTGTTGGTGTGTGTGTTGTGGTGTGTGTGTATGTGTTGGTGTGTGTGTTGTGGTGTGTGTGTATGTGTTGGTGTGTGTGTTGTGGTGTGTGTGTATGTGTTGGTGTGGGTGTTGTGGTGTGTGTGTATGTGTTGGTGTGGGTGTTGCGGTGTGGGTGTGTGTTGGGGTGTATGTGTGTATGTGTTGCTGTGTGTGTGTTGGGTTGTGTGTGTGTTGGGGTGTGTGTATGTGTTGGTGTGCGTGTGTTGGGGTGTGTGTGTGTTGGGGTGTGTGTGTGTTGGGGTGTGTGTGTGTGTATGTGTTGCGGTGTGGGTGTTGCGGTGTGTGTGTATGTGTTGGTGTGTGTGTGTTGGGGGTGGAATCTGTTGCAGTAGTTTCCCTGTTGCTCTTTGTATCACTATAATGATCCACTGGATCAGTAGTAAGTCAGTTGTTTCCTACAATACAGAGTAAAAACATGGAACAACATAATGTGTACCGTTCGGCCCCCCCAGTCCCGTTCCCCCCCCACCGTCCCCCTCCCCCCCTCCTCCCCACAGTCCCATTCCCCGTCCCCCTCCCCCCCTCCTCCCCACAGTCCCATTCACCCCACCCCTCCCCCCCCCCAGTCCCATTCCCCAAAAAGGTGCCTGTTTGCACTTTGCACTTGTCACACTCGAGTGGTTTTCTTTTGTTTGCATTTTCTGCGATGAAACCGATTCAGAAATGTGACTTTGCACAATGCAAAAACATGTGTGTGTGTGTGTGTGTGTTAACCTGAATGTGGCCTCTCACTCGCTAAATAACAAGTTCAGATTTGGGGGAAAAGTCGCTTTTTTTTCTTCTGTTTTTGTTGTTGTTGTGGAATCGTGACTGGGTGGGGGGGAACAAAACGGCATCAATGCAATTTGTTCTTGTCTTACCATTTCAATCTGTATTATTCATACATGTGCACAGTATATTGCGTACTGTTACCCTGCTGAGTTTCTGCTGTTGGAAAACATTTAAACAAGACATTTAATTTGTTGGAAAAGTCCAGTGTGTGTGTGTGTGTGTGGTGATGGGATTTACAGTTACAGTATAATTAAAACTTTTGAATATGCTATGCGATTAAACTACTGAATATATATTCCCCAGACATATACTTATGTGATTAAAATGGCCAGATAGATGTGTACGGTAGGAAGAGTTGAGAACACTGATATTTATAGATGTTGTACATGAAAGAATACGTACAAAGAATACGTACATATATCTGGGAACACTAATGAAAAGTACAGTAAATATATACCGTACTGTATATAAATGTTTTCCCAGCGATTTCTGTTTTTGCTTCAGATTCCCAGCTTTACCAGTATTTTATGTTTTTGTACATTTCTCTGACAAGTGTTGATCAGCTGTGTTTGTTTAATAAACAGTTCGGTTTTGTCTTTAAAGATCAAAACAGTATTTACTGTATAAAGATCTGGAAAGGTAGACTGGATTACAATAGTGGCAGAGTATTGTTCAGATATCTTGAAATCAGTAATAATAATCCTTACATTTATTATAGTATGGTTATAGTTATATATATTTCCCCCCAGTGATACTTGTCACAATCAATATATTCTCAAAACAATGTCTCAAATGGTAGAGGAAATACAGCCAAGCAATCCAAATGAGATTAGACCATGTGTTTTATCAACAAAAACACCAGCTCAAACTCCATAGTTCGGATGCTCCATTTGTGATATAACATTCTGATATTGTGAATGGCAAGCATCTGGTTGTGCTGGTAAACCCACATTTATTTTAATGAGGATGAGAGTGTGCTTTGTTATCACCACCCAATGAAGAAGTAAATACCGTATATATCAACGTTAACTGATGTGATTATTCAGATGGTAACTCTAAAATCTTGTCACAAAAATGTAATTCATGTTGAACTTTGCAGTGGAAAAGCAGTGTGTGTTAAGTATAATAATAATTGCATTTGGTAAATCCCAATATTGTAAATTTATATGTTATGGTAAATTTAAAATAATCCTCATATGTTTTAACTTTCTGTCTGAACAGTTGCGCTCTTACCTCCAAGTCAGAAGGTTATGGGTTCAAACTCACATTGGGGCTTGGAATCACATTGTCTAAGATGAAATTCCAAGACAGTGCTGGGGGTGTTACTTTGTCAAATGTGCTGTCCTTCAGATGAGAAATGACACTGAGGTCTTGTTTTCCTGTTCAGGTGGACATTAAAGATCTCATGGACGACAAACCCCCAGGTAAAATTGTCACTCACTCCAGGGCTGCTTGTGAGACATTGAAATTACACAAACTGGCTGCTGTGTTTCACCCACGAAATACAGTTAAACCACTTTACAGCATATCCGATGAAATCTATGGAAATATCTGTGGGAGAAACACAGTAGCCAATTGCACACAGCAGTGTCCCACATACAGTCGTGGATTGAATTTGTTTTTTCGAGGGATTATTATCAGGCGTGTGGAGTAAGGAAACTAGCCCAAGGTTTTGGTTTGCCTGGAATCAAAACCAAGTCTCTCGCTTGCGAAGTGAATGCTCTAACCCCCTAACTACAGGACTCCGCAATGCATCAATCAAGGTAATTGTAGAACACCCAACAAAGAGTGGGTGGGCGGAGAGATCAGAAGGTGACAGATTCTTGACGGGTATCAGGTAGAGGGATCACCTTCAGTGAGAGGTGATTCACAACCACAGGTTAGGGTGGTGTGGGGAGAAGAAGGAGGGCAACGGAGAAAGATAAAAAGATAAGTTCAAAGCTGCCGAAAAGAGAAATAAAGAGCAGGATGAATATAAATGCAAGCAGATATGCTTGAGCCTCTTGCTTGTTTTAAGCATTTATTGTACTAGACCAGTGGTTCTCAACCTCGGGTCCCGACCCGAATCAGGGGGAGGTCCTCAGTAGGGTTGCGAAGGGTCATCAGAATTTTTGTTCGTTGCTTTTTTTTAATGCCGAAAAGTGCACGAGGTGACACCGCCGGACAACTTGTATGAAAGACCGTACTTACAAGTTGCGTTGAGTCCACAAAAAAGACAGAGGTATCGTTTCGGCTTCGCTTCACTTCAGTCAATTTCACTCCTTAAGGGAGACCTGTTGGTGGCTAGTTTGGGTCACAGCAAAAAAGGGTTGGGAACCACTGTACTGGACAATCAATTTGGAAACAATCATTGCTGCCTGGGAACCATTACTGGGAACCATTACTTCACTGGAAGTGTTGCGAGGATGTTTGGTTTGTTAGTAGCCGGGGCTGATGAGGGATCCTGAAATCACAATTTTTGCCTTTTTAAACCGTGATGAATGTGACTAATCAAGGTCATTGTTCATCTGCTGGATGTCTCAAAATGAATCTGTAGGTATGCAGAAGAAGTTGATTTTAACTGCTGTATAAAACATGAACATGTGATTTTCCAAACCAGCAAAAATGTTGGGGATTTTGTTTTGGCAAATTATCAATAATGATTTTCAACTCCTGCATTTGCCGAGTTTTATTTAAAAACACGGTGATTTCAAGCACTAGCCAGTCATTACATTTCCCACAATGAGTTTAACTTCATAATCAGTGTTGTGTCTCATCCTAGGAAAACTTGAAAGGGAAGTTTTCATCAATTGTGAGGTTTGAAGAAAAAGATAAAATCTAAACCCTTACATATTTTACTGCTAACACGCAAAATGACTTGTGAAGTACCATACTTAACCCTGTCTCTCTTTGATGTGGGTAGACATAATTTAGATAGTAAAAATATGTGAGCAATTTTGGCCTTCCATCAGTTGATTCTGCCTCCTTTAATGTTGTGAGGTATATTAGAAAAAACGACCTTGTAACTAAAATTTAGATTATGTACAATTTTTACCAGGATTTACCACACAACAATATCACAAGCACAATATCACAAGATGATGAGAGATTTGAATGAAGGAAGTTCTTCAGGCCACTTAATTTCAGCTTCCCAGAATATCAAACCCATCACAGCAACAAGTTGTTTCTTTAATAATTCCTTTGTTCAACCATTTACTCATTGTAAACCAATAATTCTTCATCTCTGACCTAAAATTGGCCGATCAGCAAATATTGTTCTGGGTTTATTTTCACAAAGTGTCAGCCTGGTTCAGTTGGTAGCACCCTCGCTTCTCCCTACCTCTGTGACCTCCTAATCCTTTACCAACCTTTCTGCTTCAGTGGGTCCAGCCTGTTTCAAGTCATCTACCTCGCCCGTACCACCATTGGTGGGTGGGCCTTCAGCCACTCTGCCCCATCTTCTGGAACTCCATCCCGCAGCCCTCCACCTTGCCACCTCCCTTGCCTAATTCAAGACCCATCTCAAGACCCTTCTCTTTGACCGTGCCTTCGGTCACTATCCTACCCCTACTCTCTCCACCCTCCACCTCTCCTTATCCCAATGAATAGAATGGGTGTGGATCCTTCACTGGCCAATTCCTTGGGACATCCTCCTCATGTTAAAGGTGCTATACAAATGTAATTTGTTGTTGTTCTTCTTCTTGTTGAGTCAGACGATTGTTTTTCAAGCTGCGCTATAGAACTTTGAGCCTCGTAGTCTCAAGGCTGACATAGGCTCCCACTTCAGTGTAATGCAGGAGAGAGCTGGACTGGTGCAGTCCCTCTTATGTAATGATAAATTGACTCTTGTCCACCTGTACAGGTGATTATTACAGAGCACACAGGACTGCATGAAAAGAGAAAGTGGTATCTCCTTGTGTCTTAGGTAAAACGAATCAATCAACTCATTGCTGTTTACAAGGCATTGCCGTGTGAAAATCGATGGCCAGGTTCACCTACAAAAAGTCACTGCGCTTTACAGCGAAAACCCATGAAAGGTTTGAGATGTAGATTTGTGTGTCATCCGCATACATGTGGAAGTTTACCCCGTGCCTGCAGACGACATCACCAAGAGGGAGCACGTACATGAGGAAAAGAAGAGGGTGAAGGATGGAGCCGTGGCATTAGCCCACAGGTGACTGGGCAGGAGGCAAAATCATTTGCTCAGGTGAAATGGAGGCGGTTGGTTACGTAGGACTCAAACTATATGGGTGCATACTATGAAGGCCCTGAGGACAACATACTAGAATGATACTACGGCTGGCAGGTTACTGCTATCACGTTAGACTGAATACTTTCAGACTTTTCTTTGCTGAAGGTTACATGGTGACTTATTAGAGGTTAGCATAAAATAGGCTGTTTTCACTGGTTGAGGATTCTAACCAGGGGACGCAAAAATAAGGTTGCGACTGAGGGGATCTAAAAGAGAAATTAGGAGGAACCACTAAAGGTATTTAGATTGTAAATTCCCTGCCTGAAGCTATTAATTCATTTAGTATAGATACAGTCAAACGAAAGCTAGACCATCACATGTGTCATGGGAGAATAGAAGGGTATTGGAGTGAGTAAAGAATGGGTGGAAACCCATGGCATATAAACACTGATACAGACTAGTTGGACCAATTGGCCTATTTATATGCTGTACCTTCCTTGTAAATCTTAAAGTGTTTTGAAAGCTGAGTGGGAGCATGAACAAGTTGAGATATGGGAAATTGTTGGAAGGTAACCAACGGTGCAGTTGGACTTTTTTTTTAATGTTTGAAAGCAGAGTGTGTGTGAGGCAAACTTTGTATAATAAAATAATAATAATAATCCTTGCATGCGGTATCACACTTTTCACGTCTTCTGGACGTCTCAAAGCGCTTCACAGAATATACTGTAAAGTGAATTGACTGTGTATTTGTGGGTGAAATGTTCTGTAAATAACAGATCTCCAGATGTTTGGTGTGCAGCGATTTCTGTTCTGGAGATAACCCTTTTGTAACCTTCCAGATCAGGTGCTGTGTATTGGAATGTTGTCTATAAAGCGAAGGAGGCCAGGAGTGAATAACGACGCTGTGGGGATGAGTACATTATTCTAGAGATTTGATTGGTGTTTCTTAGATATTCGAGCACTGGCAAAAGAATAGCATCCTCCAGAAGTGACAGGGAGAGATTGAAATCCATAAAAATTGTGGTTCATAGTGGATTACTGTAACTCAGTGGTTAGAGCACTTGCCTTATAAGCGCGAGACCCGTGTTCGAATCCAGGCAGGTCCGGGGGAAACCTTGGGCGAGTTTCCTCACTCACTATTTGAAATTAGACGGGAGTTTCTCCCACTATCCTGGCCAATAATCCTTGAAAATAAAATTGGTCACTCTCTCCACAGCTGTGGGACATTGCTGTGCACAGTTGGCTGCCTGCTGCATTTCGCCCACAAAATAGTCAATCCACTCGACAGTATATCCTGTGAAGCACTTTGAGATCTCTCAATGACACACAATAAGGTGCTACATCAAATGCAAGAAATATTATTATGATTATTATAGAAACTAAACCGGCCGCAGTGCCAACGTCGTGATGCTCACTTCACTTCAAAGTGCCATGAATCTCCCAATCTGTTAGGATTATAGACGCGGTAATATAAGAACTGGGTGTGCAGCCGGATTATTCATGGCCGTACAGTACTGCAGCTACTGTTTAAAACATAATCACATGTGATACAAACAAGCCTATGTGTGATAACGTAGCAACCAAAAATTGTTCTGTAACAATCCTAAAATTTCAGAGGAAATGTACACTGTGTGTATCTTATCTGGAAGAAACGATAATTATTTAATGCACTTCAATATCGACCGTCAACGAAGTACCTCAGCAAGAAGAGGGTGCAACACTCTCGATGCACTCCCTTGGAATATGGCCAAATTGAAGTCACGTGAAGATAATGAGCTGCACCTCGCTGTGATAGAAATGCTTACTTTCATTGTAATTTTATGGATAGCAATAGGTTTTTTTCATACACACTATTTTCATAGTACAGTATTGAGCAGATGGATATTACTACATTGATTCTACTAATGAAATCTTATCAAAGGATTCCTTGATTTTGTGCGAGTACTAATTGCAAGTATACTATTTTTGAGAAAAATTCTGCTTCTCGATTTGAAATTCAAATCTAGAAATTTGAAGGTGAACAAGTGGCGACTACACAAACGTGATTGTAAACAGAGTTAGTTTCATTTTTTTTCCTTTGGGCAGACTGAAACTAGCCAGTCACTTCCATTGAAATTCCTGAAATTCCAGGAGTAAGAGTTTTAAATCTCCCTCAGAGATACCGTTGCAGGATCCTCTACGACCTTTCACCTCAAAAACATTTGCTATCCTGCTGAGGAATGGTGTAGAATAGGGAAGCAACCTCACTAAAGGTTGTAGATTTGATTTGCCCCCTTCCCTCCCCATTTTCAGGTTGTGCCTGAAGACTTTCCTATTTGATCGTGTCCACGGTCACCTTCCCCCTACCCCCAGCTCGGCATCATGTTCCGTCACTGTCGAGCGCTCTGGGTGAGAGGCACTATGTCAATGTAAATTGTTGTTTTTGTTATGAGTGCTGTTTAATGTCAGTTGTAAATCATTGTCCAAATAATCCTGTAGCACTGTGACACTAGTGACTTCAGATTTAAAGATGCATTGTTTCTGGATTTTGTACTTATAGGGAGATATTGGTAGATAAAATTGGAAGTATTGAATCTAACAATAAGGAAGTTGTTTTCTAAAATGCAACATAGCATGTGAAAGCTATTATTGTAAAAAGAAACTCCATCGTATCAGTTTTATTTTGCCATAATAATCATTGTATTTGATAATGCGGCTTATCATAGTGTCAAAATACCTCAAAGTGCCGCACAGGATTTACTGTAAAAAGTATTGGCACCATTATATGCGATAGAAACATATCATTTCTGTGGGACTTCTCAAAGGTGCTTCACCACTGAAGAGACCCACTTCACTTGGGACATTGCTATGTGCAGTTGGCTGCTGCCTTTATAATAATAATAATCTTTGCATTTGATGTAGTGCTTTCCACATCTTATCGACGTCTCTAAGTGCTTCACAGAATATACCGTAAAGTGAATTCACTGTATATTTGTGGGTGAATCGCGGCAGCCAATTGCGCACAGTAGCGTCCCCCACACAGTCGTGGATTGAAATGACCAATTTTATTATTGTGTTTTTTTTTGAGGGATTATTATTAGGTGTGTGGAGTAAGGAAACTTGCCCAAGGTTTCGCCCTGACCTGCCTCGATTCGAACACAGGTCTCCCCAGCTTTCATCCACAAATACGCAGTCAATTCACTTTACAGTATATTCTGTGAAGCACTTTGAGACGTCTAGAACAGTGGTTCTCAACCTTTTTCAGTAATGTACCCCTGTGTTACTTTCAACATTACCGTGTACCCCCACCCAACCATATACACACAGACACCACCCACCTCATTCCACTCGCATTTTATGACCAAGCTTTTATTATGTAACAAAATAACCAGCACATACAAAACAAGGGGAATAACAATTAAATATACAACTTGGAAGGCTATAAAATGCTAAACAAGAGAGCTCAATAAGTCATTGTACCCCCCTGTACCCCCTGAAAGTAATTTTTTACCCCCAGGGATACATGTACCGCTGATTGAGAACCGCTGGTCTAGAAGACATGAAAAGCGCTATATCAAATGCAAGCATTATTATTACAGGGTGACCAAAAAGTAGTGATACCGTTACAATGTGTAATAAGAAATTATTTTCATTAGATAAAGAGTAGATATCACAATTTTTTTTGTCACCCTGTGTGTTCACCCTGAATGCCTTGGGATGTCCTCCCGGTGTGAAAGGTGCTTATTAAATGTAATTTTGTTGTTGTGTTGCAAGCACGCCAGCATTTGCACTCTTTAACACCCAATTACATAAGTAGAAAGGGTAATGGTTTCACCCACAAATATACAGACAATTCACTTTACAGTACTGTATATTTTGTGAAGCGCTTTGAGACATCTTGAAGATGTGAAAAGTGCGATATCAAATGCAAGAATTATTATTATTAGTGTGCAATACTCATTTGGATTAGTTAGAATCCTACATTTTAGATGTTAGATAAACATTCAGCTAATTGTATTCCATTGAGACTCAAATCTGTTCTCTATTCTTCTTTCCATGTTCGCTCATTCCCTACATCATTCCCTATGATGTTGGAGTTTGTTGAATAATTAAATAAATTCAATAGCTATCAGTTACCTTCCTGGTACAGTTTTTGACAGACTAAAAATCTGATAAGAAAATCTGCTGCCTTATTCTCACCACATACAGTATGAATAACTTGTTAAAAGATATTGAAGCTTTTATTGTACGTTGTGTGGATGACTCTCAGAGAAGGCTACAGAATGAAAGGTTATGAGTTTCCTTCCGGTCAGGGAATTTTTAACTTTTGGTTACTTAAAATACACTGATGTGGTGCAACAGAAATGCTTATAGTAATGAAAGTTGGTAAATGAATCAAAAATGCTTTTCAGTGCAAACTATTGTTCTCTTACCTGTTAAAGGAGCTTTCCCCCAAACATGACCAAAATAGGCTGTGAGGGGAAAAAAACATTGATTTTAAAAAAAATACTTTCAAACATTCTACAGGTTTTCTTTGTGAATACTGATTTTTTTTAATACAAAAAGCCAAGTTATACTAGTTTTCCTCCAGATTCTTGAGAATGCAAGGTCATATCAAATCAGATGCAAGGTCAGATATGCCAGAGATCATGTGCGGAAGATTATGCACCAGGCATTGCTCAGGTAATAGAGTCGAGCTGCAGGCAGGAGGGAATGTGCAGCTGTATTTCCTTAGCTGATAGACTTTCAAGATGAAGCTTGGCACAAAGTGAAACAACATTCCATCCCATTTCACAATGTTAAATTGGTCCCAAATGACTGTACAGGTCAATTCTTCTCCCCCAAAAAAGGGGGTTTGGGATAAACTCTGTTTGGTTATTCAGAATGCTGTTTCTTCTCCAATAGTCATTCATATGATGTCTCAGCAAAATTTCTCTTTCTCTACACACTATACTCTGTTGGATGCCTGCACTCTGATCTACAGAAAGCTCATGATTCAGGCTGCAAGAGGTATATGTACTTTTCGCCCAAGCTATCGAATCTTTTATAAGGCATTTGTTAGCCCTGTTGGTTGAACTAGAACCAGTTACACTTACTGGCCTCAATGAACTCCTTTGCTTTTTATTTCTATGATGATTCCATGATTCTGTATTTCAACATGATTGGTATTTGCGTAGGTTAATCTAACTGAATATGACTTCTTCCCTCTATCTCTGCTACATTGCCTGCCTCCAACTCTATCTCACGCTAATGTCACTGAAACTATCACCCATGCCTTTGTCACCTCCCGCCTTGATTTCTCAAATGAACTCCTTGCTGATCTCCTCATTCCATCATCCACAAGGTCCAACAAATACAAACCTTTGCTGCCTGTGTCCTGACCTGCACAAAGCTTCACATGCTTATCACCCTAATCCTCAACAGGTTCCACTGCCTCCTGGTCTACGAATGGGTTGATTCAAGATCCTCACTCTTTCATACAAATCCTTTCATGCCCTCAGCCTTTCTTACCTCCTGACCTGCTTGTACCACACGCCATTGCTTGCCCTTTCTGCTAAGCTAACATAGACTGTCTGCAGGTCTCCCGTGACCCCTCCGTGACACCATTGATGGCCGTGCCTTCAGCCATTATTATGCCGCTAGGAATCTCTGGAATTCCTTGTTTCAATTCCTTCACCTTGCCTTTCTTTATTTACCTTTAAATCACATCCGAAGACCTACATTTTTGAGTGCACCTATGGTCACCTCACCCTCCCACTTTTTCGCTTCTTTAGGGAATTCCCAAGACGCTATCTTGCACGAAGATCGCTATATAAATGTGAGTGTTGTTTAATTCATCTTTTATTGCTAACTGACTAAGTATAATGGATCTTAATCAATGAGGTTTTTTTTCAGTACACCTTCATACATTTTAAAAGGAATGTGGAAATATAAGAATGTACATTCTTTCTATTCTGTTGCTATTTTAATGTTTAAGTCCACAAGCTTTATTGTTATGTAAACCCCTGATATTAAAGACAGTAATGCTACAGTATTTGTCTTCCACTGAAATTCCACGCGGAACTGAAATGTAGGTCTTGTAATGAATTGTGCTGAAAGCAGATTACTCAAAAGTCCTGTTATTTTAGTCAGTTTCTGTGCATTGTTGTCATTCACATTATCTGTGATTTGATAGACATTTATCAGCATGTGCTATTTGTAGGAGGTTAATCTTTCTCGTGGCTATTCATAAACCTTTTCTTGTCTTACATGGATAGAGCAATATACTGTATTCTGACAGAACATTTTCACACATGCATATCAAGTTTCACAGCAGCAAGAAGATTCTGCCCACACTCCTGCACACCTTTTTGTGGCCTCGCTTGTGGCCTTAGTTACTGACTAACTAATGAGTAATAAACATTATAAAATTAACCTGGACCTCTACAGTGATCCAGGGAATTGATTTTTTAAAATTATAAATGAAATCACGTGTACGCATTCATTGCTTAATTTCTGTTGCTGTACCACAGAGTCTTTGAATATAAAATTAGATCCAATGATCACTTTCCTTACTTGCTCTTATTGTCAGTCTAGAAAAAAAGAGTGATGTCACTGTACTCTTTGAACCCTAACCCTAGCTTCAGAGTGCTTGTTTCAAAGCCACAAATCATATTCTATAGAGTGAAGCCAGAATCACAAGCATTGTAAAGGAAAATTCAGGTGTGATGCGAGATAGACGTGGGTTGTGTGTCAGGGAGTGGAAGGAGGAGTTAAGGGAGATAAAATAATGATCCGAGATGGTGAGACCATGGGTAATCACCAGGTCAAAAGGGTGACCAAAGATCTGAGTGGCAGAGTTAATGTGGGGGTGGGGGGAGCGACAGTGAGAAGAGGAAGAAGTTAGCAGAGTTGTAGCAAGAAGTGGACTTGGCGAGTGGCATGGATTCTTCCCACTAAAGTCGTGTTTACCCTGGAAGTCAAACCTTGAACAGATAAGATGGTCATGAACACATGTGTGTGAATCACATCCAAAACTTGTTCTCACCACTTGCTTGTCAGACATCAAGGCCTGGAGGAGCGCAACTTTGTAGCTGAACGACAGCCCCCACCGATATCTTCTTGTGGAATCCTGTCGCTCAGTGGGTAGAGCACTCGCCTTACAAGCATGAGACCTGTGTTCGAATCGAGGCAGGTCGAGACGAAACCTTGGGCAAGTTTCCTTACTCCATACGCCTAATAATAATCCCTCAAAAAACAACAATAAATTGGTCATTTTAATCCACGACTGTTTGTGGGATGTAGCTGTGCACAATTGGCTGCCGCATTTAGCCCACAAAAATACCGTCAGTTCACTCTACAGTATATTCTGTGAAGCGATTTGAGACGTCTAGATGATGTGAAAAGCGCCATATCAAATGCAAGGATTATTATCATTATTATTGTTATTCTCACCTGCAGCTCCAGCTTCCTTGACCTCCGTGGCCTCAGGAACAATGTGCACAATCTATGCATCATATTCGATCCCCATTTGCTCTAACCCACATTTGGTCTCTGCCTTGGACTGTTTCACCTCCATTGCTTTTATGGTGGTATTTTAAAAAAAATGGGTTTACTCAATCCACGACTGTGTGTGGGGGAAACTGCTGTGCGCAATTGGCTGCTGCGTTTCGCCCACAGAATACACAGTTGATTCACTTTACAGTGTATCCTGTGAAGCATGTGAGATGTTTTGAATCTGTGATCAGGCACTGTATCAAATGGACATTCAGATGGACCTTAAAGATCCCATAGCACCTGATAAAAGTGATTGTGAGAATACTGTCAGCTCTGGTACAAATCATTATTTGGGCTACAAATGGAGCACTATACTACAATCAGTTTGGGGCACACCAACCACCTCAGGAAAAATGTTAAGCTGCCCCAAATTAAATTGGTTGTTCACTTTGTGACTGTTTGTGGACAGCAAATTGGCTGTGGAGTTCCCCCACAAAACAGTCTGGATGGGAGCAATACTGGATACTTTAGTCAGTATTGGCATTAGGCATTCAACAAAATTGAAGCAAGGCAAACATGGTGTTGTGCCAATGATATTCATTTGACTGGCATGGGAAACTGGTTGAGTAGACCTCCCAGAATTCTAACTCCCAATGCTTCCGACTGCAGTGATCTCAACTGTGTGTATAAAACGCATCTCAGAAATAGTTTAAAACATTTGTAAGGCTGATTGTTCTACTTAGTTGAATGGTAAAGAGTTAATAGATGGACAATGCAAACATAGTTGGTATGATTCAGTTTCCTTTTCTGGCTGTCAAAGCCATTCAAGCTTTATAGCTTTAAACCATGAATAACACAATACAGTCCTGTAGCTCAGTGGATAGAGCACTCGCCTTACAAGTGAGAGACTTTGGTTTGACTCCAGGCAGGCAGGGCGAAACCTTGGGCAAGTTTCCTTACTCCATATGCTGATAATAAGCCCTGAAAAAAAAATTGGTCATTTCAATCCACGACTGTTTGTGGGACACTGCTGTGCGCAATTGGCTGCCACATTTCGCCCACAAATATACAATCAATTTACTTTACAGTATATTCCGTGAAGTGCTTTGAGGCTTCTAGAAGATGTAATAAGGCACTATATCAAATGCAAGGATTATTATTATTATACAGGCGGCAATACCCCATTCTCTATATTTTCCATAATTTAATCTAAATTCCAAGATTCCTGCTGGCAAGGTTTGTGGCAACGCAATAGTGCTGTGTAAAGTGCTGTGTTTATTGAAGCCAAAGCCCGAGCTACACCCACAGAGCTACACCCACAGAGCTACACCCACAGAGCTACACCCACAGAGTTTCATGACAGACCGACCACTCCGGGAACTATCAGCAGCTGTTTCAATCTTTGGGAGATTTGCTGACCTCGGGAAAATCCTCGTGGTGTTGTATTTTGAAATCTTGCCGGTTTTGGGGAATTGCTGGGTTTCCGAATGTCGGATTATCGAGTTTTTAATGTATCTTGCAGAGTCATTTTATTGCTTTTGTATTGAGTGTCGCATATGTAACACAGAGGAAATCACATTAACTTTTAACAGCAGTCCACTTTTTAATGTTCTATGCATCTGCACCACTAAATTCCTCTGTTACTCAACATCAGTACGAATTGTAGCATTTAATGCTTCCTTTGTTTATCCCCAAATGTGTTGATTCACCTTTCACAATATTCAGATACATGTTCGCACTCCGCTGAGCGTTTAAAAAAAAAAAAAAAATTGGTTTTATAAATGTTGAAATTTTAGTGCTTTGGTTTGCTCTGCTAAATGTTTTGTCTATAGTTTTAACTAAACTAAAATTAATAATAAAATTATAGGATAGAGGGTGGCTATTGATTTATCAAGCCTTAACTGGTTCTAGTGCATCCACTGGAACTAATTATTACTTTAAATCCTAAATGCCTTGCCCTTTCCTATATCTTTTGATATTCTTTCTTTCCAAATGTTTATCTAGAGAAAATAGGATTCAACTACCTCAGTCCTACCAAACTACGTCCTGAGGTAGTGAAATTGTATAAGACTAAAATATCCAGCAGTGAAACACCAAATTTTTTGCTTCTGCTTTTAGACAATAGCCTTCGGTGACATAACTTGGTGTTTTAAGATCAAGATCCTGGTCCTCACATTTAAACCCCTCCATAACCTCGCCCCACCCTACATCCGTGACCTCCTATCCCCTCATCAACCCGCCCGCGCGGCCCCTCCGTTCAGCAGACTCTGGCCTGCTCCACCCCACCATTGGCGGGTGAGCCTTCGGCCACTCTGCCCCCAACCTCTGGAACTCCATCCTGAAATCCCTCCGCCTCGCGCCCTCCCTGCCTCCTTCAAGTCTCGCCTCAAGACTCCCCTCTTCGTTGCTCCCATCAGCAATGCCTTCCCCCCCCCAACCCCCCCACCCCTGTCCTCAGCTCGGGTCTGAATCAATAACTGTCCAGCGCCTAGGGACATCCTCCTGACGTGAGAGACGCTGTACAAATGTAATTTTGTTGTTGTTGTTTAAACAATTTCTAGGGTGACTGGTTTATAGTAGTAGCAACATACAATATTAAACCAATTTAAGTGAGCAGAATGTTGTGGTTCTACTCTGGATGTTACTGATGTGCACAATTGGTTGCCATGTTTCGCCCACAAAATATACAGTCAATTCACTTTACAGTGTATTCTGTGAAGCGCTTTGAGGCAGCCAGGTGATGTTAAATGTCACCTAGATATCAAATATATCAAATGTAAGGATTATTATAATTAGACGTATTAGTATTTTTAAAATCTGCCTCCTCAATCTGAAGATTTATGGTTTTATACTTAAATTGTGAGACGCCATCTGTTATCATGTCTTCTCATAACTTTTTTTGATTACCAGCAGAATACTTGTAAAACACGTTTGTTGCCTAAAGGTTCTGGCTTACAGGTTCTAGTTATGTGCTTTGTAGTCCTGCTTCATTGCAAGCCTGGGCATCTATGAACTTTATAAAATGCTTTGTATGGTACAGAAGAATTGATGATAGAACAGACTTCAATGTATATTTAAGTTGCATGCTATAATTAAAAGGATACTTCAGGGCAGCAACCGGCATTCATATAGCCCCTTTCATGTAGAAAAATGTCTCAAAAGGTGGACTAGGTAGCAGCATAGAAGATGGTGGTGTGGGGTGGGGGGGAGACTAAAACCACATAGCTTGCCATGCATCACTGTTTGGCAAGCTTTCCCACTGCTTGACCAAATTGGATCACTCTGCTTGCAGGGTTAGCAAGAGCTGAGTGAGAAGAATCACCGACTCCAATGACTTATCTCCCCCTTGAAGTTCCTCCGATGAGCCAGGCTGGTTGGTTCGATGTTAGCAATGCCTTGAAATACTGCCGACCAGTGTGGCTCAGGAACTGGACTTTGGAGAAAACCACAGAAGATTGATTCAATTCTGGCACTGTTGTCAAGTACAGTATAGATCTTCAAGCCAATTCAGCTCCATGGAGACCCACATGCTTACTTCTTACTCCTCTCTACCCCCACCCCAACCTCCACTTCCAGAGGATAGACATGAAAGATACAAGCTTGAAGGGTCAAGGGAATACGGTAAGGAAGTGGCATTAAATGAAGGGCTTCCTCCGAGAGCCAGTGCAGACTCAATGGCTACCTCGTTACTGTAAATCATATTCGTTCTTTATGGAGTGCTGCAACTCGCCTAACAAGCAAGAGATCTGGGTTCAATTCCAGGTAGGCTGAAACCTTGGGCAAGTTTCCTTACACCACACACCTAATAATAATTGTTCAAAAAAAATAATAATTTGGTCACTTCAATCCACGACAGTTTGGAGGACACTGCTGTGAGCAATTGGCTGCTGCGTTTCGCCCACAAATAGACAATTAATTCAATTTACAGTATATTCTTTGTTGTTATTCTACGCAAAAACTGTACATGCAAGTAATGTAGTAGAAAATGTGCAAATTTGACAATGCTATGAATTTTCATGCAGGAAGTCACAGAGTCATAATTCCAGGAAGACACTTGCCAAGGAAAGGAAAATTCAGCATTTCGCTTGATTGGAGGAAGGAGTGTGAAATTTGAATATAATTGAAGGAAATGGCCAATATCATGGCCTAGATTTTGGTTGAGTTAAACATGTTAAACAACTCAAGTCGGAGGGGTCAGAATGTCATTTTTGTTTTGTTTGTTTCTCCAGCTATACAAACTTGTATTTATATAGCGCCCTTCACACAGGGTAGCATCTCAGAATATTTAAGAGTGGCTGAGCTTGACATCAAGCATGGTTGAAGCGAGAGGCCTTCAGGTGCAATCGGCCGATGGGAAAGATGGGGCAAAGCAGAGGGATGAGGCAGAGAGTTCCAGTGTGTTTGCGTTTGTCTTCAAATACTGGGCTGCTACACTTAACAGTGAATCCTGTGAAATGCTTTCAGGCATGCTTCTGACATGAAAAACACTACATAGATTCATAGATTCATAGAATTTTACGGCACAAAAGGAGGCCATTCGGCCCATCTAGTCTGTGCCGGCTCTTTGAAAAGAGCGATTCAATCCCATTGCCCTGCCCGCTCCCCATAGCCTAATAGACCTGTTCTCCCTAAATAAAGATCTAATTCCCTTTTAAAAGTTGTTATCGAATCAGCCTTCACCACATTTTCAGGCAATGCATTCCAGATTCCAACAACTCGCTGAGTGAAAAAATTTCTCCTCAGCTCCCCTCTACTTCGCCTTGAAACTATTTTAAATCTGTGACCACGAGTCACAGATTCGCCCACGAGTGGAAATAGTTTTTCTCTATTTGCCCTGTCGAAACCCCTCATGATCTTATAAACCTCTATTAGGTCTCCCCTCAATCTTCTCTGCTCCAGAGAGAATAACCCTAGCCTATCTAGCCTCTCCTCATAGCTGAAGTCCCTCAATCCTGGCACCATCCTAGTAAATCTTCGCTGCACCCTTTCCAATGCCTTCACATCCTTTCTGTAGTGTGGTGACCAGAATTGAACACAGTATTCCAGCTGAGGCCTCACCAAAGTCCTATAGAGGTTAGTCAGCACTTCCTGACTTTTGTACTCTATACCCCTATTTATAAAGCCTAGTATCCCATATGCCTTCTTAACAGCCTTGTCTACCTGTCCTGCCACCTTCAACGAGTCACTAACACAAATCCCCAGGTCTCTCTGTTCCTTCATACCATTTAAAATTGTACTATCTAGCCTATATTGCCTCCCTTCATTTCTTCTCCCAAAATGCATCACCTCACACTTCTCTGCATTAAACTTCATCTGCCATGTGTCTGCCCACTTTACCAATTTGTCTATATCCTCTTGCAGATGGCTACTATCCTCCTCACTGTTTACTATTCTCCCTAACTTAGTGTCATCTGCAAACTTGGAAACTGTACTCCGTACACCCAAGTCCAGATCATTGATGTAGATTACAAACAGCAATGGTCCCAAAACCGATCCCTGTGGCACACCACTGCTCACTTCCCTCCAATCTGAAAAACAGCCGCTCACTACAACTCTCTGCTTTCTGTCTCGCAGCCAGTTGTGGATCCACGCTGCCACTGTCCCTTTTACGCCATGGGCCTTTAATTTCATAATAAGTCTCTCATGTGGCACTTTGTCAAATGCCTTTTGAAAGTCCATGTAAACTACATCAACTGCGCTACCATTATCCACCCATTCCGTGACCTCATCAAAAAATTCTATCAGATTTGTAAGGCAAGATTTGCCTTTAACAAATCCATGTTGACTGTCCTTTATTAGCCTATATCTTTCTAAGTGAAGATCTACCTTGTCCCTGATTATGGACTCTAGAAGTTTGCCCACTACCGACGTTAGACTGACTGGTCTGTAGTTACCAGGCTTGTCCTTCTGCCCCTTTTTATACAAGGGAGTAACATTAGCTATCCTCCAGTCCTCTGGCACGACCCCTGTGTCCAAGGAAGATTGAAAGATCGTGGCCAGAGTCCCTGCTATTTGCTCCCGTGCCTCACTTAGTAACCTAGGGTGCATCCCATCCGGACCAGGTGACTTATCCACCTTGAGCGACGTCAACCTTTTTAGAACTTCCTCTCTGGTTATAATTATTCTATCCATTTCTCCTTGCATGAAATGCAAGGATAATTGATTATGATTTACCAAAGTGTTTTTTTTACATTTCTGCATTTTTTATGTTTGCCTTCCATAGTCAAAAAGTAAACTCTGTGTTTTTATTTCTAAAAAGAGAAAAATTACAATTAATAATAAAACTAATACAGTAATCCTTCCGTTTGATGCAATGCCTTATCAGGTCATTGAGATTTCTCAACCCGATTCACAGAATATACTGTAGTGTCTATGTATATTGTGGGCAAAACTTGGCAGCCAATTCCACCCAACAGTATCCCACAAACAGTCATGGATTGAGTGACCAAATCATTATTTATTTATTTACTTTTTTGAAGGGTTTATTAGTCCCAGAAAGCAACCACCAATCGACGAACAACAGATCCCTACTTACTGCTGGATAAAAAGAAGGGCCTGGAGTAAAGAAACTTGTCAAAGATGGCTTTGTTATACTAAATATTTTCAACAATAAACGTGAACATTTGTGAAGTGATACTTTTCTTTAGCTCATTGGAAATCTGACAGAGTTAAGGACTTTTTTTGTGGGTGTGGAAATGTGGGAAAGCCCACAAGTTTGATTTGTGTAATTCACCATTGTTGTTAATTATTGAGCATTATTTGACAAATATATCAGGGAGGAAAATTAACACACTCCAATTAATTCTTGAAACCTTACCAAGGTTTGTGGTAGAATGTGTGAATAATGCAACATCATATAATTATCAGTGAAAATTATTGCATTGATAAATTGTGGTTCAAACTCGACTTTAACTAAGTGGTGGTGGGGGTGGTGCAGCTGAAAGGAGAGCTCCAGATTGTTTGTTTTGAAAGCAAGGAGAAGGGATCGTCTAACACTACTGGATATGTATGACAATCATCTACGGACCAGTTTCAAGTGTATCAGACTTGCAGGCCACGACTTTGTGTGGTTACTACTTTAAAGGAAGACGCAACTAAAAGTACAAAAAATATATAAATTTCCATGTATTGTTACCTATTCTTGATCTATACAATGCAACAGTAATTACATAAAATGTTCAGCCGAATTTGAAAATGATTTGTTCCATTTAAAAACATATAATAGTGTCAATCATAAATGTTAAACTTTTTGAGCAGAGACTGACCGCCTTTGATCAGAACAAATTCATCAAAAATTAAATTGAAAATCAATACAATGCTGTTTTTGATGCACAGAAATTATTGGGTTAAGTAAAGAAATGCTAATGGAGCTAAAATTATGGAATTGGAAAAGGTGTAAATTAGTAGGGTCCTGCACAAATCAACTGAGAGGAAGCAATGCTGTAACAAGAATTTTTAATTAAACTATTGTCAGTACAAAAAAATTATTTCAAGAAGCCTGCATGAAATTGTCTTATATTACACGTTCAACTCTGATGCATTTGATTGAACAACATTGAATGAGGCTTGATGGAAATCAGAATAAAAGTGACAACATTTTAATAGATTGGCATGCTTATGAATGCTGTACTAATCTTCCAGGGCTAAGAATTCCTATATGTCCTGTTTTCTGAATAAGATGAATAAAGTGAAAGTGATCAGGAGAGTTGGATGGGGATTGACCTGTTTTTCATTCAAGTCTTCATGTCTCATCTCAATAACATTTTGTGTTTCACATGCTTGATTGCTTAAGGGATCAGTGTTAGTTTCCAGAATGTGCGAGGGAGCATGTCTGATTTGTCTGCCATTGTGTAAAACAATCTGTGTGAGCATATTGGTTGTTAGGACTGAGATGGTCCATTGCTCATCTGTGTCACCTTAGGTCAAAAATGACAGTGAATGGCAGTTCTCCAGGTTAATGCTCAGCCATAGAAAATTTCAACAATTATACAACCCAGAAGGAGGCCATTCGGCTTGTCATGTCAGTGCCGGCTCTTTGAAAAGAGCTGTCAAATCAATCTTATTTTCCCCTTAGCCCTGCGAGCTTGTGCTCCACAAATGATTATCTACTCCCTTAAAAGTTGTTATCAAATCAGCTTTCCACCACCCTTACAGGCAATGCATTCCAGTTCCGAACACTCAAGGTTGATGTAGAACAACTACCAGATCCAGAAACCTTTGCTATTTAAGGAATAATTTGATATGCCAGTGGACCGTTTGGCAGAATAGAATTGGCAGCAAGGTAGCAAGATACTTTCTTAACTCAAAAGAATGGTTGGATCCATGGGACAAAAAATCCAACCAATCTGCCAGAGTTGAGGTAGTGTGCGAGGGAAGATATTAATCATGAATCAATGATGTCTTCAGTAATTGATATGAAATTATTAACTACATTGTTGGTCCCTCTTGGTGATGTGATCTGCAGACATGGGGTACACTTCCACATGTATGCAGATGACACCCAACTCAATTTTTCCACCTCACTTTGCGACCCCCAGACCCCTGATGTTCTGTCAGCCTGCCTGTCGTACATCAGGAGCTGGATGAGAGCAAATTTCCTGCAGCTGAATAGTATGGAAGCCATACTATTTGGCTCTCGTCGTCTTCTTCAGTCACATGGGTCTCACCTCCTCCACCTACCCGACTTGGCCCTAAAACTCTCCGAAACCGTACGCAACCTTGGCGTCAGGTTTGACCCACAACTGTCCTTCCTCCCCCACATCCAGTCCCTCACCAGCACTGCTTTTTTCTACCTGCTACGTATTGCTCGTCTCCGGCAATATCTTGCCCCAAAGTCCCTTACCTGAAACTCAGGTCATGGCTTTGTCACCTCTCGGCTGGACTACACAAATGCCTCCTCGCTGGTCTCCCCTCCACCACAATCCATAAAATCCAGCTCATTCAGAACTTTGCCGCCCGCAATCTCACCCGCACCAAACTCCGCTCCCCGATCACTCCAGTCCTTGACAGACTTCACTGGCTCCCTGCCCCAGAGAGGATCGATTTCAAGATCCTCAATCTTGTTTTCAAATCAATCTCTCCACTCCTCTGCCCCCCCCTATCTCTCTGATTTCCTCTCTCCCCAGCATAGCACCCATTGCCTTTGTGCCTCCGGTTCTGGTCTCCTCCTTGTCCCTCAAATAACCCGCTCTACCATCGGCAGCCGTGCCTTCAGCCACTACGCCCCGAAGCTCTGGAACTCCCTTCCTCACTCCCTTCACCTCGCTCCCCTCTCTTCCTAGTTTCAGGTCTCGGCTAAAGACCTTTCTCTTCGACCGCGCCTTTGGTCACCTTTCTCCCCCTGCCCCTGGCTCGGTCCCGGGATCCACTATTGTGAAGCGCTCTGAGATGCCGTCCGGCCTGGAGGGCGCTATATAAATCAAAGTTGTTGTTGGTCACAATTCTCGCTCCCTTGTTCTGTATTGGTCTGTGCACCTTCAACAACAACAACAAATTGATTTTAAGTGGCACCTTTCACATTGGGCCTACATCCCAAGGCACTGAAACATTGAAAGCAATTTTTTTTTTAAGTGCTCCAACATATGATGATGCCATAATTGTGATGGGGACGCACTTCCGTCTTCTCACTCATTGAACCCTGCCAACACTGCAAATGTTTCCATGGCAAGTGATAAGCTGTGTTACAGGCATAGGCCAAGGAAAACAACGGAAAGATATGTTCAGTATATATCACTCAGACATTCCCTGGTTGCTCTCGTAACCCTGGAATGCTTGAAATTGAGATAAAATGATTGGTTTAGGGATCTGAAACAATCTCAGAGACGTGTGCAGGAAGGCACAAAACTTACCTGTGGTGGTGATCTTATAGAGAACTAATATCGTGTCAGTCATAGTCCAATGTGAGAGGCTGAAGCTTCACTCCAGAAATCATCAAATACCATGCAAGTTGTCAATGTCCGCATCAAACTGGAGATGTTTTTCCATGTTGTGCATATATTTATCACCACAAGCCTGACTTTTACGAATGACTGAAAGTGCTTGATATGACGATTTATACAAAGCATTCTATACAGGTCTCCCTCCCCAAGCGCGAGGGGTACGTTCCTGTAAACCTTCGTGGTTGGTAAATTCGCGTTTGGAAAATGCAGGACCCTATGGGAAACATGGGGATACGGGGAGTAAGTTCGCGTTTAGTAAAAACTAAACACAAACAGTTATAACATACACCTCAGGATAGGGGGAGTAAGTTTGGGCGCATTGGCTGCCGGCATCTGCAGCAATCACACAGTTAGGCTGTCTGATTTACAGAGAGATGGAGAGACGGAAGGTGGGTGGCGGGTGGGGGGTCGTGGGGGTGACACGGAGGGCTGGTGGGGCTGTCTGACGGACTCACACGGAGATAGAGACAAATGGGTGGGGGGGGTGACACGGAGGGCTGAGGGGCTGAAGAAGGTGAGAGAGAAGGAGGGGTGGGAAGGGGGGCGTGGGGGGGGAAGAGAAGGTGAGTCAGAAAGAGAGAGGGTGAAAGAGAGAAGGGGGGGGTGCTTTGGGGGGAAGAGAAGGTGAAATAGAGAGGTGAGAGAGAGAAGGGGTGTGAGGCATTGCTCCCAAACTTACTAGCTGGGCTGCGAAGGAGCGACAATAAATTAATGTTACTGTATTTACCTTAACCCTAAGAGAGAAGTGTTGTTGCCGGTTGATTGCAACATCGCCACTGGGTCCTAGTGCTGTACACTAGCTGTTCGAAAATTGAAACCCGCGGATTTCAATCGCGGATGCGCAAAATGCAAAACTCGGTTTGCGAGGGTTGTCGCATTTAGCAAACCTTGGATACACGAGCTTGCTAAATGCAACAACCCTCGCAACCCTTTCGTGTTGAGCAAGGCCGCGGTTGGGGGAGGGATACCTGTATATACAGCACCTTTTACATCGGGAAGGTTTCTCAAAACACTTGACATTGCTGCCTGGGGCACAAGCCATGTCTGAGAACTGAGTGGGGAGGGGAAGGGTGACCAAAAGCACCGGCAAAGAGATACATTTTATCTGTGTACTTTGGACACTTGGGCTCCTTCTGAATCATGTAAGTTTATACAGGATAACACAATTCTCTTCCAAAGGAGAAAACTGGCATCTTTACACTACCTTATTAAGTTGAATGCTTCAAAACATTATACAGTAGATACTGTGGAGTGTAGCGCCTTGGGACGTCCTCCTGACATGAAAGCCGCTCTATAAATGTAATTTTGTTATTGTTGTTTTCAGAGCAAAAGTTGAACACCATATTTTGCACAGCTAGGCCCTGAGAAAGAGGTGAATGACCCGTTAATTTGGAAAATTGTACTCGGGAGATCTGGAGAAATTTATTTCTCTCTTCAAATCGTATTTTTTGTATCTTTAATACCCGACTGAAGGACAGACAGGTGAGACCTCAGTTTGTTTCATCCTTCAGATGCCACTTCTGCAAAGCAGTTCTCCCAGTACTGCACCAGAGTACCAGCCTAATCTGCTAGTTCAAGGCCAAGAAAACATAGGAGCTTGAATCCACAATCTTCTGACCCAAACACAGAAGTATTATCCAATGAGCCAAACTCAAAACACAAAGGTGAAATTGACCCAAAGCTGTTATTATACAATCTAATTTAGATTTATATACCGCCTTTGATCTATCCTCCTTGTTATTCTGGAGTCCCCAAGCCTTGGCTCTTGCCAACCTGCAATACTTTCTGGAATTAGGTAAGCAGGACGTGTCCCTCCAGGGAGAGAGTGTGTATTCCATTCCGACAATCTTTCTCTTGGAGTTCCATGTGTAGGTGGGATGCATGAAATTCTCAATTTGTTTGGATACTCTTCGGGGTTTCCACGCGTGTCAGAAAAAACGAAAACAAAATACTGACCGACTGACTAAAACAAAATAGTGCCTTTCGTCTCAGGAGTACATCTCAAAGAACTTTACATAGCTGACTGGGCACCTGAGTTACGGGAGAGAGAACACAGCTGCCTGAAAGTGCAGTCAAATTAGTCTTGAGGTGGGCTTTGAAAGTGTGGAGGGAGGGGATGAGTTGAAGGGAATCTCTAATGAAGTTTCAGGCATCATGAGAGTGGGGATGAATTGCTTTATGTAAAAAATTAATTCCATTGTGAGCAGCGCTCTTTGAGTTTTCAAAGGAGTGTGAGAGGCTGGCCAATTTCTTTGTGGTAATTGTACTGCAGCAAAAAATCAAGGCACTAAATTGTAGTTCAGAAAACCACTTAATGTTCAAGATAAGACCTTTTTTATATAGGAAAGGGCGAGAACAAAGCAGCACTGTTGGCTAATGAAATATTTCAGTAAAATGAATCACTGGCACGGCACTGAAGAATGTTGTCTGATCAGTAAACCTTAACCACCTTAAAGTTCCTAAATTCCTCACTGGCGATTGGGAACTTACACACAATGATGTGGACTGGTGAGGGCAAGTTCATTTTTTTGTCTCCTTGGAGGAAAAAAAGAGTGGGATATAAATTATCCGAACTGCACAAAAATGTCAGATATTACAGTTTAGTAACGAATTGCAAGAAGCTGCATAAAGTAGATTGCTGCAAGCAAGAATGAAAACAATATATGCTATAAATCTAATCCACAGACAAAATGATTTACACATGTCAAATGCTAATAGCCCAAATGTGTGATGTACAGGATAAGTGTGTTGTTATAATTCATAGATTTTTTTTAATGAACCAGTACAAAGGCTGTACACAGTATAGGTTTTTTTAAAAAAAGCATGGTAACATTTGGTAGATGATTAACAAAATGCGTTAACTTGGAATTTATGTAGTTCAGGGCAGAAATCTAGATGGGCTCCTGCAAAATTAGTTCAAACAAACTCAAAACTGTGGTTTTCCTTTAAAAGCTTGTCTTTAATCCTGGCCCAGGGCCACATTTCTTTTCTTTGTAGACATTTTCTGTAAATCCTGGGCCCTTGACAGTATTCAATCCTTGTGGATACTTATTGATCAGTAAATTCCTGATCTAATTAGTCATGGGAGTTACTGAGCTCTGCAGCCACAGGAGCGAGCATGGTATCTGCACTAATTAGGGTTGGCCCCATTGTGGTTATGGAAACTATGCAAATAATGCGTGACTGTAAAAAAAATGATGGTTGTAAAATTATAAAACAGTTATCAAAATCATCTACCAGGAGTTATACTTAGTAGCCTCTCTCCAACTCTCCTTTTGCTATTCCCCCCTCCCCTCCCACCTCCCCGTTAACTCTATCACTGCATCTGTTAAAAAAAATATAGTTTTGTGATTCATTTACTTGAGTCTCGGGCCTCGTCTGCCTGTTCATAACTGTTCCTTGTAACTGGAATCACAATTCCACATCAGAACTTGATGCAGATAAACTGAGATGTAGATAAACTTGAGGTGCAGATAGTTAGTTTGGGAATATACTGTGCATTTTGTTTTTTTCAGTTTGAACACATAAAGGGAGAGACTCATTGTGACAACGTGGAGACCAATTTGTGTCAGTCTGGCTTAGTTGATAGCATTTTTGCCTCTGAGTGATCGGATGTGGGTTCAAGTCCCATATCGGAATTTTAAACTCAATCCAAAACTGACAGCCTTGTGCATCGCTGGGAGTGAACTTCTATGTTTGCAACGCCATCCTTTGGATGAGATATTAAACAAGGTTAATATGCTGGAGTGCTGTGGCTCAGTGGTTAGAGCACTTGCCTCGAGAGACCTTGGTTCGATTCCCGGCAGGGCAAAACGTTGGGCATTTTCCTTACTCTGCACGCCTGATAATAATCCCTCAAGAAAAAAACAATAATAAATTGATCACTTCAATGCACTATTTATGGGACGCTGCTGTGCACAGTTGGTTGCCAAATGTTGCCCACAAAACATGCAGTCAATTAACTTTACAGTCTATGGTGTGAAGTGCAAATCTAAGTCACCTAAGTCGCCTAGTGGGAGCTCTTTCTGATAATTAGAAGTAAATCACATGAACCTGTTTGAACTCCCCTCCTGCAGAACCTATTTTGGAACCGAAGATTTCATATGTTGACTGGAATTCTAATGTCATTCCTTATTATTGTGGCAAACCAAGCCCCATGTTGTGCTCGGGACGTCCTCCTGACGTGAAAGGCGCTGTACAAGTGTCATTTTGTTGTTGATGCTAAGACTCAGATTCTATCTCTGTTGCCACCGATTGTCAACGTTGTTGTACAGTAGAAGCCCATTTATCCGGCCCCCGGGGATACCTGGCCATTGCCAGTTACAGCGCCTGCCGGATATTCGGGCGGCCCGCGGCCAAAAACCCACCACAAAAAAATTAAAGTTCTTTTAACAAACACCATACACACCAGACTAACTAATAACATATAGTAACAGAATATTGTATTGGTTCTTATTGTGAAAACTACTCTCTTGTGTTTCTCACCTTTACTGATTGAGGTTTACAGTCCAGCGATTCTTTTTTAAATGGAGGACGCCAAGCGGGTGAATAAAACGGCAGCTCGATTTTAAAGTCCAAAAAGGACACGCGAAATGCAACCACATTCAAAATATGTACTGCGCATGCGCAAAAAAATTTTGTTCGTGAAAACAAATCCAAGTGTCCTATATCGATCAAAAGATGTTAAAAAATTATGTTCCTTCAATCGAAACGTCCTAAATAGAGGCTTGCCTGTAGTTTACACCTCATGGAGCCAATCCGAAACCTCTGACTCATGTTCAACCCTCAACTGTCCTTTATCCCCGTACTATGAACTGCTCCACCTTTTCCCACCTCCACAACTTTGCCCGTCTCTGCCCCATCTCTCACTGCAGGCTGCCGAGACCCTCATCCATGCATTGATTACATCCAGGCTTCACTACGCAAACTCCCTTCCCTGCTTGTCAGTCTCCCCAACTCCTCCCTCCACAGGCAGCAGGTTATCAAGAACTCTGCGGCCTGTGTCCTCTCCCACACCAGGCTCCAACCCTATCATGCCCACCATCGTCAGCTCCACTGGTTTCCCATAGAGTTCAGGATACAGTTCAATAACAACAAAATTATATTTGTATAGCGCCTTTCACGTTGGAAGGATGTCCTAAGATTCTGGGGCCCTCCTTCAAAAACCTTCACTATACAAATGTCATTTGTTGTTGTTGTTGTTGCAGGAAGTAAATGTTCACGTTTGACCGTTGGAGATTTGTATTTAAGCAATGTTTGCTGCAATACTGAGAATCTCGCTTGTTTATTATTTAAGAGTGTAAACTGAGTTTCTGCTTGTTTCAGTTTGTAGCACTTTCACTTTTTGGACAGGAAATCGTGAGCTCAAGCCCTATGTTTTG
The DNA here is from genome assembly GCA_035084275.1 of Hydrolagus colliei. Lineage (NCBI taxonomy): Eukaryota > Metazoa > Chordata > Chondrichthyes > Chimaeriformes > Chimaeridae > Hydrolagus > Hydrolagus colliei. The sequence continues at coordinate 1,226,055 of CM068742.1, read as the reverse complement.
ACTTTAGTCTGGGCTAATGGGAGAACACTACACTATCATACTTGCCTGTACTTGATGTCCTTTGCAGCTAAAATTTCCCCATTCATGCCTTCATTGTCTCGAGCACACGCTTCTCCAGTCGCTTCCTAACTAAACTTCCTCCTCTAGCTCCAACTTATCTAAAGGTCTGCAGATCACATTCTTTCCTGGATAGGCTCCACTCACCTCCTGTCATTGCTCTGTTGGTTCCCAAGTAACCCCTTTGAGCTGACTTTTCAAATATCTTCATCGTCTCAAATATCAATCTCTATGTCTTCCCTCCTTCAATTATGGTTTATTGCTTGATTCTCTCTCTCTCTCTCTCTCCGCTCCACTACTGGTTTTCAGTGCCTTTGACCACTGCATCCCAGCAGTCAGGTAAACTTCTTTGTTTTACTTCATTTTACTCCGCCTTCAAAGACCTTCATACATAATGTAAATGTAAATGTAAAATGTAAATGTAAAACATACATTTAATCTTGTTATTGGTTTACAACTATAATTCACTCTGCTTAGCGCTCTGTATCACATTTCGAGCGCTTTGAGATGTTCATTCGACGTGAAAGGCACTTTATAAGTGCAATTTGTGACAGCTCCACACAAATATCTAAAAGTAACATGATCCTCGTACAAGGTCAAATATTGCCCTAGATCTTTATCAGAAAATCTGAATCATCCATGAACAATACCAGAGGTTGGCTTGTATATCCTGGTCAAGCAGAGGATCAGTGTGTCACTGGTCCTCAACATTTAAAAAACAAATTCTCACCATTTACCAATTTAGGAGGCTTTTGCTGAAGAAAATCAACAACAGTCGGACTTTGTTGCCACTCTAAGATGCTGCTATTTTTATAATGCAATATCATTTGCAAAATCATGAATCATCTAAGAAAAAACATTTTTTTTAATCTTCCTTTCTTTTGCATTTGTTCAAACTTTTTTTCTGATGTTCTACGTCAGAAAAGTGTTTGTTACATCTGAGATCTGTTAAAGTTTAGTCCTGGATTAAGTGCACAATATCTGTCATTTCATTTATTTCTAATCTGTCTTTACTTTTTTCTGAAAGTTTTTAAATAGTTTATTCCTCTCACCTGGTGCTGACACTGATATGTATGAACCTGCTTGTTCATGTGGAAACTCCAGAAGGAGGTACCAGAAGTTTACCAAATGTTTTTTCAACCTTTGTCATTTTCTACAATATGAATCTAAAAAAGATTCGATTTGATTTTCTATTAGAATAATAATAATAATCCTTGTCTCCAAGCGCTTCACAGAATATACTGTAAAGTGAATTGACTGTATATTTGTGGGCGAATCGCGGCAGCCAATTGCGCACAGCAGCGTCCCACACACAGTCGTGGATTGAAATGACCAATTTTATTACAGGTTTCTTTTTGGACGGATTATTATTAGGCGTGTGGAGTAAGGAAATTTGCCCAAGGTTTCGCCCTGACCTTCCTGGATTCGAAACACGGGTCTCATGCTTGTAAGGCGAGTGCTCTAACCACTGAGCTACAGGATTCCACCGAGAACAGTGTCAATCAGAGGTGTAACTTTTGCACTCATTTAAAGATCTCTCTGACCTGCCTGGTCGCTGGGTGTAAAAGGATTATTATTATTAATATATTAGATTATCATATACATGATTATTTAGTTTGTTATTAATATGCTATTTTTAAAAAATATATATATTTTAGATTATTATTAGGTGTGTGGAGAAGGAAACTTGCCCAAGGTTTCACCCTGCCAGGAATTGAACTCGGGTCTCTCACTTGCAAGGCGAGTGCTCTAACCACTGAGCTACAGGACTCCACTATTTAAGGCACTATATCAAATGCAAGGATTATTAGAGTAGCACAGATATCACTGTATTCAGTGGAGTCATAATTGATCTCAGTCTGCACACATCCCTTTCCCTCCAGTAATGGAATATATTTTATTTGAAGACTGGGTTGGAAGCACTTTTCAAATAAGGTCATGAGACATTTAATATCCATCCGAACAAGCAGACGGGATCTGAATAACTTCTCATCTGAAGGACGGTGCCAAATTGTAACTTCCCTGTGTGCCAGCCTGGCTCAGTTGGTGTCGTTCTTGCCTCGGAGTCAGGGACTTGCGGTTTTCGAGTCCCACTCTGGGAATTGAATTTCATTGCCTAGACCACAGTGGTCCAATGTTTTGGCTGCTGCCGGCTGGATGTCCTATTTGAGAATAAACTGCGTTCCTATTATCCGTCTATTCAGATGGATGTTGAACCCATGTTCTATAGTGCTGCAGGTAAAACTGGTCATTCACTCCCTGTTGAGGAATGGATCAATTTCAAGAACCTCATACTCGTTACCTCTCTGACCTGCTTTACAACCCACTTCGTTGGCTCAGATGACTCCGGTCTTCACGACCATCGTCCTGTGGCTTTCAACCGCTAAGCTCTGAAACTCTGTACCTCAGTCCTTCTGCTTTGCAATTCTCTTCAACTGTGCCTATTATCATCTCCCCTCGGCCCAGGGTCAAGCTCCTCCACAGTTAAACGCTCTGAGATGCTACGCAGATATGCTTTATAAGTGCAGGTTGTTGTTCATGGCTATTTGTGGGATATTGTGTGCAGATTAGCTGCTGGGTTTGCCTACAAATACATAGTCACTACACTTTACAGGAATTGCTGTGAAATGTTTTGAAACTTCGACGTGATGAGGAGCTGTATTGGATGTAAGTACGGTATTCCAGCATTACGAACAATGCATTCTCTGCCACCCTGTGGCAAAATTGTGGCATAGCATACACGTAAGAATAAGAACTTGCGTTGATGTCACCTTATCACATTAAAGCCTCTTGTGGGAGTAGCTGCTGTTATTTGTAGGCCTGGTTTAGCTAGTGATACTCTAGCCTCTGAGTCGCCATGTTGTGGATTCAAGCCTCACATCGATACTTGGAACTCGTATTGTCCATATGTCATATCTGAAATAGACAAGGTCTTCTTGGTTGCAGCCTCTTCCTTTCCCTGACCCCCATTCCTCCCCCCAAATGGTTTTTACATCCCCACATCTTCTGCTACTGTTCCTTCCATCTCTCCTCCACATTCCTTTGCCCCTTTTTCTTCCTTGTCCCTCACAACCATCATGACCCAAATGAGACCCACCATCTACAACAACAACAAAATTACATTTGTATAGCGCCTTTTATGTTGAGAGAACGTCCCAAGGCGCTGGCTGATGCCTGACTCCTCTCCACCCAACTATCCTTCCTCTCCTTGGTGGACAATACCTTTCATGTAGGAGAATGTCTCAAGACACTCTGCAATCCAAAATAAAATACTAAATAAATTATCCTTACGTTTAATTTAATTCCTTTCAAGTTAGGAGGACATCTCAAATGTCTTCATTTGAGATACTATAAAATATTATGATTATGTACAGTAGTTTTGTAAGTGAATACAGCAGCTAATTTATACACAATATCTCACAAACAGACATCAATTTTATTTCAGAAGTTGTTGACCAGGACACGAGAAGAATCATTGAATTACACAGCACAGAAAGAGGTCATTTGGCCCATTGTGTTTGTGCCAGCTCTTTGAAAAGGGCTGTCCAAATCGATCCCACTTCCCCCGCTCTTATATCATAATGAATAATAATTTGGTCACTCAACCCATGTTTGTGGGACATGGTGTGCGTTATTGGCAGTCACATTTCGCCCACAAATTTACAATCAACTCACTTTCTAGTATATTCCGTGAAGTGGCTTTGAGACGTCTCGAAGAGGTGATACGGTTCTACATCAAATGCAAGGTTTATTATTTTCATGTAAACAAAATATATTATCCCTTATATTTTTGTGGGTTTGTTCAATACTCAGTGCAGCCTCTAGGTGGCACAGTCGACTTTAGTTTTGATTATTAATTTCAGTTTTACTTCCTATTGGACTGTTATCTGTCGCCCTAAGGCTCTGTTAGGCAGATACTTGGTGTCCTCATCTATGCTTCTCTATAAAGAATAAATAACAAGCTTCAGCTGCTCGGCTGAGTGGAGCAATAAAAGTCTAAAAGGATGAAAGAATAACTTCAACCTCTGAAAAATTCCAGTACAGATAACATAATGGTAAATATTTTATAAGACAAGCTTTTGAATCTTTATCTGTGTTACAATGCTACGTTCTGCTAAGAAATAGTGAAAATTTCCAGCATATGCCAGACGCAATGGTGAGGCAACAGTCAATGGTTCGCCCACAAAACACGCAGTCGGTCCACCTAACATAATATCCTGTGAAGCGCTGTGAGACGTCTCAACGATATGATGAAGCGCTATGTCAAATGCAAGGATTATTGCCATTTATTATTTTGTGCTTGAATTGGCATTTGCACCCTGTGCATGTGAGGGGCTACCCAGGGTGTCACCGACCTTCAGGAAGAGTAGAGGCACTGTCAACCTCTTACAGTGTCGTTTGTTAACTTAGTGAACGTCAGGACCTTCAGAAAGCATTTCACAACGCACCGGTGGAACATGTGATCAACTCATGGGGAAACTCTGAAAGACCAGGAAACGGTTTCTTTTTTCAAACTGAGGGAATGTATTACCAGAAAATAGGGTGTCAAGGTGGTACGTGATAAAGATCCTATGACACTCTTCATAAGGAGCAGGGAAACTCTCCCAGTTTCCTGGCCAACAATTCTCCAGATAAAATTGGTCATTCACTCAAGCCTGTTCCCAATTGGGCTGTGACCATCGCCTACAGATACACAGTTATCCCATTTTACAATAAATGCTATGAAACACTTTCAGACATCCTCCTGACGTGTGATCAAGTGCTATACTAAATGCAAGATTTATTATTGATATTTGTCATTGCATTGTAGTTAGAAACAATCCATTTTATTTTTTTCTAGTTGTTGCCAATTTTGATCTGGTACCAAATGAATGAACAGCAGAAGAACTTTCAAGCAAAAATCTGTCTCCTTTGGATCCACCTACACACACAGCATTCCCAGAACAAAGGACATATAGACAGGTTTTTTTCTACAATGCTGATAGCAGAAAAGTACAAGCAGTTACATGACTATGTCTCCCACCATGGGGAAGCACCCTTACCATCACCCTCTGGCAGTAAGGCAGATATTGAAAGCCACTGTGAGGAATTATGGATGTGAACCCATACCTTACTATTCCGTGTCTCTGTGCTGTACCTTTCCTGTGTGTCACGTTGCGGCGAACTCGCTGATTTTAAAAAAAATGAAACACATGTTTCTTTAACATCAGGTTTCTCCTTGTACAGTCTGTGAGAGAACTCTGCTAATGCTTACAGAAATGCCTGTTCAGCAAATCTGAGGTGTAATAGCCAATGAATTACTGCTCCTTTGCTATTCCTACCCAGCAGATTTGACATGCCTCTCAGGGACGTGTCACTCATCATTCTTTCAAATGTAGAGTGTTGAACACCTTCAGCTAATGTTCAATATGTAATGTTCTGTGTCAAATCATGTTGCCAGCTGTTAGCTAAAAGTATCTTAGAAGAGGTCCATGAGGTGAAAATTTGTATTTAATATGCAGGAAAGATCAAACAGATTGTTCAACCACTAAGACAATTGTATTAACAATTTTTTTATTTTAAAATACACTAATACCTTTTTTTTTGACGAAAGCAATTTTGCTGACGCATTTCTGCCCGTTTTCTCCTCTTCTCCCCTCGAAGGGAGTGAGCTGTGGTGGGCGTGACTCCTGTTGCAATCTGGTACCTCACTCAAGTGATGGCCGCACTCAAACTTTTGAGCTAAGAAAGTGAACATCTGAGACCCCCCCCCCACCCCCCAAAAAACAAATTCCCTGCAGTTCTTTTCAAGAAGACAAATTCCTAAATCACGACCAAATCACGACCAAAGCCAAGAATTCTGAACAATCTGAAATGTTAATACTGTAGTCCTAAGGCTAAAACCATGTGGAATTTCAGGCCAGTCCAGTCTGATAATCTAGTCAAATGTCGATATCCATATTTACAGTGGGAGCCACTAAGTAATACAGAGAATGAATCCTGATCGATTTTCCCCTCCCTCATCTAAAACACTTGGCCCACGTAGTATTGCTGCCTCAACTATGAACTTAGAGCAGGGCTTCCCAAACTCTCCCAGGATGAAGGGGACCTAGAGCCTCAGTTTGGGAATTCCTGACTTAGAGCACAGACCAGGAATTAAACAAGGGATAATTCTTGTCTGCGCTGCCGAGTGTTGTACAGGCAGTGCATTTTATTAGCATTTGCTGTAGAGTTTAAGGACTCAATAAATAACTAATTGTTGCGCATTTGAAGAATTTCCTGTGCCAAACCTATAATTGCTTAATAAGGTCAATTATGGAATCATGACTTTTTTGTAAAAATGATATAAAATGAATAAGATGGGGTCACGGAGCTTGGAGCGGTAGAGTTCTGAATGATCTGCAGCCTATGGAGGGAGGAATCAGGAAGGCTGACAAGCAGGGCATTGGCGTAGTCGAGCCTGGATGTGATGAAGACATGAATGAGACTTTCAGTGGCCTGAGGGGGTGAGCTAGTGGCGGAGTCAGGCAATGTTGTAGAGGTGAGGGAAGGCAGAGCGAGTCATGTCTTGGATGTGTGGGAGGAAAGACAGTTGAGGATCGAACAAGACACCTAGGTTCCTGACTGGCTTGGTGAGCTGCATCAATAAAATGGAACACAAAGGCATAGGTGTGGAGTTTCAAAGCACAATTCTACAGCAGATGCACAGACATATTTCTTTACCAATGGGGTCATTAACCACTGGAACAGGTTGCCAGGAAAGGTGTTTGAGGTGAGGACCGCTTTTTTTTTGAAAAAAAGCCTGATGCTGTGATAGAATAGGTGCTTTGAGATAAATCGGCTGAATTTCCTTCCCCATCTATTATATATTGATTGTGTGATTGGCACAAAGATTCCAGTTGTCTCTGGAGGGCACTGGCCTCATTCCTGACATTGGGTTAAGTTATTGAACCTGGATCTCTTTCCTCTGTAATTTTATACTTTGGTGATTTAGTGAATGTCCTTCTCTTTCCACTCTCCTTCCGGTAAATACTGCTACAAGAATTAAGAGCAAAAACACTTCAGTACCTTTATGATAATGATTATAGCGTGTAAAAGGATACCTTTTATTCTGAATACTTGTGAAATACAAGTAGCCTAGAGCAGCGAAATCCTGGGTTTTATTAAGTAGTAAAGCTGCTCTGATTAAAACAAAGTTATTTGTGAGAAAAAAGGTTTTCTGTGAGCCAGCAGGCATGTTGAGTTAAGAAAACCAACCAATGAGTCTGGACATGCTTAAATAACAGTGATACATACCCTTGGGTGAATGTGCTGCTATTCCATTTATTGCTGTTTAAAATCAGAATGCAGTTTAAAGTTACATTTGCATTGAATCATTGTCAGAAATTATTAGTTAATGGATCTTTGAATTAGATAGGGATTCAGCTTCATGCAAATTCTTACGTTAATGTAGTTTAGCTTAGCTTCAGAGGGTCAGATAATTTTACTTCGATGGTCTGATTCCAATACTATGTTCGTTAGCTATTATGTTTTAATGTAATCACCACATTAATATAGTAATGTAGGAATTCCCTGAACCATTTTCCAAGGATTATGTAAACAATTGGCACAGGTCAAAATGCTGAAACTTAACTCAGGTCTCGATCACAAACCTCCCCATCCCTAGTCGCATGGAAGGAATATGAAAATCATTACTAATAATAATACACTTTTTTTAAAATTTGGCAATCTGAGGTCTGGAATCTTCATGGCATAATCTTAAAACAATTGTATCAATTTAAAATACTGCAATTTTTAAAAACAATTGTGGAAAGTTTTGTCATTTTAATGACATGCTGTTGGGTTACACGTAAACCGTTCCAGTTTGTGTGAAATAATCTTCAGACACCAAGTAGATTCAAAAGGCTGTCTTCATTCAGTCCTGCAACAAAGTTTCTTGTGGTTCGAACAAAAAACAATACACATGTGCGGGTCTATATACCCCTAATTAACCAATGATAGTTCCCAGACGAATCTTTCTCAATGCTTTAAGCCAATCTGTACTTGCATGCTAAACTCGTGCTATACTTTTACATTGTCTGCTAGTCTCACCAATGTTTTGGTCACATTCTAGACAATGTAAGATAGCCTTGAAAATGTTTTTGACTTTTTGCTTTGCACTCTGCTCTCTACCTTGCAGTTTTTCCTCTAACTAACCCATACTGGGTTTATTCAGAAATCTTCTGCCTGTGACCATATCAGCATTGTCCTTTACATGCTATTATCAAACAAAAAGATGATTATATTTTGGCATCTGATTTTCTGAAGCCAAGGCAAGTTTAAATTTGGGAGATAAAAAAACTAACATGCACAATTTTGCGTTTATTAGAGTCAGAGTCCACAGGAACATAGGAAAACAGAAACAGGAGCAAGGCACTCAACATAAGAACCTGATGCATCAGTTTAGGTGTTCTTGGCAGATCTTTTCTGCTTCACTATACCCCCTTTATTCCTCTACCACCACAGTGTTCATCAATCTCTCTTTTTAATAATTCCTATTGATTTGACTTCTGCAGCTTTCTACGGCAGAGCATTTCACACCACAATTCGTTGCGAGAAGAAAGTCTGTGGACTGAGTGGGTTTAACGGACCAAATGGCCTTTTCTCATTCCATGCCATGTGCTATTTTCTAATGTTCATTTGATCAATGAGGAAGAAGTAAATGGAACAATAACAGTCCGTAGTTGTTTTTTTCTCTTGGCGGTATTTACATGTTATGCCATACAATCTACAGCATTCTTGTAAATTGCAAGTTACACCTACGCAAACAAGTACATGTGCACCAGGTTTACAAGTCATTTCTGACTAATTTTTTTTCGCCAGAATTTGTTTCCATTGTATGACATGATTACAACAACAACTTTGATTTATATCGCGCCCTCCACGCCAGATGGCGTCTCAGAGCGCTTCACAGTAATGGATCCCGGGGGTGAGCCAGGGGCAGGGGGAGAAAGGTGACCGAAGGCACGGTCAAAGAGAAAGGTCTTCACTGAGACCTGAAACTGGGAAGAGAGAGGGGGCGAGGCGAAGGGAGTGAGGAAGGGAGTTCCAGAGCCTCAGGGCGTAGTGGCTGAAGGCACGGCTGCCGAGGGTGGAGCGGAGGATTCGGGGGACATGGAGGAGGCCAGACCCAGAGGAGCGAAGGCAGCGGGTGCTGGGTTGGGGGGAGAGGAGATCAGAGAGGTAGGGGGGTGCAGAGGAGTGGAGGGACTTGAAACAAGGGTGAGAATCGTGAACTCAATCCTCTCTGAGATAGGGAGCCAGTGAAGTCTGGCAAGGACTGGGGTAATGGGGGAGCGAAGTTTGGTGCAGGTGAGTATGTGGGCGGCAGAGTTTTGCAAGTGTTGGATTTTATGGATTGTGGTGGAGGGGAGACCGGCGAGGAGGGCATTGGAATAATCCAGCCGAGAGGTGACAAAGGCCTGGACCAGGGTTTCAGCGGCTTTTCGGGCAAGTTAATGGGCCAGTATTATATCTGTAGCTCTAAATGTATTGTTATAAGAATATGATCATTAACATCCACTTGAACAGGCAAACCAGGCCTCGGTTTAACACCTCATCTGAAGGACAGCACCTCCAATAATGTGAATATTTACATGTGTATTTAATCTGTTATGAAATATTTCAAAACTTGTGGCAGATGTTGAATGTATATATATATATAAATGAATATTTACATATTTATTATCCTAAATATTTGAATTTTTGGCTGAGCAGTTGCAGTTTGCAGCTTTTAATGTTCTTTGAATCATACAACACACATCCTTATTTATGTGTGAATCACAGGCTTTGAGGGACCTTGACTGAACAGAGTAAGCTGACTTCATATTTTGGAAATGCTGAAGGTTGCCGAACTTCTTTTTATTATTCCAAAAGTTAGTGTTATTAGACCACCCAAAATACAGAATGTGAAGTCGTTACGGACTCGTACGATTTCATTTTAATTGCTCTTAAAAAGCTTTTCTGAAAATAAATTGTCGGTAACAGCATTACTTCAGTGTAAACAGAATCATTTTACATCTTTGAAGTGGTTGCTCAACAACTAATTAGGAAAATTCATTCAGAATTAGGCTTCTTAAAGCATGAAGCTTTAAACATTTGTAATTCATCAGCTCACCAGATGGTTTCCTTTAAATATAGTATCGCTATGACAGAATAAATACAAATTGGGTAACATTATTCCATTCCAGTTGAGCAATTTCAATACGATAATAATCATCTTCCTAAAATTTAGGATAGTGCCTTTCAAGTCAGGAAGATGTCCCAAAGCACTTAGCAGAATGTGTTGTAAAGTAGAGAGAATGTGTGTTCTGTGTATGTTGTTCATAGGTTTATTTTGCAACATGGCAAACATTTTCAGCCTCGCTCAAACCTTGAAGACACTGCAACAATATTTTACGTCCCGTAAGTATTGTTTAATTTAAATATTAAATAATATTAAAGTTTGTGGCTGTTTGAGGGACATTGCTGTGTGTAACTTAGCTGCGATGCTCATCTACAAAACACACACTCACTCCACTTTACAATGCCATGAAAGCTGTTTAAGGCAGACACATTGGGGACGGCCGTTTTATCTGGCTTAAGGGGTGTCCGATTCCTGCCGACATTATGTAATTTCTAATAATGTTTCACTTGAGGCAATATTAACCAACCAGATAAATTTAAAATACTTTCCTTGAATTCAGTAAAATATACAGTATTTCGCTTTGTTTGGCAGCAAATTACACTTCAATACTTTCCTAGACTAGACATTACGGGAAATTGCTAGACTTTACAGTGAATCTTGTGTGGAGCTTTGAACCGTTGTCCAATTATATCTAATGCAAGGATGATTAAACTGTGTGAGGTAGAGAGTTCAAGTGCTCAGAGGGGCTACCCTGCTTGAGGAGTGCTACATAAATAATAATAAACCTTGCATTTGATATAGTGCTTTTCACATCTTATTGACATTTCAAAGCGCTAAATGCAAGTTGTTATTCAATGTACATTATGTTGCCAACAGCTTACATTTATGTAGTGACGTCTTTATTAGAGTATAGGGCATCTAGAATACAGCTTTTGTCAAAGTTGCAGTCACCGCACTCAGTTAATACATCTGCTGTACAATCAATTTAGGCACAAAAGTAACTTTCATGCGAATAAATCCTGGTGCACATTGCACTGCCATGTACAGTGGAAGAAATCTGACTTTTTTTTGCTGCAGTGATTAAAAGCACAAAACAGTGTTTTTCATATTGAAAGCATCAGCTACTTGGACAACACAAATTATATAATAATTTAATATTAAAATATAATAATGTACAATAACTTTCAACTGATTCTACTTTTATAAGTACAGTAATCACATAAAAAAATACAACATACATTATGTACATGCTGTATGCTGCTGGATATTTGTATTGTCAAAAAGCATAATTTCTGCCTACTCTACTCAAGCCATACTCAAATGCTCATTGCTCTTTTATTTTTTTTAAGTATTCATTTGAGCAAAATACAGTTAAAACTATGCAAGACTAGACTGAAAGGTTGATTGTACACTTTGTAATCCAAATGTTTTTTTTTCCATTCATGAATTTGTATTGTTTCTGAAAGATTTCCTCTTTGAACCTTAGGTGGTCTGAGAGCCACATGTGTCCAATCAATTGGCACCAGAACATTTGGAAAGCTTGCTCTTGGGTCAAACATGTTGTTATGGCTGAGCTATTTGTGATAAGTGGATACTGTATAAAGAACTTTTGTTTCTCTTGACACACCAACAGTCATCTGAGGCCTAGAATGGAAAATGGAATCCATACGAATGCAGTCTGTTGTTCCTAGGCATCGAAAGAAGCCACAACTCGACAGGTTGTAGATTCCTATAGTATATCAGTTAGAGCACTCACCTCACAAGTGGGAGGACACGGGTTCGATTCCTGAGCAAGACAAAACCTTAGGCAAGTTTACTTACTCCACACACCTCTGTTTACTTAGGAGTAAGTACAAACCTGGTTGTTAGTTGATCGGCTGATCACTTTCGGGGGTAATAATGCCTCCAAAATAAATAAATACTTTGATCACTCAATCCATGACTGGGATAGGGGAGGTATGACCAAAGTTGACCTGCAACAATGCACTCCAGGACTTTAACGAGGAAGAGGAGGTTGAAGATGAGACGATAGTGGGAGAGATTAGACATTGAGGTGCGTTTGTTGAGGATGGGTGTGATGACAACAACAACACCAGCAGGACATTCCAAGGCGCTGGACAGTCACTGCTTCAGACCCGAGCTGAGGACAGGTGGGGAGGGGAGGATTAGGAGTTGCCGATGGGTCCATCGAAGAGGAGGGTCTTGAGGCGAGACTTGAAGGAGGCCAGGGAGGGTGGCGAGGCAGAGGGACTTCGGGATGGAGTTCCAGAAGTTGGGGGGCAGAGTGGCTGAAGCCTCGCCCGCCAATAGTGGGTCAGGTGGGGCGGGGGACGTGGAGCAGGCCAGAGCCTGCTGAGCGGAGGGGGTGGGCAGGTTGGTAAGGAGGTCATGGATGTAGGGTGGGGTGAGGTTGTGGGGGGCTTTAAATGTGAGGACCAGGATCTTGAATTGGATCCTTTGGATGATGGGGAGCCAATGGAGTTGGGTGAGGATGGAGGAGATAGGGTCACAGAGTTTGGAACAGTTTTCGGCAGTTTTCAGGGGAATAGGGTGGAACAGGGAGGATGATACTCAAGGTTCTTGTCCTGGTCTGAAATTGCCATTTTAGCAGAGTATTTGATTAAATCTGTTACAAAACACGATATCCTTGCTGGCATTTACTGCAAGGTTGCTTTACCTTCTAGAACTACAGTATTTGACATCAAGCCATAAAGCAATCCAAGACTCTACCCATGTGCACGGCGCAATGTATATGTTGTTGTATTTTCAGTGAAGTTAAATACATTTACGTGCGATGGGGATTGGTTAAAAGGAACATTATAAAAATAAGAAAATAAATAATTGCGTATGATATTGTGCCATTCATGTCAGGAGGATGTCTCAAAGTGCTTCGCAGGATTTAGTGGAAAGTGAGGTTTCTGAATTTTGTAGACGAATGTGGCAATTAATTTGTACACAACAATATCTCACAACCAATTTTACCAGGGTGATGGTTGCACAGAACAATTGGCATGGTATGCAGTGATCCTCAAACAGTTTTAATAAATCTGTCACAGCTTCTGCTGTTGAACTGAACTGGTAGTTTTTGTACATTCAGACATAGTTAATCACTGGGTTCCTCAGGGTGCTCTGTTATGGAGATGTCATGGTTGACAATAGTCTCTTTGCTTTCTTGACAACTTCAACGAACAGACACTGCATTCGTAATTTATATATATTTTTAAAAAATACAGGAAATCTGAATGTTTTATCCATTTAAATCTCTGTGGGTTCACAGCATCTTTGCATAAAATATATTTGTAGTAGAATAGCATCCCAATGTGATGTGTCACTCACAGGTTGCATGGATTAAAAACATTGAGGAAAGTGTAAACTGCAAACCCAGAGTTTGTTATATTGAGAGTCTGCAAGCACTCGCTTTTCTCCTGGAGGTATTGTAATACTGTTTTTCAACTGAAATTATAACTATGACGTAATAAATCATTTTGTTTTAGTCAGTGTAGGCTATCTCTCTCCAGCCAAATAATTTTCCTTAAAGAAGGAGTATTTAGCATTTCTTCCATAAACAGGGGTCAGAAATATGATGCGAAGTGTGCTGATTAACTTTTCTAGTTTTCCCAGAGCTACTTCAATCCCACTGAAAATCCCACTTCCCTCCCTCATCATTTTTAAACTTGTTACAAGATTGAGATCTGGCACAGGGAATTATAATAATCCTTGCATTTCTTAATAATAATAGCAATGCTTATAATTGATATAGTGTTTTTCACATCTTCTAGATGTCTCAAATCGTTTCACAGAATGTACTGTAAAGTGAATTGATTGTATTATTTACGGGCGAAATGCGGCAGCGCACAGCAGTGTCTTACAAACAGTCATGGATTGAAGTGACTGATTTATTATTTTTTTTGTCTTGAGGGATTATTATTAGGCGTGTAGAGTATGGAAACTTGCCCAAGGTTTTACTCTGCCAGTAATCAAACCCAAGTATTTGCTTGAGAAGCGAATGCTCCTAACCACTGAGCTACAGGACTCTTAGTAATCCTTGCATTCGATATAGCGGCTTATCACGTCGAGACATCTCAAACCACGTCATAGAATAGACTGTAAACTGATGTGACTGGGTATTAACCCCTAATCTTCAATAATTGTCACATGGACAGTAAAGTTTAGCAATTACATCCAGCGTACAATGAATAGATACCAAATGTAGATGAAAAACATTGCATGTTTTATCACTTTATCATGTCAACATCTGACTGCACTTAAGAGTTGCTGCTGTGTTTTCCATGAGCCAACGCAGCAGCTATTTGTTAATCATAAACTGGAGATATTAATTGAAAGAACAATTGGATTAGGTAAATATTACGATAGAAACGCTCAATGTAAAGAAAAAGAAATTGAGGTTTAATGTGTGTAAGTGGGTCTCAGAACAAATGCCAGTCTTATCCTATTAGGATTAGCTGGTGCGTGTGTGTTTTCTTCCAATTTGGCAGAGGTTTGCCATCGTGGTTATTTTGTAAATAAACAGCTCATGTCAGGAATCCTGAAAAGAAAGCCAAAGAAGGAAAAGAGAATATGTCTTTTTTTTAAAAAAAACAAAGAGGAACACAGAAATCACAAAATTGCAAAGCCCACAAATGAAAGTCATTTAAAAAAAAATAGTAGCAATCTTTACACTGCATTTAAAACAGGGGAAACAGCTAATCCTGATCAGACCAGACTGTAGTTTCTTCTGACCCATTTGCAAACATTCCTAATCCCACAATTCTACTTGTTTGCCTAAAGTCATTGTTGTTTTCTTGTTGTGCTCCCAAACAAATTTGATCATTGATGGTCCTCACCAGCATTTTGAGATGTCTATCCCAAAACAACAAAATTACACTTGTATAGTGCCTTTCACGTCAGGAGAATGTCCCAAGGCGCTGAAAATCAAATAAAACACTGAACACATTGCATTGTTCATCAATCCAATTTTAATTTCAAAATCAACATGAATAAAGTTTTACAACTATACTGTACTTCACAAAGCTGACTGATTGTCTGAACTAATGGGTGGAGGGAGAGGAAGATGCCAAAGACAAATAAATCAACTCCACTGATTGTTTTGGCTGAATGGTGGAATAATAATAATAATAATCTTTGCATTTGATATAGCGCTTTTCACATCTTATCAACGTCTCAAAGCGCTTCACAGAGTATACTGTAAAGTAAATTGACTGTATATTTGTGGGCGGAATGGTGTAGATACCACTACAATGACTAAAACATAGATCTGTTGATTTTCTATATAAGGTTGTGGCTTTCTGGATAGGCATTGGCTCTTATTAGCACTCTACAGGGAACCATGGAAATTTCCAGTATAGAAGATGGCAACTCACTCCATCTGTTCTGTGCTAGCTCTATAAAGAGCATTCCTTTCAGTCCTGGTTAGTTGCCTTTTTCCCAGAACCCTGTAGCTTACTCCTCTTTTGATTTTTATCTGGTATGATTATGAAACTTTATGGCGGTTAGCTTTCATTGTAGCTCGGGTGAAACCCTTTACTGTCCAGCATCCTCCTGACATGAAAGGTGGTATTTAAATCCAATTTGTTATTGTTAATGATTCTCCCTCAACCACAGCTCTTGGCAGGGCATTCCATATCATAGCCACTCAGTGAGTGAGAACATTTCTCCTAACCTCCCCAAGTTTGCTAACTATCTTAAATTGATACCTTCTTATCGCATCTCATATGATGTACATTGTAAGTGAAATTGTCTTTCCTTTCTCCGTTGCTGTTAACCCTCTGTTTTACACCACTCTTTTTTTCGTTTCGCCCACATATATACAGTCAATTCACTTTACAGTATATTCTGTGAAGCGCTTTGAGACTTCTAGAAGACGTGAAAAGTGCTATATCAAATGCAAGGATTATTATTATTATTACTCCCTGGCAGCTGACTGTGTGGAACTGAAGCCATACGTCATTTCCCTGTGTACAGGAGCCAATTGTTAAAATAAACATTGAATATTTTTCCTTATATGGCGTGGTGAAGTTAAATGTTGCTTTTCGTTCCTTCAGTTATTGACATTCAAAGTAGTATTCAGGTCCAAAAGATCCCTTGAAATCATGAGTTCTGTTTTGTCTTCCTCCGTCCCTGCCTCCCCCCACAAGGGATTCCAACACGGTGACCTGTCAAATAAGGAATGTGTTATGAAAGTAGTCAGATGAAGCGAATAAAAATTAAATGACCTCTATGTGGTTGTAATATCCCTATTAAAAGTAAAATTACCGTGGGGGGGAGAGGAGGCATATAAAATAAAATATAATTTTGAGTTGGGACAACAAAACGTGGCACAGAGCCCTCTCATGAAAAAGAAATATCACCCAATGTTATTTCGTCGGTGACTTCTGCTGGAAAATACAATTGTTTCTGGGTAAGTTTCTCCTTCGCTTCAGCCCCTCCTTCCCCATCTTCACTACACCTGAAAACCTTTCTCTTCGAACGCGCTTGTGGTCACTTTCCCCCTCCCACTGGCTGGGCCTCGGTTTGCACCATTGTTAAATGCTCTGAGACACCACCCAGCGGAAAGCACTCTACAAACACAAGTGGTTCGTGTGTTTGGTTGAGATTGGATGAAACTAAGATGTAATTTCCCATATATTACCCCCACCCCCCGCCCCTCCTGAATTGATTTAACCTGAATTCAGAAATCAGCTGTGGCCTCCTGTATATGATTCTGTTTTTTTTTAAATGTCAAAGTTCTCAGGCAGAATAAAATAAATGCACATTTCCCCACTCCCCTTCTCTTTTAAAGCCTATTTTTCTCTTGGTCCTTTATGATATTCCAATGAGCTTTAATCTCTTCTCTGTGTCGTCATCTTTAATTAGTACAATATTTGTTCACTGGAAATAATAATAATCCTTGCATTTGATATAGGCCTCGAGACTTCCCAAAGCGCTTCGTGAAATACACTATGAAGTGAATTGACTGCATATTTTGTGGGTGAAACCCGGCAACCAGTTTGCACACTGCAGTGTCCCACAAACAGTCGTGGACTGGAAGTTAGATACCAGAAAAGGGAGAAAGAAGAGAAAAAAGGCAGGAAAGAGAAAGAAAAGGGAGAGAGATAATTGAAAAGTCTCAATTCCTGTTTTTTTATTTCCTAATCCTTTTTCTTCCCACCCCCCACTGTCTGGGGTCACATTGGTTCAACCACAGTTCAACCAGCTTTACCATACCTCTATATACAACAGGGCGTCCATGCATAATGTATCTCTATGCCATGAAAATACTGCTCGGGTGTCCAGCGGTATCATGTCTGCTCTTGGTGCTTTCTTTGAACTAAAGCTATTTATTATAATGGCAAGTGACATATTTTCTAATTGTCGTTTCTCTTGAACAATCAGACTCAGTAAAAGAGAGGTTTCGAGATTTAAAGAGTAAATTTAAAGCTTCCCAAAGCGTTAAGTTATCCTGCCCGTTACTGGTATTACAGAAGATTTAGACAATCTTATTGCTTACGAGACATCCTGAGCTGATGTATTACTGGTTATGCTCAAGATAATTTCGATTTCCTTATGCTTTTCCAGCAGTATTTCTGTCTGCACTGCTGAATTCATTCTTTGTGGCTCCCACCCTCACCTACTGATGCTAGAAAACAAAGCATGGATCCGTGCTCTGCTTCTCAAATCCTTGCCCTACCACAGGCTGCTTTTAAACACAACTGATGAGCATAAAGCTTGTCACCACATCACTCTACATTTCTGATTCGTAGTTTTGGCATCGATAGAAACACCCAGAAAGGAACAGCGAGATTGAAAGGAAGAGAATGAGGCAACAAGAAGTGTTTCCTTAGCAACACTATGCCATTCAGTTCCTTCACATAATTGCTGTTCTTGCGTTGTGAGGCAGTTTGAATACAATGTGGGATGAGGTTGCCAGGCACCCAGATGTCTGAGTGGTTGGTAAATCAATTACAATACCCTGTATTTACATTCCCATTGCTTGTCCAGCTGGGACCACCCTACCCGTTAGGGCTTTGGCTTTCAGGGTTGATTAAAAATGCAATGCACGAAAGATAACTCCTCAGAGCACTTCTCAGTGATGCCCTAGGACATCAAGCAAGTGAAAGGGGAGGGAGGGGAGGTAACCATAGGTACAGTCGAAAAGGTAGGTTTTAAAGTGGGGTTTAACAATGATGAGAGAGAGAGATTGAGTTCCGAGGGTTAGGAATGGACTCGCTGAAAATAGTGGGAAGCAGGACACTTGCTTTGGAGGTTATTGAGTTGCAATTTATGTGTAAGATCACGAGAGATAGGAATGAAATCCTCGTCCTCACTTTCAAGGCGCTCCGTGGCCTTGCGCCTTCCTGCCTCTCTGACCTGCTGACCCCCTATATCAACCTATCCATGCCCTCCACTCAGCAGGCTCCAGCCTGCTCCATGTCCCCCGCCTGATCCACCTTACCATCGGAGGCCGGGCGTTCGGCCTCCCTGACCCACTCTTTGGAACTCCATCCAACATTCCCTTCGCTTCGCTCCCTCCCTTGCTTCCTTCAAGACACGACTCAAGACTCTTCTTTTTTACCTTGCCTCCAGCCGCCCTCCCACCCCCTCTGCCCTCCCTTATCCCAACCCAGCCCCTCCAAGCTCAGGTCCTGATCCCTGACTATTCAGTGCCTTGGGGTGTCCACAATGTAAAAGGCGCTTTACAAATGTCATTTTGTTGTTGTTGCTATAACCCACTCTTACTATTTTCCAATGCCAGCGTTAACATCCCTGCCTTCTTAACCTAATCCAGCGATTGTGTATTGTCTGACTCAACAAATAATTACAGCCCTCGACGTGTTGCCCTCTTGCTTTCTTCCTCAGTTTATGTTATGCCCCTCGTGTTGCGTGCACCTCACTCCCTCGGTTAAAAGAGTTCTTCTAGGTTGCAGGCTGAAGAGGTTTATTGCGCAGCCAGCAGCTGAATAGGCATGCGACTGGCGCTGAGTGAGTGAGGAGGCCAGTCATAGCTCTTCTCGAATTTCTTACCAGGAGGTTTGGATATAGGGCCTGGCTAAACGTGTGCATTCATCTTCTGGGCTAGGGCAACATTTTGAGGCCTATTAAGGGTCAGGTATATACCCAGTGAAGGATTTTGAAATCAGACTCTCTGATTATACTGCATGTGGACTTCCTGAGACTGAAGAACAAACTCATCTGCAACACCCCTTCAGTCAACTGGCCTACCACAACACACAACAATGAGTGTTAATAAAGGCTATCTGAGTGAGCTACAGTACTTGAATCCCAGTACACTTGTAGCCATACATACTAATAATCCTTGAATTTGTTATTGTGCCTTATTACATTGTTGCTGCCGATTATTTTGGTCAATTTATTTGTTTTAGATTTGGACCATGTGATGAGGATGCCAGTCCAAGATCAAAGTAAAGAATGTATCAGTGAAGCACAGATTTGCTTTCCTTAAACAATTACCACAAGGATGTGAAAAACAGCAAACTAAATCATTAGCACAGTAAAGCAGCTTAGCTTGTCTGAAGTCAGTACAAAAACAGATCAATAACTGCAAATGAATGGAGACTGTCGTCAATCGGTCCTGTATTTCCAGCAGCCTCTTGTAAAGAATCTAGTGTAGAAAATGATGTTTCCTTCAACTTATTGTAGAAAAGAGTATTTCGTGTACTTTTAAGATAATGCTTAGGGACCCTCCAGTGCATTGAAAATTAATGTCCAGATTAATTGAATACATGCCAGGATTTTAATCAATATCAGATTAAGGATACTCCCATCTCCTCCCCAGCATCATGAAAGGATTTAGCACATGGCAAATGCTTCATCAAGTCTTAGTCCTAGTTTTAGTACTTAGTAGGATTAAAAATTTTCATATTATGTGTTTTTTTTTAAAAGTATGAACGAGTAACAACAACAAACAAAATTACATTTGTAGAGCGGCTTTCATGTCGGGAGGAAGTCTCGAGACGCTGAACAGTCTGGGGTCAGGACCCGAGCTTGGGTGGGAGGGGGGTCGGGCAGGGTTGGGATAAGGGAGGCCAGAGAAGTAGGTGGGTGTGGCTCAATTGAAAAGGATGTCTTGAGTCGGGCATTGAAGGAGGCAAGGGAGGAAGCAAGTTGAAGGGATTGGGGTATGGAGTTCCAAAGAGCGGGGATAGAGAGGCTGAAAGCTCAGCCGTTGATGTAGGGGGAATTGGACAGGAGACACGGAACAGGCTGGGACTGGGATAAAACCGACCACCTGCTCCCTCGACCCCAACCCTACTCCTCCCCTTACCTCCTAGGTCCACCTCCTTGCCTCCCTCTACTCATAGATATCATAAACTTCTCCCTGTCCACTGGCACTATTCCCAACCCTTTAAAAACAGCCATCATCACTCCCATCCTTAAAAGTCCCTCTCTGGACACATTCCTGTTCTCAAATAAAAAATCCCCTCCCTGGACGCATTCCTGTTCTCAAATTACTGCTCCATCTCCAACCTCCCTTTCCTCTCCAAGGTGCTGGAATGAGATGTTGTTTCCCAACTTCGTTCCTTCCTCTCCCACCACTCCCTTCACGAACCTTTCCAATAGGAACTCTGCCCACAGCACGGAAACTGCTCTGGTCAAAATGACAAATTACATTCTGTCAATTTGCAACCAGGTCTCCCTCTGACTCCGCAACTTCCTTGACCTCTCTGCTGCCTTCACCACCGATGACCACCGTATCCTCATCCACCGCCTCCTCTCACCTCAACATTCATGGTTCTGTCCTTAAGTGGTTCAGTTTGTACTTCTTACATCACCTCCACTTCATCTCCACAAATGGCTTCTCCTATAACCCTTACAACATCCTGTGTGACGTTCCTCAGGGCTCCATCCTTGATCCCCACCTCTTCAACATCTCCATGCTCCATCTTGACGACATCATCCACAGACATGGCATAACTTCCACGTGTGCATGGATGACACCCAACTGTATCTCTCTGCCTCCACCCTTGACACCAGGACCACCGCAGTCTTGAGAGAATGTCTGTCAGACATCAAGTCCTGGATGAGAGAGCTAACTTTCTTCACTTGAACGTCAACAAGACCCGAGGCCCTCCTGATTGGTTCCCATCAGCACTTCCACACCTCAGGTACTGACAGCATCATCATCAATGAATGCTCACTCCATCTCACTAAGCCAGTCCAGAACCTTAGTGTGTTTTCGACCCTAAACTATCCTTTCTACCCCACATCCATATCATGAGCTGATCTATCTTTCCCCACATCAGCGACATCTCCCAGCTCCATCACTGTCTCACACCGCAGGCTGCAGAAAATCTAATACACTTAGTCCTTGCGTAACGTCGCAGTTATGTTCACGAAAAGTGCGAATTTAAGCGAAACAATGTTAAGCGAACCCACGCAAGAATACCAGACGTTCAGCATCTATATATGCCTACGCTACCCCAAAGTAGTTCATTACCACCCACGTGAATGACATAACAGTAAACGCCATGACATTAAATGAATATATGTTCCCTATGTATCAACAGCATAATAACAAAACAACGTTGACCGAAGCAATGTTAAGTGAGGTCTGCCTGTGCATGCATTCATAACATCCAGGTTTCACAATCCAAACTCCTTGCTTGTCTTTCTCCCCAAATCCTCCCTCCACCAGTTGCAGATCATCCAGAGCTCTGCAGTGTGCTCTCTCCCGCACTGGGCTCCGTGATCATATCACCACTGCCCTTGCCCGACTTCACTGGTTTCCCATCACACAGACTTCCCATCTTCCCGTCAGACCAGTTCAAGGTTCTGGTTCTCACCTTCAGAGCCCTCCATGGTGCCACTCACTCCTACCTCTGCAACCTCCTAACCCCATACCAACCATACCATTCCCTCCACTCAGCGGGCTCTGGCTTGCTTTATGTCCCCCACCTTGCCAGCCCCACCATTGGCTGACAGGCCTTCAGCCACTCTGCCCCCACCCTCTAGAACTCCATCCAGCAGTCCCTCTGTCCCATCCCTCGCCTCCTTCAAGACCCACCACAAGGTCTTTATCTGTGCTTTCGATGAACCTCCTTCCCCACACACCCTCGACCCTCTTCAATCCATATCCCCAGTTCGGGTCCAAAATACTGTCTGTCCAACACCTTTGGATGTCTTCTCGATGTAACAGAATGAGTGGACGAGGGCAGCGCAGTTGATGTGGTTTACATGGTCTTTCAAAAGGCATTTGACAAAGTGAGAGGCTGATTAGGAAAAGAGAGGCCCTCGGCGTTAAAGAGACAGTGGCAGCGTGGATCCACAACTGGCTGCGAGACAGAAAGCAGAGAGTGAGGGTGAGTGGCTGCTCTTCAGACTGGAGGGAAGTGTGCAGTGGCATCCCCTAGGGATCAGTTTTGGGACCACTGCTCTTTTTAATATATATTAATGATCTGGGTTTAGGGAGTACGGTTTCCAAATTTGTAGATGATACTAAGTTAGGGAGAATAGTAAATAGTGAGGAAGATAGTAGCCATCTGCAAGAGGATATAGATGGTAAAGTGGGCAGACACATGGCAGATGACGTTTAATACAGAGAAGTGTGAGGTGATACACTTTTGGAGAAGAAATGAGTGGAGGCAATATAGGTTAGATAGTACAATTTTAAAGGGTGTGAAGGAACAGAGAGACCTGGGGATTTGTGTTAGTGACTCTTTGAAGGTGGCAGGACAGACAAAGCCATTAAGAAGGCATATGGGATACTTTATAAATATGGGTATAGAATACAAAAGTCAGAACTGCTGATTAACCTCTATAAGACTTTGGTTAGGCCTCAGCTGGAGTACTGTGTACAATTCTGGTTACCACACTTTACGAAGGATATTAAGGCATTGGAAAGGGTGCAGAGGAGATTTACTAGGATGGTACCAGGAATGAGGGACTTCAGCTACGAGGAAAGGCTAGATAGGCTAGGCTTATTCTCCCTCGAACAAAGAAGATTGAGAGGAGACCTGATAGAGGTTTATAAGATTATGAGAGGTTTTGACAGGGTGAATAGGGAAAG
Organism: Hydrolagus colliei; assembly: GCA_035084275.1. Classification (NCBI taxonomy): domain Eukaryota; kingdom Metazoa; phylum Chordata; class Chondrichthyes; order Chimaeriformes; family Chimaeridae; genus Hydrolagus; species Hydrolagus colliei. Next base: position 1,202,830 of record CM068742.1, on the reverse strand, counting down.
ACTGTTTCCACTGGTGGACAAATCAGTGACTTGTCGTCACAGATTTAAAATAGCTTCAAAACGAAGCAGAGGGGAGCTGAGGAGAAATGTTTTCACTCAGCGGGTTGTTGGAATCTGGAATGCATTGCCTGAAAAGGTGGTGGAGGCAGATTCCATAACATAAGCTTTTAAAAGGGAATTAGATCTTTATTTAGGAAGAGCAGGTCTGTTAGGTGATGGGGAGAAAGCTGGGCAGTGGGATTGAGATGCTCTGATCAAAGAGCCGGCACAAACTAAATGGGCCGAATGGCCTCCTTTTGCGCCGTAATATTCTATGATTCTATGAACTCCTGATATATCTCATGGGCTGACTGCGACTGAGCATCACCTGCATGCTTGAGGATAGAAATCACAGATCTCAAGGTGACTTCAAGGATAAACTGAACCTGTCTGGCTTCTTCTAATAATTAAGAATCTTGTTTTATAAATAAAGTTTTACTTGTGACCAAATGGGAGGTGTTGGCCTTCAAGTGCTGCGCTATGCGTGGAGCTCCTGTTAGAACAGTTGTCTTGCAAGCTGGGGAGACCTGTCTTCGAATCCAGGCAGGTCAGGGCCAAACCTTGGGCAAGTTTCCTTACTCCACACGCCTAATAATAATCCCTCCAAAAAAACCACAATAATAAAATTGGTCATTTCAATCCACGACTGTTTGTGGGGGGACGCTGCTGTGTGCGATTGGCTGCCGCGATTCACCCACAAATATATATACAGTCAATTCACTTTACAGTATATTCTTTGAAGCGCTTTCGGACGTCAATAAGATGTGAAAAGCGCTATATCAAATGCAAGGATTATTATTATTAGTATCCTTAAACCTTTGCTTCCACTGTGATTTAGTACTGCGTCATGCCAGAATAAAACATTTTTGCTTCAGGGCATAACTTCTTCTTGACTTTGAGACAAGCAAAAGCTCTGGGACATGGGAGGGGGAATTAACGCAAGCAAAACAGTCGGCCAAATGTGCCTATAGGGAGATTCATATTAAATCACTGTAAAGATGATGATATATCACTGTCTTTTGACAACTTAATGATTCAGTCGCAATTTTTATTAGTTGTTGTGAGACCACAGAACAGTTCCAGAAATAAAGCAGATATGATCATCATACATATATCACAATGCATCCCTACCAGCTAAGATCAGAATCAAGATTGCATTCCACTTACGTTCGGTGCTGTAAATCACGTGTCCAAAAATTGGATAAAAACATTTTCCCCCCGTTTTATTAACATATTATAACTCTTTAGAATGGGGCCTTTGCTGCAGGAAAATGTGTTCAGCCTAACGCTTGTAATTCAAACAATCATGTAATTCATGTGCAGTTGCACATTGTTCCTCTTGTGCCACTTTGCATTGATCCCCTAAAATATCCACCAACAACAACTTGCACTTCCATTGTAGCACCTTTATGTAAGTTACCATCTCTGAGCGCTCCTGAATCTCTTCAGATTCTGCCACTACCACTATCCTCCTCCAAAATTGTACCTTTTAGTTTAACTAATTAATCAACTAAGATCCTCCAATGACTATACACTTTTTAAAAATCCTCGCATTTGCGACTCATCACATCTTTGAGATGTCTCAAAGCGCTTTTCTCACAAATTTCTGTGACTCTACTTAATGCAAATTAAATATTGTTGAATGTCGACAGAAAAATTGTCAATTGCCTTCCCAGTATAGAGGTAAGAGTTGTTGCCAGTGCAGGATGAGAAAGTATTAGGAAAGATGGACAGTCCAGACACACAAGGGAGCATAAGGATGTGCCTGAAATTATATTCTGATGAATACCTTTGGATAACATTTGGAAACCATAGTAATGCCAGAATAATGGAGTGGGTGGCATCTAATATTAATTTATGAGGAGGAACGAACATAATGCTTAGATTTCTCCTGAGAGTAAACTGAATTGGTGGAACAGGGGAACAAAGCAGATGCTGTAGGTACTTTACAGAGGGGGTTAAATACAGTATATGGAACAGAATTTTAGTAATGTAAGAGAGGTGAACAATGTCAGAAAATTTAAGAGGGTCCTGAACAATGTTTCTTGTTGGAAAAAATAGATTGAGAGGGATACAAGAGAGAATTGTATAGGATGTCTCTCAAATCCTGTTCCTTTTTATCCCCTCCTTCCCCACCACCTGAACAGGACACCAACCAATTGAAACATGTGGAAGATTTTCAACAATTTGTATATGTCTGAGTATACATTCCTATTGGCAAAATTATAACATAATTCTGAATAATAATTTAAAATAATAATGACATAAAAAGAAACCTGAAGATGCATGGAAACTGAAACAAACAATTTTAGAAATGTACAGGAGATATTTAATGAACATAAACCATTCTTGCATTTGATACATTGACTTTTTACATCATCAAAACATCTCAAACCCCTGCACTGTATTGGAATGTCAACCTAGATTATGGATTCAATGCCCCAATGTGTGGGTTGAAGCCACAACCTTCTGAGTGTGAGTCATGAGTGCTCCCAACTGAGACAGCCTGGCAAATCCATCAGGAGGACACACAACAAATTGTGTTAAACAATATTCTTCTTCTTATGAGAATTCTCGTACACTTCGCTATCTGTTGCTACATTCGGTAGCCTGTAAATCACAGCTTCAGATCTCAAAATTCCCAACCACAGAGTCTATATTGTTAAAGAATCGCAGTTATTGCATTTTCCTGCGATCGACAGTTCAAAACAACCCATGAACACCTAATATATTGCTTCGATATCACAAATTCAACATTCCTCTACATCCCATGTCATGAAATGAGTCATTTCAGATTTTCCACCAACCAGGAGACCTTGGAGCAAACACAAGTTGATAAGGAGCTTTCAAAACAGGAGAAACAGAGCATATGTTCACAGAACCACTGCCATTTAAAAAAAAATCCCTAACTTTCTCAGCCCTCTTTTAGATCTGTGTGATAGGAAATGCTTACCCACCACATGAAACACCGAAGTGACCATCCATTCCTCAAACCATGTAGCAGCATGCCCTGCCCTGCTCACCCTGGGACAACTTGCCAGCATGCAGCAACTCCACTCCTGTCATATATAAGGTTATACATCTCACCTTTAAAGCCCTCCATGGCCTTGCCCCACTCTACCTCTGCAAACTCCTAATTCCCCTGTCCACTCTCTCTACTCAGTGGGCTCTGGCCTGCTGCAAGTCCCCCCAACCCACCCGCCCGCCCCACCATTGGTGGACGAGCCTTCAGCCATTCCGCTCCAAACTTTCGAATTCCATCCCACAATCCCTCCACCTCGCCCCTCTCTAGCCTCCTTTTCAAGTCCCGCCTCAATATCGTCCACTTCGACCGTGCCATCGGTCACCCCACTTCCCCTCCCTTTCCTCCACCCTCCCCAATCCCAACCCCAGCTCGGGTCCAAAACACTGACAGGCCAGCATCTTGCGATGTCCCCCCCGACGTGAAAGGCGCTATACAAATGTAATTTTGTTGTTCGCGGACTGTGCATGACTGCTGAATGTGCAATCTCTATGTTTTTTAATCTTCCATGTGTTAAATGTAAACTTCAGATATGTAAAGTTGGTGAACTACAATAACACTGAGGAGAAAATGAGCAGTACCAATAATACAAATGAACCACACGGTAGATAAACACAGCTTGTCTTTAGGGTGGGCAGGACTGAGATAACAAAGCAGGTGGTTCTCACTGCAGTTATATTTTCTTCCTGCTGCCTTCTGTTTCGTCAACAAGAATTAGCGTCTCTAAAGTGCTTAAAGCTACATTCTGGTTTGGAGCACATGTGGGGTATTAGGAACAAATCTGATTTTTCCAAAATAATCTGAATTCAGCCAGTCAAGATTAGTGTAGTGGATTGAGGCCTCATCTCATTTCACTTTGTTTGTTTCATTATAAATCCCTTTGTTTGCCACCTCCTCATATAATGCGATTCAGAGTGAGAATATGCACCTCTTGTGATTAATTGGAGAACAACTGCTTGATTTTGAAAATGTTTAACTTCACAGGGTTAATTGCAAAGTGAAGTAAAACCTTGTTCTAAATAGATGCATCTCCAAGTATTGCGAGGCTCTTTCAAATCCTATCTCTTTCACTAAGTTGGTCGTAGGCAGAATGGAACAATTTAATCTCAAATTCCCCTATAAGCCACTTTCACGTCCTGAGCTAATGTAATTTGTATTTGTGGCATGTTGTTTTTATCACTTTAATTAGTCTTTTCTTGTACACAAATACAACCCGTTTTCATTACATACCAATAAGGCGAGAAACAGATAAATAAGACTGAAGAGTGACCAGAGATTTAGCTGGAATCAGAGATGCTGAAAAGCTGCTCCTCTGGAAAGAGTTGAAGTTTCTAGTACCCGCCCTGCCAGAAAACAATATCTAATTAAATAAAATAAGTCTCCAGCAGGGAACCCCATGACGTCCATTGGTTTGCAAGACCTCATTTTAAAGTCAATTTCAGGCTGGAGTGACAACACCTGGAGCAGAGGGCTCATAACAGATATGGGCTTCTCTTCTGTGTATGACAAGGGAAGTTAATCGTCATTGTGCAGACTGCAAACAGTCTGCATGGCTGGAGATATCAAATGGAAGTCCCATATGCCTGTTCATTTACAAAGGCATAACAGAACAATTTATTCTCTTACATATAGGAACATAGTCCCAGCAGAGGGAAAAAGGAATCAAACAACAACAACAACTTTGATTTATATAGCGCCCTCCACGCCGCACGGCGTCTCAGAGCGCTTCCACTTTCGGCATAGGAAGATTTTTGGTGGAACAAATGACAAATGCATTTTCTGTTTGAGAACACTGCAGGGAAAAACATTGAAGGAATAGACCACCAGTGACTGAGAGCTATGTGGATTCCTGTAGTTCGGTGGCTAGAGCACTTGTCTTACAAGCCAGAGACCTGTGTTCGATTCCAGGCAGGTGAGAGCCTTGGACACGTTTCCTTACTTAATAATCCCTCAGAAAAACAATAATAAAAAATTGGTCATTTAATTCCACGAGTGTTTGTGGGACACTGCTGTGTGCAATTGGCTGCCACGCTTCGCCCACAAGTATACAGTCAATTAACTTTACAGTATATTCTGTGAAGCGCTTTGAGACGTCCAGAAAACGTGAAAAGCGCTCTATCAAAATGCAAGGATTATTATTATTATATCTAGTTTATAGAAAATACACAGTAATTGTTTTTTGAGGATTTTTTTTCACAGGATGCCAAGGATTTTTGAGGATTAGGCAAAGTTGTCATTGTCACAAGGATTTGCTGAAGTTTAATTTGTGGGACGTTATATTAGTTATACAGAATTAGTCTATCAAGCAAAATGAACACTAAATATTTCTGAATATTAGTTGCATTGTTTACTGGCACATTTTTATATTTTTTCAAAAGCAAAATTGAATCTCCTCCCCCACCCACCCCTACCAGCCCCACTTTTTATTATCTTAACCTTTCACCGATATCTTAAAACTCAAGATCGTGTAGAATTTGCAAATTTGCATCGCAGAAATAATCTTAAATTCATTTTTCATTTAAAAGCTGATTCCAAGTTTGAAATTCAGACAGAATTTTACCAAATTACATTTTTATCATTCTTATTCATAGAGTGACAAACAGTGTTTGAAGGCTGCCAGGTTAGTTTACAGTGGAAGTACGCCACACAGGGAATCAGTAAATGGCCTATTTTGCCCTTTTATCGCGAGGTTCCATTATTAGGATGATGGATGTGGACACATGCGGAAACCCATTACCATACTCAAGAGTACACATACCAGACTGAGAGGCTCTTTTATGCCACCTATAGATGGCAATTTCCATGTCTGGAATGAAATGCGTGCTCACTCCCCAGAGATGAGCACCCTGCTTATCTCATTCTGTGGAGTATTATACACATGTTTGCAAGAGACAAGATTTAGGGACTTGCAGAGTTTGTTAGGGTAGTATTGAAGCTTAGCCAACTAAAACTATTCCACTTGCCATTGAAGGCCGGCTCTTTGGATCTTTCATGTCCAAATGATTTGGAATGGTGGAACGGGTTTGAGGAACTGAATGGCCCATTCCTGCTTCTATGTCCGTCCGAATGTAAATGAACAGGCAGACCGGACCTCAGCAACAAAGTTTTCAGTCTGCGTAATCTTATCACACCTCTCCAAACTTTGTGTTGCATATGAACACAGGTTCCTTAAAACGTGATCCTCCGCAAGGCTTCTGTATTCCTGGGTCCTCTTCCGTTCACATGTGCCTGGTTTACATAAACAAGTTAGTAAACTGCAAATTGATAGAAAATGATTATTTGAAACTGATACTCATTATCTCATTATTCTTTTCTAGACCACCTCCAAATTGTTACCATGCATAGGTTCAACCAGACACCACCCAAAGGAATGCAACCCATTATGGAGTCAATGTTTTGTCTAAACCATAATTTTTCAGTGCCTTAATCTCTGCGAGTGCCTTGAGGTGTCAGCTTCACTCAGCTGGTAACAGTTTTATCTCTGGGTCAGGTACTTGTGAGTTCAGACCCCACTTTGGGAGTTTAGCTCATAGCTTCATATGATAGTCGAGTGAAGAACTTGAGAAATGTTTTGTCAAAAACATTCATCCTTCGGATAAGAGATTAAATCTAGTTGTATCTAATTGCCTAAAGGTGGATAATAACAATCGGCATAAAAATATTATTACTTTAATTTGATAAACAGTCCTACCCACTTATTATATTAGTATATTTCAGCACCATTTATATCAACATCCTACTTCTTTTGCCCACAAAATATAGTCTGTGAAACTTCATAGAGAAGGTTTCACAGATTTAATTCATGAGTCACCAAAGTGTGCAACTTCCTGATGATGCAATACATGTTGTAGAAACTTTCCATTTTAAAGGAGCATTGATATCACCATGAAATAGTTTATGTGACAGCTTAGTTATGGTTCTATGGTTGATGAAGATGCTCTAGTGGCCTGCGCTGGACTGTTTGGATCGTGATTGCAAAAGAGGTTTGTGACTGCTTCATGTCCCCCACCCGACCCGCCCTACTTTCGGTGGCTGGGCTTTCAGCCTCTCTGCCCCCACGGTCTGGAACAAACAAACAAAATTACACTTGTACAGCTCCTTTCAAGTCAGGAGGAACTCCGTCCCACAGTCCCTTCGCCTCGCTTCCTCCCTTGCCTCCGTCAAGGCCAGCCGGATAAGGGGAACCTGTAAAAAGAGTTAAGCTAGAGAAGTATGGGGAAAGGGCAGGTAAATGAGTAAAATGATTAACTTTCTTCTGTGATGTAATTTCTATGGTTCTGTTGTATGTTGCCATATGGGTAACACGCTGGTATTAACTAATTTATAAATGCAGTTTAATTCTATTTTCTACAAATTATGTTGTCATTGGACCTAAAAAATGAGTGGGACGAAAGCAGAATAATCTTTCGAAAGCAGAAAGTCTTAATCTCCTTTATTGGCTACTTACCATGTCAATATTCAGGCCAGTGTGCATTGCGTTTGCATGTTTATCCATGAGACCCTTCTGGTTGTGTTTGTGGCTATCACCAATTTGATTTATTTGCCATATTAATATTGCGGAAAGAAGGAATCGCATCTTGCTGGGGATGCTCACTTTGGGGGTGGGAGGAAGGGTGAAGAAGAACGGTAGAATGCTCAGCTGGACTGTGTCACGTATCTGTGCTTAAGGGCAAATAGGAGGAGAGGGAGGTTCGGTGATTTGTAGTGGGCTTCCAAGACTATTTTACTCACCTTAGCTCATCACTCTCAGATTACTGAATTGTGACCGAATGTCTGTGATATTCCAAGTGCTACACAAAGGTGGGAACTTATGGGAACTATCTGCATCCACACAAAAGGACATCCTAATTTCTGGAATAGTTCTACTTACAGCTGATTGCAATCACTTTCAAAATGTCCATCAAACCTACTCTCAAGAGTTAGAGATTTGACTCCCATTGGCAATGAAGAGTATAAATACAGTAGAAATCTGGTTTGGGGGTCACCTCGGTACTCCAGCCACCTCATACTTTCAGTTTCCTTCACTGTCAATGTTTAAAAAAAAATAGGCTGTCTGCTTCAATAAACAGGACACCTCACAAATCAGGACAATGCTAGGCCTCAGGCTTCTCACTCTCTTTCCTCAATGCTGCTACTATGGGTGGAGTGGGCTCCGGTCGCGCATGCGCAGCACGGGGAGTGTTGAGATCGTAGAAGTGGAAATTCAACTTTGCCTAGAGCCCGTGGCCTAGAGCTTCTGTGGCCAATTTGGCCAATTGTTGGTAAGTGTTATAAACACGCCACCACGGAAGGTGTTGTCCTTATGGAAGAGAATAGACTTAATCCAAAACAGAACGGCCAAAAGTCATAGACGGTTAGCTGTGACCTATGGCATTCTAGGGCAATCTGTTGTACGGTTAAAAGCAATTTTCTACCCTTTCTCTCTTATCGATGCTGTCTCTTTTTAGGATATGCCATCTATGGTCTAGTAATTCAACCAAGTTGTCATTCTTTCACGTGTGAACCTAGATAATGAGCACAGAGGCCATTAAGCCCTCTATTCTCTCCCCTACTCCCCAGCTCTCCCCACCCTATGCTGTCTCTCCCATCTCCCCACCCCCTCACCCAAGTTTTCTTTCCCACAGCCACAGTCTCCCTCCTCCATGTGACTTTTCCCCCACCCTCTCTTTACCCTCTCCCTCACACTCTATTCCATCCCTCCCCCACACTCCCCCACCACACCCCCATACTCTCTCAAGCATGAGTATCACACTAAACGTAATGTCAGTGGCAAGCTAATGCTCTAGGCTCCATATGTGATTACAAAGTCTGATTTCCAGATTTTAAGGTCGATGCTGACATCGCTATATAGTAGATGGCTGACATCACTATATGGTGGATGGCATGCTCATGAACCAGAATGTGGAATTGTTTTTATGCATTTGGGAGCTGGCTGGCTGCATATATTCTCAGTCAAATTGGCTATTGTGGTTCTATTAATTCCCTTTTATAACACTGTTTAGGAATTTATACACCCAACTGCTTGTCCCTCGTACCCTTCGCGCCAACATTGGAGGCTGTGCTGTCAGCCACTACACACCAAAACTTTGGAATTCTCTCCCCAGTCCCTCCATCTTGCCCCTCCTTCCCTCTTTTAGAATCAGGATTGAAGATCTTCCTCTTCCTCCGCCCTCCCATGGCTCGCTGGCAGACTCCACCAGTCAATCGTTCGGAGTCGCTGCCCCACGCGAAGGGTTCCATAGAAACGCAAGTTGTTGTTGCATTACAGCAGGGCTTTACTGTAGTTTGGTTTGAAGTTTCTAAACGTGGCAATGAGTTTCTGTATGACAGGCGTTCCATTAACAAACAGAGATATACAACCACAATGCAATTCTTTCTATCAGGCACTTTCCAGTAGAGGTCACTGAATAGCAGCAACTGTAACATTCTGGCTGATTTCTACTCTCTGTAGACAAGAAAAAGACTGAGCCAGTTGCAGTTAATTCAGCACAGTAAATCTACGATACACTGAGGCCCTAAATTCTCTCAGTTGCAGCATTGAGGTCACTGTGGACAAGACAGAAGCCATACTCTTTGGCTCCCATGAAAGTCTTCACTCCCGCAGATCTGAACTCCTTAACCTCCCTGGGCTTTCCCTCAGACTCACTGAAGCAGTGTGCAACCCAGGTGTTTGGTGTGAACCCTAGTTATCCTTCCTCCCCCACATCCAGTCCTTGTCCCAGGATCGCCTTCTTCTACTTCCGCCATATTTCCCACCTCCAACCATACCTTACTCCCAAATGCAGCCCAAACCCTCATGCACGCGTTTATCACCTAGTTGGCATACTCCCAATGCATTCCACACTGGTCTCTCAAGCCACTATTCAAAAAATCCAGCTCGTTCCGAACTCTGCTGCCTGCGTACTTACCCGGGTCAAACTCTGTACTACATCTCAGGCCCCACTGGCTCCCCATCATCGAATGGATCGACTTCATAATCCTTACGCCCACGTTCAAATCCATTCACTCCCTACCTCTCCGACCTCCTCACTCCACAATCCATCACCCTGCACCTCCGTTCGACTCTTCACTGACCTCCTGATCGTCCCTCGCACCATCCGCTCCACCGCTGAAGTCACTTTTTCAGCCACCACACCCTGAAACAGTGGAACACTCTCCATCAATCCCTCCACCTTGCCCTCTCTCCCCCTCCCACCATTTTTCTAGTCCCATCTAAAAACCTTTCTGTCGACCATGCTTACAGTCACCTCACTCCCCCCCAGTTCAGAGTCAGGCTCCGCCACTGTAAAATGCTCTGAGACACTACCCTGCATGGAGGGCACTATATTGGTGCAAGTTGTTGTTTTAAATTGGCGTCACATAGCTCAGTGGTTAGAGCACTCACCTTGCCTTGCAAACGAGAGACGGTTCAAATCCCAGCAGGGCAAAATGTTAGGCAAGTTTCCTTACTCCACATGCTTTTGTTTACCTAGCAGTAAGTAGGTAAACAATGGACTATTGCTAGTCCATTGTTGGTGGATTGCTTTTACAAAGGCAATAATTCCTTCAAAAAAAATAGATCACTTAATTCATGACTGTTTGTGGTACACTGCTGTGCGCAATTGGCTGCAACTTTTCGCTCACAAAATATAGTTAATTAACTTTACAGTATATTCTATGAAGGGCTTTGAGACATCTCATAGATGTGATAACGTGCTATTGGAGGGACAACTTCCTCCAATTGAACGTGAGCAAGACCGAGGCCCTCCTGATTGGCTCAAGCCAGCGCCTCCGCACATCGGGCGCTGCCAGCCTCAACATCCAAGGCTGTACTCTCCACCTCACAAAGCCAGTCAGGAACCTCGGCATCACGTTCGACCAAAAACTCTCCTTCCTCCCCCACATCCGCGCCTTGACCGGCACCGCTTATTTCCACCTGCGCAACATTGCCAGGCTCCGCAACTACCTCACCCCCCCACGCTGCCGAAACACTCGTGCACGCGTACATCACCTCACGGCTGGACTACGGAAACTCTCTCCTCGTCGGCCTCCCCAGTTCCTCCATTCACAGGCTGCAGGCCATCCCAAACTCTGCAGCCCGTGTACTATCCCGCACCCGCCTCCGCGACCACATAACCCCCACCCTCGCCCGTCTCCACTGGCTCCCCATCCTCCAGAGGATCGAGTTCAAGATCCTCATGCTCATCTTCAAGGCCTTACACGGCCTTGCCCCGCCCTATTTAACCAATTCACTTTCCCCCTACACGCCCACCCGGACCCTCCGTTCAACAGGACCTGGCCTGCTCCAAGCCCCCCGCCCGAACCGCCCCACCATCAGAGTTTTTCAGTTTTTCCGCTCCCACCCTATGGAATTCCATCCCCCAATCCCTCCGTCTCGTTTCTTCCCTTTCCTCTTTCAAGGCCGGTTTGAAGACTTTCCTCTTCAACCGTGCCTTTTGTTCCCCCCCGAAATTTTTCGACCTCCCCTATGTGTTTCACCCCTTCCCGTACACTCCCCTCCCAGCTCGGGTCACACGCCTCCTGTGCAGCGCCTTGGGACGTCCTCCCGACGTGAAAGGCTCTTTACAAGTTTAAGTTGTTGTTATATCAAATGAAAGGATTATTAGTATTATAAAGCAGAATTGTGGAAAATATTCAATTCATTTTAATTTCAAAGCTTTTTTTATTTAGCTTTTTTCAGAACTTTAGAAAATAGACTTCCAAATATAATATTCATTTTATATTGTTTTCCAAAATCCTGCACGACTGTAAATTAAAATTTTGAACACCACGGATCTTAAGATTAAGGAAGTTAATCATTTTTGACTCAAATCCGGTCTGAATATCTCAATTCAACATTGGACAGTACATAGGCCAACTAAGACAGTGTGAAGTGCCAATCACCTAAAAGATGGTCTCCCCCTTATTTGTCTCCCCTTTTTGAAATGTTTCAGTAACAACAACAATAGATTGCATTTATACAGTGCCCTTCACGAGGGACGGTGTCTCGGAGTGATTAAATTGCGATCCGCTCAACTTATTGCAGTCCAATGCAGTGTGCAGCGACTGGCTTCTCCGCATTGCTTTGAGTTCAGTATCTGTGACTTAGTAAATATGCAGTAAATTGCATAATTATAGCCAACATGTCTATAAAGCTGTTTTTCAAGCTGCATCAGAAAGTCTCTGCATGATTGATTGATTGATTTTTCACAAGAGACACGCCAGCTTAGAGTTGTACAAGACAGCAAGGGGATAGAATTGCATCGAGCTTTCCCCCTTGTGTTGCATTTTTTTTATAGCCCTGTACCGAAAAACAGCTGAACTGAAACTGAGAGCTTGCAGAGATTGCGGTGGTTCGGGTGGTTGTGCTGTTTATTAGGAGCCAGCGCTACATTATTGCTTCTATTTTTTGCTGCTATTACAGATGAATTTAATTACTTTGCAGTGTCAGGAGTCTATTACAGCTGTTGCAGTAACTGACCCCTGCCTTCCACATCGTGAGCAGACTTTTAAAAAAAAGTTGATTAGAAAAGCAGACTACGAGAGGTGCGTTAGGACTGAAAAGCAAATTATAGTTCTGTTTACTATACATGCTGGGCCACCCTAAAATAACCAGTTTTGTACATAAATACGCTAGTTCTGATTATAGCTCTTGGATCGTGGCCAGGTTCGGAGTGGGCCTGAGGGTTGTACATTAAACTTCGGAGCTTGACGGAATCAGTGCGTCTGACATAAGACAGCTCCTTGATTAGCATGGGACTGGGTGGCTGACTCGCTTCCTGCCCTTCAATAGCTCAGCACTGTATTCAAAAGCAGGGAACCATTCATCAGCAAGCAGTCACAGCAACTGAGCAGACTGCACTCCGAACTCAATTGAAAACCAAACATTTGGAACCACTTGCGATCCAGCCTCTCTCAGCCCAGGAGAAGTGGGAGCCATGTCTGAGGAATCTGTGAGCTGAATGAAAGGAAATCCAGCTATGACGCTGTGCCTATATTAGTTGTGTATCAGGCAGGAGCAAGCTGCTTCACAGACTCATGCAGGAGCTGTGTTCTTCAGCTGCACACACACACACTCAATCTGTGCACGAAGCAGCTGCAAGCACTGTTTAACCGAAGATTGGCTTCTGATTTATTTATTCTGCTCGTCCTTCATCATTGATTCTTTGATTGGATTTTGCTGTCTGCAGACAACCACTTTCACTGGCATCCGAGCATTATTCTAATCCTGTGGCAGTGGGGATCGCTGATTGTTCGGAGTCCTTCGGTTCCTGGGTGCACCGTTTGGGTCAAAACCCAAGGCTGGGTTTCTAATTTGTTTGGGCCTTTTGTGTTCTGGCTCACAGTTGGCCAGGCACTCCTGTGCTGAATTGAGCTATTGTCTGGGATTCGAGAGCTTTCAAGCTGCAAATCGCTGCCTGTTCTTTGGCTGAGAAGCCACATTATGTGCTGTGCCTTTTTTTTCCTTATGTGAAGCTGGAAACCATAAGCAGTGGTGATTTTAAATGAAGTGTAATGCATTGTGGGATGTGTGCAAAATTGGATCAGTCAAGGAATAGGAGAAGCCCTGCAGTTCACTATGTGGAGAAGGCAGTGCCAGAGTGTTTGCTAATTCCTTCAGCGCGTTGGCTTATTTCTAGTCTGATACAGGGCACGGCCAGAGATATGAAGCCCGACTCGCGTCGCTAGAGGATCAGACTGCATGTAGCCTCCAAATGAAGAAAACACGGAGTACAACCTTGCGCCGGGCTTGGCCTAGCTCGGATTTTTCAGACCGGGCCTCAGACCGCGTCCGATCCCGCAGCGAGAAGGATTATCGTTTACACAAGCAGTTTCCACCGGCTTTTATTTCCGCGGCATCACGGGGATACTTGACTGCAGGTTTGTGGCATATTTTGCTGCTTTTCCGTTGGAGCGATGTGGGGGGTTGTCAACGACGCTGCTTTTGTTATCCCGGTGCGGGGGGTGGTGGGGGGGGTGGTGGGGTGGAGCGGTGCTGGGAGGTGGGAGCGTGAGGAAGAGGAAGGTATAAAGCCATACATGACTGATACATAAATGATGCACATTACCATAACAAAAGCGTATCACCACCATTTTGAGTGCAAGCAAGCAGCAAATTGTAATCTGCACAAATAATTACGATTGTGAAAATAGCGGAGATGCTACCAACAAAAGTAACCGGGTGACGTTATCGACAGAGGGTTGACAAGTAATGCGGTTTCAGAATCTTGTTATTCGAGAGCAGCTTGTCTACGCTGTGTGGAGTTTGTGGGTTTTTGCATTAATTGTTTATTAACAAAGGCTTCAAATCCTTTGCCATTTCAAGAGTTAATGAAAATCCTATTGAAGGGCATTGATCGCTCCCCTCCCCCTTGATTCATGTGTTTCTCCTTGAGGACCTTTTACCTTTTACAAGCACAGTACATTCGATACTTTCGTTTAGAATTACAAATTCTGGAACTGATCTGTCAGCAACTGAAAATCCTTTTTTTTTAACTGATACACATGATAGGTTTTCTGGACTCTATTAAACTGCACACAGTTGGTCTCGAAAGAAAATTGTAATACTTTACAAAGCTAATCAAATAATTTTATAGCTGACAAGTAATTCCAACTCTGGTCTATGTTAATGTGCTTCCCTTTGGTTCATCATGTGCGCACAGCTATTGAATGAAAATGAATGTGAGAGCTTGTTGCAAGTCGCAGTCACAAATGGAATCAGCAATCCTGTTTGATTCAAGTGATGCAAATGATTTTATTCAGTATTTGCTGAGGTTCATTTTAGACTGAAGTCAAATTTCTAAAATATGTGTTTTACAAGTTCAGCTGGAATGACTTAAGTTTGTTGGATCTTCATTGTCGTGATTATCTTATTGGTACGTTGGCCCTCTCCTGTCTCTGAATTATTTGGTGCCGAGCAAATTTTGCTTGAGAGGAACCCGAAATGCCTCCAATCATACTCTAAAGAAAGAGCGTGGGAACTTGTCCTCAGAATTGCCCTCTCTCCTTGTGGGGAAGTGATTGGCTTGTGTTCAATATCTCCACGTGGATCTGTGCTTCAGATCAGGAATTTGCCCTGTTGGAGATGGTTGAGTGCACCCCGATACGTACCATTTCTTGGTACTTCTCAATACCAAGCTCTGTGCCTTGGGCTGTCCTGCTGTCCTTTTCAGCAATGAGCTCTCACTGATTGTGCTGTATCAATAGTAAAGATAGGTTAAGCCAAAAATATATTTTTGTAAATAAAAGCAAGCGAATGCACAGAAGATTTAAGTTAACGTATGGCAGAAGGTTCAAACTGAAGTTTGAAAGTAGCTGCTCAGAACAACCTCTGTGTCCTTCGTTGAATGTTACTTTGGAATCAAGTTTTTGAACCAAGTGAGTTGTAACGTTACAGAAGTAAGCGAGGAAAAGTGTAAATCTGTCTTGTGAGAAGATATGCCCTGAGAAGGTTTAGTTTACTAAAACTAGTCTGAGCTCAAACCGATGATTTTACTTTAGTATTTGAACTTGCCCGCTGTTTCTGGGAGCAAATGCTAAAAACCTTCAATGGCAGTGTGAGCCAAAACAAATGGTTTCTGCAGGAAATCTATATTTGTGTTTTGCTTCTGTTGCTACAGTGCCCACACAGGGATGTTTTCAGAAAATCCTCAGTTCTGTATTTAGTCCACATGCATAAGTGCTGCAATCTCAACTTTTGAATTTGCTTGCTATCAATATTGAAATATTACCTGCTATAATCGTTTTACAATCTTATTTATACTTTGAGAATTAGAATGAATTAAACAAAAATAGCTTTGCTAAAAGCTGCCCTCAGTTTTTCTAAAAACAACAGGTGCTTGCAGCATGTTCGATGAGGAACACTAACACGAAGGCTCCCTTTCTCATTTAATTGTTTTTTATAAATTGATTTGTACCCAAAAAAAAGTTATGACTTTCATTGCATGCACAGTTCTGGCCCGCGTCAACATTCAAATGGTAGTAGTGTGGAATGAGTCACAATGTGACTGACCTCAATATAGTCATATTTTTGATGCCTATGGGGACAAACACGTACAGACGCATATCATCTTCTTAAAGGACTTATTTTTCACTGCATCATTGTTGGTTTGTCAACTGAACACAGCAGGTTGCACTCGCCTTTGGGTCATGTATTCTGCCCCCAACCTCTGGAATTCCACCTGGCAATCCCTACATCTCGTCCCCTCCCGAACCTGCTTCAAGTCACTCCTCTTCAACGATCCCATCGATCATCCCCCTCCTTTTCCTTCTGTCCACCCTCCCTGATCTCTAGCCCAGCTCGGGTCTGAAACACTGACTGTCCGGCACCTTGGGACATTCTCCCGACGTTATACAAATGTAATTTTGTTGTTGTTGATGTGTCCATGCTTTGTCGGGTGTGAATTTTCACATTGCTAGAGTACTTCATTGTTGGAAGTTCTATGTTTACAGTTATGAGACTTTTAAATCGAGGTCCCATCTGCCTATTTCAGAAATTGAAAATGAAACTACTCTGTTCCAAAATAAATGAGCTTCCCTCTGTGCTTCCGTCAATAATCTCTACGATAATTACTCATTTGCCTCAAGGCTGTTTGTTGGATCTAGTGAGCGTAAACCCACTCCAGCATTTATCTAAATAAACAGTGACTGTACTTTACAATACTTATTTATGAAGTCGTTTGAGATGTTTAGATATGATAAGATCATATGTAAGCTCTTTGTTTTATGTTTGGAATGTACAAACTGGTGTGCACCTTCTACCCTGCAGAGGAAAAGGTGCTGAAAGTAAAGTTGATCCATATCTCAGTCAAACATCAGATTTATATTATAGAGTCATTTCAAATGGTATAATTTTTGTAGTTGATCTCCCTGTGCTGTGGGCACTGTTACAAACAGGAGAGCCGTGAGACAACTGAAAAACCTTTAATATTACATTTTTGAGCTTTTTCTTTTGGCCAAACAAAGCATCGCTGATTTCTGATGAAAGTCCGCACATGCCAGACAATGAATCACTCATTGTTGCGCTGGGAAGTTGAGGACTAAACTCGTCGATGGTCAGAAAATAAATGGTGACAGACTCTACAGACTGCGGTATACGTACATGTTTGTAGGACACTACTAATTGCAAATTGACTGCTACATTCGCCTGCAAATGCACAGCCTACACATACACTTCAACAGCTACTATGATGATACAAAGAGCTTTCAGACATTGCATGATTAGAGGCGCTTGGTGAAATGCAAATTATTATTGTAACAACATCTCAAAGCACAAAACAATAGGAGCTGTCGGCACCAAGCAAGATATAGAGAGGAATTTAGAGATGATTGAAGGTAAAGTATAGGGATAGGTAGACCTGTTGGAAGTTTTTGAATGCCAGGAAAGAGGTATTAGAAAGGTAAACTTGTTTTGGAAGAGAGAACCACAAGACAGGAGGTGCTGGTTGAAGGCTCATACTCTGATAGCTGTGTAGATGTGGGGAGCTCCACATCAAAATGGATTGTGAAATCCTGTAGCTCAGTGATTAGAGCACTCGCCTTGCAAGTGAAAGACCCGGGTTTGTTTCCTGGCAGGGCAAAATCTTAGGTAAGTCTCCTTAGTCCACACGCCTAATAATTTTTTTAACATGTCCCCAAAAAATGTAAAAATGTAATTTGCTGTAATAATGATCCCTAAAAAAAAGGATCATTTCAATCCACACCTGTTTGTGGGACACCGCTGTACACAATTGGCTGCCGTGTTCGCCCACATATATACAGTAAATGCACTTTACAGTACATTTTGTGAAGCGATTTGAGACATCTGAAACACATGAAAAGCACGATGATCAAATGCAAGGATTATTATTATTATGCTGGAGTTAAAATGACATGTCAGGGCGAGATTATGGAGAGGGGTTTTAAGGGACATTAAAAGTGACTACAGAAAAGAGAAGCAATTGGAAGATATGCAGGATACTGCAGGATTTATACATTTATGCAGGATAACAATAGCCGGTTCATTTAATTTAATCTATTAACTTTTTTAAAACATCTTATTGTAACTACACATCCTTTGGATGAGAAGTTAAAATGATGACCTGTCTGCCTGTCTAGGTGGACGTTAAAGATCCTTCTGTTTGAAAAGAGAAGGGAATGTCTCCTGGTTTCCTGGCCAAAAATCTCCCAGTTAATATCTTCATGGCCGTGTGCACTATTTGCCAATAAACTACACAGTCACTCCACTTTACAGTAAATTGTGTGCAGTACTTAGAGATGCCCTCCTGACATGAAAGGTGCGATATTAAATGCAAGGATGATTATTAAATCACTGAAGATCATTACAAGCAGCCTGAGTGGTTAATTGCATAAATTTGGGCTCAAACTGTTTACCTTTACAGTTTTAAACTTCGGTCCTCATTATCACAAACTGCTACTGGCCAAGGAATGTAAAAACAGGAGAAAAGGGTTAAATTGTTTGCGTTGTACTTGTTGTAAAATTTGAATTTACTACTGGAGACGCGGCTTTGACTGTTGGAAACCCCCCCAGCTACAAAAAGTGAATTCAGTTGAGCCTGGCTGATCCTCCTTTCATTTCCTAAAGGAAGCTGCATTCTTTCTTCACAAGAAATCTATAGGATGTGATGTTGCGAAAAGATTGATAACAAAGTGGATATTCACTGTGTGAGGCATTGATGTGCGTAAACCGTCTGTCACACTCACCTACCCAACATCGTCACTGCTCATTTTTGCAGCAAACACTTTGTAAAGCGCTTTGACGTGATAAGGTGCTATTTCACATGCAGGAAGCATTATATATTATCTACTGGTTCAAAAGAAACACAGTGAGTTCTTTATTAAAAGCAAAGTCGACATGTGATAGGACTTCCCCTGGATGCCTTTAACACTAGTTGGCCCAATTAAGTTCATTCATTTAATTACCATTTTCCTTCTCAGGAGCTCTTTGAAGTTGAAATGCTTAAAGGAAAGACTGCTGTCCAGTCACGATGGATTTAGCTTGATAAGGCAATACTGCTATTAGTCTTCAGTACATCTACAGAGCAGTAAATTCTCTTACGGCTATGTCTGCACACAACGTTGAGGTATGATGAGGAAATATCAATATGAACATGTTGGGAAGCATTTAAAGTGGGTGGATAGGTGTGTGTGTGTGTGGTGGGGGTTGGTCAGCTGGGTGCCTGACACATGTAGAAATGCTTAGCAGTATCAGAACTCAACTACTCAGAATTCCACATGTGCATGAAAATTTCCCTTTGTCTAGAATGGAATTAACACTCCCGAGGAGCGTTGCCCTCTGCTCTGTCAAATGCTTTACTATTGTGAACTTAGATAGTCTTGAATATGACTGGACTGAGGACAATTGCTTCACATTGTGGTGCTAATAATAATAATAATAATCCTTGCATCTGCTATAGCGCTTTTCACGTCTGCTAGACTTCTAACAGCGCTTCACAGAATATACTGTAAAGTGGATTGACATATATATATATATATATATGTGTTACTGCCAACTCCACATTGATTCACAGCTTCTCGAAGGGTCTTAGCAACAAATAGATGAATAAGTCAATCTAAAATATGCTGCTGATGGATATGCCATTATATGCCAGTGTTGATCATTCATTTGCAATGCAAATAACTAGGAAATGTGCATTACATTAAAAATGATTCTAAAATGTAACTATTTAATGCTTGCATTTGATATAGCATCTTTAATATCAAAACTTCTCAAAGGTGATCACAGCAGCCACGTAACTATGAATTTGTAGGGGAATGTGGTTGGCGACGTGTGCTAAAACTACTAATTAAAATAAATGTTTAATACTGTAAAACAAAAAAAACTAAAAGGCCAAATCAATGTTTCTATGGTAGTGATGGTTATTATATGCTAACATTAAAGCATATTTTTAAACAGTTTCAAAGACATTGTTCAATGTATTAAAAATAGAATTTATTCAGCTCTGCGTAGTGATTTTGCTGCATTCAGACATTAATTTAGTAAGTTTAGTAAATTTGTTCCTGAATGCTTAAAAATAAGTGTGATGCAATGTTTGAAGTACAGTACAATTTAATTTTACATTTGTAATGTCATTCATAATTTAAAATTGTTTTGCACGTTTCTAAGTTCTTATGTGCATTGCAGAATAGGCTCACACGCCAGTGCGTTCACTGCAACATGCAGGATAACCTAGAGTTAATACAGATCTGGCAAGAACTATACGAGTGAACCTCTGACAAATATCTTTCCCCTAGATAAAATAATGAGCTTTTAGCAAGGCAAAGATAACTGTCAGAAGCAATATAATTGAATACAATCCTATCTATTTCAGGTTAACAGATTAGTCATTGCGGATGAGTCACAAGTCATTGTGGATGAGAGAACACTACTTCCATCCCAAATAGGACTTGTCTACGTATTTAGAACAGGTTGCAATCTTCGAAATGTATAACCACTATGGTAAATTCATCGCACTTTGACACTGAGCATATCCAAATAGGATTCTGAAATCCAAATGCCATTCCTGCTTCTAAAGAATATTTCAGAGTACTAAATTCATCCCCTCGTGCAATGGAAAATTGAATTTGTCGGAAGTGTAGTATCTTCTATTTGATTTTAAATATATATTGCGCAGGCTCACAGTCAAGCGCAGGGCCTTTGTTTAAGCTTAATCTGAATTATGAATGAAGTAATTCATGGCAATTGATTAAATGGCAACCTTGTGAAGATGCAGAATTACCTATGCTACGCAACAGTGCAAAAGTATTCTTCTTTATGGTAGCAAATTATAAGGCCAGAAAAGGCATGCTGTGAAGGTCCCATGCTTTCATACTCTTTTGCTGAAGGCTTAAAAGGACAAATTCTTGTTTCCATGGGCAACACTGTGCCTCAGCAGTCACTCACATTGTGCAGTTCAGAGCTCAAAGGTACTTCCATGCATTAAATTAGCAAAATGTCATTCAAAAGTCTTTGGAGTTGTGAGTAAATTCAAACCCCCCAAAAAATTGGTTTCTATTTTCTTTCAGTTAACTTAAATAGACATACTTTTGGTAAGGCTTTTCCAATACGTAGGCCCACAAAAACCATAGAATGGATTCTACTAGAATAATATAGAACTTGTAATGTGGACTATTTATTGAACTGTTTGAATGTATATACTGAGAATAAAATTAAATAAATAAACACCAGCTGATCTGTGTTCATGGGTGTGACCTTTGTTTTTGCCGAGCTGCTCTTTGTACTTTGTGTATAAATGCCATAATGATTGGATCACTTTAAAGTACAGCTGTTAACTTACATTTTGTTGCACATATCCAGTACATTTTGAGTCTATTTATTTTGCCTGCAGTTAGGAATAAAAGCTCCCATCAGATTTAAAATCAGATTTTAAATCAGATGGGGATTCTCGTGAGATCTGTGATTTGCTTTGCAGAAAACAATTGCATGCATCAGGATAATAATTTATTGTTAGTCCATGCACATAACCTTGACCATAGCTGAAGAAAGTATAACTACTATGGTCTCCCACATTGGGCTGTGATTCTGTCTCTGAGTATATTGCTTTCTGCAGAGCTAACTTGGGTCTATTGAAGAGCCCAAAGTGAAAATAATATTGCGTAAAATGGATTTTCAATGTATAGAAAACAGACTACCATGTGTACCTTAGCACAACACACCAACCTCTCAGGAGTTTAACATAAGTATGTATCCCAACAGCTGCACCAAATATCTACAATACTTTACATACAAGGACTGAATTAAACCCCCAACACGGTGAGATATGTAGAGGTTTCAGCAACACAGACTGTAATGTGGTAGCTTACCAACAGGAGAATATATCCTGTTTGTGGGACACTGTTGTGCGTAATTGGCTGCCGCGTTTCGTTCACAAAACAGTCAATCCACTTTACAGCATCTTGTGTTAAGAAACGCTTTGAGAAGTTTCAATGATGTGATCAGGTGCTTTATGCACCAAATGCAGGGATTATTATTGTAGCAAAGCAAGATGGAATCCAAATAAATCTGAAATCAACTAATTCAGATTAGGGTAACAATCCCGATGGATGTTGTGTTAAGTATTATGGTTATTCACCCACAAAAACACAGTCACTCCACTTTAAGCAACACCTGTGAAATGCTTTGAGGCATCCTCTTTACATAAAATTAGCTATATTAAATTAAAGGAATATAATTATTATGTTGTGATAAATGCATTCATATTTCAGCAGGTTGTAAATCATGTGGGGACTGTAACCTTACATGGTCTAGGCTGACTCTCCGATACAATGCTAGTGGTTTAACAGTATAATTGAGGAATAAGGTTACTGAAACAGGCGGAGGGGCAGAGGAGAATGAAGACTATTCCCTCTTGCCCCCAGTGAAAGTGGAGAGGGAGGAAGTTTGTATTATTTTAGCGTAGTGCAAGGGGACTGTGGTCCCTGTGAGGGGGTTACACTGCCTGACTGGGTGAGTGTTCACCTCAACTCTATCAGCAACAGCAATTTTCACTACAAATTACATGGTCTGCTGCGCTGACCTTAATAATAATAAATAGTACTAACAATAATCCTTGCGTTTGATATGGTGCTTTATTAACAGCATAATCCACACAGGCTAGAGTCTCACATTGCTTATCACGCCTTCGAGACATCTCAAAGTGCTTCACAGACTGTACCATAAAATTAATTGACTCTATTTTGTGGGCAAAATGATTACTGTATTATTATATTTCATTTTCTGAAGGGATTATTACCCCTGGAAAAGTGATTCGTCAACCAACTAACAACTTTCACCCTGCCCTGGATGTTTCTAGCGAGGGATGTTTCTAGCCAGGGCAGAATTAGACATTAGCCGACCCTAACAAGCTAGAATTGGGGTTTATGAAAATCATGCGGCCAGATTTTTCACAAATGCTGTGAATCACAATTTAAAATTGACTATATAGACAAGTTAGCCTGGCTTAGGTTCTGACAATCTCCCCTCTGGGTCCTATGTCAGACTTAATCTCGAAGTCCAAGCTAACAACCTAGTAAAGGAATAATAATCCTTGCATTTTATATAGTTGCTTATCATGCTATTGAGACATTTGAAACCGCTTTACAGAATACATTGTAAAGTATTGTGAAACTATATTTTGTGGGAGAAACTTGGCAGCCAGTTGCACACAGAAATGTCACACAAATAATCATGGAGCGAGTGACCAAATTATTTATTTTCTATATAGGGAGAACGGCATTGTTGGGAAGCGTAATCCTTTTCAGATGAGACGTTTGCCTGTTGAGGTGGATATAAAAGATCCTCTGATATTGTTTGAAAGAGAAGTGAGTTTTTCTTGGCTACCAATCCTCCAGATAAATTGATGTTTGTTTGCAGTTGCTGTGGCTGAATTTAGCCCCTCAAAATAAACACAGGAGGTCACAGCCATCTGCAGCTATGGGCTACTTGAGAACAAATTCTATTTAGACCCATTCTCGAGTAATTCACAAACACAATGCACTGTAAAATGGTGTGATTCAAATGTAGACTCAAGTCTCACACAAAAGTTAACTTTTGATCTCTTTGCCTGTCTCAAGGCAATGGGAGGCACCAGACAAGTAACTTGTGGTGACTTTTGTATTCCAAACAGGATGTACTTAATATGGTGTGTGTCTCGTGGGAAACAAGCAAGACCCGTGGAGGTTGGAATATTCGCAGTTGTTTCTGTATTGTTTTGCAAGTTTTAGATTTACTGACAGACTAAGCCAGGGTGGGATCACAGCATGAACATTCTCCCTTTGGGCTACAACAGCAATAAGACCCAGCAATAATATGCATATTCAGGTAGATGTTAAAAATCCTGTAACAGTATTGGACAAGAGAAGGCAGTTACTTCTGGCCAACAATCCTCCAGTTATATGATGTTTGTAATGTTACTGCTGATTGAAATTTAACCCCTCAAAATAAACACAGCAGGTTCGAGCCATCTGGAGCTGGATTTATATTAGGCCCGAAGTTGGATTATAAGCAATCAGGTGCAGTAAAGTAGGCCAACTCTTTTGGGCTACACTGTATTATCAAGTCAGTTGAGTTCAACTCCCCAGGAAGTGGAACTCAAGCTGTAGAATGTCAAGGTCAGCCCACTACTCCTGGAATGCTGTTTACAGTTCTGGACATTGAAACACAAAGAGTATGTTGCTGGAGGCAACACAAAGGATGAGAGTTAGAGGGGTGAGCTATAAGATACAATCAGTCAAGTCAGCATGTCTGCAGCTTTGAAAAAAAGGTATGGTACCTTACAGAGGCAAAATAATTAAAATAATATTTCTTGAATTTAAAATAATGCCTTTTAGCATCAAGAATGACTTAAAGCCCTTGTGGGGGGAAATGTGGTAGTAAATTTGCGCACAGCAGTGTTTCACAAACAATCATGAAGTGAATCGTCAAGTATTATCCAGGCAATGTTTGGGTAGGACATCATTGGGCATTTCCTTCTCTTTATGAATAGTGTGAAAGGATGGAATTTAGTCCTCATGACCAGGCACCTAGAACCTCAGTTTAAAATCTCACCTGAAAGGCAGCACTTCACTATACACAGTAGAAGCTCATTTATCCGGCACCCACCGGACCTGGCCATTGCCTGTTAAAGCGCCTGCTGGATATTCGGGCGGCCCGCGGCCGAAAACCAACCACAAAAATTTTAAGTTATTTTAACACACACTATACACACCAGACTAGGTAATAACAGATGGTAACAGAATATTGTATTGGTACTTATTGTTAAAACTACTCTCTTGCACTTCTCACCTTTACTGATTGAGGTTTACAGTCCAGCGATTCTTTTTTAAATGGAGGACACCAAGCGGGTGAAAAAAAAACGGCAGCACGATTTTAAAGTCTCGCGACTTTACTAGCTGCAAGCCTATAACCCTAGACTCTACTAGCGGCAAACCAAAATACTGCACCTGCGTGACAATGTCGGTTATCGGCGAGCGTTATTGGCTTGTCTCCAGTATGGCTTTAAAGTCGCGTTCCATTTTGTTCACCCGCTTTGGCGTCCTCCATTTTATAAAGAATCGCTGGACTATAAACCTCAACCGCAGCATCATGGCTTCAAGCGCAGCATCTACCAGCAAAGGTGAGAAGCACAAGAGAGTAGTTTTAACAATAAATACTAATACAATATTGTGTTATTATGTTATTATTTATGCATTTACAAATGCTCCACCGCTATTGTTCCGGATAAGTTCCGGTTTATCGAATGGGGACTGTTTTATTGGTGTGCCGGTTATACAGAAGTGCCAGTGCATCGAGTCACGGATAAATGGGCTTCTACTGTACTTGACTTCCTCAACATTCACTGGATTGTTAAACTTTTTGGGGGGATCAGCCAGATATCTGACACATGCGGAAAATCATCACCATGCTTAAGAGTAGCCAAACCAAACCAGAGTTCCAAGCATCCCATCTACGCATGCAAGTTCCAGAGGTGGATTGTTGGAGTGGAATGCGCACTCCCTCCCTGAAGGGATGCATCCTGCTTACCTCATTCCGGAAAGTATTAGGTGCAGGTTGGCAAGAGCCAAGACATGGGGACACTAGAGTGTGCGTTGGGATACTGCTGAAGTCTAACTAGTGAAATCTGCATAGCTTGCCACTGATACCACTGTCTGGCAAGCTTTCTCACTATTTGTCCAACCAGTGCCACCCCACCCATTAAGGCTTTGCTTGGAGGGTTAATAGGAGCTCAGTGGGATGATTCCTTGGCTCCAGTGACTGATCTGCTCTTCCAGGTCCTGCCGCTGAGCCAGACTGGCTGTGCCTTGGAATGTTGCAGATCCACCTGGCTCAGGAACTGGACTACCAAGACCAATACAGAGGTTTGGCTCAATTCTGACATTCCGTTGCCAAATATGTCACCTTGGAGCCAGTTCAACTCTAAGGAGACCTCATTGTGGAGAACTGTAGCTCAGTGGTTAGAGCACTCGCCTTACAAGCATGAGACCCTTGTTCAAATCCAGGCAGGTCAGGGTGAAACCTTGGGCCTTACTCCACACACCTAATATCAATCCCTCAAAAAAAATACAGTAGTAAAATTGGTCATTTCAATCCACGACTGTTTGTGGGACACTGCTGTGTGCAATTTGCTGCCATGTTTCGCCCACAAATACACAGTCAATTCACTTTACAGTATATTCTGTGAAGCGCTTTGAGACATCCAGAAGATGTGAAAAACGCTATATCAAATGCAAGGATTATTATTATTATTATTATTATTTACCAACCCCCATCCATCTACCACTGTAAATGGGTTAGTCACTCATTGGTCATTCAACATGCACACATTTCTGCCCTCACTAGGTGAATGGTTGGTAAAGGAACTTGCTGGCGAGCTTCCCAGTGGGAAAACATCTCAGCATGAAGAAATGCATCAGAGCATTGCTACCTTAAAAAAAATTGGTCACTTCAATCCATGACTGTTTGTGGGACACTGTTGGCTGCTGCATTTTGCCCACAAATATACAGTAGAAAAAACTACAACCCATTATGATTTTGGCTTTGAGAGATAATAGGGCGTGAATGAGAAGAATCCATGTACTCAACGACTGATCTCGTCCTCCAAGACCAGTGACAAGCTACGTTTGGTCCAAAAATCATCAGTGCCTTACTATGTGTGGACCTGCTTGGCTCAGTACAAGACCAACAAGATCACAATAGAGGAATGACTCAATTTGATCTCCCATCCAGTTTTCCATAATTAACACAATAGTGAATTACCAGGAATTAATAGTTAAGACCAGGATGCTGGACTATAAAATATATAGTTGCTATAATGGAAGAAAAGCTGAGTGGATATTCTGGAAGGATGAGGTCAAATAGCCTCATTCCAGCTTATTCCAACTGAAGTTTTCTTGAGATCTCTCCCTGAATCTCTCTTGTGGTTTCCTCACTAGGAGGATATTTTTAGAACTGGTGCTTACTTCATCAACCTTGAGAAGGTGAAAATCTGGGTTGTCCCACTGAGATTTGAAGTCATGGTTTCCAGTCCTGCATCTGGTGCTCATCCAAGTGAACAACCTGTGATATCGTTCCTGTATTTTTCTTGTAGGTTTGCAAGCATGCATGAATGCATTAAAAAACAGTTTGGAAACAAACCATTTTTATGTACTTAAAGATTCATGTTTTTGTTATTTTTTTTAAAAAAAGGTTATTTATTCTTTATTTAGTCTCATTCCAACCTGGTAAGTCCCAGATTTTAATTCCAGTTAGACTGGGACATTGAGCTCACAGACGAGGCTGGTATACCAATGTGATGCTAGGGGAGTGCTAGTTGTAGGTGCTGTCCTTCAGTTGACGTGTTACACTGTTTGCCTATAAATACCCAGTTACTACACTTTACATTAGATCCTGCGAAGCACTTTGACACATCTCCCTACATAAAAGTGGTTATATCAAATATAACAATGATTATTATTGAGTAAGTGAAAGGAGGTGCTAATAATTCCCAAATATAATTGGTCTTTCTCTTCCAGGCTCTTTGTGGGACATAGTTGTGTGCGTACTGGCTATCACTTTCACCTACAAAATACGTAGTCACACTATGTCACAGTAAATCCTATTAAACATCTCAATGATGTAATATGACGCTAAATCAAATTCGAGCATTCCAATTATTATTATTATTCAAGATCAAATTAGACTTAGCTGCAGTGGACATACACCAGAGAGAATTCAACATCAAAATGAATCAAAATGCTTCACAGTATTTCCTTTTAAATGGAGGTGAACTGTTTGGAGTCCTGTAGCTCAGTGGTTAGAGCACTCGCCTTGCAAGCAAGAGACCTGGGTTGGCCAACACCTTGGTCAAGTTTCCTTACTCTACACGCCTGATAATAGTCTCTTTTGAAAAAAAAACAATAAACTGGTCACTTCAATCCACGACCATTTGTAGGACACTGCTGTGCTCAATTACCGAATGCTGGAATTTACCGATTTTTACCGATCATTTTACCGAGTGTGCTGGAATGCTTTATTGGTAAATATCCATACAATATTCTGTTATTATTTAGTCTATTATTAATATAGTATATTTAAAAATAAGTTCTTTTTTTTTGTTGGATTTTTCGGCAACCTGCCACTGGAATATCCGGCATATTTGATTACTCGGCAACGGTCAGGTCCCAGGGGATACCGGATAACAAAGGTTTTACTGTAACAGGAAGATATTGGCCAAGACTCTTGGAGAAACTCCTTTTTTCTTTTCGAATAGCTATATGGACTCTTCAACGTTCACTTGAACAGGCAGGCGGGACAGTTTAAAGTCTCACCTGAAGGATGACACTCACATCAGATGCTCTGGGCTATCAGCCTAGGCAAGGGGTTTAGTCTCTCACACTTGAACCTACACAGCTCTGACCCAGAACTGACAATGCTGCTAATTGAGCTAAGATGAGACTAACAAAAAACACAATTCTGCACCTATTCATATCCCAACTATTGCTCATGTTGTGGCTGAGTATTTTCTTCCCCACTTTGCTGCTCTTATGCGACTGAACAACAAGAACAAAATGACATGTGTATGGCGACTTTCAGTCAGAAGAGCATCCCAACGCACTGGACTCAGTAGTTCCATAGAATTCATTTTCCTACTGATCCACTGGGAAAGTGCAAACTCTAGCTTTCGCTGCAACTCACTCTATTTTTTATTTGAAGGTGACTGAGCATTCACTTCACAGCTGTTTTGAATCCATGCGATGCAAAATTGGGTTACCGTGTTCTACCGCGCTGGATTTCACAGCAATTCCACGAGAAGCACTTTGGGATGTTTCTAGGTTCTAGGTCTATCCCAAATGCAAGTAGAGAATTATACCATTGAAGTATTGATCCAGTTGGCAATCCCAGACAAGGCTCTGTGAACTCATCACTCCCATCCTTATCAGGTTCCACTGGTGGCTCCCTATTCCCGGCCTAGCAGATCAACTTTAAGATTAATTGCTTCAAATGCCTCCACAGCCTTGCACCACCCTAACTTAACGTGATCTCCTGCGTACCTGTTCCCCCAACCTGCATCATACTCCTGTCCGCTTCGCACTATCATTGGTGCTGTAGCTTTAGGTCATTTTGCCTCGCTCCTCTCTCCATAATACCGGCCCCTCCAATCTCGTATATCAGCCACATTCACCCTACTTTTTCCCCCTGCAACTGTTTGTGGGACACTGCTGTGCACAATTGGCTATCGCATCTCGCCCACAATTATGCAGTCAATTCTTTTTACAGTATATTCTGTGAAGCGCTATGAGACGTCTAGAAGACGTGAAAAGCGCTATATCAATTGTAAGGAATATTATTGTTATTTTTTGTGAAACGCTTTTGCGACATCTAGAAGTTGTGAAAAGCACTATATCAACTGCAAGGATTATTATTATATCAAATGCAAGGAATATTATTAGTTATATGAGTAATTAGCATTTTAAATGTTCTTGCAACATGAAAGATATTCTGTAAGTGTAAATTATTAAATTATTGTTGCCATTTTACCAAATTACACTACTGACGGATAGGAACGAGGCAAAAAATGTCACTTCTCTTTGAGAAACAGATTTACTGTAATCTCCTGTGATTTAATTCTCCAGCAAAATAATTTATAAAATTTCAGGGATACCTTTTCTGAGATGCACAGATTTATTGCTTGGCAGCAGTTCTCTTGAAGGGAAAGGCCCAACAAGACACTCGAGTACAGTTCCTGAAAAGGGAGGTCGGAACTAATTTCATGCTGCATTATTCCCTGGTAAATATTCTCTTTGTTTTGTTCAGTTTTACAATCTATACATCATTGGGTAATTGACAGTTTGGAGTGACCTTGTCTGATTTGTCATTACATTTTGTTCAAAACTGTTGCATGAAAAAAAATTCTGTTGTCCCTGCGAGCTGCTTTGAAAGAGACACAGATAGTGTAGAGCGTGGATTTCTTCACAGCGTTTGAGTTAATTACTGGAGAAAACATGCTCCAACAGAGTAAGGATCAGGTGTAGAGCCTCAGGTCTTGTCTGGAAAGTTAAAAGAAAATGAACTGCCACAATATCGCTACATTACCTCAATTATGTAGTCTTGTTTGGTGTGGGTGTGTATGTGTGTGTATATGTTTTAAACTGTTTTCCATGACAGTTTCTCGCCATCTCATGAAGATTCATTAATCTTCTCTGATGTGGCTGGATGCACTAAAAGAATCAAATAAGAATGAAATGCCGCAAGTTGTATATTCTTGTAACACTCCTCGTGTAGAATAATAACTCATAGCCCTTTACGGTGACTGGGAAAGATGCCGATCACAGGAACGTTCAGGAGGTAGGTAAGCAGGCGCTGTTGAAGAGGTAGGTTTTAAGGCTGAACTTAAAGACACGTGATAGTAAATAATATTTGTTGCATTCGAGGCAGTATAGCCCTTTTCACGTCTTCTAGAATATTGAAGGGAGCATGTCATTGACACCCATTGTTGGTGTCAATGGCACGCCCACTTCTGGCGCTGAGTTAAAGGAATGCCACTGTTGGCAAGCATGAGTTTCCTCCAAATATAATCCACATTTGAAAGTGAATTGACTGTATTTGTGGGCCAAACTTGGCAGCCAATTGCACACAGTAGCGTTCCACAAACGGTCATGGAACGAAGTGACCAATTTATTATTGTTTTTTTTTCTTGCGGGTTCATTATCAGGCATGTGGAGTAAGGAAACGTGCTCAAGGTTTGAACCTACTTCTCTTGCTTGCGAGGCAAGTGCTCTAACCACTGAACTACAGAACTCCATGTATATGTTTTAAAGGACAAGACGGAATAGCAGAGAGAAAGCATTCTCTTCTCTTTGTTAGAGAGATGTTAGAGGTGTAGAATAGGATGGATCAGGTAGGGCAGAGGATGTTCAGCGAGCCAAATTAGCCAAGAAGAGGAAAGCAGATGAGTGGGATAGGGGGACATCAGAGAGATAGCGAGAATATACAAGATAATAAGCACACTTGTTGGCTAATTTGGAGGAACCTCCCTTTGAGGCTGCCGCCCAGCTACCAAAAGAAATCTCACAACCCCAGGGACGAAAATATTTTGATGAAGCTCCGAACTGATTACAGTAGAAGCCCGTTGGATCCTTGGATCATTTGGAAGGAAAGTTAACTGAACAGTGACAGCGGCGGCTGATTTCTCAATAACACGTTCGCTTTCCTCTCTTCCGCCCCCAATGAGAACAGTGTCAATCAGACGTGTAGCTTTTGCACTAGTTTAAAGATCTCTCTGAACTGGCTGGTCGCTGTGTGTAAAATGACTATAATTATTAATTAAATATTATATCAGCATATAAATGATTATTTAGTCTTTTATTAATATGCTATGTTTTAAAAAATTGAACTAAATTTTTAATTTTTTTGTGTGTGTTGGGTTTTCTGCCAAATATCCGGCAGGAGCTGTAACCGGCACTGGCCAAGTCCCGAGGGTGCCGGATAAACGGGCTTCTACTGTATCTACAAAATCAGTTACCTCAATGTGAACAAAGGAAGCAAATAAAATCTGAGCTGTAGAGTAGCTCGAGTTTCATCCATTGAAAGCTCAAATTCCATTTTGAGTTCAAGGTCAGGTTTGGCCTTTTTTATATGAAGAATGATGACCCCCCCACCCCTTTTCCCCCACACATTTATGCACACGCACAGGAACAAAATCCTATTTCAAGTCTCTTCAGTGACAGAAAATAACTGCCACCGGTGACAGGAAACATGTCAATAACCCCAGTTTCCTATTTATGGAACAAACACGGTACTGTATTAGCAATAGGTACTGGAGAGTGCAACGAAGATCCACTTCCAACAAATGATGCTTATGAACCTGTGTTTTTTTTTAATTGCTTTGATTAATGTTTCTTTAACTGGTGAGAAGAGCACATTATTTGGCCGAAGGCAAAATCTCTTGGCATCTAAAAGGGGGACAACCCGTTTCTGGGTCCTTGTGGCACTGCCGAACTTCCCCAGTGCCGGTCGTTCACTAGCAGAAGAAGACAACCTTGTGGTAGATATTTGTCCATTCAACAACAAAAACAAAATGACACCTGCATAGCCCCTTAACAAAGGCTTTAGTGTACAGGTGTTCTGCTGCTGTGAGCGAAACTGCCAGAGACTGCACAGATATAAGATATAAACAAACCCCTGTGAAGGGGACTGCTGTGCTTTCAACTGTGGGGAATTCCCTTGGGGAATTCAGTTGTTTGTGTGTCAGTGATATGCCTACTTCTGGTGCCCGAACCGCCCCACCATCGGAGGCCGGGCCTTCAGTTTCTCCGCTCCCACCCTATGGAATGCCATCCCTCAATCCCTCCGTTTCTCCTCTTCCCTTTCCTCTTTCAAGGCCGATTTGAAGACTTTCCTCTTCGATCGTGCCTTTTGTTCCACCCCGAACTCTTTTACCTCCCCTTCGTGTTTCACCCCTTCCCAAACACTCCCCTCCCAGCTCGGGTCACACGCCTCCTGTTTAGCGCCTTGGGACGTCCTCCCGACGTGAAAGGCGCTATATAAATGTTAATTGTTGTTGTTGTTGTTGTTGTTGTTGTTGCTCAGTTAAATGAATATCACTGTTGGCAAGCATGCATTTCCTCATAACACAATCCACATTTTGTCATCATGGGCAGCACACGGATACTGCTTGGGCAAGGCCCAGCCTGCTGTGTTTGCTTCCTGAAGGGCAAAAGTGAACATGGTGAGAAGTGGACTTCATTATCTTGGCTGTTGCTGTGATTATTTTGCTGTCAACCACAACAATTTACACTTGGAAAGTGCCTTTCCCGTTGAATGAACCTCTCAAAGCACTTGAAGAGGCTAAGTGGGGCCACCCATGCATAATCACACGTACAGTCGTGCCAGGGAAACATTGGTGCATGATGTTTGATGTGAACGGTGACATTATCCCAAATGCCACGTGAGAACATCAGCGCTGTTGCTAATTGTGCAGTAACACTGAAGCTCACACTGTGTGGACACACAATTCCAAAAGGTCATAGGGACAGATCATATGGACAATTCCAAAAGATCATAAAAGCCAACCAACACATGTGCAGGAATTATGATAACTCTATTTAGAAGTACTTGATTGTATTCAGCAGAAGTGTTTCACTTATCCAGATTGGTGTGAGCTCCAATGGTTCCATGGCAGATATTGAACTGTCCTCCCCCTGTTCAGTGCAACACCTTCCTTTCGCCCGCAAATATACAGTCAGTTCACTCTACAGTGTATTCTGTGAAGCGCTTTGAGACGTCTGGAAGATATGAAAGGCGCTATATTGAATGCAACGATTATTTATTATCACAGTATTAACATGATGGAGTGACGAGAGAAATGCATTTCTGTAGTCTGTCTCAACTCCTCCATAGTCTCTATCACTGTTTTGCAACAGGGTAGTAAGAAGACTTTGTGGACACCCTGTATTCTGCCTAAAATGTTTAAAGCAGAGGCAAAATCCTGCTAACAATAATTAACTAGTTAAGTCTGTTTTTGTGACAGTAAAAACAAATGAGCAGTTCGGTCACTCCATTAAATATGTTTCCCCTTTGCGAAGGCATCGTCATTTTAGAACAAGAGTTTGTTTATAGCACAACTGCTTTGTCTGACTTCTGGCAAGTTCCGGAGACGCAGGCCAATAACAATTTAGTTACAAAGTTCTACAAAAATTGAGCGAATAATGTGTTAATAGTTTCAGAGCTCCAAGTATGTGCGGCAGCTGACGAGTAGACTCCCTTCAGCCTGCGATCTGCTTTTTCATGACACCAAACTATGCAAAAGGCCATGCCTGCTGCCACTCTTTCTCCCTCCCCATTCCCACCACCAGCTTCTGACCATGCAGCGCTAGAGTGAGCGTTCAGATAATTACACACAGCATGAGTTCAGAAAACTGTCAAGAGGACTGTAAGTCTTTTGTTCGTATCTGAAGCAAGGACATCCATGCTTTGGTTAAATAAACTCCCGAGTGTGGAAGGCAGCTGTGTAAATGTAGTCAGGGGGTCCTTTGAAATGAACAACATGTTTCTAGATAATAGAGGATGTCTGTGCAGTTGTCTTTCTTGAGTAACTGTGTAGTCCTCTGTAGGCTGACCTCACTTTTGGATACTTAGGAACAGACAGTGTACTTGAGAACAAGCTAAAATCTTGCAATTATCCCTTATTTAGGTTGAAATGGATGCCACATTTGTCAGGTAAATCATACGACAATACCATCTTGCATTTACGTGGTGGCCCTTACACAGGGTAGCAGCCCAGAGCACACATATCACGATGTCTCAATGTAGTCCACAAGATTTTACTGTGTGGTCTAGTGTTGTAGGCGAATGTGGCTGCGAATTTGTGCCCAGGATTATGCTGCAAACAGCCACAAAATAATCATTCAATAGTTTTATATCTGTCCGGTTTGGATACTCTTCAGGATGGTGAAGGGTTTCCTTATGTGACACACAGTTGAGCAAAAAGCACAAGACCAGCAAGTAAGAATGTATGAACAGGACTGTTAAAGAGCATGAATGGTAAATCCCAGGCAGGATTTCAAAGTAGAGAGAGGAGAGCAGAACAGTCGTATTCCCTAATTGATTTCAAGAGGAAAGGGGTCAATGTGGTAAAAAGCTCATCTGTGGATGGTGGGACAGGCAGGCAGTAGGGAAGGAGGAGGGAGGCATGAAGCAGGCAGGAATTGGCAAAGCGGAGGGAGTGTGGTTAGTCGCTGGAGGTGGCAGGGATAGGATGGTTCAAAACCATGGAGGCATTTGAAGGTGAGGATAAGGACCTCTGTGTTAATCTGTTGAGATTAGGAAGTCAGTAAGGATCCAGGTAGAATTGAGATCATAGAGTCTAAAAATGGGTCATCAGAGCCTGGTGTGTTAGAGAATATAGGCTTTATAATAATACTGTACAAATAATAAACCGTGCATTTGAGATAATGCCTTTGAGATATCTCAAAGTGCTTCATAGAATATACTGAGAGGATACAGGCTGCAGAGTTCTGTATGGTCACTGAATGATAGCATGGTCGATGATGGAGCTGGGAAGGCTACCTTACAAAAAATCTAGACGTGGCAAAATAATAGAAGGAGCTGGCAATGGTTAAAGTTTTCTGCTGCATTGGGGTGAGATCGTGGCAGAGTCAAATGGTGGAGATTTAGAAAGCAGGCTTGGTCAGAGAACACATGAAAGGAGAGTCGAGGGTTGAACAAAACACTGATAAACATTATATCAAAAGCAAAGATTAATGATTAAGATGATTAATTATCTGTCTCTCTCAGGCAAAATAATTTGTTTGTACAAAAATGTTCTGATCACCCTGATAACTGTCTTAACATTAATTTTAAAATGATAGTTCCTTGTTTTAGGTTTGGCAACCAGATTGAAGGGTCATTTCCTATATACAGTATCTTGTCAATTCCCTATGTAATCTACACAATCTTAAAACAAATTACTTCATAAGCTTCTCATTTCCTGGAAATTATTATTGTTGTGGCTAAATGTTTCAGAAACGCTGAGGATTCTATTTTGTCAAATATTCTCATTTTATGGCAAACTGGTCATTCGGATACCTGAAGTTAGTAATCATTTAGGTTGTATATCAATTACTAATGCTAGTGATTTAAGATTTTGAGGCCTTCTTTGATATGTTGAGGATCAGTTACAATTCATTCTTTTACATTACCTTCTCTTGCAAATTGCTTCCACCTATCACCTGCTGTTTTCTTGCCCTTTGCAAGCAATCTTTTTTTTAAAATCTGTCTCGTAAATTTGGTGGCCACCAACAGTAACAGACAAATACAATTTGTTTTGGCACATCAATGGGAAAGTTTGGAGATGTTCCAGGGCCTAAGATGTGTTCCTTCAATTTAACAATGTTCACAACAGAAGCCATCCTCCTTGGCTCCAACTAAAGTTTCCTCATTTCGGCTCTGACCTCCTCAACTTCACTGCTCTTTCTCTCTCTCTCTCTCTCTCTTGTTCTCTCTCACAAACTCACTGAGCTAGTGTGCAGTATTTGCGACTGTTTTGATCCTCAACTCTAGTTTCCTTCTCAACCTGATCCCTGACCAGGCCTGCTTTTCTTCACTTCCCCCACATCGCCTGCCCCCATCCCTACCCAGTGCCACCAAAACAATTTTTTAATGGGTGTGCTGATAATCCTGCTGCCCGTGCATTAACCCACCCAGTTTCCCTACCATTTCTACCACTGATCAGAAGCTGGTGATCTTGACAAACACTCCATCACCTATTCCAGGGCTCAATCCTGCACCCCCTCCTCTTCCTCATCTACATGCTCCCCCATGGCGATGT
Source organism: Hydrolagus colliei (assembly GCA_035084275.1). Classification (NCBI taxonomy): domain Eukaryota; kingdom Metazoa; phylum Chordata; class Chondrichthyes; order Chimaeriformes; family Chimaeridae; genus Hydrolagus; species Hydrolagus colliei. The sequence continues at coordinate 1,166,488 of CM068742.1, read as the reverse complement.
CATCCACAGACACAGGGGAAAACTTCCGCATGTATGCGCATGACACACAAATCAATTTCTCCTCTTCCAGGTCCTCCGATGTTCTCTCTGCTTGTCTGGCGGACATGAGCACCTGGATGAGCGAAAACTTACTACCACTAAATGTTCACAAGATGGAAGCCATATTAATTGGCTCCTTTCAACAACTTCTATCCTGCAGCTCTGACGTCCTCAACCTCCCTGACCCATCCCTCAGACTTAACGAACCAGTGCACAACCTGGCGTCAGGTTCGGCCCACAGCTGTCCTTCCTTCCCCACATCCTGTCCATGATCAGCACCACCTCCCTCTGCCTCATTGCCCACCTCCGACCGTACGTTACCCCCAGAGGCACCCCAAACACTTGTACACGCGTTCATCACCTCCTGACTCGACTTTTCAAATGCCCTCTTTGCTGATCTCCCCACTGCACGATGCACAGGATCCAAGCCCATGAAATCTACAGTCAATTCATTTTACAGTGCGTTCTGTGAAGTGTTTTGAGACATCTCGAAAATATGATAAATCACTGTATCAAATTGTAATGATTATTATTATCTTCAGATTACGCCTGAAGACCTTCCTCGCAACCCCTGGCTCCATGTCGTGCTATACCACTGTCAAGCGCTCTGAGGTGCTACCCTGCATGATGGGCGCTATATGAATGCAAGTTGTTTTTCTATGAGTGTCTGGGGTCTTGTGTGGTGGTGATATCTGGCAGGGGATGATGTCTGGGAGCAGTCCCAATCTGTGGCACACTGCGTCTCCATGTTAGTCCCACCTACCTGCCAGCCATGTTTTGTTTTGGGGGTCAGCTGGGTGCCTGACACGTGCGGAAACCCATCACCGTGCTTATGAATATCTAAACCAAACTGAGAGTTCCATGCATCCCACATACATATGGCAATTCCAGAGATAGATTATTGGATGGAGTGTGAACTCTCTCCCTGGAGGGACACAGCCATCTTACCCAATTCTGGAAATTATTAGATGCAAATTGGCAAGAGCCAAAGCTTGGAGACCGAAAGGTCTGTGTCTAACCAGCTAACACCACACAGTTTGCATTTGATAGCATTTTCTGACAAGCTTTCCTGCTACTTGTCCAGGATCACCCTACCCATTATGGCTTTGACTTGCAGGGTTAAAGGGACCTGAGTAGAGTAATGATATCTGACAAGCATGGGTATTATTATTATTATTATTATTTACCCCTCACGAGGTGGATGGTTGGTACCATTAACTCACCGTGACCTTCCTGGTGGGCAACGCAGATCAGCATGAACTGCGTGAGAGGATTGCCACCATCTTCCTGTCCGTAGCTCGACACATATGCTCTCCCAGCCTTCTCACTGTGCCAGTCCACAGCCCAGTCTCCTCACTGTGACAGCTCTCAGTCCAGCCTACTCACTGCACCAACCTCGGTGCTGGGAACCATGACAGCGCAGGGAGCAGCACCAGCATGTTCTCAGCAGTAAACTCTGGTTGACCATTACCCTAATCCTCACTGGGCTATAGAGGCTCAGACAGAGGCAGCAAAAGTAGTACAATGTGGGGTCAAATCAGGGAAATAAAAAGTCTCCTACTCACTATTGTCAGTGAAAACCCACTTCAGGCATTGGATTGAAACAAGTCACTCGTATCTTCAGTGGCCTTCCTACCTCTATGTCTTCCCTCATCCCAATCTTGTTGCCCGCCCTCCCCCCATTACTCGGGTCTTTCCCTGCTGAATGTAACAACAGCACTGGCTGACTCAGTGACACGCCCAAGTAGCAGAACCTGGCAACTGGCAGCTTCAAAACCTCGGAGCTTGAACTTTTCATCGGAAAATCCCTTTTCATTTCCCATACTCAGCAAAAAATAATACTTTATTACAGATTTTGTTACAGCAGCTGGAACATGTTGCGTTAAACGAAGAACTGGAATTTGACTGTAATTATCTGATCCATTGCTATTCCTTCTTTTGAGGCAGCTTCAGATTCAGAAATGCACCAAAGGAAGGTTTATGAATTTTGATGTTGCTATATTACACAGATTTTCCATAAACACAAAATTAAAACCACAAAACATTTCTGAGTAATGAACATACCAATGTTATCACTATTCTTATTCGATTTTAAGCCATTTTTATTTTCATCCCAACTATTTCATCTTTTAGCAGACGACTGAGGGGGGTAAATTCAGAAGAAATCTGCGGGAACACTAATTCAGTGAGTGAGATGGTGGAAGCAGAAGGTATTAATTATTTCAAAAGCAAATTAAACAGATTTCTTTAGGAAATAATATCTATGGATAGAGTATATACAATAATAATCATTGCATTTGATATAGCGCCTTACCACGTCTTCGAGACATCTCAAAGTGCTTCACAGAATATGCTATAAAGTAAATAGATTGAATATTTTGTGGGCCAAACAATCCAGCCAATGCCTCTTAGTAGTGACCCACAATTAGTTGTGGATTGAAGTGACCAAATTATTATTATTATTATTGTTATGGAATTATTATCCCCCAAAATTATTATTATTATTTTTGTTATGGAAAGATTACCCCCACCCCCTCCACCTCCCTGGTAGTTTGGGACATTGGATATTGCATGCAACTGCCAGGATGGTAGAAGGCAAACTGAGTGGACCTTGTTCTTCTTTCGTCCAATAAATCTTATGTTTTTATTCTTTTTATTAATTTCCATTTTGTATTAAAAGCCTGTTTATTCGGCACCCTCGGGACCTGGCCAATGCTGGTTAAACTGCATGACAGATATTCAGGCGGCCAGCTGCCGAAAACCCAACACAGTCAGTCAGTCTGGCATCTCAATGGCTCCAAACCCAACCCCCCTCCACTCTTTCTCCCCCCCCACCCCCTTTCCCTCTCTCCCCCTGCCTCTCTCTCCTCCCACCCCCACCAAAACAAACCCACAATACCATCAAGAGAGAGAGTGAGAGAGAGAGAGAGAGAGAGAGAGAGAGACAGAAAGAAAGAAAGAAAGAAAGAAAGAAAGAAAGAAAGAAAGAAAGAAAGAAAGAAAGAAAGAAAGAAAGAAAGAAAGAAAGAAAGAAAGAAAGAAAGAAAGAAAGAAAGAAAGAAAGAAAGAAAGAAAGAAAGAAAGAAAGAAAGAAAGAAAGAAAGAAAGAAAGAAAGAAAGAAAGAAAGAAAGAAAGAAAGAAAGAAAGAAAGAAAGAAAGAAAGAAAGAAAGAAAGAAAGAAAGAAAGAAAGAAAGAAAGAAAGAAAGAAAGAAAGAAAGAAAGAAAGAAAGAAAGAAAGAAAGAAAGAAAGAAAGAAAGAAAGAAAAAGAGATAGAGAGGAAGGAAGGAGAGGGAGAGAGAAAGAAAAAGAGGGAGAGAGAGAAAAAGGAGGAGAGAGAAAACAGTGCCCCCTTAAGAAGAAAAAACAAAAGTGACACTACCGACAGCATTCAGAACTAATTGTGTTGTACTCTGGTGCAACAATCAACACAGTAAATGCGCCACCGCGATTGTGCCGGATAAGATCTGGTTAATCGAATGGGGACCTGTTTTTTGAGGTGCCAGTTATATGGAAGTTATGGATGATTGGGTCATGGATAAACAGGCTTTTACTGTATTTTGATTTAGAGATTGTATTCATTAAAATGTTAAACTACTTATTAAATGATATTACTGATGTCATCCCGGTTCAGTTGTTAGTACAGTACTCTCACCTCCTGAGTCAGAAGGTTGCGAGTTCAAACCCCACATCAAAACTCTTAAATTCACATTCACCCTCAAATACATTGCTGGGGGAGTGCTACATTATAGAAGTGCTGTCTTTTGGATAAGACATAAACTAATGTTCAATCTGCCTGTTCAGGTGGATGTTTGTGGTTGTTGTTAAAGATCCCACGACACTATTTGGAAACAGAAGGAAATGTCTTATGGTTTCTTTGACGACAATCTGCCAGATAAAATTGGTTATTCACTTCATGGCTGTTTGTTTGATATTCCTTTGCTGACACATTCATCTACAAAACGATGTTCATTTATGCCTACATTCATGTACATATATGTTCTGTGAACTGCTTTGAGACATGATAAAGCGCTATATTAAATGGAAGGATTATTATAGTTAATCGAATGCAATGCTTTGAGACATTCTCCCAACATGAAAGGCCTTATATCAAATGCAAGGATTATCATTATTAGAAATCTTACTGCTGAGGATGAAAACTCCAGCCACTTTGGATTCTTATTCATTTCTAATGAAATGCTTGTAGCATTGTTGAGGGTTGATTTAAATAAGTTTTTGTGGTGTACTTGATGTAGCTCAGTGATTAGAGCACTCATCTTGAAAGTGCAAGATCTGGGTTCAATTCCAGGCAGGGCAAAACCTTGGGCAAGTGTCCTTATTCCACATGCCTGACAATAATCCCTTGAAAAAAAACAATAATAAATTGGTCATTTCAATCCATGACTTTTTGTGGGATACTGCCTTTGTGCATTTGGCTGCCACATTTTACCCAAAAATATACAGTCAATTCACTTTACAGCATATTCTGTGAAGCTCTTTGAGATGTCTAGAAGACGTGAAAAGCGTTATATCAAATGCAAGAATTATTATTATTTAGATGCGCATCCAAGCACTTTGGAATAACCTCCTCACTTGTACAGTGCTATAGAAATGTCAATTCTGTTGCATGCCAGTTGCATTATTTTGGAGAAACTCATAATAATAATAATAGTGATCCTTGTATTTGACATAGCACCTTTCAGTCTGTGAGGACACCTAAAGTAGTTCACAGGTTATACTGTAAAATGTAGTGATTCTGTATCTTGGATGTAAATGGAGCAGGCAGTTGCATATCACAGTATAATGGCCTACGAAAACTATGATGTGAATGACCAATTGGATTATTGGCCAGGGCACCATGAAAAATATCAATTTCTTGCACAGTTCCAACCCGCATGTCCCACCCAGTAGTCACCCTGCTAAATCGATATCTTACCCAAGTACAGTAAAAGCCTATTTATCCATTACCCTCAGGACCTGGCTAATGCCAGTTAAAGTGACTGCCAGATAACACCAAAAAAAATTTTAAAAAAATTCAATGCATTTTTCCGGATAAATTACGGTTAATCGAATGAGGACCTTTTTTGTTTTGCGATGTCGGTTATACGGAAGTTACAGTTGATCGACTGCCAGATAAAATGCTGCTTAGGCCTCAGCTAAATTAGTGTATTCACATCTGGACACCACATTTTAGGAAGGATGTTAAGGCATTGGAGAGGTTGCAGAGGAGATTTACCAGGATGGTACCAGGAATGAGGGACTTTGAATATGAGGAAATGGTAGAGAGGCTAAGATTATTCTCATTGGAGCAGAAAAAGCTACGAGGAGACCCAATAGAGGTTTTCAAAATCATGAGGGGATTCGATAAGGTAAACAGGGAAAACCTGTTTCCACTGGTGGACGTGTCAGTGACTCAAGGTCACAGATTTAAAATAGTTTCTAAACGAAGCAGAAGGTGAGGTGAGGAGAAATGTTTTCACGCAGTGAGTTATTCAAATCTGGAATGCATTGCCTGAAAGGGTGGTGGAGGCCGATTCAATAACTACTTTTAAAAGAGAAGTGGATGGTTATTTGAGAAGGATGGGTTTGTGGGGTTATGGAGAGAGCCGGGGAGTGAGATTGACTTTGAATAGCTCTTTCCAAAGAACCAGCACAGACTTGATGGGCCGATTGGCCTCCTTTTGTGCTATAATTTGAGCCTTCGTGAGACCACACTTAGAATGCTGTGTGCAGTTCTGCTCCCCGCGTTATCGAAAGGTTATTGAGGCACTGTGGAAGTTGCAAAGGAAATTCACAAGGATGATCCCAGAACTGAGAGATTATACCTATCAGGAAAGGCTGAGCATGCTTGGACTCTTCTCTTGAAAAGAGGAGTGTAAGGGATGACCTCTTAGAGGTCTTTAAAATTATGAAAGTTTTTTGATAGGGTTGACACAGGGAAGATGTTTCCACTTGTGGGGGAGACCAAAACCAGTGGCCATCAATATAAAATAGTCACAACTAGATCAAATGGGGGAGGTTAGAAGACATTTCTTTACACAGAAAGTAGTGGGAATGTGGAACTTGCTACCAGAAAGAGTTGTTGAGGCAATCTGCTGTGCGCAATTTGGCTGCTGCGTTTCACCCGCAAATATATAGTCAATTTTCTTACTCTTCTTCATCCTGCCCCAACTCCTCCCTCCCTGCTCTTGTCGCGATCTGACTGTACAACGCCTTGGGACGTCCTCACAACGTGAAAGGCGCTATATAAATGTAAGTTTTGATTGATTGATTGAAATAGCATAGATTTATTTAAGGGAAACAACAACAACAACAACAAAAGTACATTTATAGAGCGCCTTTCACGTCAGGAGAACGTCCCAAGGCACTGACAGGTACAGGAGGGAGAAAGGGATAGAAGGTTATGCTTGTAGGCTTAATTGAGGAGGGGCAGGAGGAGGCTCATGTGAAGCATAAACGCCAACATAGACCAGTTCGGCTGAATAGCCTGTTTCTATGCTGTATATTATATCATAGAATCATAGAATGTTACGGCACAGAAGGAGGCCATTCGACCCATCGAGTCTGTGCCGGCTCTTTGACCGAGTAAGTCACTTTTGTTAACCCCAACCAGCTTTCTCCCCATAATTCTGCAAACCCGTCTTCCCCAGATACCTATCTAGTTCTCTCTTAAACGCTGCTGTCGAATCGGACCTCACTACCCTTTCAGGCAGATCATTCCAAACTAGAACAACTCGTTGAGTAAAAACATTTCTTCTAACCTCCCCTCTGCTTCTTTTGGTAGATATCTTAAGACTGTGACCACGGGTCACAGACACACCTACCAGCGGAAACAGCTTTTCCCTATCTAGCTGTCAAAACCTTTCATGATCTTGAAGACCTCGATCAGGTCCCCGCGTAACATTCTCTGCTCTAATGGGAAAAGTCAACTTCTCCAGTCTGTCCTCATAGCTAAGGTTCCCCATTCCTGGTATCATTCTCGTGAATCTCCTCTGCACCATTTCCAGTGCCTTAATGTCCTTCCTGAAGTAAGGTGCCCAGAACTGGACGCAGTACTCCAGCTGAGGCCTAACCAGTGTTTTGTATAGATTCTAATGTATTTTTCTGAATCTGTTCCTCATCCCAGTTAGTTAAGGAACACCTGCACATTTCCTTAGTTAGACTTGATGTCGAGTCTTCTCACCTACCTCAGTTATGCTCCCAGCCTGCGATCCATGTAGCACTCACAGATCAGCTGCTGGCAGTAAAAAAAAAACAGGAAACTGAATATGAAGTTGGTTTCCTGATCTGGGTTGTGGAATGCTGATTTGAAATCAATATATGGTGTGCAAACATTGGGATCTCTCCATCGCAGCCTAGATCAGGAAACCAACACTGAATTTTACCCCCATAGAAATGGTCAGCATAGAAGAAGGTCATTCAGTTCGCTATTACCTCTAATTTTTTTTAAGTCAAGCTTTTTAATAATCTCATTTTACAGGTTGCCCACCCCCATATCCCTTAATGTTTTTACTTCTCAGCTGCTTATCCGGTTCCCTTTTGAATGATTCTATTGATCTCGTCTCAATAGCCACTTGTGGTAAAGAAATTCCATACCCTCGTAACTCCCAAACTCTCCCCCGACTATTCACAATAGAGGTTCATTGCCAGGCTTCACTATTGTTAAACTCTCTGAGTCTCTAACCCAAGTGAAGAGTGCTATATAAATGCAAGTTGTTATTGTTGTTCAGATGATGAGGTAACTTCAGCCCATTTTAGCTCATCTTTTGAAACTACCTTCCGAATGCCCTGATATTAGCGCCTTGGGACGTCCTCCTGACGTGAAAGGCACTCTATAAATGTAATTTTGTTGTTGTTGATATTATAATAATAATAATCCTTGCATTTGACATCCTAAAGCACTTCACAGAATATACTGTAAAGTGAACTAACACTATATATTTTGTGGGTTAACAACATAAAACTTTGTTCGATGAATCTCGATCTCAACCATCCTTCCTGGAAACTTGTTCCAACCATTAAGTACCCTCTGGATAAAAAAAATTATTGTACCCAATCTGATAGTAAGCTTTCTTCACATTTTATGGTTTGAAGTATAATTGATAGCTTTCTCACAATCAGCTTCTAATTCAATGAACCATTCAGACATGTTGCATCCTTGTAACTGTTTCCCAAACCAAAGGAAATATTTTTTCTCCCAACTACTGTAGTTACCTTGACACAAGCCTTCTCAAATACTGAAATTCTATCCCTGTCCTCCCTTGTGGGAATAGCAATGTAAATGCATTAGAACTCTGGAAACCTTCTGTCGTTTTCAGTAATGTTTTAGTAACTGAGAATCAGTTGTTATAGATACCAGAATTTTAGTAATGTCCAAATACATTCAGTTACATATTTATAACTGGGGGTGTTGAAGCTTTAAATATTTGTTCATCGTGCCACACACACAAATATTGTTGGTGCCACGCAGTTTATGTAAATGCATTATTATATATATACATTTGTTCATCTTACTTTCATGATCATCTTGCACTACATCTGGATATCCCCAGTCATTCTCTCACCATTCCTTCCACTCTCTGCTCAAGCCCTTCACGTCTGGTTTCTGCCCTGAGTATAGTATGGAAACAGCCCACATCAAGGTCACCAACAATGTACCAACAAACTCTCTCTCTCTGTGACCAATGTTCTCATTGTCTCCCTGTCCTCCTTGACTTCTCTGCTGCTTAAGATGCTTTCGATCGCTCCTTCCTCCTCGGTCACCTCTCTTCCACCTCCAGAGATCATTTTCTGTTGGTTCCAATCCTATCTGACCCACTGACTCCAATTCATCTTCTGCAGTGCTTTTCCTCCCATCCTCGCTCAATCACGTCCAGAGTATCCATGGTGCATTCTTCTTCCCCATCTACACGTTTCCTCTTGCTAGTTGCAGATTTTCTGCAAGTAAACATGGTCTTACTGAGCCATCATTTCCTCTGGGTATTAAAATGTATTGGGAAAGCCATCATTTGCAGATTCACAATTTTCTATAATATTGTAAGGAAACTTTCTGCTCGTCTCCCAAAAGATTAACCAAGTGCAAGGTCAGTACACTGCAGCATTTTGCAAAAGTATTTGAACATTACATGATTTTTTTTGTCTTAACAGTGTGCATATTCATTCCATACCAGGCAAACAAAAGTTCAATTTGGTGCTCACTTCCTGGCTCGACTACGGGAACTCTCTCCTCGTCGGCCTCCCCAGCTCCTCCCATCGCAGGCTGCAGATCATTCAGAACTCTGCAGCTCGCGTACTCTCCCGCACTGCCACCACATCACTCCCACCCTTGACCGTCTCCACTGGCTCAGAGGGTCAAATTCAAGATCCTCGTCCTCACATTCAAGGCCATTCATGGCCTTGCCCGCGCCTATCTCTGTCTCCCTATCAGCCTGTGCCCACACCCTCCGTTCAGCAGACTCAGGCCTGCTCCACATCCACCGCCCTAACCCCCCAACCCGGGGGCCGGGCTCTCAGCCTCTCTGCTCCCACACTGTGGGACTCCATCCCGCAGCCCCCCCCCCCCCCCCTCGCTTCCTCCCTTTCCTCCTTCAAAGCCGGTCGCAAGAGCTTCCTCTTCGACTGTGCCTTCTGCTCCCCTCCTAACTCTTCCCCCTCTCCTACTCTCCTAAATCCTACCCCAACCCCCCCCCCCCCCCCTCCCCCCCACACCGCTCAGGTCCCGACCTGATTATTCAGCACTTTGGGACATCCTTCCCACGTGAAAGGTGCTCTATAAATGTAATTTTGTTGTTGTTTTGTATAACAATACTTAAAAAGTCGCATCGACTTGAGGTACTTAACGCCACATAATCCTCCAAAGTAGCTTAATACTGTACCTCCAAGTTGAGAAATTGCCATCACTCTGCATTCCGGGAGTTATGCTGACCTTGAGTTTGTTATGTGCATGTCTGTTTCAGTTATAATTGCTTGTTCTAGTTTTTATATTTTTATCTGTCTCTTGCAATGCTGATCTGCAAATTTCCTCACTCGTTGTTTTGCCTTATTATTTCTGAACCTTCTGTGTTCTAAAAGCTGTTGTTTTGTTTCTGATCTTATTGGCTTCAATTTGTCGTTGCCTTTGTCTGTTTTTTCTTTTCTCTCAGTTTCCCTGAACTTCTCTAATGCTTGGCAAGCAACCGATTGAGACTGAACGAAAATGTAGTGAGTTTCCATTCCTTTGTCCTATGTCACAACTGGATTTTAGTTAACTGCATTAACTGCCTACTGTGGCTCAGTCTCTAGCACTCTCACTCCTGAATCGGAAGGTGGTACCTTCAAGCTCGACCCCAGAATTTTTAGTTCACAGTCTAAGCTTGCACCCCAATACCCTACTGGGAGAATGCTGTATGGTCGGAGGTGCTGTTCTTTGGAGGATATAGATGCTTAACTAAGTCTCCTCTGCGTAGTCAGGGGGATTGGATCCCATGGCACTATTTGAAAAGAGAAAGGAGTTTCTCTCCATTTTTGGCCAACAATTCTCCAGATAAAATTGGTTATTCACTTCACAGTGTTTATAGACAAGACGTGTTAAGGATTATTATTATTACTATGAGACATTGCCATGGCAAATTGGCTGCCACATTCTATAAAAAGTGTCACTACACTTTACAGGATTTACGAGATATCCAGAAGACATCTTTTGAGATATCCAGAAGACCTGATAATACGCTAAATCAAATACAAGTATTATTATTTTTATTGTTGCCCAGATGGAGATTCAATACAGTTTGGGGATACATATTTCTCAAAGCTGGTTCTCCTTTGATTTCCTCCATTGTGTGTTTCTGCCCTACACAGTGCAATTCAGAAGAGATTGCACAACAATTTTGTACTCCTATCATGTGTAACTGTCTCATCTCCAGTTCCATCCACTAAATGGAAATTGGGGTAACCCCCAATGTAAACATCATAACTTCTTAACTATTCTGGTTCAGCAACAGGCCCTACCTCACCGACTAATCCACCCATTTCTAGCAGATGCTGATATCTCACATATGAGCGCCCTGCACTGGAGAGATTTCAACCAATGCTATTTTTCTGTTTGTAGATTGGCAATGTGAGTTAACAGGATTTATATGATATTAATATTCATAATAATCTTGACGTTTGATATAACGCTTGCTTTTCAGGTATTTTAGATGTCTCAAAGCATTTTACAGAATACAGTATACTATAAAGTGAATTGATTATATATGTGGGCGAAACATGGCAGCCAATTGCGCACATCGGTGTCCCACGAACAATCGTGGATTGAAATGAACTATTTTTTTTGAGGGATTATTATTAGGCGTGTGGAGTAAAGAAACTTGCTCAAGGATTCGCCCTGCCTGGAATCGAACCCAGGTCTCTTGCTTGAAAAGCAAGTGCTCTAACCTAGAGCCACAGGACTCCCATGACTCCAACATTAAGGAATAGCAATAATCCAGGGCACTGCTGATCAAGCTCTGGCTCTTCCCAACCTGGCATCTAATACTCTCCATTAGTGTCTGGCGATATATCGGTTATATTGGTATAATTTTTCATATTGATACACCAATACTGGAAATTTGAATATATCGGTATATCGAAAAAATCGGTATAAAAAATATTGGTATATCGCAAATATCGGTATATCTTGTCCGGCGATATATCGATATATGGGTTATATCGGTGTAATGCAAACTTTTTCAACTTACCTTGTCACCGGCATTGCAAATCTCCTGGGCCTAGATGCGCGCACACCTCCGAGTGCGCACGCATGCGCAGTATAAAAAAAACCGGCGGTATCTATATCGGTGTATATCGATATGAGCCACCGATATATTGATATCGGAAAATTTCCATATCGACGGACCCTACTCTCCATGATTAGGTAACAACAAATTACATTTGTATAGCGCCTTTCACATCGAGACGGTCTCCCGAGGCGCTGAGAGGGAGAGTGCACATACCATTCCAACAATCTATCTCTGGAATTTTCATGTCTAGGTGTTAACTTTCACTTTGGCTTTGATGAAAATTTCAGCTTGGTTTGGATACTCTTAAGCATGGTGATGGATTTTCCCCATGAGTCAGACATGTGCTGACCAAAAAAAAAATGAATCGCATATATTTTCTGTGAAAGTTGCGTTTGGAAAAATGCAGATGTGTGAAGGAGTTCATGCATTATTTGTTGGATCAAGGGAACTGGCGTAATGCTGGAGCTCCATTTGGCCTTGCTCAACAGCTGACTTTTTAATGATTAATATCAAGTATTCGTAAACTGGGACAGACAGTCTGCGTGCTTGCCTAGAAAATGCTGGAAGAGAGAGCAACAGAATTTAAATCTTGTCTGTATTTTTTTTTCCACTCTCTATGCAAAACTCTGCCATTAATTTTTAATTTTCTTATCTGCATGTCAGAACAAAGTGGCAAGACTCAAGTTAGGGAGCAGCCAGGCATCGTTGCCAAGCCAACACGTCCAGCAGGCCGCCCACTGGCGCGTCAATGGCCATTATTGGAAAGGAGTTTTCAAACATTTGCCTAGCAGATCGCAATGCATTCGGTCACACCTCTTATTGTCTTTATGTGAGCCGGGGAATGCTGGGTAAGGAAGCAGAGAGACTTTCAACATTGGGAAGCTGCATTGAAGAAATGCCTGGGACTCTTTGGGGGATTACACCGGCTGTGGAAACCAAAGATATGAGAGATCTTGTTTCCCTCTTGCGTTAGCCGCTCACCGTGAGCTGCAGCCGAGAGCCGCTCGAGGATTTCAGACGGAAAGAAGAGATGCTGGAAGGGCAAGACAGAAGAGGTGAACTGTTTTAATCTGAAACAACAGATAAAATTGAGTGATGATGTCATGTGTTTAACAGCTGCTTGTGGCTAGCCGGCCCCTGCGGTGGGGGGGAGGGAGGGGGGATGCTGCTGAAGGTCTGAGCGGAACAAGTGTTAATTATAGCTCTTTTCATCTGCTGTCAGAAATATGTAAGCATCGAGCTCAGAGCGAAGATAAACACGCAGGTACCAGAACAATTTTTTGTCTGAATATAAAAATGAGCTTTTTCTTTCCTCGCTGCTTGCTGTTGCTTCCAGCATTTTCTCTGTGTGTGTGTGTGTGTGTGTGCGTGTGCGTGTGTGTGCCACTGCAGGGTCTCCTTTTTCCCCCGTTAGAACATTTTGAAAATAAAACTGCGGTAAATTGGTGCAAAACAAAATGTGCTGAATGAACCAAAAAGACATATTCCAGGATACAGAAGCAGTTTTCTAAATTCTGCGAATATTATAGTGCCTGCATTAAGATTGAGTTAAAAATGTGGCATCTGTAATCAATATATATGTTCAGTGAGCATAGGCAATGCACTTCACATTAATACAGTGTTTGATTATGATATTTAACACTCAAAACTGTAAAGCTCAACATTCTTGAGTCACTGATAAAAAAAGATAGTCTTTGTCAAATCTGAGATCACTGCATTCTATCCTTTTGAATGTAGGTGTGATATTTGCTGTTTGCATAAAATGTGCATATTTTATGTTTTATGATTCTAAAGGAGCAATACTGTACTGTAATTTAAAGAAAAGATCTGAACTTGTTTGGCTAATGCTCTGTTTGCATTCCAGTCTATAGTTTTAAAGGTTTGGGGACAGAAGCAAAACAATTGAATGTGTGTATCACGTATAAAGATCATTGACTCAAGTAAAGCAACTATGGATTTTGCCAAAGAAATAATGCTTAGAACTGCTGTGACTGAAGCCCTTGTTCTGAATATGTTATAGGAAACATACACAGGTCACATTTTAAAGTAGAACCTGCCATTATTTATTTTTGTCAAATAGTTGCCTAATGGTTGTTTAATTGACAGAAATGCTATACTTTCAACCATCTGGCTCCACTCTTTGAAACTCCCTCCCAGAGTCTCTCTGCCTTGCCCATCCCCCTCCAAAAACCTGCTTTAAGGCCTATCTTTTTGGCCGCCCCTCCCCCCAGCTTCCCCATCCCTCCAAGATTCCCCCTCCCCCCTCCTCCCGCAAGCTTGAGTTCCAAATCAACTAAGTCAAACACTTTGAGGCGCTTAAAGGCGCCATATATATTATATATAGTAATTGAAACATGTCCTCTAAGTCGGCACTGAGTATCATCTGTCTTTAGTCATTTTCCTCTTATGTAAGAGACTACCTTCTGCTATGCTTTTGTCTTTTCCCTACTAATAATAGCAAACAAAAACAAAAAAAGGTGAGAATATCAACAGATTATATTTGTATAGTGAGTTTCACATCGGGAGCACATCCCAAGATGCTGCACAGTCAAGGAATTGGACATGGGCTGGGGGTTGGTATCGGGGAGGACAGCAGGGAGATTAGGGCTAGGAGAATGGCTGGAAGGAGTGGTCAAAGAGGAGGGTTTTGAGGCATGCCTTCAAGGAGTCAAGGAAGGGAGCAAGCCACAGGAACTGTGGGATGTAGTTCCCAAGGGTGGGGGCAGAGAGGCTGAAGGCCTGACCACTAATGCTCAGGCTGACCAGGAAGGGGATATGGAGCAGGCCGAAGCCTGCTGAACGGACGGAGCGGACAGGGTGATATGGGGTCAGCAGGTCACAGAGGTAGGAAGGAGCCAAGCTGTGGGTGTCTTTGAAGTTGAGGATGAGGATTAATAGGATCATAGAGCCTGTGGTGCGAGTGGACCACGAGCTGCAGAGTTCTGGGTCATCTGCAGCTTGTGGAGAGAAGAGTTGCGGAGGCCGGCAAGGAGTTGACGTAGTCAAGCCTAGATGTAATAAATGTGTGGACGAGGGTTTTGGTGGCCTGAGGGGAGAGGCATTGCCGGAGCCAAGCGATTTGTGGAGGTGGGGAACGCAGAGCAGGTCATGCCATGGAGCTGGGGTAAAAAGGACAGTTGAGGGTCAAACAAGATGTCAAGGTTCCAGATTCGCTCAGTGAGATGGAGTGTGCATCCATGAACAGAAAATCCATCTAGTGTGCTTTTTACATAATGCATTTGTCTCTGGAGGCAATCATGCCTCAGGAAATATCTTGTATAGTGTCTAGTTTTCCTGGCAGATCGGAGTTGGGGCAAGCAAACCAAGCAAGAGTCTGTGTACAAGTTGTATCCTTGTGTAAATTAGTAATAATATTAAGACATTTATGCAGGTGTGAAGCATCCTTAGGATTTTGTTTATATCTGTTTGAACTACAAACAAAAGTCCTGGGAAAAGTTGTCTTATTTTCAGGTACATCTCCTAGCCTGCATTGCCATTATTTGGTTAGCAGAGATCACCAAAAATCTTCTAATCGTGTATTTAGGTAAATATCACTTGAGGCAGGCAATCTACGGCGTTATGGAGACCTGGGTGCTCTTTATACCAGTCTATAGGAATTTTGAACAGCACTGTAAAAGCGATATGAAAGCTAAATGCTGGGTTACAACAAATAGACTCTTGTCATGATTTCCAGCCGTTACTAAATAAAAATATTTGAAATGCTGCTGACAACAGATGTAAGAAATGCTCTGGTGGAATTTATCGCTGCTTAAGTTAATCACCTGAAAAACAACTGTACGTGTCATCACCATGCACAAATCTTGAAAAATGCAACAGATTTAATTTGCCTACAAATGCGATGCTTTGACATGATAGGCACTACATCAAACAACAATAATAATCCTTGCTTTCGATGTACCTTATCATGCTGTCAAGATGCCTCGGAATGTGTCACACAATATACTGCAAAACGATGTGACATCTGTGTATTTTGTGGGAGACACAACAGCAGTTTGTGCTCTAACTCGGCGGTTAGAGCACAAGTGAGAGACCTGGGTTCAATTCCAGGCTGGGCGAAACCCTGGGCAAGTTTCTTTACTCCACACACTTGATAATACCCCTAAAAAAAACATTAATAAATTGGTCACTCAGTCCACTACTGTTTGTTGGACACCGTTGTGTGCAATTGGCTGCCGCGTTTCGCAAACAAATACACAGTCAGTTCACTTTAGAGTATATTCTGTCAAGTGCTTTGAGACAACTAAAAGATGTGAAAAGCGCGATATCAAATAGAGGGATTATAATTATTATTATTATCCCACAATCCCACAAGTGACCAGTTTTATTTGGGGGATTGTTGGCCATTGGACCTGGAGTCCCAATCTAGGGTTTTAACCTACAGCTGAGTCAGACTAACAAATACCAATACTAATAATAACCTTGCATTTGATATATAGCGACTTATCTCATTGTCAAAATATATTGGAAAGGGTAGTGATTGTATTTGAAGACACAGATTCCAGATTGATTGCAGCATTGTCACACAAATAGTTATGAGGTAAATAACCAATCTTATATGGAATATTGTTGGCAAGGACACAAAGAGAAACTCACTTCTCTTTTCTGATAATGCCACAGGATCTTTACCTATCCAGGCAGACAGGACCTTGGTTTAACATCTCATCTGAAGGACGGCATCTCCAAAATTTCAGTACTGCCCTGCATTATATTGAAGTCTTAACCTAGATTATATTTATTCAAAATCCCAACATGAGCCTTGAACCATAGCCGTAACTTCCGTACAATCAGCATCGCAAAACAAAGTCCGCATTCGATTAACTGGAATTTATCCGGAAAAATGCATTGGAAAAAACATGTTTTTTTCAATGGGGAGCTTTAGGTAATTGATTTGTTGGTCTTGCTAACAATTTTTATAGATATTTTATTAATATTATTAGAAAGGCTCCCTAAGTAGACATCCTTAACTGTTCAGCACCTTGGAACATTCTCCCAACGTGAAAGGCTCTCTACAAATGTAATTTTGTTGTTGTTATTGTAAGTAACATTGAATTGAACATACTGCTCAAGCAGTATAATGTTTGCATTCCTGGTCACTAATATAATTTTAAGACAGACACCAGGAAACATTTACTTTCCCTGTTGTCAATTAACACCGGGAACAAGTTAACAATGTATTCTGTGAAGTACTTTGAGACATTGATAAGATATGAAAAGCGCCATATCAAATGCAAGGATTATTATTATTATTTATTATTAACAGGACGTGTTGTCAATGCCAGGACACTGAACTCATTTAAGAATCAGTTTGAATGCTGTGATGGGAAGATGGTAAAATGGGTGTTCTACAAGATTTAGATAAAGAGGATGAATGATCCTCTTAATCCGAATCTCTTGTGATTTTGTATGATTTTTTTTTCTTGGTTATGCACTGAATAAAAGCATGCAAAGATATCTGCACCAATTCAGAAGATGAATTAAGGAATGGCAATTATATTATAATGCAGATAAATTATGAGGCAATGGATACTGGAAAATGGAACATGGTCACGATGAAGGAGTGGAACATAAGATTTGAGTGTGATTATTGATTAATGAAAGTTTCAAGGTCTTCTCCACAAAGTTGATCAAATACCAAAAGAGATGACAAGTTCAGTTTGGCTCATTTAATCTCATCAAGATGGATCTCAAGGGTATTTGACATTGTGAATTGCATTTGAAATATTGCATCCTGTTTCAGTTATCCTATCTTCAAATCATCAATGCCCTGAACCCCAAGAAAGATTATTCAAGCCAGGCCCAGGTCTCTTCAGTAATGAGGAAAGACTTCACTGCAGAACATTTAAAACAAATTATTATTAATAATAATAATCCTTGCATTTCACATGGTTCTTTTCATCTCAAACCACTTCACATAATCTACTGCATTTTGTACATGAACGGAGCAGATTGAGAGCAGAAAGCACACACTTCAGATCTTTAAGAGGTCGATTAACAAAGATGATGCAGACATATTCGACTAAATGGAACTGAAAAAAGAGTTTCAGAATTATCAGGCCTCAAACAAAACTCCTGAATTGTCCATAAATTCACAGCAAAAAGCAGCGATGCATATCATTGATTCATTTTGATGTATTTTATTGATTAAATCCTAAAAATAAATGCTCCCATAAATTTCTCCCACAAAACACAGTCAATACGTTTCACAGTATACCCTGTGAAGCGCTTTGAGATGTCTCAAAGACATGATAAGGCACTATATCAAATACAGTAAAAGCCCATTTATCTGGCACCCTCGGGACCTGACCAATGCCGGTTAAAGTGGCTGCTGGATATTTGGCCAAAAACATAACAAAAAAATTTTTTCAATGCATTTTTCCGGATAAATTCCAGTTAATCGAATGCGTACCTTTTTTTCGCGATGTCGATTATACGGAAGTTAAAGTTACGGTTGATACTGTATAAAGATTGTTATCATTGGGACGACTTTTATTATTTAAAAGCAACTATGGACTAAAATCATAAAATACTTCATAGCAAAACCTGCATTGTAGTCAGATGAGGGAAGATAATAATCCAAACATTTGATGTACCTTTCGCATCAAGAAGACATCTCAAAGTGCTTAACAGGATTTACTGTGCAGTGACTGTATTTTACAGGCAAACTCAGCAGTAAATTTCCACACAACAGTTTCCCACAAACAACATGAATGAGACGTCTCTGACTAGTTGGTGATTTTCGTAAACTCCTCTATTAGTATATTACTATAGTATATTTTCATACTGCGATAATAATCCTTGCCTTTAATATACAGAAGTACCTTATCACGTTGTTGCGACATCTCAAAGAGCTTCACAGGCCAAATTGTAAAGTGGATTGACTGTATTTTCTGGATGCAACATAGCAGCCAGTTGCAACAACGACAACTTTGATTTATATGGCGCCCTCCACGCTGGACGGCGTCTCAGAGCGCTTCACAATAACAGATCCCGGGACAGAGCCAGGGGCAGGGGCAGGAAGGTGACCAAAGGCGCGGTTGAAGAGAAAAGTCTTTAGCTGTGACCTGAAACTGGGAAGAGAGGGGGCGAGGTGACGGGAGTGAGGAAGGGAATTCCAGAGGCTTGGGGCATAGTGGCTGAAGGCACGGCCGCCGAGGGTGGAGCGGAGGACTCGGGGGGGACATGGAGGAGGCCAGACCCAGAGGAGTGAAGGCAACAGGAGCTGGTTTGGGGGGAGAGGAGATCAGAGAGATAGGGGGGGCGCAGAGGAGTGGAGAGATTTGAAGACAAGGGTGAGGATCCTGAAGTTGATCCTCTCTGGGACAGGGAGCCGGTGAAGTCTGCCGAGGACTGGGGTAATGGGGGAGCGATGTTTGGTGCGGGTGAGTATGTGGGCGGCAGAGTTTTGAATGAGTTGGATTTTATGGATCGTGGTGGAGGGGAGACCGGAGAGGAGGGCGTTGCAATAGTCCAGCTGAGAGGTGACGAAGGCATGGACCAGGGTTGGGCGGGCGATGCACCTGAATGTGATGCAACTTTTCTGCTGGCCAGTGCCTGGGTCCAGGGTCCTCTAGTGTTACTCCATGAGAGACAATCAAGAAAATAATCTTAGGTGTCTGTGTGTGAATTCCCTGACATCATTGCACCAACTGCACAACGCTTCCTTTCACTCTAGTTCTATTGCTCCAGGCTCCGCTGGTGCCACTCTGACGTCTGCGTCAGAAGGTTTTGGGTTCAAGCCCCATGTCGGTACTTGGAACTCCTGTTGTTCAAACTGACAGTCTAGTGCAGTGCTGGGGGTGCGCTGCGTTGTTGGAGATGCTGTCCTTCGGATGAAAAGTTAAACTCAGCCTCTGTTGGCCTGTTCACGAGGACACACATGGTACTACTCGAAAAGAGGAGGGAGATCCCAGCCCCACGCTGTAGCCTGGTTAACAATCCTCCAAATAAAATTTGTCGTTCCCTTCATGTGGCACATTGCTGTGCAGTCACTCCATTGTACAGCATATGTGGAGTTCAGTAGCTCAGCGGTTAGAGCACTCGCCTTATGAGCGTAAGACCTGTGTTCGAATCCAGGCAGGTCGGAGTGAAGCCTTGGTCAAGTTTCCTTACTCCACACGACTAATAATAATCCCTCAAAAAAAACAATGATCAAATTGGTCATTTCAATCCACGACTGATTGTGGGACGTTGCTGTGCGCAATTGGATACTGCGTTTTGCCCACAAATATACAGTCAATTCACTTTACACTATATTCTGTGAAGCGCTTTGAGAAGTCGAGAGGATGTGAAAAGTGCTATATCAAATGGAAGGATTATTATTATTATTGCCATTTTTCATGAATGTCCGATGTGCGGTAAAGTAGCACACCCACTAAGTTATTTCAACATTTGAAAACTAATTTCTCTATTTCTTTTGTAATCTTTGTAATAATAATCTTTGCGTTTGATATAGCGCTTTCACATCTCAAAGAGCTTCACAGAATATACTGTGAAGTTAATTGAATGAATATTTGTGGATGAAACGCGGCATGCACAGCAGTGTTCCGCAGTCCCTCCACCTCGTCCCCTCCCTGGCCTTCTTCAAGACCCTCCTTTTCGACGGTCTCGTCGGTCACCACAAATCCCTCCTCGACCTTCCCCGTCCCCCCGACCCCAGCTTGCATCTGAAATTGACTGTCCAGCGCCTTGGGACATCCTCCTGACGTGAAAGGCGCTGTACAAGAGTTAATTTTGTTGTTGTTGGACAAATCCCGCTACTATTGAAGAGGTTTATTTGTAATGTAGAAGCATGACTGTGAACGGTGCGCAGAAAGACATTTCCTAGTTGTACATGGGAGCTTCCGGTGCTTATGATTGTGTCATGCCCAACAGCAACAACAACAACTTCTCGGCGCTTCAAAGCAGGGTTAATCTCTCAAACTAACCTAAAAGACCTTTTAAGAAGAGGCAGTGGGCATTTCTCTCCAGACTGAGAACATCTTCCTGTGCGGCTTTCAGAAGTAAGACATTTGAAAATTATTTATGACCCGTGAAGCAGTAGCTCAGGAAGTACAGTATGTGTTGATGGTACCTTGTTCCTCTTGCTTTGCCAGTGTTATTTATTGATGATAGGAATTTTTTCCAATCTACTATTCCATAATAATAGTAATAATAATCCTTGGATTTGACATAGAGCCTTAACGCGTCATTAAGATGTCTCAATGTGTGTCACAGAATATATTCTGTAAAGTGGAGTGACTGTATATTCTGTGGGCCAAATGCGGCAGTCAATTGCTAACGGCAGTGTCCCACAAACAGTTGTGGATTAAGTGACCGATATTTTTTTTAAATCATGATTAAGCACTCCCGAATACGTCCTGTCAGCTCTCAACTAACAATCAGAGATCCTACTGTATTAGAGGTAGATCTCAGCTGCACTCTGACTCCCCTGCACAGCGGGATTTCAGTAATGTGCAGTAATGATCACTCGACTTAACCCTCCAGTCGCTGCTAAATAGTCGTGTGACCCTGGTACCAGATTGACCACACAAGACATTCCTTGTGCCAATTTGACACACAGGCAGTGATGGATCAGTGATAAATGGCCAAACATGGCACTGAGCACATCATATTTAGTTCAAACATAATACAACTGCAGTAGAAGCCCGTTTATCTGTGACTCGATGAACCGGCATTTCCGTATAACCTGCACGCCCCCCAAAAAGTCCCCATTCGATAAACTGGAACTTATCCGGAACAATAGCGGTGGAGCATTTGTAAATGCGTAAATAATAACATAATAACAGAATATTGTATTGGTATTTATTGTTAAAACTACTCTCTTGCACTTCTCACCTTTGCTGGTAGATGCTGCGCTTGAAGCCATGATGCTGCAGTTGAGGTTTATAGTCCAGCGATTCTTTTTAAAATGGAGCACACCCAAGCGGGTGAAAAAAACGTGGGCGTGACTTTAAAGCCATACTAGTGGCAAGCCGATAACACTAGCTGATAACCCACATTGTTGCGCAGGTGCAGTATTTTTGCTTGCTGCTAGTAGAGTCTAGGGTTGTCGGCTTGCCGCTAGTAAAGTCGCGCGACTTTAAAATTGCGCTGACGTTTTTTTCACCCGCTTGGCGTCCTCCATTTAAAAAAGAATCGCTGGACTGTAAACCTTAATTAGTAAAGGTGAGAAGTGCCAGAGAGTAGTTTTCACAATATGTAGCAATACAATATTCTGTTACTATCTGTTATTATTTAGTCTGGTGTGTATGGTGTGTGTTAAAAGAACTTTAATATTTTTGTGGTGGGTTTTTGGCCGCGGGCCGCCCGAATATCTGGTAGGCGCTGTAACCGGCATTGGCCAGGTCCCCACCGGGTGCCGGATAAACAGGCTTTTACTGTAATTGCATTACTATTGCAACCTTCACATAGAATAGCATGTCAGACTGCTCCGCAAAGTTTATTGCGTAGAAATCAAATGAGCCATTGAGGGGTATGAACAACAACAACAAAATTACATTTGTATAGCACCTTTCACGTTGGGAGGACGTTTTGGACTCGAACTGGGGATTGGGATTAGGGAAGGTGGAGGTGAGGTGGGGAAGGAGGTCGACCGAAGGTGTGGTCGAAGAAGAGGGTCTTGAAGGAGGCGAGAGGTCGAGGGACTGTGGGATGGAGTTCCAGAGGGTGGGGGCAGAGTTGCTAATGGCCTGCCCACCAATAGTGAACGGAGGGTGTGGGCAGGTTGATAGGGGGTGAGGATGTCGCAGAGGTAGTGGGGAGTTAGACCATGAGAGGCTTCAGGATCTTGAACCTTATCATCTGTGTGATGGAAAGCTGACTCTGTTTGTAACAAAATAGGAAAGGTTCATTTAATTTGCGTTCTGCCTGGTTCAGAACTGTTTTATACCCAAAATGGTGTTAATAACAATTTTGGTTCCTGCTCTTCACTTGAGCCAATGATTTATTGGTCTTGATGACTGCTGCAGGTCAACCAGAATATATAAAACATCAATGAACTATAGCACGGGAAACCTATTGAGTAATTTATAAATATATATTATGGTATTTAAGATGGTACATCAGCAAGGATCTCTTAAGTTAAACATGATTTACGATTCATCTGTCAAGTCATTAAATCTTTTGAACTCAACTCACCTCAGAACCTCTTTTTTTCTCACAATTGGTAGTTTTCACGAACTTAACAATGTGATCAAAGTCATTAATAACAATAATAATCATTGCATTTGATGTAAGAGTGTCTAAGCATGTCTTTGAGATATCTCAAAGCGCGTCGCAAAATATGTTGTAATGTGAATTGATTGTATATTTTGTGGGTGAAACGTAGCAGCCTATTTCACACAGCAGTGTCCCACAAACCCTTGTGTATTGAAGTAACCAATTTATTTTTAAGAAAGGCATTATTACCGCCAAAGCTATCCATCAATCGACTAACGAACCGGTTCTGACTTACTGCTAGGTAAATAAAAGCATGTGAAGTAAAGAAACCGGATGTCCGCCCGACATGAAAGGTGCTATACAAATGTAATTTGGTTATTGTTGTTGTTGTCCAACATTTTTCCCTGAATATCAGAGCAAATAGATAGAAAATATTATACCACAATTGTGCAATGGGAAAGTAATTATGTGCTTTTAATTGTTTGTACTGTGAGCACTGTACTTAAATGTATTCAAGCTGAATTGGTGACTTGCACACGTTTGAAATGCTAGCTTGGTTTTAAACAGCAGGAGACATTTCATCCATCCTACTATCTTCCTGTCACACCATCAAGCATGGTCTTGGCCTCAACCAACCTTTCTGTTCGCCTGTTCTAGTTGTTAATTACCGACTGAGTAGAGATATCGTACTTACTGGTTTCCGTCCCTTGCAACCCGAAGTTCGTGTCCTCATGTTCTGTTGTGTCAGTACAACTGAGAAAATAAGGTTCTGGGGCTACTTCCTATTGAAATCCCATTGAAAATGTTGTGTCCAAGTCAAAACTTTGCTCCCCCTCTAAGACTTCTCCTTTCAAAACTGAAGAGCTTTAGTCTGTCTAATCGTTGTTTATCGTTGTGTCGTATTGTTTTGCCATGACGAACCATACGTCATGAGTTGCCATCCTTTGGATGAGACTTTAAGCTGAGGTTCTCTAATAGTATTTGAAAAGAGAATGAAGTTACTTCTGATGTCCGGACCAGCAATTTTTATAAATTAATCATTTACTGTTGGTGGGTCATTGTTGTGCACAAATTGGCTGTTTGTGCACAACAATTTCGCTTACAAACACGTCTTACACTTGACAGCGATTATCAATGAAAGTGCTCTGAGACTTTGATGTTATAAGCTCTGTATCAAATACAAGAATTATTATTCGTATCAGAGGCTTGAAACTTCTCATGGATTTATAATTCTAACATTCTGGGCAAATTTAAAATTGGAGACAAATGTCACGAGGCGAAGAAAGGGAGCTTGTATTTGTATAACACCTAAAGAAATGTAAATGTCTCAAAGTGCTTTAGAAGTAATTGCTGTCATGTGTAGTGACTGTTTTTGTAGCCAAAGATAATGAGGGATATTGAGCTTCAGGAACATCTGGTATATTCATTCCCAGCTATGTAGCTTGTTCATGATGATGTGATTTGGCACATGAACACTGATAATATTAATCGGGCGGTTCCAAACTTGCTTCTATTTTCTTAAACAACAACATCTGGTAAGATGAGAAACTGTGATATCTTGGTGACATTGATCTAGGTAATATTTTGTGTTATTTCATATTATCTGTGAAAGTTGTTTTAAAATATACAGGAACAATGAAAGCCTGGCGTTACCTCAATCTTTTGTTGTTTGAGTCAGGAAGTTGTGGTAACAAGTCCAAGTCGGGACTTTCAACCCATAGTCTGAGCTGACACTCCAGTAAAGTATTGGGGAATATTGCATTGTCAAGGAGGGCTTTCCCTGTTCGGGTTGACACGCAATTATGAAGCGCTCTGAGGTGCTGCCCAGCATGGAGGACACTACTGTATATAAATTAAAATTGTTGTTGTTATTGAACCAAGGTTCATTTCGAGTTTGTGGAGTCCTACTCAGTGGTTAGAGCTCTTGCCTTGGATTTGATTCCCTGCAGTGCAAACTGTTGGGCATGCTTCCTTAGTCTACACGCCTGTGTTTACAGTAAGTAGGAACCCAGTCATTGCTCGATCGGCAGATTGCTTTTCCTGGGGTAATAGTTCCTTCAAAACATTTTTTGAATTTGTCACTTCACCTTCTCAAACCCAGGTAGCAAGCCCATGTGGGGCCCATATGGGCACGGATCAAACCAAATTGGCCCATATAGGGCCCCAAATGGGCTTGCTACCTGGGAAGTTTCGAACACAAATTTAAATGGTGTGGTAAATTCCAATTCCCAACTTTAGTGCAATTTTGGGCCCCAGGCTATAATCTCCTGCCTCACCTGAACGCTCCAGTCAATTCTCTCTACTCGGAGCGAGTGTCAGATTACATCCATCAATGGCTTCATTGTCATCAGATAGCCATCTCTGTCTGCTCTGTTGCAAACACTGCACCTACTTGCAGTCCAGCAGCAGATTTCTTATTAATGCTGTGGCTGCACCAAATCACATTGTATTGCATCGTCTTGAACCTCATAATGAGCTGTAAGTGAGGCTGCCTTCAAAATAATACTAACAATAATCCTAGCATTTGATGTAACGCCAGACTAACATGT
Source organism: Hydrolagus colliei (assembly GCA_035084275.1). Taxonomy (NCBI): domain Eukaryota; kingdom Metazoa; phylum Chordata; class Chondrichthyes; order Chimaeriformes; family Chimaeridae; genus Hydrolagus; species Hydrolagus colliei. The sequence continues at coordinate 1,140,966 of CM068742.1, read as the reverse complement.
AGTTAAGGTGACTTAAAGTGCTTCTTTGTGTTATTTTGTAGTGTCTGCCTATTTGTTGGCAAGTGTGGCTGCCAATTTACACACAGCGATGTCCCACAAACAGCCATAAAGTTAATGACCAATTTGATCTGTAGTATTGTTGACCAGGAAACCAATAGAAATTCCCTTCTCCTTTTGAGTAGTGCCACGGGATGTTTTATCTTTTATTTGCCTTGCCTAACACCCCCACCCTTGTTCCGCTCCCAGTCCCCAACCAAAATTGCGAAGTGCTTTTACAACATATAATAGCTTCCTAGAAATTCAGGTAAATAAGGTAATAATGATAAAACAGGATGACAACAACAACTTTGATTTATATAACGCCCTCCACGCCGGACGGCGTCTCAGAGCGCTTGGACAGAAACAGATATCTGACATTGCGTTGGTAGACCCTTTAACAAATGCACTCTTTTGATAGCTGAAAAAGTCCTGTAATATACCCACAGTAAACGCAGGAATTTGCCTTGGAGCGCATTCTATTGACCTTTAATTGTGCAATCTGCTTTGCAGCTAAATTATATGCTTTTGTCAGGCCGAAAATATCACTAACTTTCCTGTATTTTTATTGGAACTTTTTAATGTGTCTGCTCGACTCAACCGGTAGTACTCTCATCTGTGTGTCAGAAGGTTGTGGTTCAAGCCCAAAGTGGGGATTTGAAAACCATATAGAATTTACTCAAATTCAGTGCTGGGCAAGCGTTACGTTGTCAGAGGTTAAATTTGAACTGAGGTCCTGTCTCGCTGTCCAGAAGCACATTAAAGATCCCATAGCATCATTTGAAATGAAAGGAATTTATCCCTGTGTGCTGGCCAATAATTCTCCAAATCAAATTGGTCACTCCATGGCTGTTTGAAGGACACTGGTGTACACAAATTGGCTACCACGTTTGCCCACAAAACACACGGTCACATCACTTTACAAGATATCCTGTGGATTGCTTTGGGACATCTCCATGATGTGATGAGGCATTATATGAAATGCAAGAATTGTTACTAATATTGATGACAAATAGAGATGGGGAAATGGGATGGGATGATGTGAAACATACAGTATAGCAGTTAAAGAGAGAACCAGATATTTTCACTCCAAAAGCGAGAGATTCCTATTCACATTCAGTTTATTTTTTTCTAAGTTGCTTTTCTTTATCAACACATGATTCTGACATAAATCTCCTTATAACAAATCTCACTCTTCCTCTAGTAGTCCGCCACCATTAAACGTTCCAAGATGCCGTCCGGCGTGAAGGGCACTATATAAGTGCAAGTCGGTATTATTGTTATTGCAGTACTGGATGAAGTTACATTTCAAACTTAATTTGTCAGTCCAATCAAATTTTGCTGGAATCTTTGGAATTTATCTTTTACTTCCAATTTGAACACTAGAGGCAAAACCTGCATTATTTAAAGTTTTTGGCGCGTTGTAAAATAATAAACGGAGAATGGAAAACCTCCAATTAGCTTGATTTCCCTCCAGCTGGCTGTTTCTCCTCACTGTGTTGTAAAACTGTAACTCTCCATAACTTAATCAGTCATCTCCACTCTCTACATTTTAATCAGATAAAAATGGCTTCCACATGGAACATTGCACCTAACCAAACAACTGCAATATTAATTCCTCTCAAATAACTTTTTTTTAAAACAAAATATTTAACAGGTATCATTATTTCAGAGGAACAAATCAAAGTTTTCAAGATTTCCATCTGTGTGGTGGTGTGCCATAAATAGGGGCACGCAGGACGGATGGAATTACATTCTGCCGTGTAAATATGGTGAAATGGTGTTAATTAGTGCAAGGCTCCACGTAGAGGGCAAGGAATTATCTGAAGATTGAAACAGCTGTGTGGTGTGCATGTTTCTGAGCTTGTTTTTCAGGTTGTATGTGAATTGATGGTGAAGAACTTACAAGAATAGAATCAGTAATGCCTCCATTAATGCTGCTCAGAGGTCTCATTCTTTGGGTGAGATGTTAAACCAAAGTACAGTACCATCTGCCGGCTAAGATGAATGTTAAAGATCCCATGGCATTGTATGAAAAGAGAAGGGAGTTTCTCCCAATATTGTTGTCAACAACACCCCAGATAAAATTGTTCATTTATTTCTAGGCTGTTTGTGAGAGATTGCTGTGCTATGTAGTTAGTTGCTGCATTTACGTGCAAAATCTGTCGTTACTACAGTACAATTCACCCTAAACCCTGTGAATCACTTTGAGACATTTCGATGAGGGGATAAGGTAATATCATGTGTAGATCATGTACGTGAAATGTAAGAATGACCATGTTTACAATCGGTGCCTCGTATTGAAAAATGCAATGTGTTTTCATAGAGTAAATCTGATCAGATGCATTCCTTTTTATGCTCCTCAGGTGATGTGTCACCAATCAGTATGTCCCCCATCAGTCAGTCGCAGTTCATTCCCCTAGGGGAAGTTCTTTGCTTGGCCATCTCAGCAATGAACGCGTCAAGGAAACGAGTCACCCAGGAGGCACTCATGGAACATCTAGCCACCTGCTTTCCAGGTATGTATTTAGCAAGGTTAGGAAGGTTACAGAACATATAATACTGAACGTTCTCGGTAATGAATTAGTTATGTTGTGCCTTTGTTTATCTGTCTAGAAATATGTCAAGCTCAATAATATCATGGGTGGCAGTCTAATGTACGCTGCTGTAATTGTTCACTTAGACCTAAGTTCCCAGAGGTGGGGGGAGAGATCCTGTTACACCTGGAGTCTATTTCACTCCAACCCAGACAAATGTGCTGAAAGTCTCTTCTCTGCCACGAGCGTATTGTATATGGACATTATCAACCCAGTTGCTGATCTGATTCAACACTAATTGATATTCATTAAGGGAGGTCAGGGATGGTTGAGATGGAAATGACAAAAGGTCTTACTGGTGTTGTGTTTGGTTGGGAGGGAATTCACCTCCTTGGCTTTGCTGTCACACTACTAGAGAAGCTCAGTAGCGATGGAGAAATTATAACAATTAAACATAGAAGACAATTGTTTAACGGTTAGAATTTACTGGACAAAACCTGCAAAAAACAACTTGCATTTATAAAGTGCTCTTCGCATAATATAATAATAATAATAATCCTTACATTTATATAGCGCTTTCCATGTCTTATCGACGTCTCAAATCGCTTCACAGAATACAACAACGTCCCAAAGTTGGGACCAGAGCAGGGGGGAAGGGAGAAGAGAAGAGGGAAGAAATGGGGGAGAAGAGGTAGGGACCAGAGCAGTGGGGGAGGGGTTGTGGTTGGGGGAAGGAAAGTAGGAAAATTGACTGTATATTTGTGGCAACAGTGCCCCACAAACAGTCATGGAAGTGGGGCCAGGGGAGAAAGGGGGAAAAGAGGATAAGGGGGGAGAGGGAGGTAAAGGTGGGGTCAAATCAGGGAGGAAAAGGAGGGAGAAAGGGGATTAAGTGGGGGAGAGGGAGGGAAAGGTGTTGGGGCTTAAAATCAGGGAGAAAGGGGGGAAGAGGGAAGGAAGAGGGAAAGGGGGGAGAGAAATGGGGGACAGGGAGTGAGGAGAGAAGAAGAGGGAGTAATTAATTGCTTTACAAGGGCAGAGTCGATTGTAGAGAAGGGGAAAGTGGCCATTGGCGTTTTCGAAGAAGGGGAGACTTTGAGGTGGGTCTTAAAGACAAAGAGGGAGGGGGAGGGGGAGAGGGAATGAATTCTGGAGAATAAAGTGTAGGTTCTGAAAGCTCGGCCTCCGATGGTGGTGTTGAGAGAAACCAAAAATAAGAGCAATGGAGGAGATGTGACAGATAAACTAACAAGAGCAGGCAGAATCTGAGGCTATTGGGAGCCTCGTTGAAACTACGAACAAATAATTAAAATGAAATGAAAATCAGATTGGATTCTAACTCTTAAAGGTACTATTAAGACAACTACTGGGACTGGATGGTATTCTGTTTGCAGAAAGATCAAAAAGTCACCAAATAAATACAGCACAAAACACGTCTAGCACGGCGTGTAAAAAGAAAACTTTGAAGTTGAATTTTGGAATAAAGGTTGACCCATTTATATTCTTAAATGTATTATATTTCACTTGCAACATACATAGTCACACCAGTTTATAGTACATCCTATAAAGTGCTTTGAGACATTTCGATAAATGATAAATACAAATTTTTATTATTATATAATTAATAGTATTTTGATGCAATGGTACGTAAACTCATGCTCAAGCATCTTCAGTGTATTGGCCCAGTGGGGCATTACTATAAAAATGGAGTCCTGTGCTCGGTGATTAGAGCATTCGCCTCGCAAGCAAGAAACCTGGGATCGATTCCCGGCCAGGCATAACGTTAGGCAACTATCCTCACTCCACACGCCTCTGTTTACCTAGAAATAAGTAGAGACCTGGTTGTAAATCAATCGGTGGGTTGAATATAAGGATTCCTTTAAAAATGTAGTCACTCAATCCATGACTTTGTGGGACACTGCGTTGTGTAATTAGCTGCCCATGTTGCGCTCACAAAATGCACAGTCAATTCACTTTACAGTCTATTCTGTGAAGCGCTTCGAGATGAATGGAAAACTTGGCAAGGTGCTATATTACATGTAAGGGTTATTATTATTATTGCTTCCAGGTTGTCAGGTTGCTTGTGACAATACTCGCTGCACCTTATGTGTGCGCGCAAAAAGCTGCCAAGCATTCACGGGCATTTCCAGTAAATGTGGGACAAGGCTTAGTACGAGGAGGTCTATAACATCTGAGTGTTGTGTGCAAGAAACCGGCCAATCAGTGCTAGACAGATTCATTTGTCCTAAGGGGGGGGGGGAAATCAGTCAAGGTTATAGTTCTGACTCTTGCTGGAGATGCATGCATGTGAAGCCATGATTGGGCTCCCACAGTCAGATAGCCAGTTGATATTCACTATCCAGGTTTACACAGGAACAATAACCCAACTGCGCAAGTACCTAGGAATCTGTACCACAGAAGCCACCACGAGTCACATGCATCCAACAGAAGAGTTGAAGGGAAGAAAATCAACAAGGGAGAAATGTAGCTTGACCATATGGGAAGGTTAGATATAATTTAATGATTAAGTGAATCAAAAAATAATGGGTGAACCTGGAACAGTCATTAATATCTAATAAAATCTAAATTTGTCTCATTCCAAAAGATTTGAATAAAGCTGTTAAGCAGAAGGATAGCCAGTGAAAATTATTGAGGAAGACATGGCCGGTATGTATACTGCTAAAATATTTTAAGCTTTAGTCAAATAGGATTGGATTAGGTGAGCACTAAACTGTACTCCCAATGTGCATTTTGGGGCGAATGCAACTTCAAAAGATTAACTTAAATAAATAAAACGCACATTTATATAGCATCTTTCACATCAGGAGGACATCTCAAAGTGATTCACAGGATATATTGCATTTTGTAGTAAACCCAGCAGCAAAATTTGAACACCAATATCTCACAAACATCCCTTGAAATCAGACTTGAGGTATTGCCTCCTCCTCAGACATATCAGAGACTAGGATATATATGAGGATCTATAATAGATGCAAAAGATGATGAAATATGAAAATGAACAATGGGAAACAACTTATGGGAAAAACATTAATCTTATCAGCTAAGAATCAAACTGGGCTCAGTGGTAATATTCTAACATTGAGGTTTTGCTGACTGAGCAAGAGCTAAGATTGGCTGTGAGGAAAACATTTCTTAAATGGAAAGGCAACAGGGTGAAGATTGTTGGCTAAAGTTCCTGACCAGAACCACACTCTGTTTATGTCATTATTCTTTCACCCCCTTCAAATTAATGTTTGTCTTTAGATTAGGAGGGAGAAACTGTTGGGACTTCATGAATGCTATTATTCTCCATCTGCTCAGTTTCATGAACGCTCTTAACAATTCTTAGCTGAGTCAACAGAAGTGTTTCTTGAGTTTTGTAGGAAACAATTTTTTGACAGCTTTGCTACGTTTTAACAGATAACTCAGCAGCTATTGGACAAATGTTCTACCCAGGAGAAGTTATAAGTGTGTGTACTCCATTCCAGATGCATGTAAAGAAACATGAATTTGGACAGATATTCAACAAGTCCATTTTGGCAAAAAAGTCAGATTTCTAGCATTGTAGTTATTAGGTTCTCCAATAAGTGTAATATTGTTATTAATTCCATTTCACTTGCACAAAAATTGAGATGTACCTATACGATTTATTGTAGTTTTTATACCACAATAGGTAGCTCACCTTAAATAGGATGTGCATTTAACATCTCTATAAAGCTGCCGTGTCCATAATTGCATACACCACCCTTACCTGTTTTGTGACAATGTAGTTTATCTGTGAACTGCCTCTGAATCCACAACAATATTTTTGGCATTGGTAAATTGAAAGTGGCAGTGATTGAATTCTCCTGAATCCAACAATCAGTCCATGTGGTCTACTTAGTTCAATGTTAACCACAGCCTATATGCAGCAATATATCTTTTGGCTGATTAAATTCCAGCTGTACCACAACAACACCTTGCATTAATATAGCACTTTTTACTCTGGGTAGCGACTCAGAGCGCTTAACTGTAACAGGATTTGACCCTGAGTCAGGGAGAGAGGGAGTGGGGAGATGACTGTAAGCACGATCCAAAAGGAAGATCTTTGGGTAGGATTTGAAAGTGGTGAGAGTGGGGGAGAAACGAGAAGAGATTGAGGGAGAGAATTCGAGAGTTTTGGAGTGTAGTGATGGAAAGCACAACCACTGATGGTGGAGTGGAGGGGGCAAGGGACGAACAGGAGGCCAGAGCCAGCTGAGTGTAGGCAGTGGGTGGTGGAGTTGGGCAAGTCGGAAAGTTAAGAGAGGTGCGAGGGCATGAGATTTTTTTTAAAAAAAAGAGGATCATAAAGTTGATTTCTTCTGAAATTAGGAGTTAGTGCAGCCTGCCAAAACTAGTCAGGGATACCCAACCTTGGCTTTTGCCAATGTGTGCCGAATACTCTCTGAAATTTGGTAAATTGGGTGCATGCCTTCAGAGAGAGAGTGTGTGTACTCCTTTCCATATGCAGGAAAACTTCTATATGTGGGTAACATACATATGTGAAACTCTGTCTGGGTTGGATTCTCTGAAGCATGGTGCTGCATTTCTGCACATATCAGACAACAACAACTTCGATTTATATAGCGCCCTCCACGCCGGACAGCGTCTCAGGCCGACACCGGACTGGCTACCAAAACACTATATCCCTTACTATAATTGTGTTTTATTCAGTTCCTAAACTACAAAGAATGTAAAGACTGAGAAATATCCATATTTGTCTTTTGGAAATTTGGTGATATTGCAGCTGAGTTCTATTTTTGTACAGTGTGTGTCTCATTATAACACAAATGTTAATTGGCGTCCAGACACGGAGGATTGATTTATGAGGATTTCTAAAAGATGGAGGAGTCTTCCTGAAATGGTCTTCATATGGTTTCTTACATGGTCCTCATTTTTCTTCCTCCAGACAGTTTTATATTTTTCCTGTTCACAAGTTTATCTGATCCTGTTTTTAATATTCTGGATTCTGCCTTGAACCCAGTTTTTTTGTAGAGTATGTCGCACTAACCCTAACAATTTTTTAGGTTTCCTTGTGTTTACGTGGAACTTTCATAGTTGTGCATAGTGTTTGCATGATATCGATCAATAAAGATTCCAGCACACTCGGTAAAAAGATTGGTAAAAACCCAGAGTTCGTAAGTTTAATAAGTGCGGAGTTCACAGAATATACTGTAAAGTGTAATTTTGCTGTCAAGGTGAAATGTTGGGCAAGTTTCCTTACTCCATACAGAACTGAGGTCCATCAATCGACTAACAACCAAGTTCCAACTTACTGTCAGGTAAGCAGAGATGGGTGAAGTAACGAAACTTCCCTGCCCAGGAATCAAACCAAGGTCCTCTCACTTGCAAGGCAAGGGCTCCAATCAGTATGCTACTGGACTCCACATTATTTTTCAAAGAATATTCTTCACAAAATGTTTTTAAGTAAATTCAGCAAAATTACTATCCTTTTTTTCCAATTCTAAACAGTGTACAAATATTCAAAGAATCCAGATTAATCCAATGCTCCGTAGAAGTCCTGCAGCTCAATGGTTAAGAGTTCTCGCCTTACAAGCGTGAGATCTGTGTTCAAATCCAGGCGGGTCAGGGTGAAACCTTGGGCAAGTTTCCCTACTCACACACCTACTAATAATCCCTCAAAAAAAATACAATATAATAACATTGGTCATTTCAGTCCACGACTGTTTGTGTGGGACGCTGCTGTGCACAATTGGCTGCCGCGTTTCACCCACAAATATACAGTAAATTCACTTTACGGTATATTCTGTGAAGCGCTTTGAGACGTCTAGAAGACATGAAAAGTGCTATATCAAATGCAAGGATTATTATTATTATTATTATCATCATCATCATCCCCTGGTTAGTGGTCAGCGCTCTGAGACGCCATCTGGCGTGGAGCGCGCTATATAAATATATATAATATAGAAAAGTCAAAGTTGTTGTTGTTGTTGTTGAAGATCCCAAAGCTTTGTTGCTCTAAATCGTCCCTTTCAACCAAATACCTAAACACAACTTGTTCAGCAACATTCTGCCAAGATACACAAGACAAAAATCTGCACAGAGGGCATGAACCGAATGAAGAAGGGTAAGGAGTGTTCTGTGCTTTTTAGCAACTTCAATAAACAATCCAGAAATGAAAGGCTGCTCTTGTTTAAATCGCCAGATGCAGAAATTGGGTTCCGTGCCCTTGTTAAATACTTTATTATGTACAGGTAGTAGCCTTTCTTTGTATTCTACCACAATCAACAGATATCATGTGTATCATTGATTCAATGGGAAATGTCTATTTACACAGCAGCTGTTAACTTAAATTATTTTCATAATTATTTTTCAATCTAAATGAATAGAATAATAACGGTGAAACTGTGGGAAAACGTTAGTAGCAATCATCATTGTAAATCTTAGTCAGTTTGCAGTAAATTCAAATGTTTTGCAATGGGACATTCAAGATAGGATGCAATAACCATTGTATATTATCCATACATTATTCAGGAAAGTTTACCCCTCGTCTTGCCCCAGTTCCTTTTTACATGAAAATGTAGCATGTAACACAACAAAAGTAAACTTAGCCTACACAAAGCATTGTTTTACAATGCATTTGCTCTACTACTTTATCTGCTCTACAGAGACAACTACTGTACCATTGTAAAATGGCACTTTTCAAGTCTCTGGATCTGCTCAAGACCAGACACTTGAGTTGGAGTGAGAACCAACAATGTTCCATAAGTGAACAAATCACCATTGGAATTTTTTTAGGATTCCCTCTAGATAAATAAGATCAGTAAAAACACCCCACAAAAAATGGCAGGAGCAAAGTTGGTATGTACAGACACATTGGGCTGTGAGGTCTCGGTGGATATGAGTGGAACAATATTGGGTGTGAGCAGTCTCCAGATTTCCAGAAGCTGATTGCCTGCCCGGGCGACCAGTCTGCATCTAAGATCCCGCCTGGATCATGACCCAACTACAGAGGATTGACGAGTTTCCTGCATTCCGTTACCAAGTACTGTATGTCATCTTGGAACCAGTTTAGCTGCAAAGGGAGTCTGTTTACCCCCATCCACCGTTTTCACTGCATCTCCCACCTATCCCAGAAGGGTAGTAACTGGTTGGTTTATTTAATGCTTTGGTATGAGTTGCTGGGTATGTTCGCAGTTTTAGGAGTTTGGGAGCATTTTAGTTTGTATATTACAATCAAAGAAGAGATCTGCGTGGCTGGTTTGCCAAAATTCCATTGTGAACCAACATGTAGCATAACATGTATTGTGTTTTATTGGATTAATGGAATGATCATTTCTACTACAGTATATATGTAAAGACTTGCATATCAATCCCAGTGTCCGGAATAGTAAAAGAGATATTGTCTCTTTTTCTGCCCTGTAAGAAATGAGTTAAACAGTAATAACATTCATGTCTCAGATCTAATCAGTGTTTTCTTCCATTACCTCACTTACAATCCTTGGGGATTATTCTGTCCCATGTATTCCATTAATGTGGTTTGAGAGCTATTCTGCTCCATTTGGTACATTATTAGAAATCAGTCACTGAAATTTTAATTTATGAATAGCATTGTGAAGGAAAAATCTAATTATGCATGGAAAGTTGCTGTTGATCCAAAGTGCACAGAGACAAACTTGTAAAATTTACCAAGCAGAATAGCTGTTCCACCACATCAATAAACTCACTCACTGCCTGAAGCATACAGATTAGAATAAACCACCTGATCATTAGTTGCAGAAGGTTTGAACAGGCTCAAAGGAAGATGTGCTTCCCTTCAAAGCAATTTAATCTGTATAGAAAGTACTGTTTACATATAAAAGTTGAAGGTAGACACAGTACAACTTAGTTTTGTGACGCAAACCCGCTGTGATTTCATAATCGAAGCTACAAACGACAAGATCCTTAAAGATTGCCGAGCAACAAGGGAATTTGTCTGATAATGCACTATTAATAATTCAAATCACAATGATAATTAACACCACTAGCTTTGAACGTTTTACAATTCATGGTGTTAATGTGAACATCGCTAAATTCAAACTAAACTTGATGTATTTCACTGAATAGCCATAAGGTGTCAGTGTCTTGTCTCCTCCTCTGCCTCCCCCCCCACCCCCAACTATCTTTAGCTTTCGTTGCTGCCATGTGTTTGACGAGCAGTTTTTGTTTCTATTCCTGAAGTTCTTAGAAAGTATGTAAATGTGTTTCAATTTCATAGTTATTGTCCTGGGCATGATCTAGTGAAGAGTGGCAAATTATATTCCATCCACAACCCAGAAATAGATTCTCCCCATGTTTTCCCAGTGAGACCTTAGGTCATAAAGTTGAGCAGCAAATGTTATTAATTAATAATAATCCTTGTGTTTGACATAGTGCCTTATCATATCATTGAGACGTCTAAAAGCGCTTCACATGATCAATCTAATGCGTATTTTATGGACAAAACGTATAAGTTTCACAGTTAGCAATATACTTATCATAAATGATTGTCATTAAATTATTGAATATTGCAATTTTTTTCCCTGTAACTCATTGGCATCTCAAAGAACAGTGCTAATTTCAAAAGGCCCCACTGGCTTCCCATCACCAAACGGATCGATTTCAAGACCCTCACACTCATTTTCACATACCTTCATGTGCTCTGGCACCTCCCTTCCTCTCCTACCCAGTTTCTCCCCAACCCACAACAACCAGCTTCCTCCGCTCATTGCCTGTCCCTCCTGCTACCATCGGTAGCCACACTTTCAGCCACTATGCTCCAAAACACTCTTCCTCTATCCCCCCACCTTGTCCTGTCCTTCCCCATCTTCGGATTGAGCCTGAAGGCCTTCTTTTTAAACCATGCTGATGGTCACCTCCCCTGGCTCGGCATCATGTTCCACCATGGTTCAGCACTCTGGGACACAACCCTGCATGAGGGGTACCAAATAAATGCAAGTTGTTTCAATCAACCTCCATTCCCCCCCCCTCCCCCCCCCATGCCACCGCAAATCAACATGAAAGGCATTTATACAAATGTCATTTTGTTGTTGTTGTAGGAATAGAACAGTAGATCATGGACTGGGAGCTCACTGGTTCAATCCTGGATCTTTCTTGCTGACTTCTGGTTCTTGGCCAGGGTTTCTTTGGGAGACTAAGGCCTTTCCATCGGAGGGTTAGGGAGGGAAAAGCCAGCCATTTCCGTCAACCTCCTCCAACTACTTGTGCTTGCATGCTGCGGCCAGGTGAGGAAATGTTAGTCTTGGCTGTGAAGCCTGGCTGACATTCTGCCAAGGCTCACACGCGAATCCAGGCCACCTGGATGTGATGCTGAAGAACAAACAATGCTCGTGCAACCTTTTCCCTGGATGAGGAAGCTGGGAACCAGGAATAGAAGCACATGTCAATGCGGATAACATTCTGATTTGTTATGATCTAGAAGTGTATACGCAGCTTTGATTGACTTATTGGCAGATTTTCTCTCCTGCCTTCCAATGAGTGCTTTTTTCCTGGTGACATGGTCAGGATTTTTCCTGTGGGAAGCTTCCTATTTAGTGTGACTGAAGCACCAATGAGCTGTGTTAAACATGCCAGAAAGTGGTTTGAATATACACTTTACCAAATAATTTCTTCATTTGTAACTCGCAACCTACATCAATCATCTAAACACATAACCCTTTCAAGTGGAAGAAAGTACAGAATAGGAATATTTTTCTGATTTTTATTTATAATAGTAATAATACTTGCATTTGATATAGCACTTTTCACATCTTCTAGACGTCTCAAAGCTCTTCACAGAATATACTGTAAAGTGAATTGACTGTATATTTGTGGGCAAAATGCGGCTGCCAATTGCGCACAGCAGCGTCCCCCACACAAACAGTCGTGGATTGAAATGACCAATTTTATTATTGTGTTTTTTTTTGGAAGAATTATTATTAGGCGTGTGGAGTAAGGAAACTTGCCCAAGGTTTCGCCCTGACCTGCCTGGATTCGAACACAGGTCTCACGCTTGTAAGGCAACAACAACAACAACAATTTACATTTATAGAGCGCCTTTCACGTCGGGAGGACGTCCCAAGGCGCTCTAACCACTGAGCTACAGGAGCTCCACTTATTTGTCAATAATATGATGGGTCTCATCTGACAGGAGGCACTCTTACTGCAGGACAAGACAGATGGGGTGTCCAGTTTTGTCTGTACCGAGGAATCCCAATGGCCTAACTGAGAAATGAAGACTTAGATATTTAGCTGGCACATTCTGTTCCAGGCAAACAGTTCTGGCTCACAGTCTTGGAATATGCTTTGAATACAAAGCTGCCAACTATGCCAAGCCAATTCACTGTTGCTTTCGTCTTGATTATTAATGGATGGATTTTTGTCTTTCTTGTCGTAGCTGTTGTAGCGTGAGAAATGTTAACCATTTGTGTAACACTGACCTTGTGGTGTGCTTGCATTGGCGTTGTTAAAATTACAGAAACAAAATCATTTGGATAGAAGCACCAGCGAATAGATGTATTTGTAAATGATTACAGAGAAGTGCATTTTAATTACATGTTACGTATTTCTATTTTTCTCTGTAGGGGTTCCCACACCCAGTCAAGAAATTCTGAGACACACGTTGAACATGCTTGTGAGAGAGCGTAAAATTTACCCGACTCCTGACGGTTATTTTATTGTGACCCCACAGACTTATTTTATTACACCTTCACTCATAAGAACAAATAGCAAATGGTACCATCTGGATGAAAGGATACCTGATCGGTCTCAATGTACATCACCACAGCCAGGGTCCATCACTCCATCCACCTCTGGCTGTGTCAGAGACCGATTCCACCACAGAAACCACTGTGACTCTTGCAATTGCTTTAGAGAGGAATTTCATAATCATTCATCCACTCTTCAGAAAAAGTCAACAAAAGAATGTAAGGACTCTGTTTGCCCTCCTTCTTTCAACTTGATGCCAGCCACCCACACAGAGAAAAGTAAAAGTACTGTCAATTGTTCGTACAAGACTGAAACTTTGCCGAAACACAAAGACGGAGAAAAACAATCTAAAAAGTTTGGCCTGAAACTATTCAGGCTAAGTTTTAAAAAGGACAAATCAAAGCAGTTGGTGAATTTTTCCGCCCAATTTCCCCCAGAAGAATGGCCTTTGCGTGATGAAGATAATCCAACTTCCATACCAAGGGAGGTAGAACAGGAGATAATTAAACGCATCAATCCTGACCTGACTGTAGAAAATGTCTTGAAACACACAGCGCTGATGAAGAAGCTTGAAGAGGACAAAGCCCAAAGGAATAAGGCAGGTTCCTCTGCACAGCACAGTGGCAAAAGCAAAAAGAGTAGAAGTCACAAAAAATCCCATGGTAAATCCCGATCGCATAGCAAGTCCAGAGTTCCTAAAGGGGAACATTCAGAAGACACCCACTTAGATGTAACAGAATCAAGGGAATATGAATTTTATGATCCAGTAACTAGATCGCCGTGTGAAAAAAGTGCCACTATAGAACTAAAAGGCGATAATGAGTTTATTACACATGATAAAATAAATATGGTTGAATCCCACTTTCCTGTGACACCAGAGTGGGATGTGTCTGGGGATCTATATAAGAGAAGGATGGAGAGTCGATTTCATGAACATTCGAGAGAGAGTTTACAATCCAGGGTTCATCGGAGCCACAGCCATACTCAAGACAGAAAATCAAGAAATGATAGGAGCAGTAAAGCAAAGGAGAGATCCAGGTCCATGGATAATTCGAAAAGACCTCTTGGTGCTGCCTTGTTAGGTACGCCTGAAGAGATGCAAGGACGCACCTTGGAAGAAAGCCATTCCAATAATGAAGACAGTAAATTGCGTTCTTCCAAATTACTCACTTATCACAGACCAGGACTCCCATCACATTCAAATCATATCACAGAGCCATGTATACCTGAATGTGTGGATGTTGATAACAATTCAGCAGATCCTGCTGATGCCTGCAATCCAGTTGAACATATTACAGTTGAAGAGGATTTGTCTAACATCGGTGAACCAAACTGTTGTGCAACAGACCCAGCAGCTGCTGATTACTTTCAGTGTACTACATCTAAGGAGGGTATTCTGACTGCGTCTTCTCCATCAACTGGATGTAATGATGAGCATCTGTGCAAGGGCTATGAAAATTTGACCTTGTCAGATGGAGTTAAAAAGCAGTCCCCTTTGGACAGATTCTCCAAACACTCTCCTATTGAAGAAAATGTGAATGGACAGCTTGAGCAATTGTCACTCCAACAGAACCATTATCCTGAAAAAGTGGAAACGAACATTAGTCTGCCTGTAGCTGGGCAAGCATCCACTCTGTCATTGCCAAATGGAGAAGTCTTCAAACCACAATCTGAAACGCTGGCTGGAACCTACGTGGAGAACAGTTATCAAGAATCATCTGGGATTTCATCGTATGAATCACAACACAAGAACCCTTCGGAGGTGCTGCACACAAACCATGAGAACCTTGAGTGTGTTAACCTCACCACTGGGACACAATTAATGCCTGTGTTGCAGGGACAAGAAGAGCTGGCAGTGAACCAAGAATCCTCCTTTGACTATTACAATGTTTCGGATGATGAGTCTGAAGATGGGACACACAAAAAACAAGAGGAAGCTAAGAACCGAGAGGATGGTGGGACTGTGCAGTGGCTCCTCGAACGAGAGAAAGAGAAGAGCCTCCAGAGAAAGTTTGAGAAGAATCTGACTCTCCCCAAGGAAGGTGATAACACTACCAGCCAGAAAACTACGCACACTGCTCGACTAGATAGCATGGACAGCAGCAGTATAACAGTAGACAGTGGATTTAATTCTCCTCGGTAAGCAAAAAAAAGTGGTAAATTCAGTGTGATTGAATTTGTGACTTAAAATTCTTTCAGGCTATGATTAGAGAGAACATCTAGAATTCAAAAAATAATTGAAGGATTGTCAATTTAGAAATTAGAAATCCTTTTTGTGCGGTGTTTTAATTTAGTACAAAACCGTACCCCAGATTACTGTACATTGCATATTTGTTTATTTTCTTTGGAATAATGAATACTTTATATCAATTACATATACACACATGAATATAACCTATTATTATTTATTAAAAAGAGAATTAACAGAAAGAATGCATTGCATGAAAGCACAGAAGAGACCTTAAATCAGTAAGCAACTGTGGGACTTGAACAAAATCTTGAGTGTGAAGGTTTAATAAGGTCAACTTCCACCTTGAGGAATTCACAGTGGGTTGATGACTTGAGATAAATTATCAATCCACTGTGAATTTCTTAAGGTGGAAATTGAATTCAACATTTGTTCACTTAGTCATTTTGAATTTTCCACATATGGAATAGGAACACTGAAATTTTGCGATTATAGCTTGGTGTTGTTAAAAATGCAGTTTACAGTTAGATAGCAATTCTATGGACTGATATTGGGTTGTTAATGATGGATTATAATACCCAGAAATGCCATTTTTTTTACATTGTATCAAGTAATAGCATCCCACCAGTGTAATCAGATCAGATGTGATGCTGAGTTGTGTCCCACACAATGTGCCTCCACCCATCCTTACCCCCACCAAACTCTCAGAAGAGCACCCTGTTCTGCACCATCTGATATAAAGATTACCTAACCCTCTATGCTTATGGCCTCTGTGAGTATTATTGCCCAAAGGTTGTGAAGGATTCATGTTATGGCAGTAGTGTCTGGAAGCATTAATATTTTTCCATCCATACTGTGTTTCAGTACTCGTGAAAGTCTGGCCTCTAACACCTCAAGCCTATTAGAAAGCAACAGGCGTCAGAACCCTGCTCTTAGTCCAGGACATGGAGGCACGTCAGCGTTCAGTTTCCGAGCAACTACCGATTCTGCGCCAAGTGAACCTGAAAACCTACAAAAGCCCTTGAAGTGTTTAGCTTCTGTTACCAGTGTTTGAACACTGTCAATAGTAGCTGTCAGTGACAGATTCCATACCATAGACTCGAGAATCAATCACGCACATATATACTCCAGTTACCATTTGAAACGTACTGAGGACCATCAGCTTTGCTCACACATAAGTGATGGTGAAAATGAATTTAGAGCCATTTCTGTGAATTGAAGCTGTATTAAAAGAATGAACGTATGTACTGATTAATTTTACTTCTTCATCCTCTAGGTATTGAGTGGGTAAATGCAACTTACTGCATGGCATTCACCAACACCATAACTGCACCATACTGCATGAACGTCCATTGTGGGTTTGGTAAAGAAGAAAAAGCACAAACTGTTTTGCACTTCATGGCTTTGGTTTCTTGATGACACTCTACCAAAACTTCCATGTTTAGATACGATCTTCTTTAGAACATTATCAAGCCAGCAAAATGCACCTCAGTGATTTTGCAAAGCTAGTGCACGCATTAAAATCTGGATGAGCACATTTCTGTCACAGTCTAAACCCTGAAGATATTATCTTCAATTCTAATGTCCATTTTTTTTTTCTAAGAGCTTGTCGATAATAAAGTGATGTGGTACCAACAGATCCTGTTGCACTATTGAAAGATGAAATGGTATTCAAGTTTTTTTTGTTGTACATTTGGTTATTTTTGACAGTAGTCTGGCTATACCAGTAGCCAGACTACTGTCTAGAAGAGCAATTCATAGGGAAAATTGTCTCAAGTATTACAGTAACTGTATACCAATTATATCTACCTGATCAGAGTCTGTTTATGTGCACCAATGTGCTTCAGAGGAAATGCTCTTGAATAAGAAACTCTATCTTCAAAACAATTTGTTACATGGAAAATAAATACTGTCATTACGAGGGAGTGTAACAAGCATTTTGACTACAACGTGAACCATGTGAGCAAAGTTTGAGGGGTTTAACACACACATCACCTGTACACTTTGATTATGTTGCCAACAATAGCTTCAACCGTCTTATTTTCATAATGCAATGCATCAAGTTGTGAAGGTTTTAAATTTCTTTGATATATTGGTTTATCGGAGTTCTCACGGTTGATGATGAAGTGTCGGTGAGCACATTATTACTGGCCTCTCCGTAGTGATTGAAACACTAACATTACCATATTATGTTACTGATAGAAGAGTGTTTCAGCACAAGGCTACTCTTTTACAGTGACGTTCAGGGCCCAGTGTTATGCATGTAATTAACATTGGTGCTAGCATGCCACTAGGTTCTCTTTATACTGAAAGGTAACTCCCATGTTTTATATCCATTAGTGCCTTTGTGTTGTGAGATGCCATTAACTATTAATTACTCTTTATTTTGTATGTTTTTTTTAAATAAAGATTTTCTGTCCCATTCCCCCCTTTCAGGCTTCTCCTACTCTCAGATGCTGATGCTGGAGTACATTTGTACAGAGGGCAACAGTTCTTGTGGCCAATCTGCATTTATGAGTCTGCGGGGTATTTAAACTAGGGTAGGGCAGCACACAGTCAAACCTGATTCGAATCTCGCCCAAAACATGCAAGCACCAATTTAAGCAGAAGCTACTGGATAAAGTCAGAAGTGCAAAGCCTAGGCAATTTTTCTGTCTCATACCCAAGTGTCCTGAAACCAACAGTAACATCCCTTTTTGCTACCCTAATTGAGAGCAGCCCCACGCAGCACAGACTGGGTATCAAGTCTACAACCTTCTCCATTTATTGCAGATCTCTTGAGGAGTGGCTTAACCAACTGAGCTATCTATGTGTACAAATCTAGGTACAGTATGTGGAACGGTAGTGAGTATGGAGCCGGTCCTTTAGATGTGTTATATTTATACTTTTTTTTTAAATGGACTAATCACCTCACTTTGTCTTGTCAGACCACAGACAAGAATCTGTTTTTGATGGATATTTGGCATATTTTTATTATTACTTGGGAGGCACACTGCTCTGTCATGGCACTAAAACTGGTTATATCTGCAAGTTTGTGAAAATACAGTTTGCAATATTCAGCAACATCTAGCAGATTCTTATTGTGGAAATAGCACTGGAACACACATATCATTTATGTTGATCTTACTTTCAAATTGAATAATTTACATTGATGCAAAGCTATTAACACACCCATTGATAAATGTTTTGAAATTTGATTTGGTTTCAACAAATGGTGTAAATATGAGATTGCATAGAATTACGTAGCTGTAAAACAAACAAACTAGTATAAATGTATATATGTTTACAAGATGTGAGTGTGCCTGATTTATTGCAGTCCACGGTAGTACAAAACATTGCAAATGTCTTTGATACTTTTACTTTCTACAACAATGAGAGACTTGAATGATCTTAAATGTACACAAAGCATTTTTCCATTGAGTCAAAATATTGTTCATCATTGCACATAACTACCTCCACAGC
Organism: Hydrolagus colliei; assembly: GCA_035084275.1. Taxonomy (NCBI): domain Eukaryota; kingdom Metazoa; phylum Chordata; class Chondrichthyes; order Chimaeriformes; family Chimaeridae; genus Hydrolagus; species Hydrolagus colliei. Next base: position 1,122,036 of record CM068742.1, on the reverse strand, counting down.
TTTAATAAAATGGTAACAGAGAGGGTGATGTAGCATGATTCCCTTTCTTTTCCCTCTCTTTGTTACCATCTTATAAATAAGCTCTCACCAAACTATTGCTTGTGAATTTTTACGCTGGTGCTTTAACTCCTTTGAAGCGTGGGTTCCAAATTAGCTTCCATATATGTTCATTTTAATCCATGTGTTGTTTTGACGTGTGCCAGCACGTGAAAAAAAATGGATAACTTCTTCTATCAGATATCTCTATGAGGAATTTGCATTCAAAGGTTAGTCTATTTTTCAAGACTGAACTCAAAAGGATAATGATAGGTATTTTTTCCTGTAAATGACTGAATTGTAATTGTATGAATTTAGTGAGTACAAATGCAAACAATATTTTATCTTCAAGAAGAAGGGAATAGAGCAGCCAAGACTGCCTTGTACAAATATGTTTGCACTGCTAAAAATAACAACAAAAGGAAAAATAGTGATTCTCTCTGGTTGCTGTTAAACTCAACCAGGTGTGGTGTTTATATTGTAAAAAGTTTCTTACCAAGCAATCGTTCATGGAAGGTCTTCCCTAATGTTCTGGTTTATGTATGTTATTGCAAATTATAACACGCTTGCTTTTTGTAAGTGTATTATACTGTAAAATGATGTGTTTAGTTGTCATGCTTAGTACAATAACTTGAAAAACTGTAAACAGGGATTTTTAAAAATTGTTTATTTAAAGGTCCCTCTATGTCAAAGGTGTTTATGTTGTTACTATTGTAGCTCATGTGAATTTTCCTTTTGGGAATGTGTTATTTACTTTAAAGCCATTAAATAACATGTTTCTTTAATATATTGTAATGTTTTGCATTATTTTCAGACATGTGTAGGTGTACTTTATTGAGTGCTGAATAATAATCCTAGAATTTGATATGTCACCTTTCACATCAGGAGCTTGTATAAAAGTGCTTCACGGGATCCGCTGTAAAGTGCAGTGACCGTGTATTCTTGGGTGGACGTGACACGTAGACAGCCTTGAAGTGAATGAACTATTTTATTCACTTGTTGACAAGAACCACACAAGAATTGGTTGACGAGGACCTCAGGAGAATTCACTTTTTTTCAAAACAGTGGCATGGGATCTTTTAACATCCACCTCAACATTCCCTATGGAATACCATCCCTCAATCCCTCCGTTTCGTTTCTTCCCTTTCCTCTTTCAAGGCCAGTTTGAAGACTTTCCTCTTCGACCGTGCCTTTTGTTCCACCCCGAACTCTTCAACCTCCCCTTCGTGTTTCACCCCTTCCCAAACACTCCCCTCCCAGCTCGGGTCACACGCCTCCTGTGCAGCGCCTTGGGACGTCCTCCCGACGTGAAAGGCACTGTATAAATGTAATTTGTTGTTGTTGTCTCAATTTAATGTCTCATCTGAAGGTTGAGACAATGCAGAATAGTAAACTCCTGATAACTCATTACTGCCAGGGAAAAGGGTTCGGCAACTACTTATCCAGGGTAGCTAATCAGCCACCCATCCGTTGACGAACCTCTACACAACTCCACTGAGCACCTGAGCCACTCACATGATAGGGCAGGAGGCCTCTGCGATGCAATATTCCATCTTATAGGACATGTTATCCTATGCAGGTACTTACAGGAATTGTTTAGAATACAACTAGTTATTAATATTTTGCATTGGAAGAGGCTGGGATTTTGATTCCGTGGCCACTTAAGTGGTAGTCACTAGTGAAGCCATTGTCTTGTTATCCAGAGCTTACTTACTGAAGGAATAAAATGTTTACGTGTAAAGAAGAACTTAATTTGGGATCGGAATAATGATGGAACTATTGCCTTATTCACAATAATTCTGTTATTTCAAACCTGTCATTTACCTTATTTTTTTAAATCACCAAATTTCTCCATTCTCCTTCGCCTTTACTGAAGCCATTTAATTCCTTTTACTACACAGGCCAGATGCACTTTTGTACATTGCTCACAACACTACCATTGTTCATGTATCGGACATAACTTTTCAACTGGTGATAGGGGACGGTGGGGTTGGGGGGGTGGGGGGTAAGCACAGCTAAACTTAATGCTGTCTCATGTGAGTCAAAAGAGATTTGGATGAAGAAACCCTTCCATCAGTATGATCTCATCCTCCTCTCCAGCAGGATGTCTGGATATCAATCTGCCACAAGAACCCTGGCTGACTTTCTCTTCCTAACCCAGAGAGACTGAGGCTAATTGTAGTTCACCAATTGCTGCTTCTGTTGGTATCAGGCTTGGATTTAGAGCTGGACCATTTTAGTTTAGAAAACTACCTGCGGAACTCACCGATTTCAAGGATGAATACAACAACAACAAACAAAATTACATTAATGGAGTACTATGCAGAGCAGCTGAAGTTATTTTTTTCCCAATTAAAGGAACGCAGAGGTAGAAAGTGAATACCCCGAACTCTTTTACCTCCCCTTCGTGTTTCACCCCTTCCCAAACACTTCCCTCCCAGCTCGGGTCACACGCCTCTTGTTCAGCGCCTTGAGACGTCCTCCCGACGTGAAAGGCGCTCTATAAATGTAAATTGTTGTTGTTGTTAAATACTGGACAGAGCAGTGCAATAGGCAGCAAGTTGTCATACCAATGATGGAGGGCAATTTCATATCTCAGGCAAGATCTGAATATCAACTGGGCTGATCAAAAGGGAAGAAATCTCTGTAGGAATCCGCTGTCTCATCCACATCTTAGCAAATAAATATCTGAGGGGACCTGATTAGTCAGGGTAATTGGATATAATGTAATAATAATAATCCTGGCTTTTGATAAAGTGCCTTTCACATCTTCTACACATCTCAAAGCGCTTCACAAAATATACTGTAAAGTTAATTGACTTTATATTTGTGGGAAACATGCGGCAGCCAATCGTGCACAGCAACGTCCTACAAACAGTCGTGGATTGAGTGACCAAATTATTATTTTTTATTTGAGTGATTATTATCTCTGGGAAAAACAATGCACCAATCAACTAATGACTGGGTTCCTACTTATTGATAGATAACCAGAGATGATGTTTATCATCTAAAGAAAGGAAATAAGACATACTGAAAATAAATATTTCCATAGCTAAGTTAATTAAGTCAATTTCATTATGTAAAAATGTATCATTTCACATTATTCTTAATTCTGTTGGTTTTTTTAAATCATTCATTTTAACTTGGATACAAGATATAAAAACATGGTACTGAAAATCAAGGGAAATAGTAATTTTACATAATTCATATTTCATTCTGTCTTAGCTTTAAAATGTACTTGAATTTAGCCTAGATACCAGTAAAACCTTCATTCTCATAGTTAATACTGAATATAAGTGCAACATTTTCAAAATATGTTAATCTACAACTAATTTTGTGAGACTCAACACTCCCATCCCAATCTCTGGAGAATTGTATTAACTCCAACCTTTTATAGCAGTTTTTATTATTTATTTTAATATGTCACATTATAGGTTAAATTGTTGCACCTACGGCTGATATAAATGTTTGCCTTGGGTAAAAAAAAATGTTAATAAATGAAGCCGAAAAGTAATGTTGATGATGGTAAGAAAGTATGAAACAGCAACATTTCATTTGCAAAGCACCTATCACATCAGGAGGATGTCCCAAACCACTGAACAATCAGGGATCAGGATCCGAGCATGGGGTGGGGGGTCACGGTTGGGTTGAGGGAGGGCAGAGGGGTAGGAGGACAGCTGAAACCACGGTTGAAAAGTAGGGTCTCGAGTCGCGCTTTGAATGAGATAAGGGAGGGAGCAAGGCAAAGGGATTGTGGGCTGGAGCTCCAAAGAGTGGATGACAAATTGAGGTGACAAATGCATGGAGGAGGCTTTTGGGGGCCTGAGGGTTGAGGTCTGGCTTGGTCTGGTTGACATTCAGCTGTAGAAAGTTGGCTCTCATGCAGAACTTGATGTCTGGCTGACAGTGTCAGGATGTCAGTTGCTCTGGAATCGAGGGAGGAGGCAGGGAGATAGAGTTGGGTGTCATCTGTGTACATGTGGAAGTTTACCACATTTCTGGGGATGATATCACCCAAGAAAGAGCATATAGAGAGAGGTTGAATAGGTGGGGACCGAGGTCAGAGCCCTGAGGAACACCGCACAAGACGATGCAGCTGCTGGAAAAGAAACCATTGGCTAAGAGAACAACAAAATTACATTTCTAGAGAGCCTATCACATCAGGAGGACGTCCCAAGGCACTGAAACTGGAGGGAGACAAACTGGAGATGGTGTGAGTGATAAGATTTGAACCATTCAAGTACAGAACCCTGAAGGTTGAGATGAGAGGAGAGGATGGAGTGGTGCATGGTATGAAAAGCAGCATGGAGGCAGAGGGAGCAGTCTTCTGCAGATTTTTGTCCCATTGAGTCTGCACTGGCTCAAAGAGCAAAGTATTCATAGCAACATAGAAATTAGGAGCAGGAATAGGTCATTCGGCCCCTCGAGCCTGCCCCACCATTCAATAAGATCATGACTGATTTTCTAATTTGACTCCATCTGCCCACTTTATCCCCATATCCCTTAATCCCTCTATCTATTAGAAATCTATTCATTCCATACCACTGTCCAATCCTATCTCCAAGCCTTTGTCTTTCATATACCTGTCTATTTCTCACTCTGGGCATCCTCCTGACACGAAAGCTTGTATTCCAAATGCAAAGTTTTTTTTAAAAAATCCACAATAGCCTCTGCCTCAACTTGGCATGGCATTCTTCTTCCCGACAACTTTCTGTGTGAAAACATTTCTCCTAAACCCTCTTTTCACTTTGCTTGTGACAATCTTATGTTTATGCCCTTCAATCACTGACTCCACTACAACTGGAAATAGCCTTATCCTATTAAAACAGCTCATAATTTTGTAGTATGCTATCAGATCACCATTCACCTTTTCTCTGTTCCAATGAAAACAGATCCAATCTCTCCTCAGAACTATAGTCCCTCATCTCTGCTTTCATTTTTGTAAATGTCTTCTGCATCCCCTTCAAACCCTTTGTATTAACATCCTTCCTGAAATGAGGCGCCCAAACCTGAAAGCAGTGCAGTATTCCAATTGTAGCATAATCGATAGTTCGTACAAATGTGGCATTATTGCTTTCCGTTTATACTCTAAACCATAATGTATAGAAGTCAGAGTATCATTAACATTTTTCACAGTCCTTCCCACTTGCACTGATACTTTCATTGATTTATGTAACTGCATTCCCAACTCACTTCCTTTCTCGGCTCTGTGCGACATATTATCATTCAACATAAAATCCTTGTTATTATTTCTGCCAAAATGAATCACTGTACATTTTGCTTCATTAAACTTCATCTAACATTAATCTCGCATTGCAGTATCTATTGAAATCCTGAGTCTCTTGCAAATCTTCTTAATATTCACTGTACCTCCTAGCTTGGTGTCATCTGTAAACTTTGGTACATATCCCTATATCTCATAGTCAAAGCCGTAGTGCAGAAGGAGAAAGGGGAGTTTCCAGGACAAACCCTTGCTGCCACCAATTAGACACTTCTCTTCCAAATGAAAGAAAACATCCTTTATGCCTTTCTCTCTGCTTGCTATCCTTCAATCTCCTTTCTATCCAAATTGTCAGATGGCTTCTGGAAATCCAAATACACTACAACCATAGTATTGCCTTCATCTACACTTTCAATTACTACAAAATTGTATTGTGTTAACTTTGCTTTTATCAGTTTAGACAAATTGGATCATTGTTGTTTTCAGCAACCACTCAGAGGATTGAACCAAACTGGCCTCTATGTCAGTGTAGCCTGTGAGTAAGGGTTTTGATGTGTGTAGAATTTCTAAGGGTATAGAAAAATACACCATTACAAACCCATAATTCAAACTAGTTTTAACCCGTAAATCAAGCTAGTTTTAATAAAGTAATAAATCAATTAAAAAATACAATTCATGACTGTTTCCATGGGCTAAACATTTCCATGGGCACACTTGTAGATTCCTGCTCAGCTCCCAGCACACTGGTTGAGTTACATGGGTGTTGGCTGAATAGAGCTGGTTTATTGTGGGAGATTGGTCCAGACTGTTCCAGGGAGGTTGTTTGACAACTGACCGTAGGTGGTTGCTTTAACAGTGTAGATATGAAGGATAAGGGAATATAGTTATACACATGGGTAGAAAGCAATAGAAAGGCATGAGAGGGAGTAAGAAGTGGATGCATGTGGAGTATACACTCTGGAACAAACTAGTTTCTTTCTATTTTCCATAACAAGCACAGTGGTTTACAGTCATTCTTACAACAATATTCTGATATGAAAAAGCTGTTGATCCCTCGCCCTCCAATACACCAACCTGCACGAAGGGCTCAAGTTGTTGATATTGATAGTACATCATTATTCTTTCATATAATTTCTCTCAATTCAATAGAATGAAGCATTGTATTTCTTGGTATTTAGCACATATTTTGCAAGAATGCTTCGCTTTTGTATTTCACACAACTGGCTGCACTCAAGTTGTGTGTTGATGGTGATCGGTTATGGCGTGCTGGAGCTCCCAAATGGTTTCAGCCTTGTTTTAATGGGTACTAAGAGCTTCTGTTACCATAGTGATTCCAAGTTGAGCTCGTTGCCAGAAGTTGTTCCAGACTGCTGTGCTGGTACAATTTTTTGCTGCTTGAATGATTTATGCAATATATGTCACAGAATATTCCCTGAGAAGCATGTGCTCAGTAATGTGCACAAAAGATCCACACACTGAAAACGTAATTAAGTTGAACGTAACAACAGAAAGTTTGATCTAGTTGCACACACTGTTCATGTTTCACCCAAGAAAATCGATGCAGGATCTGAAAAGGCGGAATTGGGTTCCAACTCTATTGCCCAGGCTCTTGTGTCCAGTTTGCTGTGGAAAGCACTTTGAAATGTCCTCCTGACTTGAAAGGTACCACATCAATGTAATCATAATGTTTTATTATTTTTTCTAACAGGAAAGGTAAGGTTTAAATTGCAATGTTAGCTTTAAAAGAGAAAATGTGTTTCCTCAGTTGGTTCATGATTAAAAGTTTATGTGAACGTTGTAAGTTCTGAACCATGGGAACTGATTTGTTTTGTGTTGGGAGCTTAAACATACATATATTTGTAACATTGAATACTATTTTAATATTTTTAATATTGAATAGTTGGTTAATTATTCTGCTTCGAGGAAACAGATTTCTGCATCCCTAAGTATTCTTAGCGTACTGTATTTCTGAAATACTTACAGCTTTTGTAAAAATATTCAGTTCGATTTTGTTTGCAACAACGATGGAATGCAGAGGAAAATGTCAGATTTTATGATCCACCTATTTTCATATCATTAGATTTGAGCAGAATTCATGATATCCAAACCAGATAGTGCATCATAAATTTGAAACAAAATTGTTGCTGAAATGGTCCTGGAACAAATGAAAATGCTTCAGCGTATGGGGATACTGGTCACCATTATTATCGCAAGTAAGTAGATATAACTTCCCTACTTAGTCCTTCTTTGCACACTAACAAACCTGACAGTCTGAACTGTCACAGTTGCACAGTTATATACAGGAAGCTGTGAGTGAATCTGTGTGTTGTTGGGTGTGTATTTATATGTGTGTGAGAGAGATAGAGAGATGGCTTGATTATCTAAAGAGCTAAATAAATATATACTAAGATTACCTTGATTGTCACCAATGCGCCACAAATACCCCTCTAAAGACTTGTGAAAGACGCTATACAAATGCAATTTTTGTTGTTATTGTTGAGCTTGGGTTAGTAATTAAGTAACATTCATCTACTCTGCCCTTATCTCCTGAAAGCAGTGACACAAGCCAGAGTACAGTTTCATTGGCCCAATCAGTCCATCAAGCTCTCCATGGATATTGTTATTTTAAAATATCCCAACCTGGACAGTGATTTAAGCGTTCTGAGACGCCTTACGGGGTGGAGGGCGCTATATAAAGCAAAGTTGTTGTTGTTGTTGTTGATTATCAGCAGGCTATTCAACAATGGACGAGGCAACACAGCTCAAGCCCTACAAATAGGCACTTATCAACATAGCTTAAATAATACGTGTCTGATGGTTGAAATACCAGATCGTGTTTCTACCCACTACCTGTAATTAACATAGCTATTACTAGTCAAATAAACCTGTGACGTTCCTCATCTCATAAGATCATAAGTTTGGTTTGGATGAATATACCCCAGTATCCAACTGATCTCATCCTTCCAGAATAACTACCCTACAATTTTCCCATCACACCATCGAGCCATTTTTTACATGAATCCAGTGGTACCCAATGCATTGCATTTACCACTGACCCTGGAATACAAATACAGTAATTGGCTGCCTCATTCACCTACAAAATATAATCGGTACACTTTACAGTAAATTCCATGAAGACATCCTCCCAAAAGACGCTGTATAAAATGCAAGAATTATTTTATAGTACTGTATTTCACTTTATGAAATTTCAAAGAATGTACATGTTAAATGCGTTTGTTTTCGTTTTTTCAGAAGCTTTTGCATTAACTAAGTCACAAAACCTAGCCCCAACTTTTATGGCAAATATGACAGTTGTTCGCCTGAATGAAGATGCATCACCAGGTAAACGGAGAAAACAGTAACAAACAACGTGGATATTTTTAACAATCTGTTCTCAATTATATGTTATGCATTGGATCTCCGTGGCACATTGGGAAGAGTGAATGGAAAGTAAATGTAAATTATTCCAATAGGTTAAGGAGGAAGGGCTGTTGCTCATACCAAACTGTCAGTCAGTAATCCCCAAACATTACTTCATAACCTTATCAGGTACACCATGGAATCATAGAAATTTAGAGAACAGAGATCATTCCACTTATCCTGTCCGTGCTGGTTCTCTGAAAGAACTATCCATTTAGTCTCATTGTCTTGTCTTTTTCCCCATGACAACAAAACAAGGCACACAAGCTCATTGCAGTCCTGACGAAGGGTTGTAGACCCGAAATGTTGATTCCTTTTCCTCTCTCCATGGATGCTGTTTGACCTGCTGAGTTTCCCCAGCAACTTTTGTTTTTGTTTTTGACACAAGCTCATTGTTATCCAGGGCAAATTTTACAACAAACAGAATAAGTTTTTCTTCAAGTAAAGGATAATTATTGGTAACAGCTGGAACAGGTTTCCAAGAAAGGTAGTCGAGGCCAGGGCGCATGAATCGTTTAAGAATTGGAAGTAATGGGAAGACTCGAGGGAGGGGAATTGTAGAAAAATGAAATTAAATGGGACAAATAGCCTTTTTTATCCAAATCTTTCCTGTGATCTTATAAAATACAAAAATACAAGTACCATTAACATGAGGAGGGTGTCCCCTCTGTACACGGGAGATAGAGAGTTACTTGAAGCATAATTCCAAATGACCTGAAATCATGAAAATTTGAAGTACTGCTTTATCTATTGTGAAAATTGAAACTACAGATTTCTATGTGTATGTAGACGATTTCATAGACAATTGATGTCTACTAAGCTTCTTGTCTCTAGCATTCTTCTAAAAAATAACTTACTTGTTATTCTATAACATCTATCTATTTGATGTTTGTTTCTTAGTTTTTACATTATTTTCTGCTGAACTTTCCAATCTTACCTCTCTGTTAGTACTTTTAGGGGCTCTGAGATGCTATCCTGTGTGCAGAGCGCTATATAAGTACATGTTGTTTTTGTTGTTGTTTTTAATATTCGCTGCCTACCTGGCTGTTACAGTTAGTCTTGCAATGTTCTGCTTGCATCATACTGGTTTTACATTGTAATTGTGCTCAGCAGGAACAAAAGGTTGTCATGAGACCAAGTTTCTTAATTATTTTCTCTCAATATTTCCCTTCCAATTCTGCTCTGTTTTAATGCTCTTTTTCCAAAGATTATACATATTAGCATATGTTCCTGCATATCTTGAGTTTAGCACATTTGTGATTCTTTTTCTTGAGCTGTTTTTACTTTCCTACTGATCATTTATTTTCATTTGCTTCCAAATACTCATAGTTTTACTTCATTCCCTGAATATTTCCTTCATACTGTATTTTCCATTGCAGGTGTGTCTGTTTTTAAGCTGGCGGCTGAAGATACGGATGGTGATTCACTCTTGTATGGGCTCCAGGGACTCCCAGCGTCACTTTACTTTACAGTGAACAACAGGAGTGGTGATGTAACTATTAAAAATTCCATTGACAGAGAGGTATGAATTGATCTGTTCTTCATTTGACGTATAATAATAATAATCGCTCCGAAACAATAATAACCCCTCCAAAGCAAATCAATAATAATTTGGTCATTCAATACATGATTGTTTGTATGACATTGCTGTGTGCAATTGGCTGCTGCTTTTCACTCGCACATATACAGTCAATTCACTTTACAATATAATCTGCTTTGAGACAAGACATGAAAAGCACTATATCAAATGCAAGAATTATTAGTAGTATTATTATTATGTCTGTACAGAATGTAACTAGGACAGGTATCTTACTTGTTGACTGGTAGACACAGTTCACCAATTGTAAGAGAAATCAACCGGTGAATGCTAGATTCACATTATAAAAGAAAATCTAAATTGTTTGTTCATCTGTGTTTTGTCCCTTTTTTTGCTCATCTGCCCCCATATTCTGGAACTCTATCCCGAAATCCTTCCACCTCACCCTCTCTTTTGCCCCCTCAAGTGCTATCGAAAGACTTTCCTGATTGACTGTGCCTTTGGACACACTCCCCACCCCACACCCCTACTCTCCACCCCCTCCTTACTCCAACTCCAGCCTAGTGTCCCAAAAAACCCTGACTGTCCAGCGCCATGGAGTGTCTATCTGATGTAAAGGGCGCTGTATAAGTGTAATTTGCTGTTATAATAATCCTTGCATTTCATTTACTGCATTTCAGATGTTCTAGAAGTCTCAAAGCACTTCACAGAATATACTGTAAAGTGAATTGGCTATATTTTATGGGCAAAACGTGTAGCCAATTGTGCACAGCAGTGACCCACAATGAGTTGTGATTGAATGGACCAATTTTTTTTGGAGCAATTATTATCAGGCATGTGGAGTAAGGAAACTTGCCCAAAGTTTCACCCGGCTTGGAATTGAAACCAGGTTCAATTCCAACCTGGATAGCTCCAACCAGGTTAGAGTTAACGCAAAGCATTAGCTCTAACCACTGAGCTACAGGACTCCACAATGCATCCACCATTGTTGTTGTGCACAAAATAGTCACACTCTTTACATTTATCCTGTGAAGCATTTTGAGACGTCTTGATGACATGATAAGACGCTCTATCAATTGTAAGGATTATGATTTTAGAATGATTTGAACTGCAACTGTAATTCTTCTGATTTGGATCCTGTGAATAGCAGGATTTCCAGTTCTTCTGATTAATATTAAATAATAATAATCTTTGCATTTAATGTAGCATTATCAAGTAGTTGATGTTGTCTTGATCAAGTTGAAACATCGCAAAGCGCAACTCAGACACCGAATCGGATCGCTGAAAGAAATCACTGCAATCTTAGGTCCTATTATTATTATGTGACTTGAGGAAACACCATTGAGTACTGTGAAGACAAATGGAACAAGCATCTTGAGATTTTTATGCAGAGCACATTTTATGTAGGTCTTGTCCCCGCCTATCTCTCTGACCTACTGTCTCCCTATCAGCCTGTGCCCACACCCTCCGTTCAGCAGCCTCAGGCCTGCTCCGCGTCCACCGCCCTAACCTCCCAACCATCGGGGGCCGGGCTCTCAGCCTCTCTGCCCCCACACTGTGGGACTCCATCCCACAGCCCCTCCCCCTCGCTTCCTCCCTTTCCTTCTTCAAGGCCGGTCTCAAGACCTTCCTCTTCGACCACACCTTCGGCTGCCCCATTAACTCCTCCCCCTCTCCCACTCTCCTTCCCCTTCCCCCTACCCCGACCCTCCTTACCTGCTCAGGTCCCAACCTGACTATTCAGCGCTTGGGGACGTCCTCCCAATGTGAAAGTCGCAACCATCAAGCTATCGACCCATCTCCAACCTCCCGTTTTTATCCGAGGTCCTTGAAAGAGTGGTTGCCTCCCAGCTCCGCTCTTTCCTTTCAACTCACTCACTCCTTGAACCCCTCCAATCAGGTTTCCGCCCTATCCACAGCACAGAAACTGCCCTGGTTAAGGTTACAAATGACATCCTAACCGCCTGTGACCAGGGCTCCCTCTGCCTCCTCGTCCTCCTTCACCTGTCTGCTGCGTTCGACACAGTCGATCACACCATCCTCCTCCAACGTCTTTCCTCCCACCTCAACCTTCAAGGCACAGTCCTTGACTGGTTCCATTCCTACCTGACCCACCGTTTACGTTTTGGTTCTTCCAACGGTTTTTCCTCAAACCCCCGCACAGTTTCTCACGGCGTCCCCCAGGGCTCTGTCCTCGGCCCCCTCCTTTTCACCCTTTACACGCTCCCTCTGGGCGATATCATCCGCAAACATGGGGTAAATTTCCACATGTAAGTTAGGGAGAATAGTAAACAGTGAGGAGGATAGTAGCCATCTGCAAGAGGATATAGACAAATTGGTAAAGTGGGCAGACACATGGCAGATGAAGTTTAATGCAGAGAAGTGTGAGGTGATGCATTTTGGGAGAAGAAATGAAGGGAGGCAATATAGGCTAGATAGTACAATTTTAAATGGTGTGAAGGAACAGAGAGACCTGGGGATTTGTGTTAGTGACTCGTTGAAGGTGGCAGGACAGGTAGACAAGGCTGTTAAGAAGGCATATGGGATACAAGGCTTTATAAATAGGGGTATAGAGTACAAAAGTCAGGAAGTGCTGACTAACCTCTATAGGACTTTGGTGAGGCCTCAGCTGGAATACTGTGTTCAATTCTGGTCACCACACTACAGAAAGGATGTGAAGGCATTGGAAAGGGTACAACGAAGATTTACTAGGATGGTGCCAGGATTGAGGGACTTCAGCTATGAGGAGAGGCTAGATAGGCTAGGGTTATTCTCTCTGGAGCAGAGAAGATTGAGGGGAGACCTAATAGAGGTTTATAAGATCATGAGGGGTTTCGACAGGGCAAATAGAGAAAAACTATTTCCACTCGTGGGTGAATCTGTGACTCGTGGTCACAGATTTAAAATAGTTTCAAGGCGCAGTAGAGGGGAGCTGAGGAGAAATGTTTTCACTCAGCGAGTTGTTGGAATCTGGAATGCATTGCCTGAAAAGGTGGTGGAGGCTGATTCGATAACAACTTTTAAAAGGGAATTAGATCTTTATTTAGGGAGAACGGGTCTATTAGGCTATGGGGAGCGGGCAGGGCAGTGGGATTGAATCGCTCTTTTCAAAGAGCCGGCACAGACTAGATGGGCCGAATGGCCTCCTTTTGTGCCGTAAAATTCTATGATTCTATGAATCTATGTATGCGGACGACACCCAGCTGTACCTTTCTGCCTCATCCCTCAACCCCCAGACCATCGATGTTCTGACAGCATGTCTGTCCGACATTGAGTCCTGGACGAGGGACAACTTCCTGCAATTGAACGTGAGTAAGACCGAGGCCCTCCTGATTGGCTCAAGCCAGCGCCTCCACACATCGGGCGCTGCCAGCCTCAACATCCAAGGCTGCACTCTCCACCTCACAAAGCCAGTCAGGAACCTCGGCACCATGTTCGATCAAAAACTCTCCTTCCTCACCCACATCCGCGCCTTGATCGGCACCGCTTATTTCCACCTGCGCAACATTGCCAGGCTCCACAACTACCTTACCCCCCACGCTGCCGAAACACTCGTGCACGCATACATCACCTCACGGCTGGACTACGGAAACTCTCTCCTCGTCGGCCTCCCCAGTTCCTCCATTCACAGGCTGCAGGTCATCCAAAACTCTGCAGCCCGTGTATTATCCCGCACCCGCCTCCGCGACCATATAACCCCCACCCTCGTCCGTCTCCATTGGCTCCCCATTCTCCAGAGGATCGAGTTCAAGATCCTCGTCCTCACCTTCAAGGCCTTACACGGCCTTGCCCCGCCCTATTTAACCGATCTACTTTCCCCCTACACGCCCACCTGGACCCTCCGTTCAACAGGACTTGGCCTGCTCCAAGCCCCCCGCCCGAACCGCCCCACCATCGGAGGCCGGGCCTTCAGTTTCTCCGCTCCCACCCTATGGAATACCATCCCCCAGTCCCTCCGTCTCATTTCTTCCCTTTCCTCTTTCAAGGCCGGTTTGAAGACTTTCTTCTTCGACCGTGCCTTTTGTTCCACCCCGAATTTTTCAACCTCCCCTTCGTGTTCCACCCCTTCCCAAACACTCCCCTCCCAGCTCGAGTCATACGCCTCCTGTGCAGCGCCTTGGGACGTCCTCCCGACGTGAAAGGCGCTCTATAAATGTAATTTGTTGTTGTTGTTGTTGTAAAAGTGTAATTTTGTTCTTGTTGTTGTTGTCTTTGTTGCTTAAATCTGGAACTCTATTTATTTTATTTTACAGGCTTACGCAAACAGCAATGATCACTTTGGAATAATCATTACGGTTAATGATGGGATAAATGCAATAGTAAGTGGCATCAATCATATCAATAAAATAATAATAATCCTGGCATTTGTTAAGTCACCTTATAGCATCAACAGAAAGTCTCAAAGCATTTCACAATGTTTACTGTAAAATGTAATGACATAAGAGAGCTTCCCAGGTCCTAGAAACAGAACAGAGGATAGCAACGATGATGATCCCATTGTTAGAGGAATGAGCTACCAACAACCATTAGACAAGCGAAGGTTTTTCGGTCTTTATGAGAAGACGACTTAGAAGTACCTTTAAAGCCGTACAGTATTTAAATACTTTAGAATGCACCAAGAGTAGTACTAGAGGCCTTTAGTTTAGAGTTGCAAAAGGCAATTTGAGAACAGATATCAGGAAGCTTTTCTTTACCCAGAAGTAATGAAAGACTGTAACAGATGGCCAGGAAGGCTGGTTCATGCTAGGATACTAAACTCATTTTAAAAATATAACTTGATGTTGAGATGGGAGGATTAGTAGGTCAGGTATTATGCAAAGATGAGTTTAGATGGTGTGAAAGGTTCTTCAACCAAACAATGTTTGTAAATATTTTTTTGTTCTGCTCACGATTACCATTGAATCCACATCTTTCAAAGTTAATTTGTGTTCTCTGTTAACTGCTCTTTGAGTTGAATGATTTCCGTGATTATTTTCATAAGATGGACATAGACATGAAACGTTCAAAAGAATGCGATATGAGAGTGCACTAGTGGTTGTTGAGATATATTGCTGGTCTCCCACATTCAGAAACCTGAGTTCAAATAGCAGTCTCGCTTAAGCTTCATTACCTCCAGTCAGCAAGTTTTACTGCCACAAGCTCTTATTTGAACTGCAGCTGTAGCCAAGCATTCTATCTCACAGGAAGGTAAAGTTAGTAGAACTACTTCTCCCTTTCAGGAATAACATTTCCTGTTGACTGACCACAGACTAGCATTAGGAAGAGTCTTGTATCTTGTCTGGTATTTCAAATGGGTGTCAGGTTTCAGTGCCAATTCAGTCGATCTGGTTAAAGTGGAATTTGTTGCTCATTTAAGAAATATAATGGTACGGTTTGTAATCTGGCAAAATGAGATTTTACAGGGCCTGTTTCATTTATCTGTGTCTTTTTCTGATCTCTTGTGAAGGAGAAGTTTATATATGTGGGATATGTAACCCCATGCTCCATAATCGTTGAAATTTGGCATTTGGATGCTCACTGATATGTGATATAGCACTTATATTTGAAGTAGAACCTTTCAAGTTGGCAGGATGTCTCAAAGCTCTGTGTAGTTTTATTTTGCTGGATGTTTTGGGCAAAAAACCAGGAGAAACTCCCTTCATTTTTCAAATAATGCTTTGGGATCTTTAATGCCCATCAGTATTTCACCGCAACTCTTGCTAATTTCCTATTTTTTAATAGCAATATAGATTTCAAAACTTTCATAGTTTAAATTACCCAACTCATCGTGTGAACAGTGAACCAGACTTTTTTTTATGGTTAGTTGGTTGCAGAAACCCATGCTTAATAGTGTTTAAGAGTTCATCCAAACTGAACCAGGGGATCCCATGGTGTAGAACGATGCCATGGCAGCAATGATTGATGTTTGAACCAGTGACCAGGCTGTAAGTGGCTATGGGGAACAACCAACACTAGATCTCTCACAGCTTCTCCCTTAGCAAATTCTGTCCCATCTATGGAGTGAATGAGTCTCCTGATTTATTATTAATAATTATAATCTTTACATTTGGTATAGCACCTTTCTTATCAAGAGGATGTCTCAAAGTGCTTCATATTGTATAGAATTATTGAATATTACAGCAGAGAAGAAGGCCATTCAACCCATCATACCTGTGCCAGCTCTTTGGAAGAGTTACCCAATCAATCCCACTCCACCCCTATTTCCCCATACACTTGCAAATTTTTCCTTTTCAAGCACCTATCCAATTCGCTTTTGAAAGTTGTTATTGAATCTGTTTCCACCATCCTTTCAGGCTGTACAATCCAGACTGTAAAGTGTAGCAATTGTGTGTTTTGTGGGATTCTGGAGTTTTTTGTTGTTTCTTTGGCAGCAGCAATGCATGATTCAGTAACCAAATTGTTGTCTCTGGAGTCAGTTGCAATATTCTTCCATCCCATGTCCAAATAGTGAAAGGCTGCAATAAATCAAGACAAGTAGGATAGGAATCCTCTACCAACTTAGAAGAGTATAGATCCCAGAAATCACGTTTAAGTTGTACAACGCTCTGATCAAACCTCTCCTCAAGTATAACATACAGTTCTGATAACCATGACACAAGAAGGCAGGTCGAACTATAGAGATAATAGGAGATTGAAACTGATATCGAACTGAGGTATGAGGAATATCTAGATCAGTTAGGGCTCGAAAGTCCTGTAGGTTAGTGATTAAAGCACACGCTTCACAAGTGGGAGGACCAGGGTTCGATTCCTGGGCAGGGTGAAAGTTTGGGCAAGTTTCTTTACTCCAGAAGCTTCCGTTCACCTAGTAGTAAGTAGGAACACAATTGTTAGTGAATTTGTGGATTGCATTCCGGGGATAATAATCACTTTTATTTTAAAAATAGTAATTTGGTCACTCAATCCGCAACTGTTTGTGGTAGGGACACCGATGCAATGGAAACTTTTCAAATTGGTTAAATGACAGAGAACATAACAATCAATCAATCAAAACTTACATTTATATAGCGCCTTTCACGTCGAGAGGACATCCCAAGGTGCTGTACAGTCAGGTAGGGACAAGAGTAGTGGGGGAGGGGTCGGAGCAGGATGAAGAAGAGTAGGAAAATTGACTGTATCATTATGGGCGAAACACAGCAGCCAAATTGCGCCCAGCAGTGTCCCAAACAGTCACGGAAGTGGGATTAGGGGAAAAGGGGGGAAAGATAGCAAGGGGAGGGGTCAGGGTAGGGGGAACATATGATGTTATGTGGAGTCCTGTAGCTCAGTGGTTAGAGCACTCGTCTTGCAATCGAGAGACCAGGGTTCGATTCCACACAGGGCGAAACTTTGGGCAGATTTCCTTATTCCACATAATAATCCCTTAACAAAAAGCAATAAGAAATTGGTTATTTCAAACCATGATTATTTGTGGGATGCTGCTGTGAGCATTTGGCTGCCGTGTTGCGCCCACAAATATACAGTCAATTCACTTTACAGTATATTCTGTGAAGCGCTTTGGGACGTCGATAAGATGTGAAAAGCGTTATATCAAATGCAAGGATGATTATTTTTGTTATTTATTATAGGTATAGGGCTTTGAGATAATCATGGATGTGAAGGCAAAATTAATCAGTGTCTGTAAAATATTTTAATTGTGCATATTTGTTTTACAAATTAGTCTCTTAGTAAAACTGTATCCTCTCCTCCTCACTTCCCTACCTGGTGAACTGCAACTGTCCAGCGTCCTCCTGACGTGAAATGCGCTATGCAAATGTAATTTTGTTGTTGTTGTTGGTGTTCCCTTTCATTTTTGTGGAGCGCTTTATAGAGCAATAGCCAATCTGCGTACAACAATGTTCCTCAAGCATGAAGTGAATGGTCAATTTTTACATTTGGGGGCTTTTTTGCTTGGACACCGGGAGGAACTCTCTTCACATTCTGAATAACAACAACAACAACAACAATTTACATTTATAGAGCGCCTTTCACGTCGGGAGGACGTCCCAAGGCACTGCACAGGAGGCGTGTGACCCGAGCTGAGAGGGGAGTGTTTGGGAAGGGGTGAGACACGAAGAGGAGGTCGAAAAATACGGGGTGGAACAAAAGGCACGATTGAAGAGGAAAGTCTTCAAACCAGCCTTGAAAGAGGAAAGGGAAGAGACGAAACGGAGGGATTGAGGGATGGCATTCCATAGGGTGGGAGCGGAGAAACTGAAGGCCCGGCCTCCGATGGTGGGGCGGTTCGGGCGGGGGGCTTGGAGCAGGCCAAGTCCTGTTGAACGGAGGGTCCGGGTGGGCTTGTAGGGGGAAAGTAGATTGGTTAAATAGGGCTGGGCAAGGCCATGTAAGGCCTTGATGGTGAGGACGAGGATCTTCAACTCGATCCTCTGGAGAATGGGGAGCCAATGGAGATGGGCGAGGGTGGGGGTTATATGGTCGCGGAGGCGGGTGCAGGATAGTACACGGGCTGCAGAGTTTTGGATGACCTGCAGCCTATGAATGGAGGAACTGGGGAGGCCGATGAGGAGAGAGTTTCCGTTGTCCAGCCTCGAGGTGATGTACGCGGGCACGAATGTTTCGGCAGCGCGGGGGGTAAGATAGTTGCGGAGTCTGGCAATGTTGCGCAGGTGGAAATAAGCGGTGCCGGTCAAGGCCCGGATGTGCGGGAGGAAGGAGAGTTTTTGATCGAACATGATGCCGAAGTTCCTGATTGGCTTTGTGAGGTGGAGAGTGCAGCCTTGGATGTTGAGGCTGGCAGCGCCCGATGTGTGGAGGCGCTGGCTTGAGCCAATCAGGAGGGCCTCGGTCTTACTCACGTTCAATTGAATAGTGCTGCAAGATTTTTAATAACCACCAAAACAGACAGATAGGACCTTAGATTAACTTCTCATCCAAAGATCAGCATCTCCAATAATGCAGCACATCCCAGGCCTAAACTGAGGTGTTCATCCTTGGTGATACACATTATATGTTGTTTCTATGTGTAATTATGGACCTTATGCTTCTCCCTCTGCAGGTGAAAAAGACTCTGCATGTGTACATTGAGGATGTCAATGACAATGCACCAGTATTTAAGGGATTACCATATCAGGCAGATATACCAGAGGTACTCAGTGAGACATGTTTCAATTGTATTATCCTACCATTGTGTTTTGTTTTAAAATTATATTTTGCTAGATAGGTTGTAATTATTTCAAAATTGCTTTAAAATTATTACCTTTTGGAACAGGATGAAAATGTGGGCACAGAAATATTCAAAGTATTGGCCAAGGACTCTGATAAAGGCAACAATGGTTCTGTAACATATGTAATTCTAGAGGTAATCCACTTAATTTAACTTTTTTTCTTTTCTTTGTTTCCTACTGTACAACTAATATAAAGCTGAATTCAGATGGTGTCTACAACATATAATCAGGTTATGTATCATCTAACTTGTGTATGTGTGGTTAGCTTATACCCTCAGGTGACGTTGGATTGTTTGAAATATCCAAAAATGGCTGTGTTTACCTACAAGGCCAACTGGATTTCTCCATTTGCAGCATTTATCAGGTTCTTATTATGGCAGTGGTAAGTGCCAATAGTGGTAAATAAATCTTCTTTGCACAGATATTCTGCGTTAGGTTTGGTTACACTTTCTAGGCACATCATGTTTAGTTGAATGGCTAGAGGCAGAGAATGTTCTTGAACCTTTGACCGCCAACCCCATGTTTCCACAGCACATGTCGATATCACAGGACTAAAGCTACTCAGATACCGGGATCAATTTGAAGCGTTCTAAAATAAAGGCAAAAAGATCATTTTAAATAGGAAAAAAAATATCTTCACTACCTTACCCTGCTGTGAGTTAAAGCAACTTGTTATGACTTGAAACTCATAAAGTCTAAGATGACACTCCAGTGCAGGGCTGAGGTAGTTGGAGATGCTGTTTTTTGGATGAGATGTTAAACCAAAAGCCCCCTGAGCACACAGGTAGACCCCGCTTGACGTCATAGTTTGGTTCTTGGAAAGTGCGACTTTAAGCGAAACGACGTTAAGGGGATACATTTTTCCCATGCGAATGAATGTAAAAACTGAAGTTAGGTTCTTTTGGACATTTTTCATCAAAATTTGCTAAAAAAAATTTTTTATTCTCGCTCCCTGACTGCCTGCCCGGCTCACTCACTCACTGCCGGTCTCTCTCGCTGCCGGCCTGGCTCACTCCCAGGTCCCTTTCCACTCGCTGGTGAACGACTTGATAGCGAACATCGCTACGTTAAATGAATATACTGTATATTCCCAATGTATCAGCAATGTAATAACAAAAAACATTAACAGAAGCTACGTTAAGCGGGGTCTACCTGCATTCTGGTCGATATCATAGAATCATAGAATTTTATGGCACAAAAGGAGGCCATTCGGCCCATCTAGTCTGTGCCGGTGAAAGATCCCATGACACTATTCTAAAAGGAAATAAAGTTTTCTCCCAGTGTTGTAGCCGAAAGTCACCTAAATATAATTGAGCACTCACTTCTCGCTGCTGCATTTGCCCTAAAAAATAAGTCGTAGTCATAGAATCATACAGCACAGAAAGGAGGCGATTCGTCCCATCGTGTCTGCGCCGGCTCTGAAAAGAGTTGTCCAACACAATCCCACTGGCTCGCTTTCTCTCGATAGCCCTGCAATCTTGTCCTCCCCAAATACCCATCCATTTCTCTCTTAAAATTGTTATTGAATCGGCTTCCACTTTACAATCACACCACTTTACGGTAGAAATACTCCTGAGGTGAAAGCCACTATAGCAAGAGTAAGAATTATTATTATTATTATTATGATTTAATTCAAGAGTAAAGTTGGGTAAAATGATCCCGGAGCATCTGGATTTATTCAGCGCAAAAACAAGGACTCCTTTTAAATCCTGGTCTATTATAACATGACATAAATCAACCTAACATGCAGAAAACTGAACGCCTGAACTCAATTCTTTTAACAGGATCAAGGCGTACCGGAAACAAAAAATGCAACTGCGAGTTTGATTATAAACGTGATTGATATTCCAAATAAACCACCGGAATTTCTGAGCCCTTTTTATCACGTCCGTATTCCTGAGAATTTGCCTACAGTAAGTGTTTCAGCAGATGGAGCAGGTTAACACAGTGGGCTGTGGATCATGTTACTGTGTGTTATGGTGGTTTTGTAAAGAGTTACATTTCTGAAATGTAGCTGTACTTTGTTTAGAACACAGGTATCATTACAGTCACGGCTATTGATGGAGACAGAGGCATCAACAATCCAGTCAGATACAGCATTAGTGGTGTGTATTGCAGAATTAAGATGTATTTTCAAGAAAATAAATTTGAGATGTTTATCATATAATACACCCGATTTTATTGCATGTTTTATTGGATTTAATTCAATGTCATCCGCCCACCCACCATCAGTGAGCTTTCCGCCATTTTTCACTCACTCTTGTGAACTTCATCCCAAATCCGGTTGACTCACTCCCTCTCTCCCTGTTTTCACAGCCTGCCCAAAGAATCACCTCTTTTGCTATGCTTGCTATGTTTATTGCTGACTGACAGACTACCACTCAAAAGTCATTTAATCCTTGTTTTACCGCTGGCCTCCGATCTGTCATTGTCTTTCCAGCACAGCTTTTCTTTTCCCCTTTCGTTTTTTTCAATACCTCCGTGAACTTTCGTCTTATTTGTCTTGGTTTGAAGCTGAGATTTTGTGGGTTGGTGTTCACGTTCATCGGGTTCGGTTCCTTGCAGATTCGCATTTTGTCACGTCACCTCCAAAGGCATTTTTGGTACATCATTATTGAGATGTTTCTTTATGGTTTTAATCCAGGTACAACTGCATTTGCTGTGGATAAAATAACTGGTACAGTCAGTGTTGTCTCTTTGTTGGACAGGGAAGATTTGAGAGGAGCACGTATTACGTTTAATATCACTGTAAGTCATGACTTCTATGGTTCAATGAGGGAGCAGGGATGTTTTTAAATGAGCTATTTGCATTGACAAGATCATTTTAAAACACAGCGGGGTTTTTAAATGTCAATGAAGATATGGTTAAGAAGTGAGGTACTAATGGCAGGTCTTTTCTTAATTGTACCTGAATCAAAACTCTGCCGCCTGTGTCTCTAAATCCAAATTGTTAGATGTTGTTAATGTTGTTGTTGCGTCATCACCTGTATCAGGCTCTGCACCCCTATCACGCCTGTTGCAGAATGGATAATAGCAAGATCCTTACTGTCACGTTCGTGGCCTGGCACCTCCCTACCTCTCTGAATGCCTTGGGACATATTCCCGATGTGAAAGGCACTCTATCAATGTAATTTGTTGTTGAATCGTTCACTCCATGTCAGCTGACATGGGTCTGCTACATGTAACCTCATCCCCTCCGGTGATCGTGCTTTCAGCCCCTGAACCCCAAATTTCTGCAACTCCTCGCCTCTATCCTTCTGTCTTGCCACCTCTTTGTCTATCTTCAAATCACATCTGAAGACTTTCTTCTTTGACTGTGCCTTCAATCCTCTCCCTTCTCTTTCTAGCTCAGCATCAAGCCACAGCACTGTTGCAGTGGCCTCCTAATGTGAAAGCGCTATATAACGCAATTTGCTTCCAGTTGTTCGTCGATTGGTTGATAGCTTTTCCAGGGGTAATAATTCCTTCAAAAAATAAAATTAAAAAATAATAACAATAATAAATCGGTCACTTCAATCTATGACTGTTTCACCCACAAAATATACAGTCAATTCACTTTACAAAGACATCAGATTTTGACCATATCATTGAAAACAATGGAAGTGCAGCAACTCTATTAAATCTCCCCATAACCTTCTAGTAATAGTAATGATAATCCTTGCATTTGATATAGAGCTTTTCACGTCTTCTAGGCGCCTCAAAGCGCTTCACAGAATATATTGTAAAGTGAATCGACTGTATATTTATGGGCAAAACGCAGCCGCCAATTGCACACAGCAGGTGTCCCACAAACAGTCGTGGGTTGAAATGACCAATTTTATTTATTTATTTGTGCGCTAAGGAGAGCAATCCCATCTTTGCTCATCTCTAACAAAGCATGTCCTCGTAACGAAACATAATTCATAATTGTTTTTATTTCAGGCTTGTGAAGTTGTCAGGGATGTTGAAGATGTCTTTGCCTCAGTGACAACACCAGTGACAATATTAATACTTGATGTGAATGACAATAAGCCAACCTTTTATTCCGAGCACAGGGAAGTCACTGAGATATATCACGTCACTGTGCCTGAGGAAACCCCGAGTGGGATGACCATTCTTCACATGTTTGTGCAGGACAAGGATCAAGTTAGTTCTTATCATTCAAATTTTTTTTGCAGTCAAAAAAATTATATTTTCTTCCCCCAATAATTGACCTGAAGATATTTTTGGTTTACTCTAGGGTAACAATGGAACATTTGAAGTATTTCTTAAAGGAGGAAATTTAACAGCTTTTATCTTGAATCAATATATCATTTATAATGAAGCAAATTTAGCACTTCAAGTAGCCAAATCTGAGGCACTCGACTATGAGAAAAATCACATCTTGCAGTTCCAGGTATGTTTCTCTGGATACAATAGATATAAAAATGTTTAAGAAATGGGTAAACAATTGGAAGTAAATCATTCCCTTTTGCAGTAAACATTGTTGTATATGTGACTATATGTCTATAGCTGTAAGAAATGGGATGGTGTTGGTCAACACAATAATAATTGCTTTGTATGAACTCATACAGCACTTTATCACATTGTCAAGATATTTCAAAGTATTTCACAAGATTTACAGTAAAGTGTAAAGAACTGTATATGTGTAGGCAACTGTGGAATCCAGTTGGCACAACAACGCTCAATTCTCATAATTTCTCCCAAATTATCTTAAATATATGTCCCTTCGTAAAAAGGCCTGACTATATCAATGTAAATTTTCATTTCATACAATCAACAAAATGCCTTGCATGTTCTCAGTACACTGCCAGCACAGACTCCTGGGGCACACCACTAGTTACGTTCTGCCAGTCTGAGAAACACGCATTAATTCCCATGCTTTGCAATCAAATGTCTGTCTGTCTGTCTTCTCTACTATTTTATATATAGTACCATGACTCTTATTTGGAATTTAATTTTTTATATACTACTTCATCAAAGGGCTTCTGAATATCTATATATACAATATCCACATTGTGCCCCGTATCTATGCTTTCAGTAAACTCTTTCAAAAAATTCAGTAAAATTAGTCAAATATGATCTGGCCTTCATGAATTCATACAAACTGTCCCTGATCAAGCTATTCTTCTCCAGACCCTTGTTAATTTTGTCCCTTGAGATTGACTCCAAATATTTTTTCCCAGGTGAATATGGGAATGCAAAACATAGTCTTAAAATTAGAACCAGGCCATTTAAGAATGAAACCAGGAAGCATTTTTTCACTCAAGGGGTGGTAAAAATCTTGAATTCTCTACTTCAAAAGATCATGGATGCTGGATCCATCCACACCCTCAAGAGTGAGTTTGATCAATTTTTTGTAGGTTGGGGTATTAAGGGATACGGAGAGAAAGCGGGAAATTGGAATTAGATGTATTCGTAGAGGTACAGATCAGCCATTAAATGGAGGTACAGGCTTGATGGGCTGAATGGTCTACTCCTGTTCCTATGTTCCTATGAGACTAACTGACATAGATTTATCTTGTTCTCCTTTTCCAAAACAATGGAGTGATATCAAGCAGAGAGGGCAATTGGGAGTAAATCATTCCTTTTTGCAGTAAACATAGTTGTACATGTAACTAAATGACTATAGCTGTGAGAAATGGGATGGTGTTGAGCAATACAATAATATTGGCTTCGCATCATACAGCACTTGATCACATTGTCAACATATTTCAAGGTATTTCACAAGATTTACGGTAAAGCGTAAGGAACTGTATATGTGTAGGCAAATGTGGAATCCAGTTGGCACACCAACGCTCAATTCTCATGATTTCTCCCAAATTATCTTAAATATATGTCCCCTCGTAAAAAGGCCTGACTATTTAAATGTAAATTTTCATTATATTTTAATTTCATATAATCAACAAAACACCTAGCATGTTCTCAGTACACTGCCAGAGGAAACCCTCTTAGGGGGTAAAGTAGGTACCTGGAGGTGGGGATTGGGTATCTGTTAGAAAAGGGGCCAGAAGTTGTGGTTGGCTAACAGAGCAAGAGCAGATGTCCCTGGAGCTCTCCAGCAGTTTCTCTTCTCCGGAGAGAGATGACATGGAAACCCAAGCTATGGCTGAGACAGGCAAGCTAGTGCTGTGCAATCCAGCAGCCTACCAGGGAAGGAGGAAACAAGAGAAAGCATAGCGGACAAGTTGTGATATTAGCAGATTCATCTATTGGGTTCACAGATCGCATTCGGTGCAAACTAGACCCAGAAAATAGAATGGTAAGTTGCCTACTGGTAGATGGGTTGAGGATCTGACACCCTGCATTGGCCAAATGCTACAAGGAGCAGGTGAGAAACCAATCGTAGTTGTTCATGTGGGAAGAAATAACAAAGATAGAAGTAAACCAGCGGTCTTTCATGCTAAATTTTGAGCATTAGGAAGGAAGGAAGCTGAATAAAAAGACTTCAAGTGAAGTATTTTCTAAAATACAGTACTACTCTTACCATATACTAGTGAGGAAAGACAGAGGGTAATAAGGCAGACCAATGCGTGGCTAACACATTGGTATAGAGAGTCAGGCTTTCATTTCCTCAAACAGGAAATTAACTAGGGGCGTCTATACAGACTGGATATTAATATATAATAATAACAATCCTTGCATTTTATATCGTGCCTTATCAAAAAGTGCTTCACAAAATATACTGTAAAATGAATTGACTAAATATTGTGGGTGAAACATGGCAACCGATTGCACACAGTGATGTCCCACACACAGCCTTGGACTGAAGTGACCAATTATTATTATTTATTTATTTTGAAGGAATTATTATCCTGGAAAAGTGATCTGCCAATCGACTAACAACTGGGTTCCTACTGACTGCTAGGTAAACAAAGACATATGGAGTAAGGAAACTTGGCCAACATTTTGCCCTGTAGGGAATTGAACCCAGGTCCCTTGCTTGCAAGATAAGTGCTCTAACCACTGAGGTACAGGACTCCACATGATCTAGTATTAATAAGGTGTGTGATCTGGAAGGTCTTGTAGGAGGTGACAGGTTGGATATTATTACCATCATAGAAATATGGTGGAATGAATCCAATCAATTGATACATATCTGGAAGATTATAAACTGTTTAGGAGGGACTTAATCGGCAGAAGAGCTCACAGTATGAGCTTGTATTAGACTATATAGAAGCTCCATTATTGAGATACAAGTGAGAGAGGATATAAAAAAGGAAAAAGCAGACACAGAATCACTTTGGTTAGAACTAAGGGATGGTAACTGAGGTAAGCTATTATTTGTGGTTTGCTATAGACTCCCAAGCAAGGGTGGAAGCCTTGATCTGAAACTGTGGGATGAGATAAGGAAAGTGACTGGTAAAGGACCAACCGTAGTACAGTAACACCTTTGTTATCCAGCAGCCTCAGGACCTGACCGGTGCCGATTAATCAAATACGCTGGATATTCAATCAATCAATCAATCAATCAATCAACCAATCAACCAATCAATCAACCAATCAACCAATCAAAATTTACATTTATAAATGTGGAGAGGACGTCCCAAGGCATTTGGTATTCAAGCAGCAAGTTGCTGAAAATCCAACAAAATGTTTTTCCTTATTTTAAAGCATACCATATTAATAATAGACTAAGTAATAACAGAGTATTGTATGGATTCTTAGTGATAAAGCATTCCAGCACACTCGGTAAAATGATTGGTAAAAAAGCATTCCAGCGTTCGGTAAGATTAATAAGTGCGCACGCATTGCATGCATGTGCAAAGTGAGCATACCGCGAGTGTTTCAGATGGCTATGGTATGAGATCCGGTTGCTGGAATGGTGAATTGTATCGGGAAATACCGGTTGGTTGAGTATGTCGGTCGGTTGGGAATCGGATAAACAAGGTTTTACTGTATTTGGAGGTTTTAACTTACCCGAAATTCATTGGGATAATAATGTGTCTACTGGTAAGATAAGAAAGGGTTTGTATAATTTTTTAAAGAAGACTTATGTTTCACTTTACCTGCCCTTCGAGAGCCACGAAGGGCAGATAACATTTTTGATTTAATAATAAGTAACAGGGATGACTAATCTCCAATGTAAAAGTGGGAGGAGAATGAAGCAACAGCAATTGCAACATATTCAAATTAGACATCACAAGAAGGTTATAAAAACCCAAACAAAATTGCCAAATTTCAAGAGGACTTTCTTCGTGCACTTGAAGTCTAGTCAGAGTGGGCCTGGCAGACTTAAATATGGGAATGGGAGTGGAGTACCTATGGAATTTCTTCAAGAAGGTGATTATGGAGGCAATGGAACAATGTGCACCGATGCAAAGCAAAGGTACCAAGCTTAAACTGAAATGTTGACTCCTGTCTGGTTTGACAGGGCTACAAAATAAATCATAAAGCGGAATAAAAGGCATTTAAGGCCATGAAAGAAAATGGCACAGTATTAACCTGGATTCAATAACTGAAGGTGTACCAGGACTGCAAAAACAACATCAGAATGACAAAGAAAAGCTTTGAATTGAACATGGCAAGAGATGTGAAGAACAATAACAAAGTTTTGAGTAAAACAATATCAAGCAATAGAATAGAGCCATTGAAGGTGGGTTCAGGAGAGAACATGTGAAGTAGAGTTGCACAGGCTTGCAATCGGGCTAAATAAGTTTTGTTTTGCATCAGTCTTTACCAAGGTGGAGATAGGTAACCTATCTGACTTGGAAAGGCAACTCAAGTATGTCGCAGAGGAAAGTTGCAACATTATTCATATCACTACCAACATGGTTGCCAAACAGCTGTGCAAGCATAAGGTAAATGAATCTCAGGGGCTGGATAAATTGCATCCAAGGATCCGTACAGAGGAAGTCGCAGAAATGCTGGCACAAATCTTTCAAACATCACTGAATACTTGGGAGAATGCTGAGGGGCTGGAGAAGGTAGATGTTACTCCAAAGAAATGTAACAACAGTGACCCAGGAAACCATGGGCCAATAAGTTTAATGTCCAAGTGAGTACAATTATGGAGACTCTTATCAAGGATAAAACCATGGTGTATCTGGACAGAAATAAAATCATAAATGATAGCTAATATGGTTTCATGAAGGGGAGGTCTTGCCAATCTAATTTACTGGTTTTCTTTCATGGTATGACAAGGGAGCTTGATAAAAGTACGGCTGTGGATGCTTTATATCTAGATTTCAGTAAGACCTTTTGATACAGTTCCATTGAGAGGCTAGCACTGAAAGTAAAGAATGCAAAAATTGGTGAAGGTATATCACAATGGATATGCAGCTAGTTGACCGGAAGAAGCTGAGGTTGGTGATACAGGGAATGTCATCAGGCTGGGAAAATGTTACTAGTAGAGTTGCACAAGAATTCCTCTTTTTTAAAAAAATATTTGTTATAAATGAGCTGGGTCTAGGAATTGCAAGCACAGTGACTAAGCTTGAAGGTGACACCAAGCTAATGATGGTAGTAGATTGCAAAGCTGAACAAGATAGGTTAATAGGAGCAGTTGAACATTTAATACTTGGGAACTGGGCATATCAGTGGCAGATGAAATTCAATTGAAGAAATGTAAAGTATTTCACATGGGGACAAAAAATCTTGGAAGAGATTAGTATTTAAACATATGGAAAATGAAAAGGACCTTGGGGTCCTGATTGACAATAAATTGAAGCTCTCCCAACAATACTCTGTGTCTGTGAGAAAAGCAAAATAGACGTTGGGATGTATCAATAGCAAACTACAATATTGGGCTAATCCTGCCACTATATAAATGATTGGCGAGACCATACTTGGAGTATTGCGTACGTTTCTGGTTGCCACAGTACAAAAAGGATATTGGAGAAATCGAGAAGATACAGAGGAGGATAACCAAAATTGTTGAGCAAATGGAATGACTGGACTAATAAATTGGATGTGTTACACTGGAAAAGAGAAGATTGAGAGGTGACATGATTGCTGTCATTAAGATTCTATAGGGGCTCGACGATCTAGATCATGACTTGTGATGGAAGAGGGCAAACTCAGAACAAACCTCCACAAAGACTATTTTGGTGAGTGAATAGTGAACCTGTGGATGGTTAAACTGAAAATGTACCCAGGAGGCACACAAAAATAAACTGCCCAGCAAGGGCGGGCACAATGCAACAAACAGGAGAGGGGAGTGTTCTATCCATCACAAGTAAATAATAATAATGATCCTTACATTTGATAGAGCGCTTTTAACGTCTTCTAGACGTCTCAAAGCGCTTCACAGAATATACTGTTAAGTGAATTGACTGTATATTTGTAGGTGAATTATGCACAGCAGCATCCCCACAAACAGTTGTGGATTGAAATGGACAGTTTATTTTTTTTTTTGAGGGATTATTATTAGGCGTGTGAAGTAAGGAAACTTCCCCAAGGTTTTGCCTTGCATGGAATTGAAACCAGGTCTCTTGCTTGTAAGACGAGTGCTCTAAAGACTGAGCTACAGGTCTCCAAAATACTGAGATATCTACAAACCGTGGTCATCTGCTAACCCAGAAGAGATTTGTTAATATTTTGCCTTGTTGTCTAATTCACAGTATTTCAGTTAGAGTTCCTATTGAGTTGAATGAACTTTCCTGTGAAACTAAATTACTTGAGGAGGAGATTCTGAGGGTCTATATGATTACCAGAAGTCCCCATTATTTTAATAAGTCTAAAAATATATAGTCATGACATCTTAAGTAAGAAATACCACAAATTAGACCTTTCTGCATAAGTTATTTTTCTTCTTTATTTTGCACTTGCACATTTTGTTTTCTATGTACACACACATAATATGAAATGATATAGCTCCTTTTTATGTTTGGAGGATACCCCAAAGAGCAACTGTGTATTTTAATATTCATTTTTTTTATGACTACTTCTCTGGTGTCCCTTAACGATGTACTCATATATTGTGGTGTCATGTAGTGTATTGGTTAGAGCAGCGAGAGGACGCAGCACGTGAAACCTTAGGCAAGTTTTCTTACTTCACACTCATCTGTTTACCTAGCAATACATAGGAACCAGGTTATTAGTCGATTGGCAGATTGCCTTCCAGTAGTAATTAAGGCAATCTTCCAAAAATTAAGTCAATAATAATAATTTGGCCACTCAATCCACGACTCTTTGTTGCGTACTGCTCTGCTCAATTGGCCGGTGCTTTTCACAGTACATTCTGTGCAGCTTTGAGGCGTCACAGACATGATAATGGACCATATCAAATGCCATAGATTATTATTATTTATTAATCCACAACTGTTTGTGGGACATGACACCGACTTGCAGGATAGAGTCCCAGAACGCTTGATAGTAGCAAAGCACAACTCTGGGCCGGGGTAAAGAGGAATGGAGGTGACGGTAGGCACGGTTGAACAGGAAGTCTTTAGGTACGATTTATCAAATTAAGAGTCTATTATATATGTTTGGCAATTTATGTTTTGTTTAAGTTTCTTTGCTTTGTAGTGTGCGGGTCACATTTTCCTGTTGTAGCAGGAATAGAAAGATACAGGTTCTTCCCCATAGTGCCCCATGTAATTCCTAATCTCAGCCAAGCCATCTGTGGAAGTTGATGAATGAATGACATTGGCTAGCGGCCAACCCAAGAGACGCAGAGGCCTGGGAACAATTTGCCTGCCTGTCCTCTGCATTCAGAGAATCAAACTGTGATGTAGGCTCATACAGAGCGAACAGGGAGAAAATAACTTATGGAATGGTGGAGGGGTGTGAAGATATGAATATTTCATTGACAAATTAGACAATTATTGTATGTGTTAATTAAATCTATTATGAAATGTCACCATTTTCCGCCCCGTAGGTATGTTAGATTCTTGGCGTTTTTAAATTTAAAAAAAAGTCTGGCAATGTCATGAACAAAACACAAAATACTACAGATGCTGGGGATCTGAAACAAAAACAAAAGTTGCTAGGGAAACTCAGCCGGTCAAACAGCATCCATGGAGAAAGGAAAAGGAGTCAACGTTTCAGGTCTACAACTCTTCGTCAAGACGAATTATGAGTTAGTAGTGAACAAATGCTTGAAGAGGTGGTAAGCCATGATGCTTATTGACATCTCATCTAAAAGACAATGTCTGATAAATCAGCTTCCCCAGCGTTTCACTAGAGTGTCAGTCTTCACTATGAACTCAAGTCCCAATGTGGTGTTCAATCCGCAACCTTACGAACCAGAGATCAGAGTGCTACCTATTGAATCAAGCTGACATATTGAAGTTATGCATTATTTTACAGTCAGTAATACTGAGTTTATAATAATGCATTCCACATGCAACTGTGGAGAATCAATCGTGAATCATTCCATTGAAATGAATGAACAAAAATAGAACAAACTGTGGAACAAAAATCAAGAATGTCCAGGGCCAGGAAAAACAAACATGGTAGTTCACTTGGACAGGCCCAAAGTAAAAGCAATTCCATGCATGATTCTGACATATTTTGGCTCAGTTGACTCTGGCTTCAGTTGGCAACATTTTCACCTTTCACAGACAACTGTGGGTTCATGACTTGAGTTGGGAACTTTGATCTCCCCTATGACACTCCAATGCTATGGTCCCCCACAGCCACCCCATGACCAGCAGTCCCTTACACCACCTCTGTAGCATTGCCAGACTGCCTCGCCCCCTCAGGCGGCCAAAACCCTCATCCATGCATTCGTTACATTAAAGCTTGACTATGGAAACTCCCTCCTTGTCAGCCTTCCAAGCCTTCCCTTCACAAGCTACAGATCACGCAGAACTCTGCAGCTTGTGTCCGCAACCCCATCACTCCCATCCTCACCTGGCTCTATTGGCTCTCCATCCCCCAGAGGATCGAATTCAAGATCATTGTCCTCACTTTCAAAGCCATTCACCGCCATGCCCCTTCCTATCTCTCTGTCCTGCTGATGCCCTAGCAACCTGCCCCCCCACCCCCCACCCCACTCCATTCAGCTGGCTGTGGTCTGCTCCATGTCTCCCATCCAACCCACCTACCATTGGTGGCCGGGCTTTCAGCCTCTCTGCCACCACACTCTGGAACTACATCCCACAGTCCTTTCACCTCGTTTCCCCCCTTTGCCTCCTTCAAGGCCAGTCTCAAGACTCTCCTCTTCGACCGTGCCTTCTGCCGCTATCTCAAATGTAAGGATAAATACAGACATGTTGATTGTACGCCTCCAGCTTCCTCTTTAAAGTTAACAGCTTCCTATCAACCACCCTATAGTTTTGTCTTCAGATTGTTCAACTATTTTACTATCACCCTGGGCTAAACTGAATAAATTATACTTGGATTATGAGTAATTGACTATACTTTACTCACTTTACAACTGATTCTGCATAGTTTAAAGTGGAATTCTTTATTTTAATAATCAGCATTATATTGAACATAACTTCAATGTGCTAGATTGTCTCAAGGTCTGACTTATTTTATCTCCTCTCTTGCACCTTGAAGATCTCTTTCGTTGGCCTTAGCCAAATTTCCCAATGAAAACAAAATAGTCTAAGTGATGGTCTATCAGTCATAAAATTCTAATATTGTATAAGTTATTGGAATACAAACACACATTTATAATATATAATACAGATATGAATATATATACGCAGGAATAGAACAGTGACTTGCATTAATATAGTTCATTTCATGTTGGATAATGTAATTTTAGTATACTGCCCAATACTATCATCCAAGTTAAGACTGAATTCATACTGAAATGTTTTTTCAATTCTGAGCAATCCTAAATTTTAAGACTACATGATATAAAAGGCTGAGACTAACTGGAATTTGGGATCTCTAATTTGTTATTTATTGTACTTATTTC
The DNA here is from genome assembly GCA_035084275.1 of Hydrolagus colliei. Taxonomy (NCBI): domain Eukaryota; kingdom Metazoa; phylum Chordata; class Chondrichthyes; order Chimaeriformes; family Chimaeridae; genus Hydrolagus; species Hydrolagus colliei. The sequence goes on along the minus strand of CM068742.1, from coordinate 1,088,863 downwards.
ATAAAAGTTACAAATGTTTCTGTATCTGATTATATTAATAGTAGGTTTTTTTTGCCTTTACTTCTAGTATCATTTCCCATGCCGCGCACAATTGGCTGCTGCGTTTTGCCCTAATATATATAATCAATTAACTTTACAGTATATTCTGTGAAGCACTTTGAGATGTCTAGAAGACATGGAAATCGCTAAATCAAACGCAAGGATTATTATTATCATCTGGGAATATGGGGGTTTTCATTTCAATATGCTCAACCAAGTCATTTATAATATTGCTGCCAGATTCATAGAGTATCACTCAGATCGTATCTGAAGACTTTCGTCTTTGGCAGTGCTTACAAGGTCAGTCACCTCCCCTCTTTCCCCGCCTCACAAGCCCTGGCGCTGTTAAGCGGTCTGAGACACTACCCAACGTGAAGAGTGCTATCATATACATGCAGGTTGTTGCTGTGGTGTTTTGTAAATAACAGGAGACCCTTTGGGCAGCCCACTCATGAACCTTTTCCAGCTTGAAACATTTTCATTCACGACCAGTCTGGTTCTGGGATACTTTTCTTTCCAATGCTTTACATCCTCTATTCTAGAATGTTTTATTTGCTAGTTTATGAGCAGCTAAAATGTTTCCTATTTTATTTCTCTTACTCGGTACTGATAGTTAGCATTATATTTAATACCGCTGAATGATTTTAGTTTGTTCAGTGAAGCATAGCGGGCTGTTATAATGCAGGTCTGCTTTTCAGCTTGTGCAATTGTTTTCAGTAGTGTAACGTGCCTTTTTATGGTTGACATTGTTCCAACAAAAGCCCATTATACTGATTTGGGTTACGTTTATGGGCCCCCTTGAGTTCAAAACACAATTACATTAAATGTCATCAATTAGACTGCTGAAGTTTTATGATTGTAATTAATTGCCAAAACTCCAACACAATTTAACCACCTATACATTGTACCGACAGAGGTTAATAATGGATTATTAGATCCAATTGCGATTTGATTTAATGTAAGCTTCAAATAACCGTGAACGTAGGTCTAATATTTATTGTTTGTCTGTAAAATTTGGGCTGGGATTTTCTTTTGGCTTTGAAGAGCAACAACAGAGGCTCAATATTTCTTGTGGTTCTAGCCTCAAAGCCATTGTCTTCAAATTTAAATTCCTTGAGTTTTGGAAAACAATTTTAAATCTTAAATGTAAAGTCAAATTTCTACAGTTCATTTTGGGTACAGATGTTCAAGTTGAGTTAAGCTGCTATTCCTTGAACTGAAACCGAAATGCTAACATTCAGCTGCAGGTGATTCAAAAGCTCTGTTGGCTGGCTCAGGCTGGCTCAATGGCTTTCGTGAGCACCTTGGGGCATAATCTTTTGAACAAGGAGAATGTGTAGTCCTGTAGCTAAGTGCCTTGCAAGCAAGAGACCTGGGTTTGAGACCCGACCTGGCGAAACATTGGGTGAGTTTCCACACGCCTCTGTTTACCTAGCGGTAAGTAGGAACCCAATTGTTGGTTGATTGCCAGACCACTTTTCCAAGGGTAATAAAATTGGTCACTTCAATCCACAACCATTTGTGAGACACTGCTGTGTGTAATTAGCTGCTGAGTTTCTCACAAAATATAGTCAATTCGCATTACGGTACCTTCTGTTAAGAGTTTTGAGACATCCTAAAGACGTGATACGGCATTATATCCACTGAAAGGATTACAATTATTATTATCCACACCAGTCATGGACATTGTTTGGGGGTCAAATGGGTATCTGACACTTGTGGAAACCCATCACCGTACTTCAAGAGTATCCAAACCAAGGTGAGAATTCCATGCATCCCACCTACACATGGAAATCCCAGAGCTAGATGTTGAAATGGAATGCGTACTCTCTCCCTGGAAGAACACAACAAGCAATTGATTGTATACCAGCAAATCCATTGTCTCTGTTACTGTAACTTTATTGCTACATTTAAAAGTTAACATGGAGCCATTTGTAGGTTATCCGTTTAAGCATTATGCATTGATTTTGTTTCCAAATAAGCATCCTGACATTTTACAAAATACATACATGTATTTTGATTCTTCCAGATTTTTGCTGTTGAGTTGGAAACACGAGAACTCTTCAGTTCAATTGCCATTGTCTGCGTTGAAATAACAGACAGAAACGACAACAGTCCTGTGTTTGACCAGGATTATTTCGCACTGGAAGTCCCGGAGAATAGTCCAAGTGGCTACAAGGTGTCTTGCATTACAGTAAGAATTTCCATTGAGTTAAGTCAGGGTGGCCCAACCTTTTGGCTGGTTTCTGAGCGACAAATGCCGGATTTGAGAAAAGGCTCACTGCCTGCATTTGCTCCTCGGATAATGAAGTTGGCTATGGTTCAACAACAACAACTGTGATTTATACAACAACAACAACAACAACAACAAATTACACTTACAAAGCGCCTTTCACGTCGGGAGGACGTCCCAAGGCGCTGCACTGGAGGCGTGTGACCCGAGCTGCGAGGAGAGTGTTTGGGAAGGGGTGAAACACGTAGGGGAGGTCGAAAAATTCTGGGTGGAACAAAAGGCACGGTCGAAGAGGAAAGTCTTCAAACCGGCCTTGAAAGAGGAGATGGAAGAAACGAGACGGAGCGATTGGGGGATGGAATTCCACAGGGTGGGAGCGGAGAAACTGAAGGCCCGGCCTCCGATGGTGGGGCGATTCGGGCGGGGGGCTTGGAGTAGGCCAAGTCCTGCTGAACGGAGGGTCCGGGTGGGCTTGTAGGGGGAAAGTAGATTGGTTAAGTAGGGCGGGGTAAGGCCATATAAGGCCTTGAAGGTGAGGACGAGGATCTTGAATTCGAATTACAGCGCCCCCCCCCCCCAAGCCGGATGGCGTCTCAGAGCACTTTGAAGGGCAGAAGACATCATCCCCAGACTGGATGCTGCCCACGGGCATCTGGTTGGACCGCCCTTAAATAAGTTATCAATAAGCGATTGGAAATTGTTTGCCTGTATATTTTAACTATCTGTTTGTGCTTCGAAAGGCTTCAGATGCTGACAGCGCAACGTTTGGAAGGATAGCCTATCTACTTCTTGGTTCTGATAATGTGTAAGTGGCCCAGCTTGTGAGATCACTTTTGATGGTGCAGTTGTAATTTGGATGAAAAGTAAAATGAATGTTATCAAATTTAAATTAATAATTGAAACAGAAGCCCTCTGTATTGTATTGGCCGTTATGAACAGAGCCTCACTGCATTGACAAATCTTCACAACACATTTACAAGCCAAAACGAGTAAATTGTGATCCATTCTTTATGGTTATCTGCAAATAATAACCACGTATCTATACAGTAAAGGCAAGAGCTTTATTCTTTTAAGCTAAGAAATGTATTTATATCAGTTACCAACACCGTCGTTAAAGGGCACTTAACATATTGGATGTTTTTTGTTTTTTATAAGTTGCAGACCATCTGTGATTTATCTTGGAAACTCACTCATGAACAGGTTTGTCAAACGTTTAGTGAGAGCAGTAGGTAATAACGCTGGAACTATTCATCTTGAAATCTAGTTCAAACTGGAATGCTGATTGTAAATGTTAATCTGAATTCTTCAATAAACAGTTATGTATTGGGCTTTAACTGCAAGAATGCAATTCTCCTGTGTGCATTGGAGTTGTTGAGTCTGAGAAAGTTTGCTCACTCTTGAAAAAGGTCACACATGTATTGTTTAATGCCTGTGGTAAACTTTCTTTACATAGGCAGTGTTAGAAATTTGGATACAAAAAGTTAAAGCTTTTTCCAACAAAATGTATCAGAGAGTATTACAATATTTTTATTTATTTGCTTTGCTACAGACTGCAGGCATTTGGTGTGGATCAACAATTTGGAACATTCTTTGTGAAAAATGAAACCTTTCTGGACAGAGAAAAGAGACAACATTTTTTTGTCACCCTACAAGCCAGAGATGGAGGGGGTCTTGCAACTAATGTACAGATAGAGGTTTCGATCTCTGACAGAAATGACGAAGTACCAGTTTTCCAAAGAAATGGTTACACTGAATTTATTAAAGAAAATATCATTAAAGATATTGTCCAAGTTCAGGTATGAAAAAGGTTTGGAAATTTTGGGGGACTTTTATATGGACCATGAACTTCTGATGCTGCTTCGCATTAGAGATTAGTTCTCCTCCAGTATTTGGCAAGAAATACGATTTTCAGGCTCTATTTGAGGTACGCTGGTGAACACGCACATTTGAATCGGCCAACTCAGGGCCCAACAACCATTGTGCTAAAGTCAGGTGGTGAGATGGTGTACATATCCAAAGTACAGTAATCTGTATCAATTCGTTCAACCATAATATTTTATCACGAGACAATGTGACAATGCCTTATGTTATTTTCTTAATGGAAGTACATATTGCGCTATCCTTGGTGATAATTATCAAATCACATATTGCATCTTTTAAAACTCTAAACTTACTTCGCCTCACGACAAAAAACATTTATAGCAGCGCTAAGTGGTCAATATTCCGGAATTGTTATCTTATTCCCAGGCTTTGGACAGAGATCAAGAGGATACCCCAAACAGCAAAATTACTTATACAATCATTGGCGGAGATCCCTTTGGTTATTTTATGATCAACAATTCTACTGGAGTAATATCTGTAGTTAAACCACTGGACCGAGAAGCAATGGATGCCTATTTGAATGGAATTATTAATCTGACGGTCCAAGCTAAAGACAACGGCCACCCTGCACTCAGTTCCACAGCCCAAGTCACGGTCATAGTGGAGGTAGAGTACAGAATAATATTGATTTTTTCCTTGTTTCAGGATAGCCGTGTTTCACAAAGTAGAATTTCAGGCTGTAGGGTTAATTGTTCCGCTGAGAATGAATCATTCCAAAGACATGCCTTGACCTGCTCCTAAATGTTGGGTTCATTTAGTTATCTTGGCGATATCTATATGTTTGTGATGTTAGACTAAGCAAATAATTACAATAATAAATGACAGCAAAAAGTAAATATTTGTGGGCCTGTGATTAAAAGGAATGTTTGAGAATGTACTTTGTAGATGTATTTTGCCAGGGAATATTTAACCAACTGTTTTGTAGATTGACGTTGGTAATTTGGGTAGCAGAATAGAAAATAAATGAGAAGATATGAGATGAATGAGGATAACCGGGTAGCATATAGACCATATTTTAAGATCTGTTTTCCTTATGATGTGGAGTATTTACTCCAGTAAATCTGCCTGGTTCTCTCGATTCTTTCTGTACGCGCATTGTTGTTTTATTATAATAATACAATAATAATCCTTTTGGTGGGCTATTCCCTCCTTCCTCCACCACCGCCAACCTTGGCAGCTTTACAGACCCTTTGTGTATTCTTCTTTACAGCTGGGCAGTAAATGTAATGACCTTTGGCACCATATATTTATATGAAAAATCTCATTAAGGTCGATGTTTGAGGCGTTGCAATGGGCGCATTGTGTCAGTGTACACTGTCTGCTCAATTACCTTACTTAAGACTGCCATTGGCATTCCCCGGAAACAACAAACCTGGATATGAGTACGCTTGGTGACGTACGCTAATACTGTTTGTCTGATAGTACATCACACATCACTTAATCTACATTTAGTTTAACTAATTGCCCCGAGCTGTAACTTTCACTGTTAACAATCTCATTAGACAACTGTCAGACAAAAGAGATGATCATCATGGTTGCTGCAAGAGACATGGTGAGATTGTGTGCTTTATATTCACGTATTCCAATGCGGAGAGGTTTTTTTTCTTTCACTAGTATTATATTGCAGCTCAGGCAAATTGCTCAAGGTGCATTTTTACTGTGCATTTCTTTCATTGGTGCAATATGAAACCTGTTAAACTATGTACAATTTAACTGTAGCATAAGGTAAAATGCTTAGTTGATGTAATTTACTTTATTACTCGTTTAGCATCAGAAAAAAGTTAGCATTGCAGGAAAGCTCACCATATGAACTGAATATATAAAACACAGGAACCTCCTTATATTGCATTTGCTTTCAGAAGATTTAATGGAGAATAGTTTACAGGCTGTAATCTGACTGCCGAGATTGTTTCTTATTAAGATCTTACCTCAAGATTAATTTCACTCAATTGACTCTGGGGAAAGGTTAAGATTCTTTCCATGCTCAGTGTTCTTTTCAAGCTTCATTTTTTTGACACACCGAAATTAAACATTTTTGTATTTTTTTTTCACTCGTATTGTTCCTATCGTAAATGTAATGTTGAAAGACATGAAGCACTCCAGAATGCTACCCCAAATGAAGTCTGCTATACATGCGAGTTGTGGTTGTTTTTGATGAAGATCAGAGAAATAGAGTAAAATGACGGAAACATCAGAATAATGAGTTAATCTCGGCTGAGATACTTTTGCTTTGAGAGAAAAGGTGTCTCGGGATGGTACCCTGTGTGAAATACTATATAAGTTTAAGTTGTTATTTGATCGGACCCAATTATTAAAATATGTCAATTCACTGTTAATGTGTTACATTGTAGGATATGAATGACAATGAACCAGTTTTTAACCAAAGCACTTTTTGCATTGCTGTGCCTGAAGACCAGCAAGGTAAGATCTGGGTCTATGACAGATATGATTTTGCTGATAGTCTTACACAAAAAGTAAGAATGTGTGTAACAAAATTAGGCTAGAATTATAGACCATTGGCTTGATTTAGATCAGTGGTTCCCAACCTTTTTTTGCTGCAACCCAAATTAACCTCCAGCAGGTGCTACCACCCCTAGGGGGCGATATTGTAACTGAAGCTCAGCTCAGTCAAAACGTTATCTCCGTCTGTTTTGTGGACTTAGTGCAACTTGTATGTATGCTCTTTATACAAATTGGTCAGCGGTGTCGCCTTGGGTGCTTTTTTTAGCCTTAAATACGGGTAAACCTCTGTTTAGGATGGGGTTACGTTCCTGAAAAACTATCTAGATTGAAACGTCCTAAATCGAAAGATGATTTCCCATGCGGTCCCATTATATAACCAGAGATGCGATCTTTTCACAACATTTTCAGACTTTAAACCCAATAAATAACACACAAACCCACACAAATTAACACACATAGGCAAGGGGTACTTGGGGTAACTGTACAGTATTGTACTTTAATACTGGCAAACTTTGATACAGTAACTACTGGCAGTGTGACAGTGGCACTCGCAGCTTCCCCCCTCATCTTGATGTTGTGGAGCTCAGAGCGTCTTTTAAACCTTTGAAACCACCCTCTGCTAGCACTGAAAGATGGTGCCGTTGAGCCTTCTCCTTCCTGATCATTTAACTCCCTAAACAATGATTTTGCCTTCTCTTGGATAACCAGGGTGTTGAGTGGTATATTACGCTGGTTCTGATCCTCAATCCAGACACTCAGCATTCTTTCCATGTTTCCCATCACATCACTCCTATGTTTTGCTAATCTGTTTGCACCTGTAGCTGTAACACACCTTGAACTTGCCAGTATATTGTCCTTACTCTGTTTTATAGTAGCCACCGTCGATCTAGCTAGCCCTGAAGCCCTCCTGATGGCCGTACCTTTTTCACCAGAATCGATGCGCTTTATCACACTCAATTTGGTATTTAAAGTGATGACTTTGCGGGGTTTCTGGCCGCTAGCTGTATTATCGCTACTCATTTCACTTACTATAAACTTGCTATAATCGCGGTGGAGGTTGTAAATCGCTTGAAGTTGTTCGGGAATGTTTGGAAATTACTGTAATACTGATGTGGCGTGGTGTCACTTCAAAACCAGCTGCTTTTAACGTTAAAAAAAAGCACCCAAAAAAGTGCCTCGGGCACTTTTCAGCATTTAAAAAGTTTTTTTTTTATACGATGAACCTACTGAGGACCCCCGCGACCCTGATTTGGGTCGGGACCCGAGGTTGGGAACCATTGGTTTAGATGGTATAGCTCTTGTTTCTGGATTGGAAGATTGGAGCCTCAAGTCCAACAATAGTCCAGGGTAATATTGCAGTACGAAGCGCTCTGAGATGCCGTCTGGCATGGAGGGCAATGTATAAATCCAAGTTGTTGTTGTTCCTGCACTGCACTGTTGAAGATATTCTCCTTCAGTAAGAGATGTTAAATTGAGACAAAAACAGAAATCGCTGGAATGCTCAGCAGATCAGGCAGCATCTACGGAGAAAGGAAAAGTGAGTCAATGTTTTGGGTCCATGACCCTTCGTCAGAACTAGGACAAGTTGGGACGGAGATGCTTTTAAGGACCAGCAGAGAGGGAGAGGCAGGGCAAGGAAGACAAAGGAGAAAATTGGGTAGAGGACAGGAGATGATGGGTTAAAGAGGTGTTAATATTGCAACAAAACTGGAGCGAAGAGGTGTTAGTAACGTTAAACAAAGAGGGGTGACATTTTAAAAGAACAGGCAGATCAGATGGTCACAGAAGAGGAGGATCAGGGGGTGGGGGGATTCTATAAATATAATTTTTTTTGTTGTGTTAAGGGAACTTGCTTCGTTCTTTACAGCAGATCAATGCATTATTTCAGTATCGGCAACAGACAGTGATGCAACTGAGCCGAACCATCTAGTGACATACAGAATTGAGAAGGGAACCAGAGGACAGTTTATTCTCCGAACTGAGAAAGGTGGCAGGAATCAAACTGCTGCGTGTGTCTGTTTGAACCCCGACTCGAGACTCGACCACGATGGAGGGCCCCGCAATTATAAGCTGATCATAGCAGCTAGCGATTTGGGGTTTGATCCCAACACTGGATATACGGTGATAGAAGTGGAAATATTAGACGTAAATGATGAGCCTCCTGTTTTGGTTGCCAGTTCTCTCTCTGATGTGCTCGCAAGCGAAAATGGAAGAATTAACGCAACAGTTACCACCATTCAAGCTTTGGATGTTGACACAGATGCTGAACTTCACTTCTTTGTGAGAGGAGCTGAGTGCCTTGATGAAGCAGAGGTCAGGCTGACCAGTTCAATCTGTGAAGGCTGGTTTCAAGTGATGGAGCTCTCCGGATTGCTGTATTACAGTGGTTCTGTTGACCACGAAGAGGTTCAGATTGTTCGGCTAAGAGTCCAAGTCGTGGACTACAACACTGTGCTTGGTTCAAATATGAGTGAGGAAGGTAAGGTCTCGCATGGAAAATAGAGCGGAAACCGGTAAAGTGCTGAATCCAAAAACGGTTTAAATTGAACAAATTCAGGAGTTCAGAAAATGGTGGCTGAATTTATTGGGTATTTTATAAAGATGGGATTATTGCTTTTTTACCTATGTCAATCACTCAGTTAAGTATAACTCTTATAAATGGACTAGTTTTGCAACACATCAATGGCCCCAAACTACCAAATTATTAGAAGTGCTACTTATGGTAAAGTATTTTGTTGATGAATTTGAATGCTGTAAGTAAACAGCATTCAAATTCATCAACAAAATACAATCACTACACTTACAGTTAAATATTGGGAAGCGTTTTCAAATGTCCCCCTGGTGTGATAGACACTACAGTATATCCAATGTGAGACTTGTTACTTGCGTGACCTTTATAATTATGATGTGAGGATCATTATTGCATTATTATTGCAAAAGCAACTTTCATTTGGGACGTCCTCCTGACACTCCAAAATGCGCTCTAAAAATGTAATTTTGTTGTTGTTGTTGTATTGCTAAAGCAACTTTGAATTCCAGGCCGTAGAATAGTTGGTTCTTTGTTAACATTAATATTTTTACATTCATTCTGATACTGTTACATATGTCCTGCCCATCCATGAACACGCAAATACAATATTGACCAAACACAATGCCAAGCGAATGATCACTGACTCATGCTTTTCTCGCACAGGATTTATTAAAATCGTTATCGTTGACCAAAACGACAATAGACCAATCTTCTCAAGAATGGCAAATAAAAGTGGTAAGTGCCTGCAAAATATACAATCACTACACTTTACACATTAAATCCTGTGAAGTGATTAGAGACATTTCGATGAAGTGATAAAGAACAATATCAAATGCATCTTTTATTATCAGATGCGGGGGAAAAAGAAGAGCTTTTCACTTCCATAACAATGCAGCATATGATTGCCATTGGCAAATAATTCTAGAGTTGCGTAGACTGGATATGGTACTGATTTGGGAATGGAAAGTACAATTGTTCCAAAAACGCAACCTGAACATTACTTTTAGTAGACAGTTCCACATCCTCATCGAAGAATTGATAAGCACTGATAAGTTTCCTCAGGCCTGGAATCGAGGAAATGTAGTACTTTATTCAAAGAGTGACAAAGGTTTCTGAAGGAATGTTCTTAATCAACATCAATAATACATAAATAATGGAGTTTATTCCAATATCTGAATGGCTGGCTGTATATGAATAATTTAATCAGAAGCAACCAACTTGGATTTAGAAGACATATTAATACAAATTTGTTTCAACCTGAAGAATATTGTTAGAAATCTGTCATCTGTTCCTTTGGGTGAAATAGTTTATTTTTAAATGGAACAGAATCATACAGTTGGAAAATATTTGTGAATTTTTGTTGAAGATTTGAGATAAGAAATTCCACCTAATCTTAGCCTGTAAAACCATTTAACTCCTGTCAACATCAGGCCTAATTTTGAATCCTGGGCTATGTTAAATTGGGACATTGAATTCAAATTGTCCAGGGCCAACTGATACTAAGGCAGTGCTGGGCATATGTTGCATTGTTGGAAGTGTTATATTCCAGATAAGATATTAAACCCAAGTCACATTGGCCTCCTTAATTCTATTGATCATTCACTTCACGGCTGGTACATTGCTATATACAAATTAATTGTCGTGTATGCATATCACATATCACAGTAAATCCAGACATCCTCCCAATGTGAAAGGCGCTATATCAAATGTAAGATGATTACAATTCTATTTTCTGAAAATCATGTGTAATTCATCGAAGCTGGCATGTTGATTGTGGATTGCCAATTTTACAAAGCCCAATACCAAAGGTCTGAGTTCTGCAGGCACAACATTTCCCATGCTCTCATTCTTAATACCAGTTTCAGGTTGTGCAGAAACTTAGAAAATTTGAATTTGGGAAAAATGTTTCTGTTTTTTATACCCAGCTACCTGTACTAGCTTTAAAATATATCAATTTGTTCTCAATAACTTTAAACAAAATATTGTTAAATATTCAGCCTTTCTGGAACTCAGTTCTCTGGAAATCCTACCCAGAACTCCGCCTTATGGCCGGTTGCCCCCTCGTTCAGCCACTGCCTACTCCCTTTCTGCCACCACCCCTTCCCCCCCAGCTCAAGCTCCTGGTCAACTTTGTGTAGTGCTTTGACAAGTCCTCCTGAATTGAAGGCTGTTATTGTTAATTGAGCGTTTTAAATTGAGATTAACTTCTGATCCTTGTTTTACTTCAGTTGTTGTCTCTGAGTTTATCACTGATGGAATTGAGGTGACGGTGTTTCAGGTAAGAACCTTTTACAAATTATCATTTCTGAATTGTGTTTGCAAACCGCATTTGTGGTTATATTATAATTGACAATTCCACTGTCTGAATAATTGAATGTTATTGATCTGTAATGAAAAAAATGGCCTTGAAATAATGGACCTTTTTCCTTCTTCCTTATTTAACGCCAGCATAAACTATCACCTTACACACAACAGCATAACTCAATGATCATGAGTAACTTTGCAGTTTTCCCTTTTCCATGCGTAGGCCACTGATTCTGACACCGGAGAGAACAGTGTGATCAAATTTTGCATAGTGGAAGTTATCTTTTATACAACAAATACATTGGCTATCAACAAAACTGCTGAAGCACCTTTTTATATTCAGACATCCTTACACAGCAAACTGCTATGGGAAGGCAGCCTGCGGTAGGTACCAAATCATTCAGATTTCTGGTTTTATTGAGAACGTTGTGTTCAATTTTTTAGAAACTCTTCAAACTGTCAACATTGCTGAGTAAATGGCTCAAATAGCGTGAATTGTAATCCTTTCCCTCACCTCTGGTCTACAACAACAACAAACAAAATTACACTTAGAGAGCAGAGCGCCCTTCACATCGGGAACACGTCCCAAGGCGCTGAAAGTATTATTTCGGTCTTTCATCTCAACTGTTCCTCCCTTTTTTATTATTTCAACAAACGGTTGACAATTTTAAAACAAAAACTGCCAAATACCTAAAATAGTAATAATCCTTACATTTGATACGGCACTTTATCACATTGTCAAGACATCTGAAAGTGTTTCACACAAGTTTACTGTAAGTGACTGCAAATAGTCTTTTGCGGGTGAGCACGGCAGCCAATTTGTAAACAGCAATATCTCACAAACAGCCAGGAAGTGAATGTTCAATTTGATTTGGGTATTGGTGACCAGGATTGTTGAAGAAATGCTTTTCTCGTTTTGAACAGTGACATGAGATCTTAAACATCCATCTGAACAGACGGACTTATTATTATATTAATAAATCAATTCACTTTACGGTATATTCTGTGAAGCGCTTTGAGACGTCGATAAGATGTGAAAAGCGCTATATCAAATGCAAGGATTATTATTATTATCATCCAAAATTCATTGCATTTTTTTAAAACTCTTAGCGGTCCCAACTGAAAAACCAATGAGGAGCTTTCTGGACAGTGCTCTCAACAGCAAGTTATGCAAAATTAATTGGTTAAATCAGTAAATCTGTCGCGGCTTCTAAGGTGCCAGTACTCTTGCCAGCGCTGTTCAAAATTCTTCAGAATTAGGTGAAGAGGGTACGAACCTCCAGTGAGAGAGACCACATTCTATTCCAGACAGAGACAATTCCATGTGTGGGTTGCAACTTTAGTCTGGTTTGGATGCTCTTAAATATTGTGAGGGGTTTGTACATATATCAGACACTGAGTTGACTAAAGAAAAACCCTAAACTCGTGTCCACTTGTCTGCTGTGTCGGTGCATCTGAAAATATAGTTTCAATTATATAGTGTAAATTCTGTTTTAGTGAAGCAAAGCCACTGCCCAAACAATGTATAAGTGGTATGGGATTACCATGGTAAAAAAGAGCAGAGTTTTCTTCTTTCACATTTGAAAGCAAGCAAGAGTTTGACCATTTTGGTCATTCCCAAAATGTTGCTTTTGTGTCCTTCATGATGTTGTTGAGTATTTTCTTGTTGGATAATTTAATAATAATAAGAAGAATAATCCATGCATTTGACATAGCACCTTATCATATCCGAGACGTATCAAAGCACTTCAGGATATACTGTAAAGTGAACTGACAACAGAAAAAAAAAGGATTAAAATGTGACTGGCAAAATGCTAAAACATAGTTTCAGTCTCTGTCATTTATTTGAAAGGATGAGAAACCATGTGGACTTCACGTTGATGGGAAGTTGGAAGGTAAAAGTTGCTGCCGTTGATGGAGGAATACCCAGGAACTCCGTTCATCATTTAGTAGATGTAAGTTTCCATTTTACTGTAATAACAAATAGATCTTTACAGATGCTGCATTCCATGTTTTATCCTTGGAAACAATCCGGACTCCAATATGTAAGACAAGGAATTTATTGTACTGAACATACCTTTTAATTCATGCAGCTAAAACAGTACCATGTTTTCTCTAAAGGTTTTCATTGTTCGTGGAAGCAGTAAATTTCAGTTAGTTTTTGACCGGCCACCAGGAAGTGTGTTGCTTAATCAAAAACAAATAGTGAGGTAAGGCATATTTACCAGACATTAATAATAATAATCCTTACATTTGATATAGTGCTTTTCACATCTTCCTGACATCTGAAAGCTTTTCACAGAATATACTGTAAAGTAACTTGACTATATTTGTGGGTGAAACGCAGCAGCCAATTGCGCACAGCAGTGTCCGTCAAACAGTCGTGGGTTGAAAATACTGATTTGTTTTTGAGGGATTATTATCAGGTGTGTGGAGTAGGAAACTTGCCCAAGGTTTCATTCTGACCTGCCTGGAATCGAACCCAGGTCTCTCACTTGTAAGGCGAGTGCTCTAACCACTGAGCTACAGGAACTCTATTGTTCATGAAAAATGTTTGGCATATCGTAACAGTAGGTAGAGAACTTTGAGGGAAACAACGATAATCAAATTATTATATTATTATTGTTTTAAGCTTTCCTAGCCTAACGAGAAAAAACAAGCAAAAATCATTTTAATAAACAGCCCAGAGAAGCTTTATGTTCTCTCTGAACTCTACTACAATCTTTGTCTGTTTTCACTGTTATTTTAGAAGATCTGATTCCTGTTTGACCTGCAACAACTCGGCACTCTCCTTCCTCACCATTTCCTTCAAATGGTGAGACAGACTGAGTGCATCATGATTGTAATAGATGACATTTGCCTGCGTTCTTAGGGACAGATACCTGGGTGAAGAGATATTAAGGCTTGTGTGCAATTGGCTGCCTGATGTCACCCACAAAATACATAGTCAAAGCCCAACGTATTCTGAGAAACAGTTAGAGATGTCTTATCGAGGTGACAAGGCACTCTATCAAATGCATGTAGTACTGTTATTAGGGGCTATGTCAAAAGGATGGGGCATCTGGAGTAAAGATCTGCCAAGATCTAATAGATTGGTGGACAGGCTCGATGGTCTGAATCCTGTTCCTGTTTTCTTATGTTCCTGTGGATGTCGCCGCAATTTCTGTCCATTTTCCCATTTATTAACCAGTAAACCTGCTGCCACGTGGCACACTGTCAAAATGGTTTAGCTGAGAACAGCGAAAACTTACTAATTGAAAATAGTCCCATTTCAAAAGCCAAATCAATGCTGAAATTCAAATCTGAATATGTAGCTAATGTTTTCTAATTTAAGATTGCTAAATTGCCTTAGCCTCTTTCATTTTCTTTGGAAAAAATTACCCGTATTTTAAAATATAATTGTTTCTAACTATAAAAGTCTAAAGTTACTCCTCGGAGTGTTCAGACATATCTGGGGATACAATTCCAACTGTGTCTAGATTTACTCGATTGATGTAGCATTTCAGAGTTGACAGAACTTGGTAAATTGCTTAATTCAGTTTAGTTCAATTCACTTTGAAGCTGTCTTTCTTTAAAAACAATTGTGCTGTGAGCCAGCTTCAAAATGAACGATTACAGTATATTTGAACAATTTGACAATTTGAAATGATATATTTTCGAGTAAATGCTGACTGTGGTGACATTTTTACTCAACAGCCTCTTAACCATTTTTTTAAAACCTTTACTGTTGTTAAAATATGAGTCAGATAGTAACTAATATCCTACTGCTAGTACATCACAAATATTACCCCAGTAGATATAAAAGCTGAATGTTGTGTTGCAGTATTTTGGAAGCTACTGTGCCTGGAACCAATGTGATTGTAACTAAAATGGCACCAGACACCAATAACATCAACTTAGAGAGGTAAGCATTAAACAAAACCTGTCTTATATACAGTACAGTACGTTGTTAGAAATTATTTATTTTCTCTCTGGGGATAGAGAGGGAGAGAAGCCGGGAAAGTGGGAGGGAATTAATCACTTTGAATCCATTTAAACATCCAAGGGTGATAGGCTCATTGGCGTGGTGTGGGTGAGGACATGGGTTGCAAAGTTGTGCAATAGCATTTTGTTTTCGAGTTGCAGACTTCAGAGGACTTTTCACATTGTGATGCAGGTGGAGCGCACCTTGAGTTAATTAAATGTGTATAACTTTGAATCATCATGATAATATTTATATATTTATTGTCGTGCTTGGCAATGATGAGTATTTGTGGAACAACATTTAAATGTTAAACCATACATGTCATATTATGTCATAATAATACTGCATAACAGAGAAATCAAGGGCATAGAAAGAACAAGAATAACAAACACTGGAGATTGTGGGTGAAATATTTTGATAATACAATATAAAATGTAATCTTCCCCTTCCCCACACAATTGTACAAAATAAGCAACGAAAACTGCCAAGCACATGGAATACAAACTCACAGTTAGATTATTTTCTTAAATCCAGTTACCTCCAACTGAGAGGTATATGACAGTGTCGATAGAAAATTATGTCTCTATTGTTCAGGACATAAATTTTACCTTGTACACAGTATAATGTTAATCAATATAATAATAATTTGATATAGCACCTCATCAAGTCATTGAGACATCTCAAAGTGTTTCACGGAATTAACTGTAAAGTACTGTACAATGACCCAGTTTGGGTCCAAATCCTTGAATGTACTTGGGACCATGGCACGTCCTGCTGACGTGAAAGTCGCTATAAAAAATATAATTTTGCAATGTAGCTAATATTAATATTTATGCCTTTCTGTGGTATTTTTCCTCCTTTTGAGAACCTTTGTGGATGTGTATTTCATCTTTGGAAATGGCTCTGCAGTAGATCAGGACACAGTTAGAGGGTAAGTTTTGAGATGAACGGTTGTAAGTACCTTTTGTAAATGTGAGCCACTTCTAATTCAATAGAGATCTTGGAAGTAGATTAGCTGTTAGGAGTTTGGGATTTGCAAGTTTCCTTATGTTTGGTTTGGAAAACTCCTCAACCTGCATTGTAAAATGAAACAGAACTAAAAATCAACTTTTGCGTTAATGGAGATATCAAGGAACTATCTGATTGAAATATTCAGTTGTACAGTTTTCTCAGATCTCACTGGCATTACTATTAATCATTTTGAATGCATTTAAACATCCAACAAGCAAATTAATTTTAGTGTTTAATTGCCACAATTGACAATTTTAATTGATAATTGCTTTTTCTTATTCATTATGTCAACAATATAATCGTGTTTTGAAAAAAAACATTGATTTTCATAATCAATAAAGAGGTACAAAAGATGCAGGAATTATCAAAAAAAATATCAGAAAGGCAGGTGGAGACTAGGCAAAAAAGGAAAGCAGAAACCCAGCTGTGCAAAGCAAACTGTCTGAAGAGAACCTCTGAAAATGGCTTTGGCTGAGTCAACCTTCCAAGTGAAACTATGTGTGTGTGTGTATATATATGTGGGGGTTGGGGAGTGGGGTGGGGTTAATTTGGAATGGGTCCAAGTGACTGATAACAAGTTGGTTATGTCGTCCCTAATTTTTAATATTGCATGGAACTTCCTGGAATTTTCCCACTATATATTTATTAATAATATATTTGTTATTTATTTATACAATATAAGCATCCTGAGATGCTACCCCCTGTTAGGGCCCTGTATAAATGAAAGTTGTTATTATGTATTTTACCACTTATCTAATTGATTGGTGGCTCAAATTAATATTGGTGTTTCAAGAGTACGATATTTGCAAAGAGGATTTGGGTCTGCTAATTGGGACATCAGTTTGTGAATAGTGGATTGTGAGACTTACAATAGATTCACAAATCCATAAATCAACACATCCCATGCAGCAAAGTCATCAAGTGATATGCCAGCTGGACTGGTTTTCTGTGGAGAGAGATAAATAGAGAAAATGTGGAGGGTGAATGAATATTCTGGAGATATGCTTGATTGCCTCAGGAGCAATCTATGCAGAACTTGCATTTATTGGCGTGGGTAAAATGAGGTTATGATTATGTATATTTTTGACAGTTCTCTGGCAAGAGTGGACTTCATAGTCTACTTGGTCTCTTTAACATAACATAAGAACATAAGAAATGCTGGATGAAAAAAGACCAAGTTCCATCTACAATTAAAATTATATTTGTATACCATCTTTCACTTCGGGGGGACACGCCAAGGCGCAATCTAGTTTGCCTTCCACCTTCCTGTTTGTTGCATGCACACATGTCCCAAACTACCTTTGTACTATATCCTATAATCCTATATCCTCCCGATGTGAAAGGCGCTCTATGAATGTAATCTTTTTATTGTTGTATAATGTTATTTGCTAAAAGAGAACAATCTAATCTGCAACAAGAACAGAAATCACTATCTAATCTGTGTTTGATAGAATCAGCACTTTCCTGCTTCACTGTCTCCCTGGGGACCCCTTTCCACAGGATCACTATTTACTCACTGAAATAGTGTTGATGCAGATTCATTTGGAATTTTCAATTGCAGGCTGCGTCCTCTGGGTTTACTATTCTGCACAAGCCCGATTTACTTAGTTGCTCCTCATAGTCCAGTCCATTCGTTCCCTAAATCATTTTGGTTGCCCTCCACCATATCTTCTTGATTTCTCCAATATCCTTTTTGTACTGTGGCGACCAGAGCTGTACTCAGTACTGTAAGTATGGTCTCACCAATGATTTATACAGTGATTACCCACACTATTTCAGCTTGCTATTCCTGATCTTTTAATACATCCAAACATCTACTTTCCTTTACTGCTACAGAGCATTGTTGGGAGAGCTTCAATTTATTGTCAATCAGGACACCCAGGTCATTTTGATTTTCCATACATATTATTTTCCTTCTGTTCAAATAATAGACCCTTCCAGGTTTTTGTCCCGATGTGAAGTACTTTACATTTCTCCACATTGAATCTCACCTAGCACCAACCTTCCCAATTCCCAAGTATGTTCAAATCCTCCTGTAATCTATCTTTTTCAGCTTCGCATTCTACCACCTTCTATAGCTTGGTTTCATCTATATTTACAGTATATTCTGTGAAGCGCTTTGAGACATCTAGAAGATGTGAAAGGCGCTACATCAAATACAAGGATTATTATTATCTGCAAACTTAACCACTGAGCTTGTGACTCCTAGTTCCAAATCATTTATTAAAAAAATTAATACAAAAGTGTCCCAAAATAGACCCTCCTGGAATTCCACTGATATCATTTTCCAATCTGACAACATTCCCTGTACCATCACTCTTATTATCAACCAGTTGCCTAGCCATTGTAACGTACCTCCACTGATTCCCGCTTTCTTTACTTTCTTTACTTTTATTCCATGCTTTCTTCCCTCAATTCTTAATTCTAACTCTTTTGCGCATTGTAGCAATGTACCATACACATGTAAAGTATAATAATGTTGAAATCTACATTCCATATTGGACCCTTTTGTTGCAAGTGCAGCAGCAACAGGTACAGCTAGTTGTATAAATTGAATGTACAGGGTAAATTGAAAGTCATGACAACTACCTCAAAAGCTGCCATACAAATATAATTTTGTTATTATTATAGACATTATAATGGTATCACAACTTTTTGGACACCCTGTAGTTTATATTGTACTTGCTTTTCAGGTGGTTAGATGTATTGGTTTGATTCACCATGAGCGTGATATGCAGGTTGAAATACAATCCGAGCTGTGGGAGTTTGGAAGACATTAGTCAGATTTCATTTAAACTGATTCCTTTTACAATTTAAAGGTGATCAAGCGTCAAGAGCTCATTGAGAAAAAAATACTTACAAAAGTCTCTGAACACACCAGACTCTACATTCTTAGCCTCCAAACTGTCCAACGCAATGAAATTAGATGAGTGGTGACATAACGCAGAAGTAGACCACTTCAGTCAAGCTTCACTGTTGAAGCTTCGAAAGTGTGTTGTGTTTCTAATTGCATTGGTCGATCCTGGGCAGGAAGACAGTGGCATGTGTTTCATGCCGAGATGTGTTGCCCAATGGGAAGCTCACAGTGAGTTCCTTGTACCTCGGCCAACGAGAGAGTGGGCTCAAACTCAAATGACAAACTGATAGTCCCCAGTTTGTCATTTGATGCCTGACTATCCCTCTTGGGGGCTGGGAGGGGGAGGTAAGCTGAATGACTGAATCGAGTTAGTCTCCTGTGGCAGTCTCTGTAGTCTGGTTCCTGAGCCAGGGGGAGGGGTTCCACGCTATTCCAGGGCACTGTTGATGACAGCACGGTTAGGCTGGCTCATTGGCAGGACCATGAAGGGCAGACCAGTCACTGGGAGCAGGGCATTATCCCATTCAGCTCCTGTTAACCCTACCAGCCAAAGCCCTAGCAGGTAGGGTAGTCCTAGCTCAACAAGCAAAAGGAAGGCTTGCCAGACAGCAATATCAATAGCAAGCTATGTGGCTTTAGCTGGTTAAACTCCAGCAGTACCCCCAACACACACTATGGCATCACTGAGCCTTAGCTCTTGCCAACCTGTGCCTAAAACTTTCTGAAATGAGGTAAGCAGGATGCATCCCTCCAGGGAGAGAGTGTGTACTCTATTCCAACAATCTGTCTGTGGAATTTCCATGTGTAGGTGGAGTACATGGAATTCTCAGATTGGTTTGGATACTCTCAACCACTATGTCACCCCTCAGGCCGCTGAAACTCTCATTGATGCTTTCATCGTGTCCAGGCTCGACTATGCCAATGTCCTGCTTGCTGACCTCCATAGGCTGCAGATGATCCAGAACTCTGCTGTCTGTGTCATCTTCTGCACCAAGCTCCATGACCCTATCAATCCCATTCTCGCCTGTCTCCATTGGCTTCAATTCAATATCCTGGTCCTCACCTTCAAAGCGTTCCGTGGCCTTGCCATACCCTACATCTGTGACCTTCTAACCCTCTACCAACCTGACCACTCCCTCTCCTCATCAGGCTCTGGCCAATGACCACGTCCCCCGACGCACCACCTTACTAACGCCAGGCAAGCCGTCAGCCACTCTGCCCCCTACCTTTGGAATTCCATCCCGCAGTCCCTCCACCTCACCACCTCCCTAGCCACCATCAAGCCTCAGCTCAAGATCCTCCTCTTCGACGGTCCAATCTGTCAACCCCCCCTTCTCTTTCCTTCCCTCCACCCTCCCAGATCCCAACCCCAGGTTGGGTCTGAAACATTGCCTTAGGACATCCTGCCACATGGAAGGTGCTGCACAAATGTAATCTTGTTGTTGTTGTTGATGGTTTTCACATGTGGCTGACCAAAATTATTTTTTAAAAGAAAGTGTTAGTTCACCTTACCTCTGCTTTACCTCCTCTTCCAACTTTATTTCTCCACAACAGATTTCTGAAACAACCTGTTTCTCTCCATTTTACAACTGGAACTTTTGTTGGATATTGTGGTTAAACTCGGAATCTTTTGCGAATGCCAAAGTAATCATAGCTACGCAGTTTGTTTTGACTGGGCTAAAACTCATTAAAGTGCTGCGTGGGGACCAGTTAATCTGTTAAAATAAAGATTTGTTATAATGAGGTTAACAGTTGGCAATAGACTTTCAAACTTGGATCAAGTTCTATTTACCTTGGGTTACAAAAGCAAAGTTGAGTTAATACATTTTTATCTGAAACTTTTGTAAAAAAAAGTAAGTCAACCATTTTATTTTTGTGATTATAAAAGTTTTCAAGATTTATGTGTGTACCTGCAGTAGAATGAAGCAAGATAGAGGCACCCCTTGATTTCCTGTCTCTGACTGAGCCAGAGTAGGGTACTGCAGATATAATGCTGGATAAATGCAAGTTGATTTGTTGTACAGTATATACAGTGGAATCTGCTTTTGCTGGACTCTGGTTAAACCTGAATGTCAGGTAAATAAAACAAATGCCGACCCGAATCCATTTGCATTTTTACCTGTTTTAAATATGCCGATTGATTCTGAGGAATATCCAGTTACTGCGAGAGAATGCCGCACTGGTTGCCATTGGGTGACCTGTGGCTTTGTGTGTGCGTGTGTGTGTTCATTGTCTGTTTTCAGCCATAAAGGAGCTCCCGAATGTAGATGGAAGGAGTCAAATTGTTCCGACGAAGGGACGTGGACCCGAAACATTGACACACATTTAGTTTCTCCATAGATGCTGCCTGACTTGCTGAGTGTTCCCAGCAATTTCTGTTTTTGTTTCAATCTGCAGTATTTTGCGTTTTGTTAGGAGTAAAATGTGATTGGCAGTGGGTCCCGCCATTCACAAACGCCTGGAGTTGGGATCTCTCTCCTCACATCTGCAAGCTGACAGTAAACGCCTCCTACAAGGAATTATTCTTGCACTGGCAGTTGTCAACTTCATTTCAATTACGTTGGCAGTAGTCATCCTTATCTGCCGAACGGGAACGGTGTTTCGGCTAACCTCGGACGCCTCTTAAGTTGGACAAAATGTCCTTCCCTGATGCGTCTGTCTTAACCAGCTTTCGCAGTACGTGCAGCCCTCCACCGATCTGCATCTGAAATCCAGTTCATTTTTACTGTTCGGAAAGAGATATTTATTTAGATTTTTATTGCTGAGAATTCCCGAAAGGGTCAAAAGTTCGAAAAGTCTAAGAGAGAAAAACATGATTTGCTAACCAGACAGATGATCCCATAGCACTTGCAAGCTGTACATTTCCCCTGGCGCAGACCGGCCCATTCATGAGACAAGGCAGGAGTAACAGTGGTCAACATCTACCTTGATTGGTATGTGGAGAGGTAGTTAGCAGCTGCTCAAGCTTCACACCTCCAACTAATTGGGTAAAGTGGCCATGAATGTCTGAATTGTCAGCAGAGAACAGTAACAATTTTCTCTACCACCATATTCATACAAGCTCTGAGATACACACCCCAGAATACTGGCCAACCAATGAGCTGATCAACTGTTAAAGGAGACAAGTGTCAAATATCGCACAACCTGATTGATTGATTGTCTCCAGTATTTCTCCAGTCAGGTCAGAGTTGCATTGCCCTGACTGATCCTGTTGCAGACAAGATTGTCTTTTTAAAAAAAGATTTGTATAAATTAATCAGAAAATATAACCTATGTTCTTGACTTTGCTCTTTCTTTCTTTTTAGACAGATAGAACAAAATGTCTCTGCTCTGTCCGGTCTTATTAACTTGGGCTTGACAGCGGTGGTAAGCCAATTTCCCTGTTAATTCATTTTAGCCATTCGGTAGGAAATGGTTCCAAGGTGACGTGTATGGAAACAGAAGGTTGTAAATCAAGTCAATCCCATGTGCCGGTCTAGGAAAGCTGAGATTGTTGTGCTCCAAGATGCTACCCTGTGTGAAGGCCGCTATATGAATGTGGTTGTGGTTGAACCAAGTAACTCCACAGAACCCGAGAGCATTGCTGATGATAGACCAGCCAACTTGACTCATCAGCAGGATTTGAAGTAGTAGGACATGGATGCTGGACACATAGCTGACAAGACAAAAATATATGACTTGGTGTTTACTATTATGTATTTCTAAGATAGATACAGTAAATATTAGAGTCTAAATCAAATTTGTTTGGGTTCCAGGGATCTCTCTCCTCACATCTGCAAGCTGACAGTAAACGCCTCCTACAAGGAATTATTCTTGCACTGGCAGTTGTCAACTTCATTTCAATTACGTTGGCAGTAGTCATCCTTATCTGCATTAGAAAAAGGTTAATATTCCTGTGTTCCGAATCATGTTTACAATCAGTTTATCAGATAAAATGTTAGCAATGCAGGAAGACAGAAGCTTGTCAGAAATGGGTGACATCATTTGGATTGATTGCTATGTCCCCGTCCTGTAGAACTCTCTACCCATTGATCATCCAGAACTCTACAGCTCGTGTCCTCTCCTGCACCAAGCTCCGCGACCCCATCACCCCCCCATCCTCGCCTGGCTCCATTGGCTCCCCATCCCCCAGAGGATCGAATTCAAGACCCTCGTCCTCACTTTCAAGACCATTCACGGCCTTGTCTGCTCCTATCTCTCCTACCTGTTGACTCCCTACGAACCTGCCCGTTCCCTCCATTCAGCAGGCTCCGGTCTGCTCCTTGACTCCCGCCCGACCCGCCCTACCGTCGCAGGCTGGGTTTTCAACCTCTGTGCCCCCCACACTCTGGAACTCCATCCCACAGTCCCTTGCCTCCTTCAAGGCCTGTCTCAAGACCCTCCTTTTCGACCGTGCATTCAGCCGCCCTCCCACCTCTTTCCCTCCCCTCCCCTGCCCCTCTCCCTGCTCGGGTCCCGATCCCTGATTGTTCAACACCTTTACAGGGCACCGTGAAAGACGCCCTATAAATGTAATTTTGTTGTTGTTGTTGTTGTCCATTTGATTTGAAACTCCAAAAGAAAAATGGTCCGTCCTGCCTCATTTGCTTTTGGCTGTTCTTAAATTAAGATCTTTTACTTCAGCATAGATCAGGGATCAAACCAGTGATCTTCCCGATCTGTATCTCTGTTTCACCAGAGCTTGATTGGAATTGATTAAAAAGGGTGAAAATTTGCTAAACGTAATTTTTCCTCCATGTTTATTCATTAATAATGTAGATACAATTAAGATTTTGCTTAGAAAAAGAATTCGACATGCAAAGAGGGAACCTAAGCAACACTTACTGTTAATGTGGTTACTGTGTTGTAACCGTTTATTTTTCCATTTTGTTTATTTTAGTCTACTCCTAACCTCTTCCAGCTAAGGTGCCAAGACAGTCTGAATCCTGGGGCTTTGTAGAACTAGCACCTAAAGTATGCTCTGTAATCAGCCAGCAGGAGATCTCATTTGTTCCAAGATAAAACCAGTTCAATTGTTTGACACGGCATCTGACAACCTGACTGGAAATGAACAAAATTGCCCAAATTTAAGAGATGTGCAGCCCCATATGTAACCATTCATTAGACATGAAAATAGGTCAATTACATTCTTGGCTAGCATTTATGCTTCAGAGATTCAGAGAACAAATAAAAATGCAACATGTCTTAAAATCAGCAGAACGAGAGACTGAAAAATAATGTTTCTAGTTTTTTTAATGCAGACCAGCTTTAGATAGTTAATTAAGAAAATTATACTGTATATCCTGAGGAACTAATTTTTTGCAATGTTTCTAGGTATCAATGCAAACTGAGAGCAGCTTCAGCCATGAGTGACACAACGCAAACTACACAGAAAAACAAACGTTTGATTTTTGATGTGCCTGGAACAAACCTGCATGCATTTGAAGGGTAAGATAAAATGTTAATTCCACTGACTATTTAAAGGCTGTTACAATTTCTATATGGCATGATAAACAAAGAAAAAAATTATCAATGTAATGATATTATTCCTTGCATTTCATATCGCACATACAGCCAATTACAGTGTCCCACAAACAGTCATGGATTGAACGACACAATTGTTAATTTTTTAAAAAATTCTTGAGCGATTATTATCAGGCCTGTGGAGTAAGAAAACTTGTCAAAGGTCTCACCCTGTTGGGAATCATGCAGGATGAATGCTCTAACCACTGAGTTACAGGACTACTAGCCATATCCCAGTTAGCAATCCACCAAATAAAATTGGTCACTCACTTCAAAGTTGTTTGTAGGACTTTGCTGTGTGCAAATTGGCTGCCAAGTTCACCTACAAAATCCACACTCCATTTTACAGTAAATCCTGTGAAGCACTTTGAATCTTCTCAAGGATGTGATGAGGCATTATATGAAATGTAAGGATTTCGAACACCAATAATTGTTACACAAGATTGTTATATTGAAGAATGTGCAGATTTTAAGATACTTTTGAATATGAAGATCAGGGCACGAGTAGAGAAATAGAAAGTTTATGATTGGTATTATGTGACTCCAATTAGATTATTTATAAAAGGAGAGTAAACTGAAAATTGCTGTTTTAAATCTCTGGGGGAAAAAATCCCAGTAAGCTGATTGTTTTAACTAAGCTTTGAGTTCAAAGCAATCTACCCAATCAAGCACTCTGAGACATTACCCTTCATGGAGGATGTGCAAGTTGTTGTTATTGTTGTACCCAATTTGTTAAATGCAAATCTTGCCTTACAAATCTGATAGAATATTTTGATGAGGTAACGGAATGGGTGGATAATGGTAGCGCAGTTGATGTAGTTTACATGGACGTTCAAAAGGCATTTGACAAAGTGCCACATGAGAGACTTATTATGAAATTAAAGGCCCATGGCGTAAAAGGGACAGTGGCAGCGTGGATCCACAACTGGCTGCGAGACAGAAAGCAGAGAGTTGTAGTGAGCGGCTGTTTTTCAGATTGGAGGGAAGTGAGCAGTGGTGTGCCACAGGGATCAGTTTTGGGACCATTGCTGTTTGTAATCTACATCAATGATCTGGACTTGGGTGTACGGAGTACAGTTTCCAAGTTTGCAGATGACACTAAGTTAGGGAGAATAGTAAACAGTGAGGAGGATAGTAGCCATCTGCAAGAGGATATAGACAAATTGGTAAAGTGGGCAGACACATGGCAGATGAAGTTTAATGCAGAGAAGTGTGAGGTGATGCATTTTGGGAGAAGAAATGAAGGGAGGCAATATAGGCTAGATAGTACAATTTTAAATGGTGTAAAGGAACAGAGAGACCTGGGGATTTGTGTTCGTGACTCGTTGAAGGTGGCAGGACAGGTAGACAAGGCTGTTAAGAAGGCATATGGGATACTAGGCTTTATAAATAGGGGTATAGAGTACAAAAGTCAGGAAGTGTTGACTAACCTCTATAGGACTTTGGTGAGGCCTCAGCTGGAATACTGTGTTCAATTCTGGTCACCACACTACAGAAAGGATGTGAAGGCATTGGAAAGGGTACAGCGAAGATTTACTAGGATGGTGCCAGGATTGAGGGACTTCAGCTATGAGGAGAGGCTAGATAGGCTAGGGTTATTCTCTCTGGAGCAGAGAAGATTGAGGGGAGACCTAATAGAGGTTTATAAGATCATGAGGGGTTTCGACAGGGCAAATAGAGAAAAACTATTTCCACTCGTGGGTGAATCTGTGACTCGTGGTCACAGATTTAAAATAGTTTCAAGGCGAAGTAGAGGGGAGCTGAGGAGAAATGTTTTCACTCAGCGAGTTGTTCGAGTCTGGAATGCATTGCCTGAAAAGGTGGTGGAGGCTGATTCGATAACAACTTTTAAAAGGGAATTAGATCTGTATTTAGGGAGAACAGGTCTATTAGGCTATGGGGAGCGGGCAGGGCAGTGGGATTGAATCGCTCTTTTCAAAGAGCCGGCACAGACTAGATGGGCCGAATGGCCTCCTTTTGTGCCGTAAAATTCTATGAAAAAAAATACAGTTCTAACATTTGTAAATCGAAACATGTAAGAAATCATTCCAGAAACATTACCATTAGTAAATAAAACGTTGCATTCATTCGGTAAAAAGTTAAGTTATCTATAGGATGGCAGGTTTAGTGATAGCGTCCACAGATCAGCTCATTGGCAAGTGACCTCAGGCCCAGGCATTATCAGTGTCTCAGTGACAGACGCACAGAAGCCAATGATGTGATAATATCATTGCTGTTAATTATCACATCCACAGTCGCATTTTTAACCACCAGAATTCTGTTAGCAATTATATTGACTGAGCTCGTAGTTACAATACGAATTTTCATGCAAGTACTAGCGCTCTGAGATGCCATCTGGCATGGAGGGCGCTATATAAATCCAAATTGTTGTTGTTGTTGTTTATGCCAAAGTGTACTTTTCTCCAATTACCCAAATCGTTTCCATCGCGATTCTAGGTGATGGTTTATACCCTCAATACAATACACCACTTGAGTTGAAAACAGCAGAAAACAAGTCAGGGCAACAAAGTTAGTCAGTATTGACTTTGGATTTAAAAGCTTACAGATTGCATGAGAAAGGGAAGTTTAAATTAAATTATGGGTCCTGCAAGCTTCCATACCTCAGAGACAATGATTTGGAGTAGGAGACGGTGTGGTGAGTTTTGCTTTCAACATATTGAGGTTACAGGGAGGAGGCAGGGCACATGGAATGGCTTCTTTGGAACCTGGGAGGAACAAAAGAGCAATAACCATGAAAAAAAAAGTGAATGAATTTAGTGTGACTAAAGCGAAGGCAGATCAGAAAAGTTACAATGGAGCAAGAGAGGGTTGGAAGGCAGGCAGAGGTGAGACAAGGATTGTCTATCAATTCTTCTCTTGCAGACTGGCTGGCGATGAAAGAGAATTGTTAGACGAGCTACTCCAGATTTGGGAGCAGGACTCAACCCTGGGCTTTAAGAAGGATTTATCAATTGTCAACTGATGTTCATTTCCAAACTGTTTGAAAGATACAATGACAAGCGTCTCTCAACGGCTCTTAAATAACAATTCTGTGCAGAAGGAGCAGCCATCAATTAAACTACATGCCAGAATAATATATGTTTGCACAATCAAAAATGTACTGTAAATAAGAAAAGCTGAGTATTTAATCACTGACAGTTCAGCACACCACTGTCTGATCCTGACTCTAATGACAGAGCATACATTCAATCCTGAGGGAAATAAGTGCATGCAAGCTGCCAAATACCTCTCTGCACTCTCTGAGACCTATAATTTTCATGTTATTTCAATGTGACCCCTTTTCCATGTTGACAATCTTTTGGCAAACTTCTCTCTGTTACTTTTCTTCAGTGTGCACCGACAACCGGCAGTCATCATACCCTGGAATTCCTATTCTCTGTTTCGTCGAGGTGTTAATTGATGGTGGGAAGTTTGTTGATAAAATGTAATCTGATGCCCAAACGGGTTCATAGAGGCTAGCGAATGTCAGCTTTCATTGACAGCTTCTCATAGATTTCCTGAGGCATTTGAATCACTTGGGATGGTATACGATAGACAGAGGGAAGACTGGCTTGCTTTGCCAGGGGTCATTTCTAATCCATTTTAAATAATAACAAGTTTTGCAGTGGTCAGATTTTGCCAATTACAGATGTTTTTTCTCGCTGCTCACCTGGCAGATTGGTCACATGAACCCTGAATAAATGTTTCGAAATGTGGAACTTCCCAGAGATTAAAAGGATTGATACCAGCACAGAATAAAACAAACGGAAAGCCACATTCCTCAGAACTGTAATTTGTAGACCGAGGCAGTTTGTAAAAGCACAAAATTAAATCTAATATTCTTTTCAGTCTAAACATTTGCAGTCTTAGACTCATCACGGACCGTTGTTTATTTTTTTGGATGGAAGTTTTATAAAGTTGTGTTAACCTAGGGCGGTGGGGTGGGGCCAGTGGGGTGAGGGCTAAATTCCTCTCTTTTGGAAACATGGGAGGAATAATATTTGTTTTATGAAGCTTTTAACAAAAAGCCAACAAAACAGTAGAGTCCTGCATTCTTATGTGATGAGTTTACGAAACTTGATATTAGGATTGGAAAACTGATCCATTGTAAACTGATAATATTAATGGTACGTGGAGTAGGCGTTTTAAGATGCAAATTCCATTTTCAGCTAGGAGTCCCTGTGCGTCGCACCATAAGACTTTGGTTACAAGGCAGTTTCTTAGCCTAAAATCTTACGAGTCGGTTTGATGACTACAAAATTCCCTTGCTGCAAACACAGTGGTTTTTTTGCCTGTTCAGGTGGAGGTTAAACATCCCATGGCACAATTTGAAATCCTGTTCAGTTTTCAGCTGTTACTGGATTTAATAAGAAGAGTTTTTTTCTGTATATTTTCCTTCAGCTCTAATCCAGTTTGGAATAAAAATCTTCTTAGTGCAGCCACTTGC
Organism: Hydrolagus colliei; assembly: GCA_035084275.1. Taxonomy (NCBI): domain Eukaryota; kingdom Metazoa; phylum Chordata; class Chondrichthyes; order Chimaeriformes; family Chimaeridae; genus Hydrolagus; species Hydrolagus colliei. The sequence goes on along the minus strand of CM068742.1, from coordinate 1,059,632 downwards.
TGCGCTAATGATGAGGTTTATTTGGATCAGAAAAGGTATGTAGTCTAACTCATTTGAATTTCAAAATTGAAACCCATACCCTCAAAATAACTGCATTCATTGTGTCACTAAAATTAACTGTGCATACCTTCTGAAATGCAGTTTGAACTCCCTTGATGAAAATGCCATCGCTGAGGAAAAGGATTACTTTAATTTGCAAAACCCTGGCGCCTGCAATTATCAGGTATTCAGAAAATTTTCAAGAGTATACATTTAAATTACAATAGATTCCAGGCCAAAATCAGCTTTACTGATAGCACTATAGAACATCTATTATCATCAATTCTTCTGTTTAATTGAACTTTATAAGATAAAATCTCACTATTGACGCGGTAAATGTTGTCTCTGTGCTTTGCAATTCTAACAGGAGACGCTGTTCTTAAAAGACAAACAAAACGAGAATGCAAACAATTCACAAGAGACTGCAAGTCAAGACTTCCTTACAGTGGCTTTGGCTTCACATGAACAAAGCAAATATACAAAGAAGTCTGGCAAGATGGTGTATGCATTCAGCAATGCTGGTCTGGAATCAACTGATCTATGAGTGGAAAAGGGAGTTTCCTTGTCGTAAATTTCACAACTCTGTTAGCCAACGGTACATTTTGCCAGGAAGAATATTTTGATCTTAACAAGGCTTTATTATTTAGATTGGTAATTTGAGAAATTGTTGTCGAAAGTTTCAAGTACCATTTTCTTAGGATTATCATCCAGTCGATCTCCAGCTCATTAATCTTACAGGATTGGTCAAACGAGCAATTTTTCATGGAGCTTTTAAGAAAAGTAGAAATGCAGTGGATTTGTACTCATAGCTTAAAGCATAATTATCCCAATTCATTTCCTGGTGTTTATCTAGTGTGTAATTATTGATGCATTTGTACAGTGATAAAATGTATAATAGAGAAATTAATATGAATCAACTCACTGGTCTGCATGTGATAATTTAACATGTCCTTAGCGAATGACTATCATGGTACAATTTGGCAGTATTCAACATTCAATCCATCCTTGTTAATAATTCTGTGCTTATAATTGTATTACAAAGATGGATATTGACAAATATTGTAGATTTATCATCTAATAAATCTGTTCAGATTTTAATTTGATTATTTGCTACCATTTCACACTGAAATTACAATAACAAAAATCAGTCACCTACATTCAACTACAAATGCACAGTCACTACACGTCACAGTGAATCCCGTGAAGCAATTTGTGACATACTCTCAACATGAAAGATGTTATATCAAATAAAAGGATCATTACTATTTATTAACATAGTAACAGGTGTTATTAATGCCATGAACAGTGTACTTTATAAAACCATAAAGATAGTTAAATGAATTTTATTGATTTTACAAGATTTAACATCCATGATTCAGAGAGGAATGGAACACATACATCTTCAGACCCAACTAGTGTGTTGATGTGTGGGGTGGGATGGGAGAGTTCCTGTTAAGCAACACTCAAATGCTAAAATATTTCGTCCTAGAGTTGACGAAATATCACCCTCGGCACTCTGATCCTTGGGTCCAGGCAATGGATAGATATGTTTGAAGTTCACTTGACTGAATTTGAGGCTGAGGAAGAAATGGTGATGGATCTTTCCCCAGCATGTTAAACAGGTTGTGAAAAATCCATAAAAGCACAGATTGTCCACGGGGTATAGAAGTGACCGAATAGCTTTTTCTTGTTGATAAGGCCTTTGTTTTAAACAGGATACAGATCAAATCAACACAAATCGATTAAGGTAGAACAAATAGCAAATGTTAAAAGTTCTTAGCACAATTCTTAAAAATTCTTCTCAATTCATAGCAGAAATTGAGCTGTAAACATTTATTTTCAGGTGTACAACCAAACAAAACAGACCATCCTGATCAGTTTGGAATGAATGTCTAATCAGATTATTCACTCTTTAATATACTGTACTTGAATTTTGGTTTTATTGAAGGCAGTCAATACAATAACAACAACAACAACTTTGATGTATATAGCGCCCTCCACTCCGGACGGCGTCTCAGAGCATTTCACAATAGCGGATGCTGGGACCCAGCCAGGGGCAGGGGGAGAAAGGTGACCAAAGGCGCGGTCGAAGAGAAAGGTCTTCACTGTGACCTGAAACTGGGAAGAGAGGGGGAGAGGCGAAGGGAATGAGGAAGGGAGTTCCAGAGCCTCAGGGCGTAGTGGCTGAAGGCACGGCCGCCGAGGGTGGAGCGGAGGATTCGGGGGGACATGGAGGAGGCCAGACCCAGAGGAGCGAAGGCAGCGGATGCTGGGTTGGGGGGAGAGGAGATCAGAGAGACAGGGGGGTGCAGAGGAGTGGAGGGATTTGAAAACAAGGTGAGGATCCTGAAGTTGATCCTCTCTGGGACAGGGAGCCAGTGAAGTCTGGCAAGGACTGGGGTAATGAGAGAGCAAAGCTTAGAGCGGGTGAGTATGCGGGTGGCAGAGTTTTGGATGAGCTGGATTTCGGGGATTGTGGTGGAGGGGAGACTAGAGAGGAGGGCGTTGCAATAGTCCAGCCGAGAGGTGACAAAGGCCTGGACCAGGGTTTCAGTGGCTTTTGAGGTGAGGTATTGCCGGAGACAATCTACAAAGAAATTCATGGTGTTAAATATATTGTTGTAGGTTATGAACGCATCACAGAACAAATACTTGGTGTAGATTTCGTCACATTATTGTGTGACACTGTACAATTTGTACATAGAATCATACATCAAATCATACATAGAAAAATTTACTTTTATTTACTAGAACTCACAGTGAAAATGTTTTCTTTTAAAAAGACTTCTAATTTGATTGAAAGAACAACCAGAATAGTGTGAATGCCAATACATAAATGCTGCTGAGTTTGGTGCTATGTGCCAAATTGACATTGTTGTCCAACATGCACTCTACCCTGGACCAGGACCCATTATTTGGCAATGGGTCAATTCCAGCAACATGGCACATGATATTGTACAAGTCAACTGCTCGGATCGGCGCTGCCTTGTAGTTCCTTTTGAAATCTGAAAAGCGCAAAAACAAAAACAAATTAGCTTCAAAACTATCCAGATGAAAAGAAAGGTTTTTAATGTCATGACTGCTGTGGCTAATCGCATAAGTGTTCTGTGGTCAACAACAACAACAAATTACATTTATAGAGCGCCTTTCACGTCAGGAGGACGTCCCAAGGCGCTGCACAAGAGGCGTGTGACCCGAGCTGACAGGGGAGTGTTTGGGAAGGGGTGAAACACGAAGGGGAGGTCGAAAAGTTCGGAGTGGAACAAAAGGCACGATCGAAGAGGAAAGTCTTCAAACTGGCCTTGAAAGAGGAAAGGGAAGAAACGAGACGGAGGGATTGAGGGATGGCATTCCATAGGGTGGGAGCGGAGAAACTGAAGGCCCGGCCTCCGATGGTGGGGCGGTTCGGGCGGGGGGCTTGGAGCAGACCAAGTCCTGTTGAACGGAGGGTCCAGGTGGGCTTGTAGGGGGAAAGTAGATTGGTTAAATAGGGCGGGGCAAGGCCGTGTAAGGCCTTGTAGGTGAGGACGAGGATCTTCAACTCGATCCTCTGGAGAATGGGGAGCCAATGGAGACGCGCGAGGGTGGGGGTTATGTGGTCGCGGAGGCGGGTGCGGGATAATACACGGGCTGCAGAGTTTTGGATGACCTGGAGCCTGTGAATGGAGGAACTGGGGAGGCCGACGAGGAGAGAGTTTCCGTAGTCCAGCCTTGAGGTGATGTACGCGTGCACGAGTGTTTCGGCAGCGCGGGGGGTAAGATAGTTGCGGAGCCTGGCAATGTTGCGCAGGTGGAAATAAGCGGTGCCGGTCAAGGCACAGATGTGGGGGAGGAAGGAGAGTTTTTGATCGAACATGATGCCGAGGTTCCTGATTGGTTTTGTGAGATGGAGAGTGCAGCCTTGGATGCTGTGGCTGGCAGCGCCCGATGTGCGGAGGCGCTGGCTTGAGCCAATCAAAAAGTTTCTACACACACAGACTGGCCCCCGCGTGTTTGTAGAATGCAAAAAACAAGAAAATGCAAGTTTCCTGAACTGGTGACCCAATTTTGCATGAAAGAGAGCTTTGCAAATCTCATAGATAGCATATTACGCATCAATCAAACTGAGAAACGATTTGATTAGCATCACTACAACAAATATATTAACCCTGGGCATCCTGGACTCCAATCTTCTCAGTCAATTCTTGTACAACCGAGAGTAGAATTAAGTATAAAATAACGTTTTGTGGAGGAAAATATCACCCAAACCACCTGCACTAATGCTTCTCGGACCAGCATGCTAAGAAGATATAACAATTCAATGCATTCCCATTCTCTGGTGTAGTATACATCACAGATTGTCTTTAACCAAAATAAAACAGCTTGTATCCCCTTATTCAGTCCCTCTGCCCCCTTTTCACAGAGATAGAGCATCATATTTGCATAAGAAACTAGATAGTCGGACAACCTCTCCTTTGAATTGGTCTCTTCTTTTCAGGCACAAATTGCTGCAGGATTAGTTTTCTCTGGTGGTAAAGTGGGAATTATCAACAACAATTTAACCTTTATATAGCAATTTTCACAATGGGCAGATGTCTCCAAGTACTTCACAGAATTGTTCAGCACCTTCGGACGGGGACGTCCTCCCGACGTGAAAGGCGCTCTATAAATGTAATTTGTTGTTGTTGTTGGAAGCCTGAACTGTGAGTGGAACCCAGGAAACGGAGATGAGTGGGAGGTGACCCAATTCTAGCATCTTAGAGAAGCTTCTGACTTATTTTGTTTGTTGAAATATTGGTTAGTATTCTTATTATTTCTCCAGGTTGATTTGACCCAAAGCTTCAATCCCTGCTTGCTAATCTTACCTCCAAATCTGAAAAGAAGGGACCAACAACAACAACAAAATGGCATTTATGGAGCGCCTTTCATGTCCGGAGGACATCCCAAAGTGTCTGGACTTTGTGACCTGGTGATCACACCAACATTAATCTACACAAGTCATGCCTTAAAATACCACACTCTCAGTGACCTCTATGTTACAAATATCCCATCTTATCCCATTGTAAAATAAAAATCACTATTTGCCATCAGGATCAAGTCAGAAATGAAATAATTCGATCTGCTGGTTACCTGGTCCATAAGCAAGAAAGAATCCCCTCATGTCCATGAATTCATTGTCAAAACCATGCCACCCATAGCTCCAAGCCTCCTTGGTCCCTGTTCCATTGTCCCAATATGGCAGCATGCTCCTGTTCTAGCAAGGGGAAAAAAGTAGCATCCTTGTGACTCTTAACAGCTAGCAAACCATCATTAAGTATGGTGTGGATGTGATAATTACCACCAGTAATAATCATCACACAATAGTAATAATGATAATCCTTGCATTTGATATAGTGCTTTTCGTGTCTTCTAGACGCCTCAAAGCGCTTCACAGAATATTTTGTACAGTGGATTGATTGTATGTTTGTCGGCTGAACGCAGCGCACGGCAGTGTCCCAGAAACAGTCATGGATTGAGTGACCAAATTATTATTGTTTCTTTTGATGGATTACTATCCGCCGATAGACTAACAACCAGGTTCCTACTTACTGTTAGGTAAACAGACGTGTGCGGAGTAAGTCTCAGAGCACTTCACATTGGTATGACCGGACACCCAGCAAGGGAGAAGGGGAGGTAACCATTGGGGCGGTCGAAGAGGCAAGTTTTAAAGCAGGATCTAGAGATAGATGGAGAAGTTCAAGGTGAAGGGATAAAGATTAGGGACATAGTGTTTGAAAGCTTGACCACTGAAGAAAGCGTGGAGTGGACAGGGAATGTGCAGTTGGGGTGGGGGGATGTTAGTTGAGTAGAGTGAGCAAAAGGTGGGTTACACAAAGATCAGAGAGAAAGGGAGATACGAGGACGTGAAGGGAATTACACATCTGGGTGCAGACCTTGCAAACACACATATACACATACACACCACAGGAATGACTGTCAATAGCCAGCCTCCACTGTATTTATATTAGAAGCAATGCTGCCTGGTCAGGTACTCAGGTCCTGGCATCAAGCCAGCAGCTTCTGAAACAGATATAAAAATAGGAGAAAAAATGCAGATGCTGGAAATATGAAATAAAACCAGACAAAGCAGAACAGAGGAATCGGTGTCTGAAAGAGAAATAGTTCTGTTCAAGCTTCTAAACAGATTCTACTCAAACTATCAATGGGAGGCAGAACTTATCGAAAAAATTATATTTGTCTGCGAGATCGGATTTGTCTGTTTCAGGCACGTTCTTGGCCTCCACAGTATTCTTCTTCTCGAAATGGGGGAGAGGATGTTGCATTATCCTGCAAACTGACAATAGGTGAGGAGGTGCAATAATCAACAATAACAAAATTATATTTGAAAGCACCTTTCACGTCATGAGGATGTCCCTTAGTCAATGTTTTGTACCTGAGCTGAAGTCAGGATCAGGGAGTGTGGAGGGAAGGGAGGGGCAGGGGGATGATCGATGGCACAGTCGAAGAGGAGGATCTTGAGGAAGGTCTTGAAGGAGGCTAGGGAGGGGGCAAGGTGGATGGATTGCGAGATGGAATTCCAAATATTGGGGGTAGAGTGGCTGAAGGCCCGCTCGCCAATGCTGGGGCAGTTGGAGCCTGCTGAGCAGTGAGAGCGCGGATAGGTTGGCTGGGGGTTAGGAGATTGCAGAGGTAGGGTGGGACAACAACAAAATTATATTTATAGAGCGCCTTTCACTTCGGGAGAACATCCCAAGGCACTGAATAGTCAGGAATTGAGACCCAAGCATGGTGGAGGAGTGAGGGGAGGTAGAGAGGTGGGAGGGCAACTGAAGCCACGATCAAAAAGGAGGGTCTTGAGACCGGTTTTGAAGGAGGCCAGGGAGGAAGCGAGGTGGAGGGACTGTGGGATCGAGTTCCAGAGTGTGGGGGCAGAGAAGCTGAAGCCCGGTAGGGTCGGGAGCAGACTGGTGCAGACCAGAGCACACTGAACGGAGGGAGCAGGCAGGTTGGTAGGGAGCCAGCAGGTCGGAGAGGTAAGAGAGGGCAAGGCCATGGATGGTCTTGGAATTGAGCACAAGCACCATGAATTCGATCCTCTGGCGGATGGGGAGCCAATTGGAGCCGGGCGAGGGTGGGAGTGATGGGATTATGGAGCCTGATATGGGAGAGGACACGGGCTGCAGAGTTTTGCATGATCTGCAGCTTGTGAATGGAAGAGTCTGGAAGGCCAACGAGGACGGAGTTTCTGTAGTCAAGCTTTAATGTGATGAATGCGTGGATGAGGGTTTGGGCAGTCTGAGGGATGAGGCAGTGGCGGAGTCTGGCAATGTTAAGGAGATTTCCAAGGTAAGGTCATGGAGGGCTTTTAAGGTGAGGACCAGGATCTTGAATTCAATCCTCTGACCGATGAGAAGCTAGGGTTGCAGAACCTGGTGCTTAGAGGACATGGGCAACAGAGTTATAGATGATCTGCAGCCTTTGGAGGGAGGAATAGAGAAGGCTGACAACAACAACAACAAAATTGCACTTATAAAATGCCTTTCATGTCGGGAGGACATCCCAAAGTGCTGAACAATCAGGTCAGGACCCGAGTGTGGGGGGACGGTCAGTGTGGGGCGAAGGAGAGGAAGAAGAGTTAGTTGGGCAGCCGAAGGTGCAATCGAAGAGGAAGGTCTTGAGACCGGCCTTGAAGGAGAAAAGGGAGGAAGCGAGGGGGAGGGGCTGCGGGATGGAGTCCCACAGTGTGGGAGCAGAGAGGCTGAAAGCCCGGCCCCCGATGGTTGGGGGGTTAGGGCGGTGGATGTGGAGCAGACCTGAGTCTGCTGAACGGAGGGGACAGGGACAGGCTGATAGGGAGACAGTAGGTCAGAGAAATAGATGGGGGCCAGGCCGTGAATGGCCTTGAAAGTGAGGACATGGATCTCGAATGGGATCCTCTGGGTGACGGGGAGCCAGTGGAGACGGGCGAGGGGGGGAGTGATGTGGTCGTGAAGCCTGGTACAGGAGAGTACACGAGTTGCAGAGTTCTGAATGATCTGCAGCCTGTGAAGGGAGGAGCTGGGGAGGCCGACTAGGAGAGAGTTCCCAAAGTTGAAGATGTGACAAAGGCGTGTATAAGTGTTTCGGCGGTGTGGGGGGTGAGATACTGGTGGAGTGTAGCAACATTGCAGAGATGGTGGAAAGCTGTACCGGTCATGGAGCGGATATGAGGGAGGAAGGACAGTTCGGAGACAAACAAGCAGGGCTTTGAGGCAATGTTGTGGAGGTGAGGGAAGGTGGTGCGGGTCATGGTATGGATGTGGAGGAGAAAAGACAGTTGAGGATCGAACGGGACACCCAGGTAATCACCACCACAGACAGTTTGGACAAACCTTTCTGAAAAGTCGTCAACTGAAACATTGACTGAGGCAGAACTTCCGGGAATGTCAATATCACTGATGTGATAATTATTGCTTCGCAAGTTACATTTTCACTCCTCCTATAGGCCCTCTCCCTCCACCCCTTCCCCAGCAATGTCTGAATTGGTTATTTTCTTGATTGTCTCTCATGAAGTAACACTAGAGGACTCTGGACCCAGGCACCAGGCAAGAGAAAAGTCGCCTCACATTCAGGCGCATCGCCCAGCCATGGCTGATGTTATTTTGGAATCAGCTTTAAATGATCTGCGCATTGGTCAGTGCATTGATGTCATCAAACCAGCCACACAATAACATCGCAATACATTGCTTATGCCACAAGTGGCTGATCGATTCCAAAACCCAGATGCAAAAGTCCATGAAATGGAAAAGCATCACAGTTCATACCACAGCGACCACAGTATGATGGCAATGTCAAATACCTTCAGCTGCTGCAAAAAAATGTTGCACAGGCAAAATTCCCCCTGGTTCTATATTTTCTCCATTAACTATTAACATCGATTTCAGAACATCCAGAATTTGGCAAATTCTTCAATGCGGCCTTAGGTTTCAAGCCAGTTTTCTGTCATTTCTTTTAAGATCAAAAAACGACTTCGAAGTTCAGACTGAATTCAACAATTCTGGACTCTCTGAGTAAATCACGACCCAGGAGAAACCATCCATCAAACCTGAGGCCATCTGAAAACATTCAATTAAAACTGTACTTAGGCCCCTAGAAATCATAGCTTGCTACATTATCTAGTTCAATTCCTCACTCACACACTTTCATTGTGGAGTCGTGTAGCTTTGTTGTTAGAGCATTTGCCTCACAAGCAGGAAGACCTGGATCCAATGCCTGGGCAGGGCGAAACGTTGGGAGAGTTTCCTTACTCCACACGACACTGTTCACCTAGCACTGAGTAGAAATCAGCTTGTTAGTCACTTTTCCGGTTGTAATAGAAATTTGGTTAATCCATCACTGTTTGAGGGGGACACCCGCATGTGCTGTATGCAATTGGCTGCTGCATTTTGCCCAGAAAATATACTGTCAATTCACTTCCCGGTGTATCCTGTATCTCAAAGACGTGATAAGGAGCTATATCAAACGCAAGGATTATTATTATTGTGTGGGAATGCTAGCAGGGCTGTTTACTCCAGCTGATAATTCTGTCCCAATAAACTGGATGCACAAGCTTATCAGTTGCTGCCAATCTCAGTTTCACTATAAATTTCAATGATTCTGATTAAGGTCATGGCAATTCACGGCATTAATAAAGTAATAAACCGTACAGTTGAAGGGCGGCTCAAAGTATTATCTAATAATAATAAGAATTTATGAATTTGATACAGCGCCCAATTACATCATTGGAATGAAGGATTTAGTGTAATAATTGAGTGTTTTGTAGGTGAACAAGCTTTTCCCAGCTGAAGACCTTTCTCTTCGACCGCACTTTTGGTCACCTTTCTCCCCCTGTCCCTGGCTCAGTCCCAGGATCCGTATTGTGAAGCGCTCTGAGACTCTGTCCGGCGTGGAGGGCACTATATACAGCAAAGTTGTTGTTGTTGAACACGTCAGCCAATTTGCACACAGCCACTTCACCCAAACAGCCATGAAATGAGTAACCTATTTTATCTCAAGTACTGTTGGTCAGTAATTACTGTAAAGCTCTGTGAGTCAATTGGACTTGTTGAGGTGCTATGAAAATGCCAGTTCTTTCCCTTCGTTTTTACCCTTTTAAATCTGCGATCAACAGCAGACGTGTCCTCAAACAGAAGATGAACTGAGATTTAGAAAACACAAGATCTGGTGTGGAGGCAGTGATCCACAATGTAAGTGTTGAGCATGCAGTTGCTATTAGCTAATCTGATCATTCACATAGTGAAAAGAAAGAGCCATTTTTAATGCATTATCTTACCTCAATAATGAACCACCCATAATCAGCAAGAAGGGTCAGAGGGGATACAAATTTTCCATTTTTGTAATGGAACCGTTCTGGGATTTCATCTTTCTTGTACACCTTCATCCTCTGCACAGTTTTCAGTTTCCTGTACACCTGAAGAGATCAAAGAATAGCGTGATAACTAGCACATCCTAAACATACAGGATCTGGTCCACCATTGCCCAGTTCCTCCTGCCTTAGTCTTCACAATTCAGAAATCACTGTTGTGTGTTATTATCACCAGATGTAATACTTTCTAAAATAATTTTGGCAATAGTCTTTTTGACACAGGAGCCAACCTTAGAAGGCATTTGCAGCTGTAGTCAGAAGTAATTTATTATTTGTGTGTTTAAAATGTTTGAAATTTAACATGTCCAATTATTTTTCTTATTTTATCCCTACAGGTTCTGCCTCTCTGCTCTAGCAATGGAGCTCTCTTGTTGGATCACGGTTCCATGATGGTTCCCTTCTAGTTTCCCTCCCAAGGGGCTACTGTCCTGGTGTGACCAATGGCAGTGATTATAAGCAGGCCACTCGACTGTAAATAGCTTCACCCCTGATACTGGCTTCTCTGCACCAGACTGCCACATACACAACTAGTAGAGGGTACTGTCGAACAGGAACCAATTCAGCCTCCCCATGCAGCAATGGATGAGACCAGCCAATTCAGGGGTACAAACCAGTAAGCTCCTGTTTATAAACTGCAGTTTTCTCCATTACATTATCTCGGTTTTTCCCACTAGTATCCTTACTACTTACCTCATTCAGTTTCCCTTCTTTTGGCCAAATGCTCATTATAGCACCTCGGTCCATCTTTTTCAAGATATCCGACATGTTGATATACGTATCTAGTTCAATGACCCTGTCTTTCCAAGAAATGTCAGTCATTCCATGGTCCGAAAAAATCATGACATTTAATTCATTTTGGAGACCCTGCTCCTGTCAATGAGTAAAAAAGTATGTTTGTTTTAAGCCTCAGTATAGGTTAGAAAAAGTTATAATGGAACAACATGTTTACTTGCAGAATCGTATTTCAAAATACTTTATAGAATATAATTGAGAATATTTTCTGTATAGACTGTGCCTCCATACCTCGTCTCCTCCCATACTACAAGGCAGTGAGGTCTCCTCTTACCCTCACTGTTCACTCCATATTTATTGTTCATTTACAATCATCAATTTTCTAGTACTAGATTCAGGGTTTATTTTACAAAGCCTGAAAATACATTCCCAAGTGAGCAGGAGTGTTAATTGAGCTCTGCAAACATGTCTAAAACACTGAATTACAGATACATACAATACATCTTCTACAGAAAATAGAAAATGTAGTTTCACTGACCACAATGATGTCAATAGCGACCAGGAAGTTGCCTCTTTTTTTTAGAAAAAGGTAGAAAACTAAAATAGCCCACTTCTGACTCATCGGTTTGCCCCCTTAAGTTACCTCATCTTTGTGTAAACAGGAAGTGATGGTTCAACGTCTTTGGGACACCCTGCTGTCTTGAAAGGCGCTATACAAATGCAATTTGTTGTTGTTGTCAGTGACAAATATTAACCATTTTGTATGAGAGACACATGAGAGACACAAGCAGGTGCGCTGTGCACATGTGTTGAGACCGGGGTCCGTACTGCAAAAGTTATAACCAAATTTCCACTATTAAAATGCGTGTTATAAAACGACCGCATACTAATAATTTGCAAGTGTATTTTGTCATTTATGGGTAAGATTGTTATTTTCACTAATAAGGCAACAGGCCAGAACTGTGTTTGAGGGCGAATAAATAGGACACAAAGTAATGGCTTTGAGATTAAAATATAAGTGCACTGGAAACCTAAAGTAACGACAACAAATCCTAGATATACAGGCTATGAGACCACAACATCTTAACAAAGTCTCTCACACGTCTAGATTAAACTATCTTTCTTTAAGATGCTGATCCACCAAATGTGCAATTCCAGCTTTATATATTTCAGTTTGCAACTTGATTTAGTTTTGCCTAAGTCGTAAAACAAATTAGTCTGTCAGAATTGAAGTTTCCAAGAAGCTGCTCAAATGTCTTTTAAATGCTTAAATACACTTTTGGATACTCTCAGACCTCTTGTATTTTTGACAGTTCTCTGCTGGAAGATAGCACTCGAAAATAAGCTGGATTAGTTTGAGGAGAAAATTGCTATCTGAATCTGCTTTATCTATGCCTCCTGCTGGACATTCATGGGTACAAACATCTCAGATGGTTTAAGATTGTTAAAGTTCTCCGCATATTTCTGTATCGCTACAGGCAGAGATTTACCGGCCGATCAGGGTTGCAACACATTCCAATGCCCAGAATGTCAAAACCTCCTGCACGCAGTCTCCGATGGCTCAGTGAATTTAAAAGTATACAGTTGAGCTGTACAGACAAGGAAGATTACAGCCTTGATCCCCAGTTTCTTCTGATTTAGTTGGTCCAAGGCAATATGGGATGTTACAATTGGCGTTGGCTTCCTGATAAGACAATTCCAAGTCTGATCACTCTACTAAAGTGAGCTTTGAGACATCCTCCTACTTGAAAAATGATATATTGAGTGCAAATTGTTCATGTACCCTCACAATTGAAAATCTACCTAACGACAGTGAGTAACGACAAATCACATGGGGTCCCTCCCAATGGACAACTAGCCCCTGTGGAAATGTATCTCTGTACAAAGGAATCAAGTGTTTCAGAGGCTAAAGCTAATGTGGAAAAAGAAAAACTAATAATCCTTATGTTTGATGTCTGGTAAACCTTGCATTTGATATAGCGCTTTTCACATCTTCCAGATGTCTCAAAATGATTCACAGAATATACTGTAAAGTGAATTTTGTGGACAAAACGCAGTAACCAATTGTGTACAGCAGTGTCCCACAAAACAGTTGTGGATTAAAGTCATCAATTTATTATTTGAAAAATGTATTTATTTGAGAAGGAAGAGGAAAAAAGTCCTGTGGATTGAATGATCAATATTGTTTTTTTGTAGGGATTACTAGCCCTGAAAAAGCGATCCACGAATCCACTAACAACCGGGTTCCTGTACTTACTACTTGGTAAACAGTCGCATGTGGAGTAAGGAAACTTGCCCAACATTCCACCCTAGGTGCGCAGGAGAATGTCTGAAAGTAATTTGCATGATTTACTATAAAGTGTAACTATACAGCTACTCAAAGTATTAGATTGTACATTTTGTAGACAAGCTCAGTGATCAATTTGCACACATCAATGTACCGCAAACAGCCATGAAGTGAATGATTCATTTTATCCAGTACTGGTGGCCAGGACAACAGAAGAAACTCCCTTCACTTGATGAATAGTGCCATGGGATCTTTAACGATCACCTAAACAGGCAGTCAAGACCTTGGTTGAAGTTTCAACGGAAGTCTACTTCTGTGTGAGTTCCAATTTCCAAACTGGGACTTGAACCCACTTGGAGGCCCTTCTTCGAGCACTTCCCAATAATCTCCTTGTAATTCTTTGATAGAATAACGAATGGCCCAATTAATTTCAAGGAGAACTTTGTAATGCCAGACCTTCAGGTGAGATTCTGTAATGAGGTACGTACTGTTTGATAAATTGGTGAATATTATCAGAGGTGCATTTCCCGATGACAGCATATTACTGACAGGATCTTAAAGAAAGATAGGTAACTCCTTATTAAGATGCTGTGCTCTAATAACCTGTATTTCTGGGAGTTATTGTTGTTACTTGTACGTTTCTAACCTTCAATTTCAAGTTCATCTCTTGCAACATCTTATCCAACGCTCTGGTGGCAGTTTTCCTCTCCTCTGACCAGGGACCAAAATTATGGCCTTCGATATCCACTGTCTCATAGTACACAGCTGCCAGGTTTGCTTTCCCCTGTCTGTTTAGAAATAAATTAAATGTTTTAACAGGCATTAGAAAGGTTTTGAAGACAGGAAAGACGATGTGGCGCAAAGATTGGCTGCCGCGTTTCGCCCACAAATACATAGTCAATTCACTTTACAGTATATTCAGTGAAGCGCTTTGAGACGTCGATAAGATGTGAAAAGCGCTCTATCAAATGCAAGGATTATTATTATATTATACCATGCGATCCATTAACATTTGTCTTTTTAAAGAATTGTATTATTTCTTCGTGCAAAAAGTGTTTGAAGATTTTTTTGGAGGGGAAACATTTTATGGATGCTGGAAAAAGCATTTCTGATGGGGTATCTATGCATTGTCCAGATACAAAACTATCAAATATGGGAAGCTGGTGTATGAAATTCACCCCACAAAATATACAGTTAATTCACTTCAGAGTTTTTTCTGTGAAGCGTTTACGTACATCACCTCAAGGCTGGACTACGGAAACTCTCTCTACGTCGGCCTCCCCAGTTCCTCCATTCACAGGCTGCAGGCCATCCAAAACTCTGCAGCCCGTGTACTATCCCGCACCCGCCTCCGCGACCACATAACCCCCACCCTCGCCCGTCTCCACTGGCTCCCCATCCTCCAGAGGATCAAGTTCAAGATCCTCGTCCTCACCTACAAGGCCTTACATGGCCTTGCCCCGCCCTATTTAACCAATTTACTCTCCCCCTACAAGCCCACCTGGACCCTCCGTTCAGCAGGACTTGGCCTGCTCCAAGCCCCCCGCCCGAACCGCCCCACCATCGGAGGCCGGGCCTTCAGTTTCTCCGCTCCGACTTTATGGAATTCCATCCCCCAATCCCTCCGTCTCATTTCTTCCCTTTCCTCTTTCAAGGCCGGTTTGAAGACTTTCTTCTTCGACCGTGCCTTTTGTTCCCCCCCGAATTTTTCGACCTCCCCTACGTGTTTCACCCCTTCCCGTACACTCCCCTCCCAGCTCGGGTCACACGCCTCCTGTGCAGCGCCTTGGGATGTCCTCCCGACATGAAAGGCGCTTTATAAGTGTAATTTGTTGTTGTTGTTGTTATATCAAATGCAAGGATTAGTAGATACTATTATTAAATTACAGTTTTACCTAAACTAGACCAATCAATATATAATAAATGTTCTCATGTAACTTAATGAGCTTCACAAGCACTCCTATTCCTGAATAGATAGGTATAGGGTGAGTATGTTTGAGTGTGAAGGTATGTTTGGTTAGCTGAGTGTCTGATACTTGCACAAACTTATCACCATATTTAATGTATAGTACATCACCGTACTAAGAGTATCCCAACCAGACTGATAGTTTCATATATGCATGATACCTACGCATATTTGTGCATTTGTCTACATATCTGTGAGCAGATGTAAGTGCTCACATGTGAGCGAGATTAAGAAAGCTCCACAGTCAAAAATCCAACAGCCAAATATTAAATACTGTCTAATGAAACACAACAAAATGTACATAAAAAAGACATCGTATAAAAATATTATTCCAGTCTTTTTTTTTTCATGGAGGGACCATGACCAGGGTTGCAGTCTGTCCTCACGCTAGCCTTTGTTTGCAACATGCTTTTCCTTTTTTAAGGAAAAGAAATCTGTTTCCCATTCTCCAGCTTTGAACCAGGGCAATCAGAACTACTTAATTTCTATTGGAATGACACACTTGGCACAAGCAGAGGCCAAACACATGATTTCTGTGTTGAGGTCAATGGGGCCAAAGTGGAAACGGGGGATCTGCAAATCAGAACTCACTGCTTTGGAATTTAAGGGCAAAGCTTCCCCAGAAAATGAAACAGAAATTATGCTTCTGGGTTAAACTACAATTACTGCCTTGTTCATGTTACAAAATGTTAGTAAATATATCCAATTCGTATCATTTGGTTTGCGTCCACGGGGCTGTTTTCTCCCATTCCTTCTCAAACAAAATAAAATTTTAAAAGTAAGAATACATTGGTCACTTCAACCCATGACTGTTTGTGGGACACTGCTGTTTGCAATTGGTACAGCCGTGCGTCGCCCATAGAATATACAGTCAATTCAATTTACAGTATATTCTGTGAAGTGCTTTGAGACAACAACAACAAATTACACTTGTGTCGTGCCTCTCATGTCAGGAAGATGTCCCCCAAGTGCTGGACAGTCAATGTTTCAGACCCAAGCTGGGGTCGGGAATGGGGAGGGCGGAGGGAAAGGAGGGGATTTGGGATGAGACATTATGTCAAATGCAAGAATATTTATTATTATTATCCTTCCAGGACGTCTGGGGCGAGAATATTGACCATTGGATGTGACTGTACTGACTTTCATTCTCCTAGAAAATGTACAGTCACTACACTTCACTGTAAAATGCTGTGAAGCACTTTGAGACATTCTCTTGACATTAAAAGTGCTATATCAAAAGCACAATTTAAACTGTTGGTTTATTTCATGGCTGCTTTAATTTTTATCCAGTTCACAATACACAAATGCCTTCATTTATTAAAGTACCTTTCATGTAGTACAATGTTTCAAAGTACTTTATGAAGATGGGTGGAAGCAGTCAGTCACTGTCAAGAAGAAAGGTTTTTAGATGGGTTTTGAAAGCAGAGAAGGAGCGGGTGAGGGAGCAAGACATAGCCACTTATGGAGAGGAAAATTTAAATAACTGAAATTATCTATGGAGCAAAATATTGACTTGGTTTCCGAAGAGCTGACTTCAGGCATGCCACAGCCTTCACACTGATACTATACATCTGTAAACAAGGTTGTAGTCATTTCATATAGCACATAGATTTTATATTAATTCTGATTGAGTTGGGAAAGAAACTCATTTATTTTACCACCTTGCACTGTAAAATTATATTTAACTACACAATGAGAAAAAATACTTCTAGTTCATAACTATCCTCCCCCCCAGTTTGTCATGGGAACTGTGTTAAAGGTGCAAGCTTGTTCGCTTTCTCTGAATTCAACATGAAGGTACTGTATGATGATATCCACAAAACTATGGCATGAAGGGCATCAAAACAAGTACAGTACAACGCAATGGCTTAGTTGTAGATTCCACAGAATAACAGAACGTATGTGTGGTGTGTATTTGTGGATGTGTGTGGGTATGGGTGTGAGTATGTGGGTGTGTATGTTCATATGTGTATGTGCTGTGTGTGTGTGGTGTGTGTGTGTGTGTGTATACTGGTGTTTGTGCACATGCTATTTTGGTATCCAGTCTATTTCAAATTAATTCCTGTATTTCATTTCAAATTTCCCACAACATTTTATTATAACTCGGGTAGACCAAAGGATCCCTGAGGTTAATGGGCACACTTATAAGTTAACTTGAGCCAGTATAGACTTATAGATTAACTCTTCGATCTACACTTTTTTAAAAAAACATTCAAAACAAATTGATTTCTACTGCTCCACTGAGGTCAACCGTGAATAGATCTAGTTAGCTTTCCGAGGTTGTTTGAATGATGTAGAGATTAAGTCATCTCCTTGCTGGCAAAGGTGGGGTTTTGCTTCCATGGTGCGTTCAAGAAGCAAACAGTTGTGTACCTGGTGCCAATCTACATGAGCACCTTGTCCTGGGGTGACTGACTTCCACCACTGCCAACAGTGACAGAGCCATTCTAAGTGTCCACTATAGTCATGGAAAGAGTGAGCATCGCACTCCAGACATGGAAACTTCCACGTTTAGGTGGCCTACATACATGGAACATTCAGTCTGGAAGCGATATTTTTAAGCATGTGATGGGTTTCCACATGTGTCTGAAACCCAGTTGACCAAAGGAAAAAGGGCAATCTGTGTTTCTAGACAATTTTGATTCTCCCCCCCACACCCCCATAGGGTACTAGCTCATGATGAGCTACAGCTCCACGTAATGTTTACAGGGCGCGGTGGCTGATTTTCAACATCCCGACCTAAACAGTAAACATCAGCGGTTATTCCTACACAAGGAGACAAGCATCACAATTGAGTCCAATAATAACTTCAACTAAGAGTCAATTTCCAGTCAGTGTCCCTGGATAGCAATCAGGAGAACAAACCTTGGGGGTGGGGAGTGGCATCTGGGATCCTCCAGTCTGTATGTCTCAGTGCCACCCAGGACTTTAATTTCCAGTACGTACATATATGAATTGTGGTCGAATATTCCAACTTAGAAAACGTTCACTATTTCTACAGCTGTTTTAGATTTTATTCAGACAAAATTTGATCTTGGCTGGTTCAGTCAAGCTACCTAAGTCTGAAAGCATGGATATCTGGAGTCAGAGCATCACAAAATAATGCACAGATGTTTCGAAGAAGTTATGTAATTTCCCTCATGATTTCTACTGATTACTATTTATGTCTTACAGTTATACAATTTGATTTATACAGGCTATATCTTTTTTTTTCCACATACAAGAAAAGATCAGCCATTTATCTGAGAAGGGATCTGCATTCTTCCTATCCCATATACCAATCTCAGCTCAACACAAGGAGAAAGAAAGTTCAGAAACAGTCAAAGCTGAAAAAGGCGTATTTCTTAAACTCTCTGCGTTTCAACAACCGCTTTTGTTACAGAGAGACAGAGAATCAAAAAGAGGTTCAGTACTTTGATGAATAAGTGGGTCCACGTGTAGGTGGCAAACATATGCGAAACTCTCAGCCTGGTTTGTATATCCATAAGCACACGTATCAGATATCCACTTGACCAATATAAAAATGGTGATTAAGGTATTGGTGTTTAATGTTGGATTTAATGGGGTAAACTTTCATTTCCTAGCTTGAAATTGGAACGGAGAGCACGTTTCTTCCAATCAATGACTGATCTCTTGGATTTCTACCATTGCCCATTTTTTAATTTAGGTCAATTAGCAACGGAATGCATACTCATTACATTGAATGTCCCCTGGCTATGTTGAAGACACACCAACACTGTTTGGTTCCCCATTGCCTGTCCCAGCATATTTACTACCTAACTTTTTTATGTTGTCGTTCTCAGACATCAGTTTACTTCCCTAATGAGCATCGGACTTACATAACTAGTGCCAACCTCAGACACATCTGTGATATCTTCTCAATATAAAATAGCAATTTTGCTGTCGTGTGTATGTTTACTTGAACAGTATTTTTGTTTGCAGATTTAAGGTTAAGGGCTGTTTTTTTTTAATGGTGAACTCCATGCAGAAATGTGGAATTTCTCTCTATTCCAAACCAATGAAAAACTGGAGCACAGTTTAAGATATAGCATGTAACATTTCACCTATTGGCCTGCAGAATGCTACCTCTTTTCCTGCACAATTTGAAATGTACAATTTGAAACAACAAATGCAATACTGTGTAGAACTTACCCCAAAACATCAATGGCGTCTGAGGTGGCAATTGAAAAATTTCTCTCTGACACATAATAATAGTATTCTCGGCAGTAACTAGGCTTCACACCCAGGATTTCAACATTACAACCTAATTCAAATAAACACAATAATAGATGAGATTTTTGTAAGACTGTTTCTATTAAAAAAAAGTTAATACATATTTGCTCAGAAGAGATTTTAAGAGAGTGACATCCTGTGTACAAAACAAATGCGAGACACAACATGCAGGAAGTGATGATCTGGTGACCCAAACGTCAGCCATTTTGAAATGCTACTCAAAGCTCCTGTGGAGCTCCTGTGGCTCAGTGGTTAGAGCACTTGTCTTGCAAGCTGGGGAAACTAAGCTGGGGAGACCTGTGTTCGAATCCAGGCAGGTCAGGGCGAAACCTTGGGCAAGTTTCCTTACTCCACACGCCTAATAATAATCCCTCCAAAAAAAACACAATAATAAAATTGGTCATTTCAATCCACGACTGTGTGTGGGACACTGCTGTGCGCAATTGGCTGCCGCGATTCGCCCACAAATATATACAGTCAATTCACTTTACAGTATATTCTGTGAAGCGCTTTGGGACGTTGATAAGATGTGGAAAGCGCTATATCAAATGCAAGGATGATTATTATTATTATTATTATTAAAGCCAAAAATGCAGTTACCACAGTACACCTGTGCTCTAAGTGAACCTGTGCTCAACCAAACATTCAAAGAGGCCTATATTGCTGGTCTGCACTGACCTGGCCAGTAATACATGTAAACATTTCTCTTATTCTTCATCATGGTAACCCAAAATGGTTCCGATCCATTCCACCACAGAGGGAGTAGACTGTCTTCATTTTCACCAATCAGGAACAACTTATTTGTTTTCTCATCCCACATAAAGTTTCCAATCATCTGGTGTGTTTCAGTATTTCGTCCTGAAAGAGGCAGAATTGAAGTGAACAAAGGCACCCTACGTATGCAATTCAATCTTTAAATATTACAGTAAGAGCCCATTTATCCGGCACCCTCGGGACCTGGCCAGTGCTGGTTAAACCCTGGGCTGGATATTCAGCTGGCCAGCTGCCGAAAACCTGACACCATTTTTTTTTTTTAAACATACCATATTAATAATAGACTAAATAATAACAGAATATTATATATACTTACCAATAAAGCAATAAATATCGATTACAATCTATAAACACAGCACACAATTACAAAGCAAACTTCTACAATAGCGGACGGAAGAGTTGTTTCTTCTTAAAGGGGTACTGCACTGTCGATTTTTCCTTGTTTTTTTCTTTCTATCTTTCTCTCCCTCCTCCCCTCTCACTCTCTTTCTCACACACACTCAGTCAGTCTGGCATCTCAATGGCTCCAAACCCAACCCCACTCCACTCCTCTCATTTTCCATCGAAATTAATCAACTCACCCCCTCTCTCTCTCCCTTCCTCTTCCCCACCTCTCTCTTCCCCTCCCATTCTGTTTCTCCTCCCCACTCTTCCCCCCCTCCCACCCTCTCTCTCCCTGCCTCTTTCTCCTTGTCCCACCCCGCCCCCCACCAAAACAGTGTATAAACCCACGATACCGTCTGGCTATACGGGCAATGTAGTATCCGTCAGAGAGAGAGGGAAAGAAAGAAAGGGGAAGAGATAGAAAGAGAGAGAGAGAGACAGGAAGGAAGGAGAGGGAGAGGGAGAAAGAAAAAGAGGGAGAAAGAAAAAGAGAGGGAGAGGAAAAACAGTGCCCCTTTAAGAAGAAAACCCAGAAGTGCCAGCATTCAGAACTAATACTCGGTACTCTAGTGCAACAATTGACTCAATAAATGCACCACCATGACTGGGCCGGATAAGATCTGGTTATTCGAATGGGGACCTTTTTTTTGAGGTGCCAGTTATACGGAAATTACGGTTGATCGAATCACAGATAAACAGGCTTCCACTGTACATCAAATGCGATTTCAATTTGATTGCTGCTATTCACTAAAGTAGAAAACAGATTGGTTCACCTCAGATTCCCCGTTGATATCAGTCCCAGGATTCACTTACTTTAAGCTTTTGAGGATTACAGTAAAACCGTGTTTATCCGGTATCCAACCAACCGGCATACTCCACCAACCGGAATCTCTCAATAGTAATGGGAGACCCGGGACACTCGCGGTATGCTCACTTTGCGCGTGCGTGGTGAATGCGCACTTATTAATCTTACCGAACGCTGGAATGCGCTTTTACCGATCATTTTGCCGAGTGTGCTGGAATGCTTTATTGGTAAGTATCCATATAATATTCTGTTATTGTTTAGTCTATTATTAAGACTAAACAATAACCTATTAAGGTATGTTTCAAAATAAGTTAATTTTTTGTGTAGGATTTTCGGCAATTTGCCGCTCAAGTATCCGGCATATTTGTTTAACTGGCACCAGGCAGGTCATGAGGCTGCCGGATAACAAAGGTTTTACTTTCAAACAATCTGCTATTTAACTATGAACTCGAAAAGGCGGAATATCTCATTATTTTGTGCAAACTTGTGAATATGGACCTATTACTATAGTAATATGCCGCTAATAAACAAGATTTAAAAAATCACTCAGCAATTTCAGTTGGTTTCATTTGGTTGCACACCAATTCAGAATGTCAGCCTGGCTTTGCTGGTAGTTCTCTTGTCTCAAAGTCTGAAGTCTGCGCATTAAGAATTAATATGATTTATGTAGATCAGACTTATGCAAGTTTTACTGTACATAAATGTAAATTTGTATTATATTGTAAGTAAAGATACAGAAAACATCATAGAACACTTAATGTTGAGCTTCAAACAAGAGAACAAACTCTACCTACAGACATTGTAAATCTTATAAGTAACAAAAATACAATGGTCACTTCAATCCACAACTGTTTGTGAATTGGCTGCCGCATTTCGCCCACAAATATACAGTCAATTCACTTGAAAGTATATTCTGTGAAGCGCTTTGAGACACAGTCTAGAAATTCCACTATAAACTTGGGATGTCCACCTGACGTGAAAGGTGCACTGCAAATGTAATTGAGTTGTTTTTATGCAGCCCTACAATGCCCAGGCTATACCTAGTGGCAAGAGGAATTCCTCTGCTTTCATTCTTGAAATGTCTTCCTTTGGTTTACTCAAATCTTGTTATGATTCAGTGAGTAAACTGACTAGATTTGCCTTCTGACCAGTCTTCACTTGTGAAGATTAATTTGAAGAAACTATTCAACACACTTATCCTTTTAGAGCACTTATTATTCTTTCAGCCAGCATCTCCTATTAATATAGTTAGACATATATGAATGGTTTGCTGAAATCTGAAGTTCTTGAGGCATCCTTACGATGTGAAAGGTGCAGGATCAAATGAAAGGATTATTATTATTTTATTATTTACTTCAGCCTAAGAACCTTCACTATTTCTTCTTTTCTTGTACTGCAGCATTCAAAATGTTAAATTTGTCCTGTATTGTGCAGATGAGGTTTTGAACTGAGGTCCATATATGCTTGTTAATAAAACAATAAAAATCCTACAACATTTTCTTCAAAAACAGAAAGGAGTTTTCCACACTGTCCTGGCCAAGAATTCTCCAAATAAATTACAATAACAACAAAATTACACTTATAGAGCACCTTTCAAGTTGGGAGGACGTCCCAAGGCACTGAACAGTTAGAGGTCGGGACCTGAGCATGACGGAGGGACAGGGTAGGGTTATGAGGAGGCAGAGAGGTGAGACAGCAGCTGAAGACACAGTCAAAAAGGAAGATCTTGAGACCAGCATTGAAGGAGGCAAGGGAGGAAGCAAAGCAGAGGGACTGTGGGATTTAGTTCCAGAGTATGGGTACAGAGAGACTGAAACCCTGGCCACCGATGGTAGGGTGGATCGGGTGGGAGACATGGAGCAGGCAGGTTGGAAGGGAGTCAGCTGGTCGGAAAGGTAGGAGGGGGCGAGGCCATGGATAGCCTTGATAGTGAGGACGAGGATCTTGAATTCTATCCTTTGGTGGATGGGGCCGAGCGAGTGAATGAAAGAGTTGGAAAGGCCAGTGAGGAGGGAGTTTCTGTAGACAAGCCTTGATGTGACAAATACGTAGTCAAGCCTTGATGTGACGGGTGAGGGTTTCGGCAGCCTGATGGGTGAGGCAATGGTGGAGTCTGGCAATGTTGCAGAAGTGGTGGAAGGCAGTGCTAGTCATGGCCCGGATGCGGGGGAGAAAGGACAGTTCAGAGTCAAACAAGACACCCAGGTTCCTGGCTGGCTTCATGAGGTGGAGTGAGCAGCCTTGGATTCTGATGTTGCAAGTGCCCAAGGTGCAGAGGCTCTGACGTGAACCAATCAGGATGGCCTCCTGATTATGTACTCACTCTATACTTTTTGAGGAACAAAAAATTGTTGCATAAATTGGTTGTTGTGTCTGTCTACAAATACATTTACCATTCTGTAGAGCAGTGGCTTCCAAATTGAAGCGGCACCCCATCCTAACTCAGCAACATTTTCATTGCACACACACACACATCCCACTCACACTCGGCTCCGCACTTGGGTCCTCAGCTCCACACGCACTCGGGGGCTCGAGACTCTAAAGCTCCGCGCCCCCCACAGCCAACAGTACGCGCCCCCCCACCCCCCCAAGGGAGGCGCGCCCCACAGTTTGAAACCACTGCTTCAGAGTAAATCCTGCGAATCACTTGGCAATGTTTTCATAATGCGATCAAATGATATACAGTATCTCAAATACAAGGAATTAATGGTTTTTGGTTTATGAGGCTATAGTCTTGATGGAAAAGGGTTTTCTCCCTCCCACACATGAAAGACAATGATTTGTTTTGCACATTTTCTGAAGTACCAGTTTATTGTGAGGTTAACCAGAACAACACCAGGTTGCAAAAGAGAACTAGCAAGTACATTGCAATAGGGGCAAAACTCAGGAATGAACTATTCTTTGAAATTAAGATTTTTTTTAGAACGAGGAGCACCATATGAATACTCTATTGCATAGAAAATTACTCTTTCAACAACGTTGCAAGTTTGTTTTAATTCAGTATTTCCTAGAATCATTGACTACCCTCCAGAGTTGAATTCTGCCCCTAACTGCACATTAAAATAAGTGAGAGGAGCAGTTAGATTAAACCTTTTGCTGTTTTCGTTGGGCAAAGGTGGAATTAGATTAGTGTCTGCACTGGAGGAATTCCGTGTTTGAGAGGCAGTGCCAATAGAATCAGGACTGGTCAAGGTTACTGGGGCTCCTGAAAGCAACTTTAATCTTTGTATAAACACAAAAGTCACTGGGAACACACAGCAGGTCAGGCAGCATCCATGGAGAGAGGAAAATGAGTTAACGTTTCAGGTCAATAACATTCCCAGCAACTTCAGGGTTTATACCAGACTTCCAGCATCTGCACTACTTCACATTTTGTTTAATCTGTGTAAAATCAGTGTTGTCGTTTTACCGATGAATTTCAAATCTGAATCCCTTACCATGAGTCATGGTAAGGGATATGAGCATCAAAATAGTTTTTTTAAATCCTTGCATTTGGTATAGCGCCTTTCACGTCACAGCCCCTAGCACAGTACTTCACAGAGTATACTGTAAATGTGTGCCATGTGGACGAATGCAGCAACCAAATTGCTTACAGCAATGTTCCATAAAATGTTCCCATGGAGGGAAGAGCCAATTTTATTTGGCCAGATTGTTGGCCTGGAGAACATCCCTTCTCTTTTTAAATCTTGCCTTAGAATTTTAATGCCCATCTGATCAGGCAAAGTTTAACACCTCACCCAAAGGACAGCACTGGTAACAATGCAGCAGACACCTCCATCAGTATGTTGAGAGTGTCATCAATTGTATAGAAAAAATGGGGGGAGGGGGAGGGGGAGGAGGGAAATGAAATAAATAAACACTATTTATTTTGTCTTTTGAATGAAAGGCATTCTTGACTGAGATGTGCATGTGTAAGATTTTAAAATATATTTATTATTATCTTTGCTTTATTCCATTTTTTTAAAATCCATAAAATCCAAGCATTGAGATGTGCAAGTTGGACCATTGTGAGGAATGCAGTTTTAAACTGTGATTGTCTGAGGATGTGTAGAAACTGTAACCTTTACCAATTTTTTCCCTTTATCCCGGTTTTAATATATTATTTGGGAATCCAGATAATATATTGCTTTGAGACGTCTGGAAGACGTGATGCCTGAACATATTCAAGACTGAGATTTACAGATTTCTTGTGGATAAAGGGATTAAGGGATATGGGGATAACGTGGGTAGGTGGAGTTTGATTAGAAGATCAGCCATGATCTTATTGAATGGCGGGGCAAGCTCGAGGGGCCGAATGGCCTACTCCTGCTCCTAATTCCTATGTTCTTATAAGGCGCTATATCAAATGCAAGGATTATTATTAATATTTATTATATTATATTCCGGTAGCGATGAGAGTGGGCATTGGTCGACTGTCGAAAGCGGCAGAGTGATCCAGAAGGAGGCAGTGGGAGCGCTGGTCACAGATAGAGAGGATGTCGCTTGTGACAGTGACAAGAAGACATTGAAGGGAGCGAAAGAGTATGAGAGTATGGCTTCCATTTTACCTACATTCAGCTGAAGGAAATTTGCACGCATCCAGGCCTTGATGTCAGTCAAGCAAACTGATAGGACATCAGTGGACTGGGAGTCCACTGCGGGATATATATTTGTCTGTGACTGTCCAGTCCCATTGGCAACAACTATATAGCTTGTAAACTTGCCAAAGTACATCATACACCTGACACATGGATTGTTGTATTTCCTGCGGCATTCCCCAGGGCTCTGTCCTTGGCCCCCTCCTCTTCACCCTCTATATGCTCCCCCTCGGTGACATCATCCGCAGACATGGGGTAAATTTCCACCCAACTCTACCTTTCCGTTTCCACCCTCGACTCCAGGACTACTGTTATTCTGTCTGCGTGTCTGTCCGACATTGAGTCCTAGACAAGGGACAATTTCCTCCAACAAAACGTCAACAAAACAGAGGCCCTTCTGATTGGCTCGCGCGAGCGCCTCCGCACCTCAGGCCCTGGCAATATCAGCATTCAAGGCTGCTCTCTCCACCTCTCGAAGCCAGTCAGGAATCTGGGCTCTTGTTCGACCCTGAACTGTCCTTCCTCTCCCACATCTGCTCCATGATCAGTACAGCCTTCCATCACCTCCGCAACATTGCCAGACTCCGCCACTACCTCACCCCCCCATGTTGCTGAAATACTCATCCATGCTTTCATCACATCTAGGCTCGACTACGGGAACTCTCTCCTCATCAGCCTTCCCAGTTCCACCCTTCACAAGCTGCGGATTATTCAGAACTCTGCAGCTCGTGTTCTCTCCCGCACTAGGCTCCATGACCACATCACTCCCACCCTCACCCATCCCCACTGGCTCCCCATCCCCCAGAGGATCCAATTCAAGACCCTCGTCCTCACTTTCAAGGCCATTCACGGCCTTGCCCCCGCCTGTCTCTCTGACCTACTGTCCCCCTATCAGCCTGTGCCCACACCCTCCGTTCAGCAGCCTCAGGCCTGCTCCTCCTCCACCGCCCTAACCCCCCCAACCATCGGGGGCCGGGCTCTCAGCCTCTCTGCTCCCACACTGTGGAACTCCATCCCGCAGCCCCTCCCCCTCGCTTCCTCCCTTTCCTCCTTCAAGGCCGGTCTCAAGACCATCCTCTTCGATCGTGCCTTCTGCTGCCCTTCTAACTCTCCCCCCTCTCCCACCCTGCCCCTACCCCGACCCTTTCCCCCCCACTGCTCAGGCCCCGACCTGACTGTTCAGCGCCTTGGAAGGTCCTCCCGACATGAAAGGCGCTGTATAAATGTAATTTTGTTGTTGTTGTTGTTAGCTGTACAGACTTATCAGGGCACTAAATTACTCTAAGGCTTATATGGTAGCAAAGACAATTTGTTTTTATCTTTTAAAAAAACTCATTTGATTTGTGATGTAAACTTGCGCATTCATCACACCTTTAATCTCCAAGTTTAGTGCAATATTCTTGGTGCATATGGATCGTGAAATGGATCGTAGCATTAAGGTTGCCCGTGGCATCAAGCAAACTATTTGTTGCTACCAAGAATTGGATGAAGAAAAAAAGAAAAACTGCCGACAGTCTTCCATCGACAGTTTCTTTAAGCCGACATCGTCCAAAGAACCAGTACCAAGTGCATCCGCTGACTATACAGAACCTACTGCTTTCTCACCAGATTCTCTTGATTCTCCAGCCTCCTCCGCTGGGAACGAAACAGATTTTTTTCACATGCTGAAACACAGTAGGGACCTCCCACCTGCTTAATGAAATTCTCGCTTTACGAGGAGTTTCAAAGTCCCTAACTCCTTTGTTAAGTGAGGTCTACCTGTACTCATATAGTCTAAATCAATTGAATATCTCCAAATGATTACCAAGGAAGATGAGAGTTTGAGCTAGGAGGTAGATAGGAAGGCTGGGGTTGAGGTGGCCAAAGTCAAAGCCATGAGATACGTCTTTAGATATTTTGAAAGCAAATAACATAAGCTCTTTGAAGTATATTGCCTTGCCTCTCTGTTTTAGGTAGAGAATTCAGAAGGAGGAGACAAAGTGTCTGAAAGCTCACCCACTGATAACCGAGGACTGACTGGTGGGGAGGGCAAATAAGGAGGCTAGAGTTGGTGGGAGTAATTTGAGGTGTAAGGTTACAGGAAAGTATACATGTAAAATGCGGCAACTACTGTACATGGAGTTATTTGATGGTAGCAACGAGGATTCAAAATTTAACTGGGGAAACCACAGGAGCAGTGATAATCTTGCAAAGATGAAATAAACCATATCTATAAGACTCCAGAGTAAGATTTAAAGCGGATCTGAGGTTCAGTTCAGGGTCTGTAATGTGGAAAGAACAACTGGAGAGGTTTCTAATGTCTACATTTAAAGTGATTCCGCACAGGATGAACTCCCAAACTGAGCCGGACTGTTTGGAAGAGACACGAATAGAGTTGAGAGCTTCTCCACATGTATGATATAATCATTCTTTGCATTTTATCACATATATAATGCACAGCTTGAATGACGTTTTTAAACTAAGGTTGTTCATTACACAAAGATATCCCATTACAGAATGGTAAACAGAAATATAGGGCAATAGATAACAGATTCAACAAGACATTCTACAAGTAACAAATTTGATATGAAGTCATGCGTGCTGTGCTTCATATTACAAATCAATTATTTCTTAATTACCTTATATTGAAAAACATATTCAAATAGAAAAGAAACATTATTGATAGAGTTTGTTTCAAGGAACATTCCATGCGGTGATCTACTTATCTTTATCTTAGGATTTCCTTACGTAGCCCTGTAGCGAAACATGGTTAAATACTGGCTTTGGAGATTGCTTACTTGCCTATTAAGTTGGTTATTAACGGCCTTTGTGCTCAGACATGTTGAAGCTTGACGACTCTCAGGTTCTCCCTCTGCTTAGTTTGCTCAATGGAACAGATTTACAATTTCTTCTTTAATTCAGAAAGAGGCATTTTTTGTGCAATTACCAGCTGTCAGCAGAGGCTTTTGTTTGCCAATGTGCACCATTCTCTTTAGCATCACAAAAGATTATTAATGGACTGTGTACAATGGGTATTAACGGGCAATAATATATACAGAGCCAGAGTTGTATAAAGCACAAAGGACTGCAAAACCATCAGGCTGCCTCTATGCTCTGATGTTGGGTTTGTATTGTGCGAGCACTTGATAAACGCTTATTATTCAGTCCAGTTGTTTTGTTACAAAATTCTAGTGTACAGCAGGTTTTCCCTCCTTGCATGTGCAGAAAGTATGTTAACAACAAGTTACTTTTCTGTAATGCCTTTCAGCGCCTTGGGACATCCTCCCGACGTGAAAGCCGCTCTATAAATGTAATTTTTGTTGTTGCTGTTCATGTCGGGAGGAATGTGCCTCCAAAGTGCTGGATGTTCAGGATATGGGCGCGAGCTGGGGGTTGAGATCAGAAGTGGACAGCCAAGAAGATAGGGATAGGAGGGTGACCAAAGGTGCAGTCAAAGACAATGGCCTTCAAAGAGGTAAGGGGGGAAGGCGGAGGGAGGGTGGGCTTGAAAGAGATAAGGGAGGGGGCGAGGCGGAGGGAGTGATGGATGGAGTTCCAAAGGTTGTGTGCAGAGAGGGCTGAAGGCTCCAGAAAGGCTGAGATAAAATAATGACTGTGCCCCATTCTTTGGAAATACTCCCTCTCCCCAAATATCTCCACTTCACTCTCTCTTCCATTCTTCAAAACTCTACTAAAATCCCACCTTTATTACCACACTTTCCTCTTACTTCCCCTCTCACCCCCGCCACCCCCCCACTTCCCACCTTATTCAGTATTCCATACTGTACATTGTAAAGTGCTTTGAGAGTTTTCTTGTTTGAAGTGGAAGTTGCTGCTAATGCAAATAAATCATATTTACTGTAAATTCCTGACACCTGGACCCTGTTTTAACTTGACACAGTTATCAGGCTGTAAATATCCTGGCCTGATTTATTTACCTAGTTATACATATGCTTAACGCGCCACTCTGAATAACTTGCCACTGAGCCCTTTCCCCTTAGAGTAATTAATTATCAGGAGTTGACTGAAGGAAATCATTTCAAAGCCAGTTTTCTGTAGTTGATTTCCTTCTGTAATATCAATGACTACGAAAAAAAAATCTAGACGCAAGGGAATTCTGCCCCCTTTTTTAGTGATTTCCCCCAATTCAGCTTGGAATTACTGTATTTATTAATAATGTTGAATTGTTAATCCTCACTGTAGACATGGCTAGCTATGTCAATGACAGTCTGAGGCATATTTTGAAGCTCACAGTATGAAAACGTGAGCAACATTGCCCAAAAAAGCCCAACCACAACCCAATAATGAGCTGAATACCCTTTTGATTTCAAAATTATAATTGTATCTCACTTCTGTAGCTCAATTTGCTGCAGTATTATAATCTACCCTGTAGACAGGCTGACAGCCGATCTTACTGCAATTCACGGGGGAAAAAATGATTGAGGCCAGTTTCGGGGAAGCGTTTTGTACGGGTGCAGCATATCATTCATTGATTCAATTCATTCATTGTTTTTTGGTAAGCTGTGAACCTGTCATGTGTTTCTCGTCTGTCACAGGCATGCAATATTTCAAAACCTCTAAGCTATTTTCCTGATTCAAGATCTAGAATGGTGTGAGCTTTGTTTTGTCCTCAAAATACTGTATATAGACAATTAGCTTTACAGTATATTCTGTAAAAGCTTTGAGACGTCTCTAAAATGTGATACGGTGCAAGGATTATTATATTCTAACCACTTCTAACCCTCCTTATCCCTTTGTTGGTTAAATACAAGTATTGCTGGTACTAGCAATAAACTATCACAAACAGATTTACAAAAAGTGTACAGAACAGAAACAGGACACTTAGTCTGGAGTCCTGTAGCTCAGTGAGCACTCACCTTATAAGTGAGAGACCTGGGTTCAATTCCAGGCAGGGTAAAACTTTGGGCAAGTTTCCTTACCCCACATGCCTAATAATAATCCCTCAAAAACAACAAACGATAATAAATTGGTCATTTCAATCCACAACCGCTTGTGGGATGCTGCTGTGCACAATGGGCTTCTGCGTTTCACCCATAAATACAGTCAATTCACTTTACAGTATAATCTGTGAAGCGCTTTGAGACATCTAGAAGACGTGAAAAGCGCTATATCAAATGCAAGGATTATTATTATTATGATAATCTGAGTTGACAGGTCAGAATGCACACTATTGTGTGAGATCCAAGATTGAATGGTGCCAAGCCAAAGGAATTTGGCTTGAACAAACCCAATGGTTTGTTCAAGCCAAATTCCTTATGTGAAGAGCAGTGAGAGGGAAGAATGAGAGACAATTGCTCCTATTCAATATACAGTATGTACGGTAAATTGCAATTGAAAGAAAAATATCAATTGTAATGTTAATAATTTGTTTCCTGTGATTTTGCCCACAAAATACACAGTCAATTTGTTTAACAGTATATTCTGTGAAGTGCTCTGAGACGATCAACAACAGCATGAGGCTCTATATCAAATGCAAGGATTATTATTATTATTATTAGAACCTTACAGAAACAACATACAGCACATACAGTGTATAGTGTATATACATTGTATTTTAGTAAAAATAATCTTTGCTTTTGATACAGTGCATTATCACGTCTTCCAAATGTTTCAAAGCACTTCACAGAACACACCGCACAGTGAGCCGATCATAATAATCTTTATATTTGATATAGCGCGTTTCACGTCTTCTAGACGTCTCAATTGGCCGTGTATTCTGTGGGCCAATTGTGTTCCACAAGCAAATCAAATTATGAATTTTTTTTTCAGTGATTTTATTTTGTAAATTAGTAATAACATGTTCAAGACCAGGCTTTGCTTTCATCTGATTTCTTCTAAACCTTTCCAGCCCGAATTCCTGCATAACTCGTGAAAAGCCCAATATGTTTAATGAGGTCCCTGCCAGAGCTCTGGCTGCTGTTGGCTCCAGGTTTGATTGGCTCGGTTTACACGGTCTGTAATAAACCTTTCTCCTCCACGGTCATGAGAAAGAGTGGGTGGGGGTTCACGTTTCCGTGTAAAAGAGGCAAATATCTCACTGCAAAATGCAAAAAATAGAGAAGTCACATTTCGAAAATGCATTCTTACATATGGTGCATTTTATTTTCATTTATAAACCAGGAATAAACTTTGGCCAGTGTAATCAGTCTCTACTTTGACAGTGATTAGAATATGTTAGAATATTCTGACCATGTTTTTTCTCTCTGGCGACAGATAAACTTGTGTGTTATTGATGGGATCTCACAGTCGGTGAGTGTTTTACGTGTGCCTGTGTGTTTCTCTCTCTCTCTCTCTCTCCCCAGAATGACACTGTACCTGTGATATTCACTTACCTGTCATCAGGGAGTAGTAATTGGGAAAGGAAAGGCTGGGGAAATCCGGGCTCACATAATCCACTTTCACTCCCATTTCGACCATCTCTTTCAGACCCGGCAATGTCTGCAACTCCTTGTCATTGATGTAGTCGAAGCGAAAGCCATCTATCAACACCAGCAAAAGTTTTCGTTGGGCAAAGCACGGGGTGGAGAGAGAGAAAATAAAGACAACGAAGGCAGAGTGTTTAACCATGGTGATCTGTGGCTGGCTGACCGGCTACTGTCTGTGCTTCTCTGCAGCGTTGGCAGGAGACAGCCACTGGGGCCATGCCAATCAATACCCACTGATATCTCCAGCAGTTTTGCATCACACCCACTTTCACAGCTGCTCATACGAAAAACACCCTCCCCTCGCCTCGTCCTGCGCGAAAGTAACAGTTTCAACCACAAAAATGTACATTTCAATTCACTTTACGGTGAATATTCTGCCAAGCGCTTTGAGA
This sequence comes from Hydrolagus colliei, assembly GCA_035084275.1. NCBI lineage: Eukaryota > Metazoa > Chordata > Chondrichthyes > Chimaeriformes > Chimaeridae > Hydrolagus > Hydrolagus colliei. The sequence continues at coordinate 1,026,634 of CM068742.1, read as the reverse complement.
CGTCTCCAAGGCGCAACGAGGCAACAAAAACAACAACAACCACCACAAGGCGCACTTATACCGCGCCTTTCACGTCGAGAGGACGTTCACAAAGCGCTGAACAGTCAGGTCGGGACCCGAGCGGAGGGGGGGAGGGGGAAGGGGAGGGGGGGAGGGGGAAGGGGAGGGGGAGAGGGGGGAAGAGTTAATAGGGAAGCCAAAGGCGCGGTCGAAGAGGATGGTCTTGTTGAGACCGGCCTTGAAGGAGGAAAGGGAGGAAGCGAGTGGGGGGGGGGATGCGGGATGGAGTCCCACAGTGAGGGGGCAGAGAGGCTGAGAGCCAGACAGCCGATGTTGGCACGATATCAAATGCAAGGATTATTATTATAAGAAGAAAAAGTGTTTTCCCCTTCTTTCATTTGCTACATAGAGGGCTAATGAGCCTGCCATCCAGCTGTTCACAGTCACGGGACGACCTCCCAATGTGAAAGGCGCTATACCAATGGAATTTTGTTGTTGATCCCAACTTTCATTTAATATGGTACAGAGTAAATCATTCAAATAAGGAATTCTACTCTCAGGGCAGTGCCAAGCAAAGCAGCGCTACAACATAACACTAGAAGTTAACAGATTGCTAACTATGTATATTTTTCAGTGATTTTATTTTGTAAATTAGTAATAACATGTTCAAGACCAGGCTTTGCTTTCATCTGATTTCTTCTAAACCTTTCTAGCCCGAATTCCTGCATAACTCGTGAAAAGCCCAATATGTTTAATGAGATCCCTGCCAGAGCTCTGGCTGCTGTTGGCCCGGCTTTCAGTCACAAAAACAATCACCTCCATGAAACCCACCACATGCTCATTGGACCCCATCCCCACCCCCCTCCTCCACACCCAGCTCCATTTGTTAGCCCCACTCATCTCTGACACCATTAACCTTTCCCTCTCCTCAGGCACCGTCCCCACCTCCCTTAAAACAGCCACCATCACCCCTATCCTGAAGAAACCCTCCCTTGATGCGTCGCAACCATCAAGTTATAGACCCATCTCCAACCTCCCGTTTCTATTCAAGGTCCTTGAAAGAGTGGTTGCCTCCCAGCTCCATTCTTTCCTTTCAACTCACTCACTCCTTGAACCCCTCCAATCAGGTTTCCGCCCTATCCACAGCACAGAAACTGCCCTGGTCAAGGTTACAAATGACATCCTAACCGCCTGTGACCAGGGCTCCCTCTGCCTCCTCGTCCTCCTTGACCTGTCTGCTGCGTTCGACACAGTCGATCACACCATCCTCCTCCAACGTCTTTCCTCCCACCTCAACCTTCAAGGCACAGTCCTTGACTGGTTCCACTCTTATTTGACCCATCGTTTACATTTTGTATCTTCCAACGGTTTTTCTTCAAACCCCCGCACAGTTTCTCACGGCGTCCCTCAGGGCTCTGTCCTCGGTCCCCTCCTTTTCACCCTTTACACGCTCCCTCTGGGCGACGTCATCCGCAGACATGGGGTAAATTTCCACATGTATGCGGATGACAGCCAGTTGTACCTTTCTGCCTCATCCCTCAACCCCCAGACGATCGATGTTCTGACAGCATGTCTGTCCGACATCGAGTCGTGGACGAGGGACAACTTTTTGCAATTGAACGTGAGTAAGACCGAGGCCCTCCTGATTGGCTCAAGCCAGCGCCTCCGCACATCGGGCGCTGCCAGCCTCAACATCCAAGGCTGTACTCTCCACCTCACAAAGCCAGTCAGGAACCTCGGCATCATGTTCGATCAAAAACTCTCCTTCCTCCCCCACATCCGCGCCTTGACCGGCACCGCTTATTTCCATCTGCGCAACATTGCCAGGCTCCGCAATTACCTCACCCCCCGCGCTGCCGAAACACTCGTGCACGCGTACATCACCTCACGGCTGGACTACGGAAACTCTCTCCTCGTCGGCCTCCCCAGTTCCTCCATTCACAGGCTGCAGGTCATCCCAAACTCTGCAGCCCGTGTACTATCCCGCACCCGCCTCCGTGACCACATAACCCCCACCCTCGCCCGTCTCCACTGGCTCCCCATCCTCCAGAGGATCGAGTTTAAGATCCTCGTCCTCACCTACAAGGCCTTACACGGCCTTGCCCCATCCTACCTAACCGATCTACTCTCCCCCTACACGCCCACCCGGACCCTCCGTTCAACAGGACTTGGCCTGCTCCAAGCCCCCCGCCCGAACCTCCCCACCATCGGAGGCCGGGCCTTCAGTTTCTCCGCTCCCACCCTATGGAATGCCATCCCTCAATCCCTCCGTTTCGTCTCTTCCCTTTCCTCTTTCAAGGCCGGTTTGAAGACTTTCCTCTTCGATCGTGCCTTTTGTTCCACCCCGAACACTTTTACCTCCCCTTCGTGTTTCACCCCTTCCCAAACACTCCCCTCCCAGCTCGGGTCACACGCCTCTTGTTTAGCGCCTTGGGACGTCCTCCCGACATGAAAGGCGCTCTATAAATGTAAATTGTTGTTGTTGTTGTTATATACATATTTTTATAATTACATTAGTGTGAGTTTCTGAAATAAAAAATATCCTCCCTCATGGTTTGTTCTCCTTGGCTGAAGTCACCAACTGTTGCTGGGATAGAGCTAATCTCCAGGTACCTCACTCAACTGGCCATTCTCTACCCACCGGCAAAAACACACGGTCATTACACTTCACGGCATATTTTTGTCACAATGTCTTTATGTGGAAATGATATACAGTTGAAATTAGTTATTTCAATTCACAACTGTTTGTGGGACACTTCTGCCGAGTTTCAACCCACAAATATCCAGTCAATTCACTTTACAGTATATTCTGTGAAGCGCTTTGAGACGTCTAGAAGACGTGAAAAGCACTACACCAAATGCAAGGATTATTATTATTGTTGTGTTATGTGCTGCATGAAGAAGGTGACCATTTCATGTTATATATTTTTAAACAAGAACAACTTTGTATAGTTATATAGTGCCCTCCATGCCGGGCAGTGGCTCAGAGCACTTAACAAAGGCAGAGCCTGAACCCAAGGCAGGGGGAATGGGAAGGTGACTGTAAGCATGGTCGAAGAGGAAGGTCTTCAGGCGCAAGCTGAAGACGGGGAAGGAGAGGGAGCGAGACAAAGGGGTTCAGGGAGGGAGTTCCAGAGTTTGGGCCACTGTGTCTGAAAGCATAGCTACCAATGGTGGGGCAGAGGATTTGGGGGAAAAGGAGGAGGCCAGACCCTTAGAGCGGAGGTCACAAGTACCACTGTGAGGAGAGAGGAAGTTAGAGAGATAGAGGGCATGCTAAGGAATGAAGGGATTTGAACACTAAAGTGAGGATCTTGAAGTCGATCCACTGTGTGACAGAGAACCAGTGCAGTTTGGCAAGGTCTGGGGTAATCTGGGTGCAATGTTTGGTGTGGGTTAGAAAGCGAGCGGCGGAGCTTTGGATGAGCTGAATTTTGTGAATAGTGGGGGAGGGGAGACCAACAAGAGAGGTGACAAAGCCATGGACAAGGGTGAGATATTGTTGGAGACGGGCAGTGTGGCGGAGATGAAAGAAAGGTGAGGGACCGGATGTCGGGGAGGAAGGATAACTGGGGATTGAACCTAATGTCTAAATTGTGCACGGATTTGGAGAGTTAAGGACTTGGACAATGCATCAAAGAAGAGAGACAACACAAATAATAATTGTTGCATTTGATACAGCGCTTTATCACGTTAATGAGATGTCTTAACACACTTAATATCAATCAATCAATCAATCAAAACTTACATTTATATGGCACATTTCACGTTGCGAGGACGTCCCAAGGCGCTGTACAGTCAGGTAGGGACAAGAGCAGGTTGGGGGGGTGTTGGGGGCCGGACAAAGAAAAATAGGAAAATTGACTATATATTTGTGGGCGAAACACGGCAGCCAAATTGCACACAGCAGTGTCCCACAAACAGTCACAGAAATGGGGTCAGGGGAGGAAAGGGGAAAAGAGGACAAGGCGGAGAGGGAGGGAGAGGGAGGGAAAGGTGGTGTAGAGCAAGGTCAGGGAGGTCGAAGGGGGAGAAAGGGGGGGGGCAAAGGAGAGAGGGAGAGAGGGAGAGAAAGGTGGGTGGGGGGCAAAATCAGGGAAAAGGGGGGAGGCAAGAGGGAGAGAAGGGGAAAAGGGGGAAGTGAAAATGGGGAAAGGGAGTGAGGGAAGAAGAAGAGGCGGGGGGAAAGGCCAGGGGGCAAGTGGGGGTGAAATCAAACAACAACAATAAACAATATCTCGCCTCAAAAGCCGCTAAAATCCTGGTCCATGTCATTCCAAAGTGAAAGGCGTTCTATAAATGTTGTTGTTGTTGTTTGTCACCTCTCGGCTGGACTATTCCAATGCCCTCCTCGTCGGTCTCTCCTCCACCACAAACCATGAAATCCAACTCATACAAAACTCTGCCACCCGCATACTCACCCGCACCAAACTTCCCTCCCCCATTATCCAAGGGCCAGACTTCACTGGCTCCCTGTCCCGGAGAGGATCGGTTTTCAAATCCCTTCACTCCTATACACCCCCTACCTCTCTGATCTCCTCTCTCCTCAAACCAGCACCCGTTGCCTTCGCTCCACTGGGTCTGGCCTCCTCCTTGTCCCCCAAATCCTCCGCTCCACCCTCGGCGGCCGTGCCTTCAGCCACTACGCCCCGAGGCTCTGGAACTCCCTTCCTCATTCCCTTCGCCTAAACCCCTCTCTTCCCAGTTTCAGGTCTCAGCTAAAGATCTTTCTCTTCAACTGCGCGTTCAGTCACCTTTCTCCCCCCGCCCCTGGCTCGCCTCCGGGGTCCGTTATTGTGAAGCGCTCTGAGACGTCATCCGGCTTGGAGGGCGCTATATCAAAGTTGTTGTTGTAATAGAATATATAGTAAAGTGGATTGAGTGTGTATTTTGAAGGAAAATGCTGCAGCTAATTTAACACAGCAGTGTCTCACAAACAGTCATGGATTGACTAAGCCATTTTTTTGTGTGGGCAAAGGGTCACACAAAATCCTCCAATCCACTAACAACCAGGTACCTACTGTACCTACTGCTATGTAAACAGAGGCTTGTGGAGTAAGGAAACACCTAAGGTTTTGCACTACTCGGGATTCAAACCATACTCTACTGACTCCACATCTACCAATTCATTCTTGTCCCACAAATCTGGGATTCAAAATAGTATTCAGAGATTTTATGAAGTGATTTAAGGATGAACAAGCTTTTACTGTGTAAATTCTGCTATTGACTATTGGGGCAGAATGACCTGTTTCCATGTTGTATCATTCCTTGTAATTAAAATAAATAATCCTTGCATTTGATATAGTGTCTCATCGCATCTTGTGGACGTATTGTGGAATCAAGCCAGTGAGTTTCTCCACACACGTTGGTGTCTTCTATATTTAAAATTTGATAAACAGGTCAGAGTCGAACATGCATATCGACTCTTGTGAAATAGAACATGACCTTTGGTTCTCTTCCACCTATATAATATTAATAATCCTTGCGTTTGATATAGTGTTTTTCACGTCTTCTAGAAGTCTCAAAGCGCTTCACAGAATATACTGTAAAGTGAATTGATTCAATATTCTGGGGGTGAAATGCGGCAGCATGGCAGTGTCCCACAAACAGTTGTGCAAACAGTTGTGACCCATTTTATTGTTATTTAAAAGTGATTATTATTAGGCATGTGGAGTATGGAAACTTGCCCAAGGTTTCACCGTGCTGGGAAGCGAACTCACCTTGCAAGATCGCCTGCAAGATCACAAGCATTCTTGTGGTGCTTGTGTATAGTGTACTGTTAATTAGAGCAGATGGAGCCTGATGAAATGTTACATCAGCTTCAACAATTAAACGATTCGCAACACGTTTCAGTGCATCTGCTTATTGAATGAACGTCTGTATATGTGATCACTCTCCAGCTGTTCTAATGTTTGGCGTCGAGATTTCTTCCATGCAAAAAAATTCTTCTTACACCAACATCTAATTTCAGTGGTGTGCTCAGATTAATGTTGAACGTTAAACCCTCTCATTTATATCAGCGGCGTAAAAACAAATCAGTTCTATTCTGTTATAAAGTGTTTTCTTATTCCTTTCTTTTTGACTCTGGCTGTAACTTGCAGCATGGACGGTCAATGCAAACCTCGGTAATTTGCATTGAGACCAACCTGCATTTATCATGAATAATGGAACAAGATGTTCGATCGAGGGACAAAAAATTTAAGACGTTGTTTGTTACTGAGCAAGCTCCTGATAGTCATTCAGCAGTGAATCAGATGCCTATTGTGCAAATGGAGACATTCATCAGCTAAAGTGGGTGTGAATGTCAACTGAATGTGAATTATATTTTTTTAAAAGGTGGTTTCTCATCATTGCATTGCAGCACTGCAATCATTGTTCCAGCGAGCCTTGAGAACATTTTAATCAGCTCATCATCTGAATAAGAAAAGGAGTAATATTTCATGGAAATATTATATTTCCTCTTTAATTTTTTTAAAAAAAACCTTTCAATTGTTTTAAAGTTGTTTTATTACAATTTTAATCCTGGGAAAGTTACACAGATGTATATTCCATGTCGCTAAATTTTCAAAGGATACTGTCTTAATGTCTCAATGTGATGCATATTATGTATGAGAAGAAAACAAGCAGAACCCATGTCAAAATTTTGACTCTCTGAGGAACTGGTTAAATCAATAGCTGATTTGGTCTGGAATGCAGTGCCTGAAAGGGTGGAGGAAACAGATTCAGTAACAATTTTTTTAAAGGGATTTGGATATTTACTTGAAAAGGAAAAATTTTCAGGGCTGTGGAGAAACAACGACGCAAAAAAAAACACATTTGTCTAGCCATTTCACCTCGGGAAAAGAGCGGGAGAATGGGACTGATTGAATAGCTCTTCCAAAGAGACGGCACAGGCACAATGGGCTGAATGGCCTCCTTCTGTGCTGTAATATTCTATGATTGAAGAATCAAAGCAAGCAGTCATTGCAAAGCAGGGTAACATAGGATTGTTTTGCATAACACATATAAAGGGGAAGTGACCAATGGAGGGACTAACTGCAAGGTGCTGTATTAAACCGAAAAGGAGAGCTGATGCAGACTATCTCCAGACAGTCAGGGAAAATGGGAACTCGTGTATGTGAATAAATAAAGTAGGCACTGAGAGAGATTAAGGAGATTAACAACAAGATCTGAAGAGGCAAGAAACTACAATCCACATAGATTATCTGTCGCTCGCTATTGCATGGGCCATCTATTAGCCACTCATCTCTGTCTACTGGAGGAGGCAATTGATCAGTCTGGCACTCTGAGTTACATGTCGCTGTATTATATCATATTACTAATAGTACAGTTAAGAACATAAGAAATAGGAGCAGGAGTGGGCCATTCAGCCCCTCGAGCATGCTCCGCCATTTAATAGGATCATGGCTGATCTTCTAACCTAATTCCGTTTACCCATCCTATCCCCATATCCTGGCCGGGCTTTCTGCCTCTCTGCTCCCACACGCTGGAACTCCATCCCGCAGTCCCTCCGCCTTGTTTCCTCCCTTTCCTCCTTCAAAGCCAGTCTCAGTACCATCTTCTTTGACCGTGCCTTCAGCTCCCCTCCTAACTCTTGCCCCTCCCCTACTCTCCTTCCCCTTCCCCCTATCCCAACCCTCCCCGCACTGCTCGGGTCCCAATCTAACTGTTCAGCGCCTTGGGACATCCTCCCGACGTGAAAGGTGTTGTACAAGTGCAATTTTGTTGTTGTTGTTGGTTGTCCTCAGCCACAGCTCTCCAACATAAATCAGCTCAAATAGAAACATTTTTAAAAGAAGGAAATTTTAAATATTGCACAAAGGAAAAATGTACAAACAGGGTCAAATGCTGCATATGATATTATCAACAGTGATATCAACATATCAACCAAACAGGCAGAGGAATCAATAGCTCTGGTTTCAAGGTTTTCCCCAACCCTAGCCAACGCGACACACATACATTTTCCCCCAACTGCGCAATCATTCTTTATTTGATTGCAGTAGTACTTAATGTCCTCCCAACATCAAAAGTGCTGCAGAAATGTGAATTTGTTGCTGGGGTGTGACACAATCTTATCCCTAGTGATAATATCATGTACGGCATTGTTCTGTAAATATAAATTATAAATAGGAGTCAACGGAAATGAAGGAATAAATTTATAATTCGTTTCCTGAGGGAGGAGACGATCAAAAGTAATAATGCAGTAACAGTCTATTAAAACCAAACAATCTGTTACTATACTTCCCCGTGCACAAAAATGAAATGAACACTGGCTAATTAGTCACTGACAGACAGTTTCTATGGTTAGTTGAGGTAAATTTCCAGTGGCAGGCCTGGTTTCTGCGAGAACTCTTTGTTTTGTGATCCCACACCTCTGATAAACTAAAACGTCAATACAATATATGCTGCTTCAGAAAGCTCAGAATGTGTAAGAAACAAAGCCACAGTGATGTTTACCTTGTTCACAAGTGATACCTTGTTCACAAAAGCTGCAATTCATTAACTCACTTATCAGTGTGTCTGTTTACTCGCTCTGTTCATTTTCTTTGAAAAAGGAAAAGTTAGCAATAAAGTTGAAAACCCTCATTAAATTGGTTAGTGAAAGCTAAGAGGTATTAAATCATTCAATTGATGATTAATTTGTTGGTCTCATGGATCTGTTTTGTTCCCATGAAATGCCAAAGAATATCTTGCACAATGGACCCTAAGATGTTGCACATCTATAAATCGGACAAATAATATTTGCTTTTGACTCCCCAACCCTGAAAGGATTCCCTTTCAAGATCCTCACCCTCACTTACAAATCCCCTCACCCCTAACATCTCCCTCCCTCCCTGACCTGCTTGTACACAACTCCACTGCCCATACCCATTCCTTCCAACTCTAACCCTTTCCCTCAGATGACTGGGGCCCTCTGCACAGCCCCCAAAACCCGCTTCACCACTAACTGACTGAGGCTTCAGCGACTAACCTCTGGAAATCCCTGCCTCAATCCCTGGGTCTCGGCCTCTCTTTATCTTTACATCACACCTTACCTCTTAGGGTCAATCCCCCTCCCCCTTTCTCCCTTGCTCTGTGTCCAACGCTGCCATTGTCCAGCACTCCAAGCCGCTATTCTGTGTGAATGGTGATATATAAATGTTTGTGGTCAATATGTATTGCAAACAAAACATAGTTTTAGATTATTTTAAAACAAGTTATCGCACTGTGAAGCATCAGTTTGAGCTTCTCTTAAGGATTGCTGAATGATCCAAAAACAATGTTTTGTTTTCCATTTCCGACTTGATAGACATTTGCTGACATTGGCTGTTTGTTTTCTCGGGCAGCTCAGTCAAGTTGATTTATGAGCCTGGTTTCGGAGCAGTGACTGGAGCTGGGCAGCAGATGAAACTCAGACGTCACACCAAAAGCTTTTGGTGACCCCTCTGTAATGCTGAAGGCAGACGCCCATCAAATAGATGATGAAGAAGCTTGGGATAACACCTGCTGGAAGGCGTTATCTGGAATCTTGGTTTGTGAACATACACTCATATTTCTGGGCCTCAGTATCCACCTTGATTAGTATACAGAGTGATAAGCAGCTATTGATTAAGCTGGTTACGCCATTACTCAGTGGGCTGGGATGTGAGCAGATGGATGGTGGCCATGCTCTCACACATATCAGATTCACTTGCTCACCAAGAAGACCAGAAGGCATTCCTGGTAAGTTGTCTGGTAGTGTCAGAAGGTTGTCGTTTCAAGCTGCACATTAGGACTTTGAATTCGCTATCCAGGCTGGCGCTCCAGTGCATCGCTGGGGCTGGGGCTGGGGCTGGGGCTGGGGCTGGGGCTGCATTGTCACAGGCGCCAGCCTTCGGATTAGATGTTAAACCAAGGTCCTTTCTGCCTGTTCAATTGGATATCAAAGATCTCATGGTCCTACCCGAAAAGAAAATGAAGGTTCTCCTAGTCTTGGCCAACAATACTCCCAAATAAACTTGGTTGTTGACTTCATGGATGTTTGTGGAATATTGTTGCATGCAGAATTGGCTGCTGAGTTTGCCTACAAAGGCACAGTCACTAAACTTCACAGTACATTCTTGCGAAGCTCTTTGAGACATCTTGACAATGTGATACCCGCTATATCAAATGGAAGTATTATTATTACCTGCTACCTGCTCAGTGAGAATTCAAACCTGCACTTGTCGTACGTTTTAACGGCCGACCAGCGATTATCCTCCTATGGGGAAGATAAGCAGGGCACACTTGGAAAGGTTCAAAGGTGACATCCATATCTGGTGGTAGAATATCAAAACTGATTAAATCCTCTGTGGTACTCGCACTCATCTGATTCCTACGTCAGACATGTTTGCTGTACTCCAAGGCACTGCTGATGGCGGACCAGCCAACTTTATTAACAAGATTTTCAGCGTCAACAAATTATTGAGGTCAGGGATTCTTCCCATTTGGCAACTATAAGAGCCAAAACTCTAACTGCCAGCTTGCTGGACAATCGGCAGGAAGCCTGCCAGACAATGTTTGTAGTGGAAAGTGTGTGGGTTTAGCTGGTTATCCTCCAACAATAACTCAACACACACACTGGCATCCCTAAGTCTTTGCTGTGGTTGACCTCTCCAGGAAAGCAGGGTGTGATCCTCCAAGGAGACAGTGAACCTCCATTCCAGACAAAGCATATGTGGAATTCAGACTGGTTTTATTGTGTGTAATAATAATAATGCTTACATTTGATATAGCACTTTTCACTTCCTCCAGATGTCTCAAAGCGCTTCACAGAATATAATGTAAAGTGAATTGACTGTATATTTGTGGGCGAAACATGGCAGACAATTGCGCACAGCAGTGTCCCACAAACAGTTGTGGATTCAAATGACCAATTTTTTTTAGGGATCATTATTAGGCGTGTGGAGTAAGGAAACTTGCCCATAGTTTCACCCTGGCTGGATTCAAACACAGGTCTCAATGCTTGTAAGGCGAATGCTCTTACAATGCTCTTACAATGCACTGAGCTACAGGACTCCACAAATTATTTGAAGTTGTTCGGCAAGTACAAATACGTCTTCAGGTCCTGATAGCAGCAGGTCAAGAAAAGAAATGAGAGGAAGGTTAGAAAAGAGCCAAATACAGTACATGAAAGTTGACAGACTTCCAAATGACAAAACATTCCTACCATCTTGGTTTATTCAACTCAACGTAAAAATGCAGCAGGAAAAGCAAAGACAGGAATCTCAAAAACACTCAAAAATAAACTGTGATGCTAACTATTGGAAAATAAAAAAAAAGGAGGTAAAAGGTGCTCCAAGAATGGAATCAAATTTGCCAAAATTTGCCAATAAAATTTGCCAAATGTTAAGTTAAAAGAGATGTATGAGTGCCAGTTCATTCTGGACTAATAATATTGAAACCATATGAAGCAGCAATAAACAAAGAGAACGGATTGCTTGGCTAATCTGCCAAATCAGGTAAATTCAGATCTTCAGAAGTCATGCTCATAATGTATACAGCTCTGGTTAGTGGAGGATACACTCCATTAACTGAATGTTAATACATGAATACATACATTTATTCAGTGCCACACTAAACGATAAGGGAACACGTTTAAGGTGTTCGGTTTAAATGTTTAAATGTTCGGTTGGTAAATCTTACATCTACAACAATAGGAACCTGCATTTAGAAAGCACGTTCCAAGATGGGTGGCATCCTAAAGCATGTCTAAGCCTTACAGACCAGAACAGTTACAGTTGAAACCTTAATTTTGTATTAAGTTAGCAAATCAAATTTTAAATGAAGCAATAAGAGGTTACAATTAGTTCTGGGCAATGTGTTTCCTCAGACCTGTTTTCCTAGGTTGGGTGAGATGCAAGTGGAGTCTTTTGATGGCTTTGATGGCTCTTAGTGACATGCATGGAAATGGAATATCAGAACCTAATCAATCTTGTGTATGTGGTCCCAGTTGTCCATTTTCCTGAGCATGTTTTCAGTTCCTCAAGGTATTACTGATGACTAAAATAGGCAGCCTGACTCATCGGCGGGACGTGGAACCTCAGACTTTCCTTCTATCTTTGTAAAATGGTTTAAGGTGTTTCTCCCAATGTCGAAGATGATATATAGCAACAAAATTACACTTGTATAGTTGTCGGGATTGGGGACAGTGGAGGCCTGGGAGGAAAGGAGGTTGATTGAAATGCGGTTGAAAAGGAGGGCCTTGTGATAGGTATTGAAAGAGATAAGGGATGGGGTGAGGTGAATGGACTGTTGGATGGAGTTCCAGAGCATTGGGGCAGAGTGGCTGAAGGCCCGCCTGCCAATGGGGTGGAATGGGGTGGAGAGCCTGCTGGTAGGAGGGAGTGGGCAGGTTGGTAGGGAGTTAGGAGGTTGTACAAGTAGGAGGAAGCGAGGCCATGAAGGTATATATATATAGATATATATATATACACGTAAATCATTGTTGTTTTTGATTGATTTCCTCAGCTCCAAACAGTTCACAAACATTTTTTCTTCATAGATCTTAAAAAGCTGCATTGGCTTTTTTTTTCGACAAACTTTTTTCAGAAATAGGTGTCTTGGGAGTAGAGTTAATTTAGCTAATCATTAGCGTGATTTATTCGTGCACGATCCTGGTTAATTTTACTACCATTAGCAAACACAGGAATTTTTCAGTCTCTCCAGTGGGGTGAATAATTGGCAAAAGGTTACTTAATAAAGGACTGTCAACGTTCGTTCAGGAAAGAGAGGTTATGTTGAAATAACCTGCTGGAATTGTTCACAGACGTTACCAATATGATGGACAAGGGAAATTCAGTTGATTTTATAGACTTCAGTTTCAGAACATTGTTGACAATGTTCCATGTTGGTGATTAATGACAAGTGTGAGGAGGCACAGAATAGGAGGTAAAGTATAGCACTTACTAGAAAGTCGACTGGACACAAGAAAATGAAGGTAGTCATCAATGGGAACATTTCAGACTGCAAAGAGATTCCAAGGGGTTAGCCTTGCTATATTTAATATATGTTAATGACTTTGATGAGAACATTTTAAACGACCAAAATCAACAATGAGAAATAATGTAATAAGATTCAGAAGCATTTGAATTCTTTAATTGGGCTAACAGGTGGCAGACGCAGTTTAATATGGATAAGTATGATGAAATATAAGGGAGCGAGGAAACAAACGAGAAAGTAAGTGTTCAATAGAGCAATCGTACAGAGTCATTAATGTAATAACTGGGTTGTTCCATGGATAAATAGATGAAACTTCAGCCACATGCTTGTTAATGGCTAAAAGGTAAGAAAGATATTGGGTTGCACTAACACAGGTAAAACAATAATAAAATTCAATTTGTACAGTGCCTTTCACGTCAGGAGGACATCCCAAAGTGCTAAAAACCAAAGGATGGTGTACAATCAAACATGGTTGAACTATTGCTGTAAAAGGGTGTTTGTTGGATTGCCATCCGTGAGCAATTCTGAACATACAAATAATCTTATTGTCATTAGGAAGGTACTGGAGGGAACAACAAAGATAATTCCATGTAGTAGTTTTATTTAATTTTATTTTTTATCAGCCAAGTGTCTGGCACACGCAGTAATCCACCCCCTTGCTCAAGTGTATCCAAACCAGGCGGACATAGAAATTCTCGTATTTGGAATGGAATACACAGTGTGCTGCGTGCACCTTGCTTACCTAATTACGGAGTGTATTAGACACAGGCTGGCAATAGTCAGGGTTTGGTGAGTGAGTGGCTGCTGAAATTTAAGCAGCTGAAACCGCTGAACTGACTGGCAAGCTTCCCACTGCTTGTCCAGATAGAACCTTCCTCTCCGATAGGACATTGGCTTACAGTTCATCTTGGGAGTTAGCCAGCTTGAAGGTGACTCTTCCCTCCCAACCACCAATCTCCTTAGACACAGGGTTGGTAAGAGTTAAAACACAGAGAATCCTGAAGCGTTCAACACTTCAATTCCCATGTGAACTTCTAGCAGGTTTTATGTCCTGTAGCTCAGTGGTTAGAGCACTCGCCTTAAAAGTGAGAGACCTGGGTTCAATTCCAGGCAGGGCGATAACTTGGGAAAGTTTCCTTACTCCACCCACCTGACAATAATCCCTAAAAAAAACACGATAGTATAATTAGTCATTTCAATCCACAACTGTTTGAGGGACTGTTTCCGCAATTGGCTTCTACTTTTTGCCTATATATATAGTCAATTCACTTTGCAGTATATCCTGTGAAGCACTTTGAGATGTCTAGAAGATGTGAAAAGCGCTGTATCAAATGCAAGGAATATTATTATTACTATTTGGGAGTTTTTGTCAGAAACAATAATGCGCTGACCTATTCATTTCACTCCTCGGTATCACTGAAATGCTGACATGCAAGCTTCTGATCTCTTGCTTAACTTGCCATTGTAATTTAAGGCATTGAATGAAAAATTCTGAAACATCTCCCATTCATCACTCTAAGAGCTGTAAATGATCTATTTCACCTAGGAACTGTGTCTGTGTCAAACTGCTTTGCTGGTAAAAGATTTTAAAAAGTCAATGAAACAGGTTAAAACACAGTTGTCAAGTTATACATAAAACATTACACATTGTGAAGTTCTGTAGCTCTCACCAGCAACGCCTTCCACCACCTCCGACGGTTCGTCCGTCTCCGTCAATACCTCACCCCAAAAGCCGCTGAAACCCTGGTCCAGGCCTTTGTCACCTCTCGGCTGGACTATTGCAACTCCCTCCTCTCCGTTCTCCCCTCCACCACAATCCACAAAATCCAGCTTATCCAAAACTCTGCCGCCCGTATACTCACCCGCTCTAAGCTTCGCTCCCCCATTACCCCAGTCCTCGCCAGACTTCACTGGCTCCCTATCCCAGAGAGGATCGACTTCAATATCCTCACCCTTATTTCAAGTCCCTCCACTCCTCTGCACCCCCCCTACCTCTCTGATCTCCTCTCCCCCCAACCCAGCACCCGCTGCCTTCGCTCCTCTGGGTCTGGCCTCCTTCATGTCCCCCCGAATCCTCCGCTCCACCCTCGGCGGCCGCGCCTTCAGCCACTACGCCCCGAGGCTCTGGAACTCCCTTCCTCACTCCCTCCGCCTCGCCCCCTCTCTTCCCAGTTTCAGGTCACAGTGAAGACCTTTCTCTTCGACCGCGACTTTGGTCACCTTTCTCTCCCCCTGCCCCTGGCTGGGTCCCGGGATCCGCTATTGTGAAGCGCTCTGAGACGCCGTCCGGCCTGGAGGGCACTATATATATTAACGTTGTTGTTGTTGTAGTTTAGTGGTTAGAGCACTCGTCTTGCCGACCTGGGTTCGTTTCCTGGCAGAGCGAAACAGTGGGCAAGTTTCCATAATCAAAACGACTCTATGTGCTGTACGTAGAAGTAAGTAGGAACCCAGTTGTTACTTGGTTAGCAGATTGCTTTTTCAGGAGTAATAATTCTTTAAAAAAGTAATAATTTGGTCAATCAATCCACAATTGTTTGTGGACACTGCTACAACAACAACAACAACAAATTACATTTATAAAGCGCCTTTCACGTCGGGAGGACGTCCCAAGGCACTGCACAGGAGGCGTGTGACCCGAGCTGAGAGGGGAGTGTTTGGGAAGGGGTGAAACACAAAGGGGAGGTAAAAGAGTTTGGGGTGGAACAAAAGGCACGATCGAAGAGGAAAGTCTTCATACCGGCCTTGAAAGAGGAAAGGGAAGAGACGAAACGGAGGGATTGAGGGATGGCATTCCATAGGGTGGGAGCGGAGAAACTGAAGGCCCGGCCTCCGATGGTGGGGCGGTTCGGGCGGGGGGCTTGGAGCAGGCCAAGTCCTGTTGAACGGAGGGTCCGGGTGGGCGTGTAGGGGGAGAGTAGATCGGTTAAATAGGGCTCGGCAAGGCCATGTAAGGCCTTGTAGGTGAGGACGAGGATCTTGAACTCGATCCTCTGGAGGATGGGGAGCCAGTGGAGACGGGCGAGGGTGGGGGTTATGTGGTCACGGAGGCGGGTGCGGGATAGTACACGGGCTGCAGAGTTTTGGATGATCTGCAGCCTGTGAATGGAGGAGCTGGGGAGGCTGACGAGGAGAGAGTTTCCGTAATCCAGCCGTGAGGTGATGTACGCGTGCACGAGTGTTTCGGCAGCGTGGGGGGTGAGATAGTTGCGGAGCCTGGCAATGTTGCGCAGGTGGAAATAAGCGGTGCCGGTCAAGGCGCGGATGTGGGGGAGGAAGGAAAGTTTTGATCGAACATGATGCCGAGGTTCCTGATTGGCTTTGTGAGGTGGAGAGTGCAGCCTTGGATGTTGAGGCTGGCAGCGCCCGATGTGCGGAGGCGCTGGCTTGAGCCAATCAGGAGGGCCTCGGTCTTACTCACGTTCAATTGCAAAAAGTTGTCCCTCGTCCACGACTCCATGTCGGACAGACATGCTGTCAGAACATCGATCGTCTGGGGGTTGAGGGATGAGGCAGAAAGGTGCAACTGGGTGTCATCCGCATACATGTGGAAATTTACCCCATGTCTGCGGATGACGTCGCCCAGAGGGAGCGTGTAAAGGGTGAAAAGGAGGGGACCGAGGACAGAGCCCTGAGGGACACCGTGAGAAACTGTGCGGGGGTTTGAAGAAAATCCGTTGGAAGAAACAAAGTGTAAACGGTGGGTCAAATAAGAGTGGAACCAGTCAAGGACTGTGCCTTGAAGGTTGAGGTGGGAGGAAAGACGTTGGAGGAGAATGGTGTGATCGACTGTGTCGAACGCAGCAGACAGGTCAAGGAGGACGAGGAGGCAGAGGGAGCCCTGGTCACAGGCGGTTAGGATGTCATTTGTAACCTTAACCAGGGCAGTTTCTGTGCTGTGGATAGGGCGGAAACCTGATTGGAGGGATTCGAAAAGTGAATGAGTTGAAAGGAAAGAGCGGAGCTGGGAGGCAACAAATATCTTGGATAGAAACGGGAGGTTGGAGATGGGTCGATAACTTGATGTTTGCAACGCATCAAGGGAGGGTTTCTTCAGGATAGGGGTGATGGTGGCACTTGGCTACTGTGTTTTTTTTTACACAAAATATGCAGTCGATTCACTTTACAATATATTCTGTGAAGTGCCTTGAGACGTCTCAAAGACATGATATCAAATTAAGGATTATTATTATGAAACAAAAAGAGCATTATTTTAATACCAAAACGAAAACAATCCAGAACCATGAAACAAAGTATTGCATGATGCATTGGATTGCAGAGAAATAATCAAAGCAGGATGTAATGCTATGATAAACACTTTGCAAGACCATTCACGGTGAATGATTCCATCATTCTCTCCGTGAAAGGCAGAAAAATTGCAACCTTCACAGGCTTTGGGGCAACTGAACCAACATGTCCTTGGACTCTTCACATCCGGTTGATGAGATGTATTACATTCATATAAATGTCATTGTGAACAAGAAATATCAATTACAATTTTAAATGATTTGTTTCCCTTTCACGGAAGCAGTGTTGGCACACGATTTCCATGACAAGTGCTCCAGTGTGTGAACCTGGTACTCAGTGAGTGTTAGTAGTTGAGACCATGGAGGCTCGTTGGCTTAATTATCACAGCAAAATACAATCCATCGCAGTCCTCATTCAAAGTCCACACAAACAGTTACCAGTAGGATTTACTGGCTAAATCTTATTGGGATGGAAAAAAATGAAGGGGAGTTATTTAGTTCAAGGTAAGATATTGTACATTAAATTCAATTAAAATACTGTAGTGTCATCTAAATCTCTTCTACTTAAATGAACTCTACTTAAACTGCATGGTGCAAAGATGTTTTTTTTTAAAAAATCAGAAAACTGTAATTTTTTTTCAGATCAAATGTGGTGTTCATCAGCACCCTCTGCTGATCATATGCTGCGATTATCACATTGACAAGATGTTTTAATGCATTTCATCGTATTTTACTTTGATGTGTAGGGTAGTGAAGGCAAACACGACAGTTAATCTGCATCCATCAACGTCCCACCAACAGCCAATAAGTAAATGGTCAATTTAATCTGATTATACTCAGCGGTTCAGGCAACATCTACAGAGAAAGGAAAGTGGGTCAATGTTTTGGGTCCATGACCCTTTGTCAAAAACCCCTCAACCCTTTTTGGGTTCCGTCAAAGGGTCGCGGACCCGAAACATTGACCCACTTTCCTTTCTCCATACATGCTGCCTGTCCTGCTGAGAGTTCCCAGCGATATCTCTCTGTTTTCGTTTCAGATTTCCAGCAGCTGCAGTATTTTGCGCTTTATTTAGTCAGGTTGTTGGGCCAGTATACCAGTATCCCTTCTCTTTAAGTTTTATTGTAGTATATGTTATTGACTATTTGAACAGGCAGACATATAAAGCCCTCCACAAACTCACCCCACCCTACACCCGTGACCTCCTATCCCATTACCAACCTGCCCGCCCCCTCCGTTCAGCAGGCTCTGGCCTGCTCCATGTCCTCCGACCCACCCGCCCAACCATTGGTGGGCGAGCCTTCAGTCACTCTGCGCCAACCTCTGAAACTTCAATCCCGAAGTGCCTCTGCCTCGCCCCTACCTGGCCTCCTTCAAGTCTCGCCTCAAGACTCTCCTCTTCGATGGTCCCATCGGCGACTCCCCCCACCCACCCAACCACTCCCCACCCACCCAACCACTCCCCACCCCACTGTCCTTAGCTCGGGTCGGAAGCAGTAACCTGTCCAGCGCCTTGGGATGTCCTCCTGACGTGAAAGGCGCTATACAAATGTCATTTTGTTTTTGTTGCTCTCCATTTAACATCTCAGCCAAAGGATGGAAGCTACAACAAGGCAGTTCTCCCCAGCACTGCACAGAGTGTCAACCTTGAATGTGAGTTGAAAGTCCAACCTGGGGTTTGAACCCACAACTTTCTGACTCAGGTGAGAATGCAACTAACTGAGCCAGGCTGACATCTTCTTCTAGTAGTTTCAATATACAGGAACACATATAATTTTTAATATTTCGACAACTTTCCAAAAAAATTCGCTCTTGTTTGAAAAATTAAGTGACTCTGTCGAAGAAAAATCTAAATGATATAAAGATGAATTTAGCTATTAATTTTAAAGAATAAGGGCTTAAGAGTGATTATGGAAATACATTTTGAATATGCAATGCCAATGTGGGATATTGTGCAGGAAATCAATGTTATTTAAGGTATTATCCAATACATATACAGTACAGCAATCCTGCACAATTGTCCTACATGAACAACAACAACAAAATTACATTTATAGAGAGCCTTTCACATCGGGAGGACGTCCCAAGGCGCTCAACAGTCAGGTCGGGACCAGAGCATAGTAAAAGGTGCAGGGCAGGTGGGAGGGCGAGAGAGAGTTAGGAAGGAAGGGAGAGAGTTGGGAGGGCAGCTGAAGACACAGTTGAAGAGGAGGGTCTTGAGACCGGTCTTGAAGACCGGCGAGGGAGGGAGCGAGGCGAAGGGACTGTGGGATGTAGTTCCAGAGTGTGGGGGCAAGGAGGCTGAAAGCCCATCCGCCAATGGTAGGGCGGGTTGGGTGGGGGACATGGCCAGAGCCCACTGAATGGAGGGGGGCAGGTAGGTTCATAGGGGGACAGCAGGTCAGAGAGGTAGTCAAGGCCGCGAATGGCCTTGAAGATGAGGACGAGGATCTTGAATTCGATCCTCTGGGGGATGGGGAGCCAATGGAGCCGGGCGAGGGTGGGAGTGATGTGGTCGCGGAGCTTGGTGCGAGTGAGGACAACAAACAACAACAACAAATTACACTTATAAAGACACAAGCTGCAGAGCTCTGGATGATCTGCAGCTTGTAAAGGGAAGAACCGAAGGCAGATGAAGAGGGAGTTTCCATAGTCAAGCAAGCCTTGATGTGACGAATGCGTGGACTATCGTTTCAGCAGCCTGAGGGGTGAGTCAGTGTCTGAGTCTGGCGATGTTGTGGAGATGGTGGAAGGCTGGTCATGGAGCGGATGTGGAGGAGGAAGGACAGTTCAGGGTCGAACTATATTAAGGGCACTATATTAATGCAAGTTGTTCTTAATGTTGTTATTTGTTACAGTTAATTTTTAATTGGGTTGTCTTCACTTTTTTCAAAAACTGCATTTACATAGTGCCGTTCATATGAAAAATAACATGTGAAAGCACTTGGGAAAAATGTAAAAATGCAAACCATCTTTGGTACAAGGGGAATGTGAAAGGAAATGTTGAAAGCAAATATTTTCAGGAAGATTTTTGAAGGCGGTGTGGTGCAAGATTCATCTCTGCTTTCTTGAACTGGCAGGTACATCAACTTACCCATACATGTCAAGTTACACAGATATTCACGATGGTTATAGGTTGTGTTTGCTCCAATGTTCTATTGCGTTGTGTGACACAGCTGCCAATTCTCTTTTGGTGACTAGTAATAGGTCCTAACATACAGCAGGTGGTGCTATCACCTTTATATGAACAAAACTCAGGTTGAGTAAACTATTAATAATACTTGCATTTGATATAGCTCTTTTCACGTCTTCTAGATGTGTTAAAAGGGCTTCACAGAATATACTGTGAAGTGGATTGATTGTATATTTGTGGGTGAAACCCGGCAGCCATTTGCGCACATACTGTTCCACAAACAGTTGTGGATTCAATGATCAAATTACAGTATTATTGTTTTTTTCTTGAGGAATTATTATCGCATGGAATAAGGAAACTTGCCCAAGGTGTTACCCTGCCAGGAATCGAACTCAGGGCTTTCGCTTGTGAGGGTCTAATCACTGAGCTACAGTGCTCCACAATTATGTAATGTATGCTGCGATAAATGAACGTGCAGCAGAGTACGTTCGAAAACAATCCCACCGTTTTTTTAAAAAAAACTAGTAAAATATTTCTATTGACATCTTGGTCATTTATGTAAATGCCAGGACTAAGATTCCAATGTTTGAGACATGCCTTGAATTTACAAGGTACAAGTTAAGTGTTTTAAATTAAGTGTAGCTGATTCAAAAGACCAGTAACCAAGGGGAGGACTTCAATATTTATATCTTTCCAGTTAGGAGTACGGCTAGTTTGCACTTTGGGTGAATTCCAAGGTGCCAACTGTTTGCTATTTAGAAGGAAATGACGACCTAGCCTTAGAGTTCACAGTGATCTGGATTTGATCCGTGTCCTAGGCTGCAAAAATGTGCTAACTTCTGTTTGACCTGTGAAAGGAGATGTGGGTTACTTTACAAAATTAGAAAATGACGAGGGAGGGGTTAAGGATTTTCGTACTTATGGAGGGAGGATGAATGGAATGAAATGGTGGGGGTGTGGGGGGATCAGGCACAATGAGACAGGGTCTAAAAAAAATTTGCTATTTTCATCTGAGAAGGTATGTTTCAAGCAGTGAAATCTCACCCCAGTGATATAGCTAAACAACCAGGATGATATCGAAAACATTCACGTAGTTATTTAATCCATGTTACCATGTTCTAGCGTATTTTAAATCACTTGGCCAATCACTTCATGGCTATTTTCTTGGACCATTCCTCTGAGCAAATTAGCTGCCTTGTTCACCCACAATAATGATGTCGTGATGTAGTGCTTTTGCATTTGATGTAGTGCTTTTCACGTCTTCTAGACGTCTCAAAGCACTTCACAGGACATACTGTAAAGTGAATTGACTGTATATTTGTGGACGAAGCGCAGAAGCCAATTAGACGCAGCAGCGTCCCCCACAAACATCGTGGCTTGAAATGACCAATTCATGATTGTTTTTTTCTCGAGGGATTATTATTAGGCGCCTTGGGACGTCCTCCCGACGTGAAAGGCGCTCATACAAGTGTAATTTTGTTGTTGTTTTGTTGTAGGCGTGTGGAATAAGGAAACTTGCCCAGTAACTACTTGCCCTGTCTGGAATTGAACCCAGGTCTCTCACTTGCAAGGTGAGTGCTCTAACCACTGAGCTGCAGATAATTTAATTTACACTTAATTTAATTTAAACTTACAGTAAATTCTGTGAAGTATTTTGAGATGCTCTTGTGCAAGGTACTATATTACTATATTAATCTAAGACTTATTATATTATACTTATTATATTATATTATATAACATTGGACATGGTAAGTACAGTATACTGGTATAGGTTTAAGTGCCCTAAGACCATACCCAGATATTAGTAATCATATCATACTATCTAATATATTTTGTCCTTTCATTATGTTTCCTTCCTTTTTTGCCCTTCACTTTAGTTTTCGGTGATACGGAGGACAAATCTTTCTCTTCCTTACTATCAGTATAAATCTCCAATCTTCTCTGATGTTGTTCACAAAAGACTAATGTGAGTTTAAATTCTGTGCTTTTGAGAGATACCTCAGTGATAGTTTGCTCGAGGGCATCGATTAAGTTAAGTAACTTTCTGCCTATTTCAGTTTCCCAGAAGGATGTTAGCAAAGCTGGCTTCCTGACCGACAAGAGAGTGTGAGAGGGCTGACACATTGCAAAATGTGTCCAAATAAAATCCCTTAAGGGATGTGAATTTCAAATGCAAACACTTCAGCAAGATTGTCATCATAATATCTGCTTTAAGTGAGGAAAATTGTTAACAAAAATTTTGTACAAAAATCAAGATTTAGCTGTGAAATGTACAGCTTTCAAACTCCCTTGACATGTTTCCTTTCAACAACATCAAACTATTTATAGGGACCAGAATAGTTTCTTGTTTATTCATGGAATAGTGCCATGGAAATTGGTTATAAATACCTGGCAAAGATTGGCAGAGCTAACATTTTCTAAATGTAATGAATAACCCTCAGTCCTAAAACCTATGTGGAATTCATAGATATTTATTTTAATTCCCTTTCCACTGTATCCACCAGGATTCAACACGCGGAGTGCTATTTGTTGGAATGATGTTGCTGTCCTGAATTTTCTCAAAACAAAAACACTTTGTGGATAGAGAAACCGAAAGTAGTTGCTGGGTCTAAAATAGAAACCCTTTCACATTTCTAGGATGAAAGTTGCTTGAGTAATCTTTGATGCCATGACATGAGGCTGGAACTCTGAACATCCTGCATTCAGAACAAGTTGTTTTGCTCCTCCCATCACCCCAGCCTTCTCATGGCTTAGCTGGTAAATCCAGTAAATATCTGTGACAAGCAGACCAGAAAGGTTTTATTACTTCACTATGATGAGATAAATCTGTTGGAGTAAGATCTGCACAACTGCCTGTAGTGTCCCTGGGCTGGGGCGGGGGGAATTAAATCAGGTCCCACTCCCGATCATCAATAAGTGACCTTGTAGGTGAGGATAAACAAAAGGTCTTCAAGTTCTTCCTATAGCCATATAACTTGCCAACACTCACTGTATTACTGTTGTGAAGAATAATCACATGTATCTAGATACAGTACTAGAATTTGTCCATCAACTATTTTCTCCTGGTGCACACACAGTGTGTAAATATCCTTTTGGACTATTTAGTGCAACCAGAAAACAATCATCAAGTCAGTGCCATATTCTCTTTGAAACATGCAATTGGGGGTAGTACTGAGTTGTCCTCCTTTAAGTTGGCCAGTAGTGGAAGCAAGAAGCTGGCTTTGTAATTCACTGAGATTTGATGAGGTCAACAGTAATTCAACCCATGTTAATTTCAGCCTCGGAGTTAGAAGAATACAAGGTTGCTTGGTATTCTGTGCATGTAAAAAAGGCTTAGGAAGAGGTAGGCTACAGTGATTGCATATAATGTTGTTATCGCTGTACCTGAAGTTTGGGATCTCAAACTCTAGATCTCAACACTACGTTACACACAATAAGCGTTTAACTAAAATTAATATCCTGCAATGCAGTCACGGTTCTCTCACTAAAGAGAATATAAAATGTTTATTTAGCTTTAGGGCCTGCCATTATTGAAAACTCCTGGCGTGGGGGGCGTGGTGATGAAGGGGGAAAGGTGGGAGAAGTTCAAAATACATTTACTGATATTCCTTAAATACAAAATCAAACGTGTTTAAGAAATCCCAAATATTATCTTTTGCTGAGTAATTGTGGATTTTTTATTTAATGTTTTCATAATCATTTCATGATCTCCTAAAGGAAGATTCAGCAGTCAGTCAGTCAGTCAGTCAACACTGGGACAACCGCAAAGCTTTGACTGCCTGCCAGTAAAGCCATTACACCCCTCAACTCTCAGTCTGAAACCAGGCAAAAGATTTTATGGTAAGAAAATTTACTTTTAAACATTGATAAATCGCAGCTAAATATGAGAAAAGACTGCACTTTAATTCCCATTGAAAACTATTTGTAGCCAGACTCAGTTGTATGCTATAGTTCAAATAGGCAAAAAGAAACAATAAAGACAATCTAGATATCATTTTAGAAAAGTATTATGCTTCCATCTTCCATTAAGTGTCTGATCCCAATGAACATTAATAGCAAAATTCAGATACGATTGTTATCTACAGTGGTTATATTTGGAAAAGATCTATGAAGTTTATTTTATGCAGAATTAGTTGCGTGTTTCGCCCATAAAATATGCAGTCAATTTACTCTACAGTACATTCCGTGAAGCGCTTTGAGATGTCTCAATGTGATAAGGCATTAAATCAAATGCAAGGATTGTTGTTATATAACAAGACAATTTGGGATGGAATCCACACAGATCTTAGACTTTGGCTTCTGTGTCATGATGCAAACGAAAGCGACTTACAAAGCAGAGAGGAAAAAGCTCAGTGAAATAGCAAACTGTTTGCTTGCTCTGCCTGGGCAAAAAGCCCAGAGCTTCAGCCCAGACCTACTTTGGCAGAGCCTACTTGATGAAGTAGTTTCTCTTTACTCTTCAGGAAAGGAAGTTCCACGCCTAATTTTCCTTGTGGTTTCACTTTAGTTTTCAAAGTTTTAACTTGATTTGACTTCTGGAAGAAATACAATAATAATCTTTGTGTGTGTATGTCAGCCCGGCTCATTTGGTAGCACTCTCACCTCTGAGTCAGAACTTGTTGGCTTAAGCTGTACGTTGGGACTTGGAACTCGTACAGTCTAGTCTGGTCGTCTAATACAGCATGGGGGTGGTGGGGGGGAGGGTGTTGCATTATTGGGAGTGCCATCCTTTGAATGAGTCATTAAACCAAGGCCATGTCTGCTTCTCCGTGTGTATTACACTTGCTCTCTGGTAAACAATCCCTAAGATAAAATTGGTCGTTCACTTCATGGCTGTTTGTGGGATTGGACAGTGGCTGCCTGGTTCACTTGCAAATACATAGTCATCACATTTTCCAAGAGTTACTTGTGAAACGCCATTTCAATGTTATTGCCGCAGTATCGAATGTGAGGATTATTATTAGAAATTTGCTAAACTTTTAAAGCTAGAATTATAATATTGCATATTTTCAATCTTGCACCTTTCTGAGTAGTCGCCACAAAATATTGTAGATATTTTACCCCGGCTAGTCTGCTAGAAGGGTAATCTAACTCCCACTGTTGGAATTTTCCTACGATTCTGCGAATCATTAATGAGAAAAGGCCTTCTATTCCTTCCTTTTGTCCCAATTTAACACTAGAACCTTGTGCCCTAGCTGCCTTATGCACGTGTATTGGCTAACTGAGTTTAGACAGTTTCAACATGTTTCAGGCAAATGAAACAGTGGTTTTCGCTCACAATTATATTTGACGATCAATGATAGCTTTGTAACTGCAATCCTGGTGGGATGTCCTCCTACCGTGAAAGGCACTCTATGAATGTAATTTTGTTGGTGGTGGTGGTGGTAACAACAAATGGTGGCTTACACTAGAGTAGAGGTAAATTTTGCTCTTGTTTATAGGGTGTGCATTTTTGGTGTACACTGTGATGGTATGCTAATGACCAGTGCTAATAACAGCAGCAATAGAACAATGATTGGAGTTCTCTTATTAATTATAATTGTGTTAGATTAGGAGTTAAAAAGGATTTTTTTTTAAATGGGTAAGTAATATGTAACATCCTGCCAGGTACGGTGGTCAACAACAACAACAACAATTTACATTTATAGAGCGCCTTTCACATCGGGAGGACGTCCCAAGGCGCTGCACAGGAGGCATGTGACCCGAGCTGGGAGTGGAGTGTTTGGGAAGGGGTGAAACACGAAGGGGAGGTAAAAGAGTTCGGGGTGGAACAAAAGGCACGATCGAAGAGGAAAGTCTTCAAACCGGCCTTGAAAGAGGAAAGGGAAGAGACGAAACGGAGGGATTGAGGGATGGCATTCCATAAGGTGGGAGCGGAGAAACTGAAGGCCCGGCCTCCGATGGTGGGGCGGTTCGGGCGGGGGGCTTGGAGCAGGCCAAGTCCTGTTGAACGGAGGGTCCGGGTGGGCGTGTAGGGGGAGAGTAGATCGGTTAAGTAGGATGGGGCAAGGCCGTGTAAGGCCTTGAAGGTGAGGACGAGGATCTTAAACTCGATCCTCTGGAGGATGGGGAGCCAGTGGAGACGGCGAGGGTGGGGGTTATGTGGTCACGGAGGCGGGTGCGGGATAGTACACGGGCTGCAGAGTTTTGGATGGCCTGCAGCCTATGAATGGAGGAACTGGGGAGGCCGACTAGGAGAGAGTTTCCGTAGTCCAGCCGTGAGGTGATGTATGCATGCATGAGTGTTTCGGCAGCGCGGGGGGTAAGATAGTTGCGGAGCCTGGCAATGTTGCGCAGATGGAAATAGGCGGTGTCGGTCAAGGCGCAGATGTGGGGGAGGAAGGAAAGGTGGAGAGTGCAGCCTTGGATGTTGAGGCTGGCAGCGCCCGATGTGCGGAGGCGCTGGCTTGAGCCAATCAGGAGGGCCTCGGTCTTACTCACGTTCAATTGCAAAAAGTTGTCCCTCGTCCACGACTCGATGTCGGACAGACATGCTGTCAGAACATCGATCGTCTGGGGGTTGAGGGATGAGGCAGAAAGGTACAGCTGGGTGTCGTCCGCATACATGTGGAAATTTACCCCGTGTCTGCGGATGACGTCGCCCAGAGGGAGCGTGTAAAGGGTGAAAAGGAGGGGACCGAGGACAGAGCCCTGAGGGACGCCGTGGGAAACTGTGCGGGGGTTTGAAGAAAAACCATTGGAAGAAACAAAATGTAAACGGTGGGTCAAATAAGAATGGAACCAGTCAAGGACTGTGCCTTGAAGGTTGAGGTGGGAGGAACGACGTTGAAGGAGGATGGTGTGATCGACTGTGTCGAACGCAGCAGACAGGTAAGGAGGACGAGGAGGCAGAGGGAGCCCTGGTCACAGGCGGTTAGGATGTCATTTGTGACCTTAACCAGGGCAGTTTCTGTGCTGTGGATAGGGCGGAAACCTGATTGGAGGGGTTCAAGAAGTTTTCATACAAATTAACTATCAAGAATGAACGAGGTGTGGTCTTATACAGTACAATACAAAAGTACATTTGTATAGCAGCTTTCACGTTGGTTGGACGTGATACACTTATGAGGAAAAGTCAGGTGTTTGCTCTTTTGAAAAGCCAGCAGATGTACAATGACCTTAATGACCCTTTTCTGCACTGTAAAATGCTGTTGTATATTTGAATGAGTAGAGTAAACGTGGCAGAGTTGAGAAATGAATATCTCAACTCTGAAATTCAATGTATAGCTACAAAACGAACTGTGGTGGATCTTTCTAACGGCGTGCATGACTTGAGTCCATCCTCTTCAGTACAGTGCTTCCTGTATGCCTTACATGAAGTTCAATTGAAAGGCCAGTAAACTATAGAAACTATAAAAAACATATATAGAAACTTGAATGAAATTTTTTTTATTAAAAGAAACATCTCCAACCAGGAAGAAATCTTCAAATGATGTAGGGAGCAAAAGAAGCAGATGTAAAATGGATTTTTATTCTCTTTATATATGTTCTCTTTATATAAAGTATAAAGTTTGTATAAAGTATACTTTATATTAGGTATGTATTATGTAATCATTATTGCATTGAATGTCGCATTGTTCACCCCATACATACATACACACACACACACACACACACACACACACACAGCAAGAATTCCTTCACGGAAATTGTGTTGAAAAATAATCCCTTTGTATGCGGTTTCACAGTAAAAAGGAAACACAAAGCTCAATCTTACTTTCCGGAGTGAGGTATAAGCCGGATACATCCCTCCAGGGAGAGAGGGCACATTCCAGTCCAACAATCTATCTCTGGGATTTCCATTTGCAGATGGGATGCATGGAATTCTCCCAAGCCGGAAGGCTAGGGAAGGAGCTGAAGAGGGTGGGGAGAATTATAATATTCCTAGTGCACACTTTCTCTCAGTAAAAGCGTTGAGGGTTCTCTCTGTGCATTTGGAGATCTTAAAAAATACACTAATTAATAACCGAGAATTAACAGGAATCTACGGCCTGATTATTACTTGCCAGGTTATTCTCAGGCATTGTCCCCGATCACTCGTGTGAAGCGATCTGCTAATTTGGACAATTTATTTCATCCTTCCCATTCCACAATACTTATTTATAAAATTACCTGAAACACATAGTCCAGTGTCCTATACCAGCTGTTTAACTCAAAAGCCTCACATGTCCATTAGGACTTAGCCAGGTATCAGCCTGAGTTAGTTATTGGCATTTTATATAATCCAAAGATTTGACTAGTCATACATACCTGCAGGTAAATCTACCCTGTGATTTGAATGCTGTTTCAAAAGAGGAAAGAACAAACACAGTTGATGTGCAAAAGTCAGACGAGTTGGACTGGGTTCAGCAGACTGGGTTTGGTCAGGTGTATCAGCATCACGATCCATGGATGCACACTCCATTTTACTGAGCCAGTCCGGAACCTTGGTGTCTTGCTTGACCTTCAATTACCTTTCTACCCCACGTCTGTGCCATGACCCACTTAGCCTTCCCCAACTCTGCAACATTGCCCGGCTCCACCACTGTCTCCCACCACAGGCTGCCAAGACCCTCATACGCACATTCATAACATCCAGGCTTGACTATATAAACTCCCTGCCTGTCAGCCTCCTGGATTCCTCCCTCCATAGACACCCTGGGGCGTGACAGGCGCTATACATATGTGATTTTGTCTTGTTGCTGTTGCTCTCTGTAACATGGTAATAACATGTTGCATCTTTCAGCTCGAGGAAGCCCAACATCTCCTCATATTTGGAGTTGGAGAATGGGATGTGCAGGGCATGGGAATGTGGGTGAAGAAAGTAGTTTGTGGTGGAGCAGAGGAGGGTAGGGTTGTCTTTGGCCTCCAGCTGCTGGATTAGATTGGAATCCTGTGTTCAAACCAAGTCTTATTATGAAATACTGATAAATGGACTCCAGGAATTTTTGCTTTCATAGTTCTTCTTTATAGTACACAATACAGCAGTTTCATGCATCTACTTTAGGTGCTCCTCCATTAGTTATATTGCAGCCAAATGCAGAGTACTATTTTGGCCCAACAAATCACATTTACTCAAATTCAGAAGATCACATCCAAAATGGAGCTTTTCTTTACGCCATCCTTTCTTACTCTCTTAGTAGAATTACCAATCTTAATGATAAATCAGCAAGCTAATTGGTTATCAGTGATTCAGACCCATTCACTTTAGAGTAGATTAAATAACTCTTCAAAATAAGAGAACAGCATAATCTTAACAGAACGCACGGAATAAAGCTTTCACTACCTTGACTTTTTTTTTGACGTGTTGAAATAGTCAGTCTGTTGACATGATCTAATTAAATGGCGGAACAGGCTTGAAGGGCTGAATGGCCTACTCCTGTTCTTATGATTCGCCCTCCCACCTGAAGCCTCATCTTAACATTGACCTCCGGTTGCAAATCAAACCGTTCTGATTGTATATAAATATTTCAACAGTGAATTCTCAATTGCACATCAGATTCAAGATGCAATCTTTCCAGTAAATGGTCATTCAAAGAAATCAATCTATGCCTTAAAGCCAAAGTACAAATAATTCCAAAACAACTACCTCACTAATTTTGGACCCAAAGCGGAATTGGCTTCAAGCATAGTTCTCAAAACCCTTCTGCAGCAGATGATATCCTTGGCACAGCCCTATTCCTACCACTTCCACTGATACTAGAGACCCTTCAGCTGTTGCTGACTTGGCTGCCTGCCTTGGTTCGTCAATCATTTTATGGCTATAAAAACAACTTTGCTTTTGAATAGAAACCACATCTACATCAAATCCCTCAACTCACCATCATAGTGTATTATCTTCTATTAAGAGACCAGGTTCTACACTTGCATTGCACGTATTAAATACATAAATGATGCTGCTTAATTCTAGGACTATGTCATTAGTGTGAAGGCCTGTGGCTCAGTGGTCAGAGGACTTGCCTTGCAAGGGAGAGACCTGGGTTCAATTCCAGGCAGGGCGATACCTTGGATAAGTTTCCTTATTCCACACGCCTGATTCAGCGCCTTGAAACATCCTTCCGACGTGAAAGGCACTCTATAAATGTAATATTCTTGTTGTTGTTGATAATAATCTCTCAAAAAAGAACACAATGATAAATTGGTCACTTCAATCCTGGACTATTAGTGGGCCACTGCTGTGCGCAATTGACTGCCTTGTTTCATCCACAAATATACAATGAATTCACTTTACAGTACATTCTGTGAAGTGCTTTGAGGCATCTAGAAGATGTGAAAAGCACTCTATCAAATGCAAGGATTATTATTATTATATCATTTTACAGAGTGGAGTACTTTTTTGCCCAATTTTGCCCAATATAACATTATTGATGACTGTTAAAATTATAAATAGCTGTTAATACCTCACACAGCAAACATTTGCATTTGTCAGCCTTGTACAGTTACCTGTACAAGTGTACAACTGTACAAGTTATCTATTGTCTTCCATGTCCTGCCTCTCCCCCTTTAATGTGCTTCTCCCTCTTTAACGTCCTTAAGAAACCTCTCCCTCCAAACAAGCCCCAGTTCTGATGAAGGGTTGTACACCCGAAACGTTGACTCTTCTTCCTTTCTCCATGGATGCTGCCTGACCTGCTGAGTTTTCCCAGCAACTTCTGTTTTTGTTCCAGATTTCCAGCATCTGTAGTATTTTGTGTTTTCTACAGTTCTCTCTCCTCACTAACATTGTAATTTCATAAGACTAATGCCTCACTGCTTGCTCAACTGTTCAACTGTCACCAATCTCCACTCCCCCTGAATCTTACCAGTTCTCCCAAGGAGTTTTGTTCACCAGTCAATATCCTCTCTTAGCTGAATGGGTTGGGTGAGTTGGAGGTGTGGATTTATTCCTAGCTGCTTTGAACACTGATCTATGAGGACAATTCCACCTGTTCAAGTTAGCCAAAGTGATGCCTTTATTCCGCACCGTTCAGTCTTGTGCCTTAGCATGGAACAGACAAAACATCCAAGACAAACAGCTACTCGTCTTAAGCAATCATTTATTTCTCCAAATAGACCCTCCATCGGGATTAAGAAGTCACCTGCCAACCTGATCAAAGCAAGTGATACAAACCGTAAGTCAGCAACATGGCAATAGCAAATGTAGGGTGGATTAAGTGGACTTGTTTAAAATAGTTATTGTGGTTAGGGAAATGAATGTGCTGTAATTACCATCTGGATTGGACGGTGTCTGCTATGAGTTCAAAATTAGCAACACAGATGGACAAGGCCATAAAGAATGCAAATAGAGGCCCTTGGCTTTATGTCCAGAGTACAGAGGGAAGTAGCGTTACATTTCTATAAAACCTTATTTAGACCACATTCAGAGCAATTCTTGTCACTGAATTACAGGAAGGATATTGCAGCTTTGGGGAGAGTGCAGTGTAGATTTACAAGGATGTTACCAGTGATGCAGTGGATACAGTTAACAAGAAAGAATAGACGGGATAGGGTTTTTCTCTCTGGAGACGAGATGATTGATGGGGAAACTAACAGAGGTATTTAAGACTATGAAATGATTCAATAAGGTGGCTGTTAATAGGCCATTTCCACCCCCTGGTGATTCCAAAAATGGGATGGGAGGGGCTGGCATAAAAATAAAATAGCTGGTTCAGTAGTAGATCTAAAATGTAACGGCTTTGTAGGTGGTGATTGTCGAGAATGTGGAACTCACTGTGATTGAAGCACAAAACATCAACATATTCAAGGAAAGTCGGTGCATCCATAATGGAGAAGGGAGTAGAGGGGATTAGTGTTGATGGAGACTTGTGGAATATAAACACTGGTGCAGACCAGTTTGCCTGAATGGCCCATTTTCAAGCTGTAACATTCTATTCGAATCTTCATATTGCTGAAGAAAACTACCTAAAGAAGCACCTTAGCACATGGCGAAGAGCTGAGCACTGAACCCTACTTGTCGCCAATATTTCAGAATTGTAAAGCTTTTACAGGAGTTAAAATAATCTGCGGAGAAAGACCGGTCTGATTTTCCTGGGTTAGAAGTAAAGCATCTTATATCACATAAACATTTGTTTCAGTTGCTATGGGTCCCCCTTTCAAATTTAAGATTCTTAATAGTTGCATATTGCTGTGTCAACATCTAAAAGTGCAACTCTAAAAGTGGGTGGAAATGCAAAAGGGACAACAACAACAACAAATTACATTTATAGAGCGCCTTTCACGTCGGGAGGACGTCCCAAGGCGCTGCACAAGAGGCGTGTGACCCGAGCTGAGAGGGGAGTGTTTGGGAAGGGGTGAAACACGAAGGGGAGGTAAAAGAGTTCGGGGTGGAACAAAAGGCACGATCGAAAAGGCACGAAGGACTTCTAGATTCGCATGAATGAAATGTTACACAGTGTGCTCTGACACCTCACCTTAAACACGGAGTCCCTTATTGCTTGCTGGATTTATTTTTTCTTGCTGCTGACATTCTATCCCTGACCCTTTTATAGGTGCATCAATACAGCTGCAGAATCTTTAATAATGTTGAACAGGCAAATACAATGAGTTCAGCATAGTGTTTTGAATTGCAAATGTTTTCTTTGCCCCCAGTAACATTCCCGTTTCACACCAACACACACATTTTGACTGTCTCATTGCCCCAGAATACTGTACTCATGAAAATATTCTTCAAGTGTGCTGGTTTCATAACCGATTTGATATGATTATTATTGAATTGCTTTTATCGTGGCAAGGTGTTCATGGTTTGATCGTTATTATCCGGTGATAATTAACACATTGAATCAGTTATGAAACTGCATATTTCTACGTATATTACCCAGAGTTTTAGAAGGCGTTTTTGGCGTTGCTAAACTCTACAAGAATGTATTGAACCAATGTGTCAGCCTGGCTCAGTGGGTAGCACCCTTGTCTCTAAGTCAGAAGACTGTGGTTTCAGACCACTTGTCAGGACTTGAAACTCATACGCTGACATGGCAATTCATTGTCGGAGGTGATATCATTCGGATGAGATGTTAAACCAAGGTCCTGTCTACCTGTCCAGGTAAACTGTAAAGATACCTTGCCACTACTGGAAAAGAGAATGTACTTGATCCTTGTGTCCCCCAAATAAAATTGGTCACTCACACCATCACTGTTTGTTGGACATTTGATGTGTGCAAATTGGCTGTTGCATTTGTCCACAAATTACACACAGTCAGAACTCTTTACAGAAAATCACTGTGAAGTGCTTTGAGGTGTCTTGATGACTTGGAAATGGGCTATATCAAATGTAAGGATTATTATATTTTACAGACACTGGGAATAGCCTAAAACTTTTCTTCAGACGGTTTGCAATTGCAGTGTTTAGACTTGTTCTTGAATTTCTCTTCCAATTTAAAACAATGTTCCACCAATTTCCCTCCTCCACCCTCCCTCTTGAATAAAATAGTACAGTATTTAAAAAATATAATTCAAACATTTTTGTTGGAAAGCTGTGACAAACTATCAAACTCCAAACTATGGAGCTCCTGTAGCTCAGTGGTTAGAGTACTCACCTTACATGCGTGAGACCTGTGTTCGAATCTAGGCAGATCAGGACGAAACCTTGGGCAAGTTTCCTCACTCCACACTCCTAATAATAATCCGTCTAAAAAAAACACAATAATAAAAATCAGTCATTTCAATCCACAGCTGTTTGTGGGGGACGCTGCTGTGCGCAATTGGCTGCCACGTTGCGCCCACAAAATATACAGTCAATTCACTTTGCAGTGTCTTTTGTGAAGCACTTTGAGATGTTGATAAGACGTGAAAAGCCCTATATCAAAATACTGTATAAGGATTAAAATTGAATGCTAATGTAGCACAGTTGCAAACCTGACATTGAAAGAGAGATGCAGCTGCTTGGGAAGTACTGAAGTTGTGACTAAAAGCCAGATTTAACTGCTGCAAGGCAAGTTTCTCTTGTGAAAACAACAGAGAATCTTATTGAACAGGTATTGCAACATCAAAGCAAAATAAATGACACACACTTCCCTGGAGCAAATTGTAAAAGTAGAGCCAAGATATTACGTTTGCAGCAAATGCTGCATACAAAGAGTTAGGCAAGAGCTCAAAACAACTTAAATCGTTTTTTTTTAAATTATGTTGTCTAAAACATTTCTTAACTCCTTATAAAGCACCATTTCAGAACTTTATTTCACCTCAAATCAGGGTCACACCACATCACAGTATATAATAATAACAATACTACTAATATTAATCCTTGCATATGATACAGCGCTTTTCACATCTTATCGACGTCTCAAAACACTACACAGAATATACTGTAAAGTGAATTGATTACACATTTGAGGGAAAACGCGGCAGCCAATTGCACACAGCAGTGTCCCACAAACAGTTGTGCATTGAAAATGACCGATTTTTATTGTTGTGGGTTTTTTTGGACAGGTTATTATTATTAGGAGTGTGGAGGAAGGAAACTTGCCCACTGTTTCGCCCTGATCTGCCTGGATTCGAACACAAGTCTCACACTTGTAAGGCGAGTGCTCTAACCACTGAGCTACCCTTGTGAACAGCTTTGAGACTTCTCGACAAAGTGATAAGGCATTATTATCAATGATTATCAGATTATAGAAATAAATCATGGAGGTATTATTAAAGACCTAAAGAAGAAACCATATTTGCAAAAAAGTTTAAAGTTAAAACTCCAAGAAAAGCCTAAAACAAGGAAGAATTCACCCCACCTGGCCCATGAATGCTCCAACATTTTTTTTCAATTTCTATTCCTTGGACCTAAGCCAATATTCATTCTTTTGTGATACAGTTTCATGTTTGTAGCTCAGCTTAGCATGTAATCATTAACACAATGTCACCATTATCCCAACCAAATTAATGACTGAACATTCTACTATCTCAAAATGAGGTTAAAATATTTTAAGGCTCGACAATGCGTCCCTTTAAAAAGAAATCCAGGCAAAGCATTTTGGACACGGATAGTTCTTTTTTAAATGTTTTAAATTTTTATCCTCACCATGTGATTCAGTGAACTGCCTGAAATGCTGTACTGTAGAAACTAAAAACAGCAAATAAGAACACCAACTGCACAGCTATCCAGTCCAAATATGTCATAGTCCGCTAAGTTTGTTCAGTTGGGGCTTCCCAATCCATTTAGCTTGCCGAGTTGAGGACAGATCTGTGGTGTCCTGTAGCATACTGATTAGAGCACTCACCTCGCAAACGAGAGGACTTGGGTTAGATTCCCAGGCAGGGAGAAATGTTAGGGAAGTTTCCTTACAACAATAAAATTACATTTGTATAGCACCTTTCACGTTGGAAGAAACCCCACTCCACATGCCACTGTTTACCTAGCAGTAAGTAGGAACCCGGGTGTTTGTCAATTAACAGATCTTTATATTGCAGGTAATCATCTCTTCAAATCAAAATAGATTTAAAAATTGGTCACTCAATCCACAACTGTGTGTGGGATACTGCTGTATGCCATTGGCTGCCGTATTTCACCCGCAAAATATACAGTAAATTCACTTTAATAGGATAATAATAAAAATGATTGCATTTGATATAGAAGCTTTCATGTCGGCCATCTCAAAAGAATCCATGGAATTTACTGTAAAATCTAGTGTATTTCGTAAGTGAAACAAATTGAATAACCAGGCAGGGAATGTGTTTAATGAACTGAATTGTCAGTTCTCATTCCCAGGCATAAGTTGCACACTGATTGATGTCAAATTGGGGACACAATAATCTTTTTTTTTGTCAGCTGGGTGTCTAACACACAACCTATCACCATACTAAAGAGTATCCAAACCAAACTGAGAATTCCATGCATCCCAACCTACACATGGAGAATCCAGAGATAATTATTGGAATAAAATAACCTCCTCACTGGAAGGAACACATCTTGCTCACCCAAT
Source organism: Hydrolagus colliei (assembly GCA_035084275.1). Lineage (NCBI taxonomy): Eukaryota > Metazoa > Chordata > Chondrichthyes > Chimaeriformes > Chimaeridae > Hydrolagus > Hydrolagus colliei. The sequence goes on along the minus strand of CM068742.1, from coordinate 990,430 downwards.
TCCATAGAGAATTAGGTGCAAGTTGGCAAGAGCGAAGATTTCAGGACCCGAAAGTGTGCTGGAGTCCAACCAGCTAAAAACAGCACAACTTGCCATTGAAAGCAACTGTCTGGGAAGCTTCCCCACTGTTAATCCGGCCAGTCTACCAAAGAACTACCATGAGGGTTTCGGTGTGCAAGAATAAATGAGAGGTGAGTCAGATGAATGGCTGTCTGCAATGACTGGTCTGACCTTCCGAGTCCTGCCAATGAGGAAGGTAGATGAACATGAAACAACTTCTGAATTTTGGACATGGTGAGTGTTCCAACAATGGCACTCAAATTGAGACCACAAACTTAAAGAGATATCACCGTCTCTTTAGTTTGTTAGTTGCATTGATATCTAAACGTGTTGGAAAAATTCAGCCCAAACTCTGAACTTCAGGAACCCACATGGAGTTTGAACACACAATCTATTGACTTAGTGGTGAGAATGTTAACAAATGAGCCAAGTTTATGCATCAAAGTTCACTTCCGAACCCTGCAATCTACAACATCATCAAAATTACATTTATAGAGTGCCGTTCAACAACAACAACATTGATTTATATAGCGCCCTCCACACCGGACAGTGTCTCAGAGCGCTTTCACATCAGGAGTCCCAAGGCGCTGAACAGTCAGGGGTTGGGACCCAACCATGAGGCAGGGGAAGAGTTGGGAGGAGGAGAGGAAGAGAGGTGTGAGGGTGACAGAAAGTACGATTGAACTGAAGGGTCTTGAGACCAGCCTTGAAAGAGGCAAGGGAGGAAGTGAGGCAGGGAGACTGTGGGGGCAGAGAGGTTGAGAGCCCGGCCACCAATGGTAGGGCAGGTTGGGCGGGAGACATGGGCAGACCGGAGCCCACAGAAAGGAGGGGTGGGCAGATTGATAGGGAATCAGCAGGTCAAAGAGATAGAAAGGGGCAAGAAGGGACTTTGAAAGTGAGGATGAGGATCTTGGGAGTTGTAATCTTGAATTTGACCCTCTGGGGGATGGGGAGCCAATGGAGCCATGCGAGGGTGGGAGTGATGTGGTCACAGACCTTAGTGAGGGAGAGGACATGAGCTGGATTATCGGCAGTTTGTGGAGGGAAGAGCCGGGAAGGCCGACGGGGAGGGAGTTTCCATAGTCAAGCCAGTTTCCATAGTGAAGCCTAGATTCCAATCTAGACCAGAATGTGTCTTGAATAACATAATCTAAAGATCATTATGGTAAGGTATTGCAAAACATTTGTATTATATTGAATTAACCAACTGAACATGCTGTGTGAAGACTAATGCATATTTCTATTCACATTTTAATGATAGCATGACAAGCAAATTAGACAATGCATTTTACACTGTAGTTAGTAGAAACTGTTGTCCTGAAATAAGAGTAGTTATTTAGCTTTGAAAAACTGGTCTAACCTGTTAACAGTGAATGAGCTGTAAATAAATCAATTGGATAAGAACAGTATGTACTGAACGTGAAATCAGCAGGTGAGGCACGCTGACACAGGTGTCACAGGATCTACTCCAACAAAACAAACACAAATGTGGAAAGGTGAGTAAGTTGAATCAAAGTTTTCACTTCTCAGTACAAGGTGTGGTTACCCATCTGTCATTTTGCACATTGCTTTCCCAAACTCAGTTCAATTGGAAGACAGAAAATGGGCTGGCTGGATGAACGAGAGCAATGCGTCCGAAAGGCCTTTTCTCACCCAAACCAGGCCTGTGACTTGTGGATCAGCGGGGAACATAAGATACTTTTAAAATAGAAAAAAAATCAACTCTCCAACCCTGGGTAGCTATGCCAATGGAACACTAGGCTTGGATTTGAATCCCAGTGGTTTCAACAACAAAAACATATTACATTTATGTCCGCCTTTCATGGCAGGGGGATATCGCAAGAGACTGGACAGACAACAACAACAACAACAACAACAACAACTTTGATTTATATAGTGCCCTCCACGCCGGATGGCATCTCAGAGCATTTAAACCCGAGCTGGGGGTTGGAATCAAGAGGGGTAGTGGTTCACTTAGCTCTTCATTCTTTTAGAGGTTAGATAAAATGCATCTTGTGTCATATTACAGCAACCTATTAAAACTATCCAATGAGGGAGGGGTAAACGGAAGGGACGGGGTATTTTCCTGGGGTTGAACTGGCTCCAAAGAAACACAGCTGGAAAAAGTGAAGCAGGTCCCCAGCAATCCATTCTGTCTGGGATATCAATGAAACCAAGTACGTAATACAGATGTGGCCTCAAGGCTATGAGCTAAAACACCAAAGGTGGTTCTGGCCAAACAAAGATTATGTACTTATCAAAACAAAACCATTTCAGTCTGATAAGGTGCTATATCAAAAGTAAATATTTCTTACAAATAATAATATTTATCATCACTTACATTAGGTCAAGACTAAAGAAAGCATTTAATATGGAAATGCCGTTAATTAATTGAGGCTTAAATTCATGCAAATCTACTCCTCCTTGTGAAAATCTCCACATAGAAATTCTCAGAACTGCAAACTGTATAATCCCCCCAACCTCAAATTGTCCAAATTTCATCCTCAGACAATATCCCACCGGGTTATTAATAGTGCTTGCTGCCAAATTTCTACCCCTTTAACTGCAACTGTATACTTCATTCATGCCTTTGTCACATTCAGGCTCAACTACGCCAACGCCCTACTTGTCAGCCTTCCCAATTCCTCTCCCTACAAGCGGCAGATCATCCAGAACTTTCGATTCAAAATCCTGGTCCTCACCTACAAAGCCCTCCATGGCCTCGCCCCACCCTATCTTTGCAACCTCCTAACCCCTACTAACCTGCCCACCCTCTCTGCTCAGCAGGCTGCGGCCTGCTCCATGTCCCCGACCCATCCACCCCACCATTAGCGGGCGAGCCTTCAGCCACTCTGCCTCTAACCTCTGGAATTCCATCCCGCAATCCCTCCCCCCTGCCTCCTCCCTAGTCCCCTTCACATCCCGCCCCCAACACCCTCCTCTTCGACTGTGCCTTCTGCTGCCCTCCTAACTCTCTCCACTCCCTGTTTCTGACCCCAGCTCAGGTCTGAAGCATTGACTGTCCAGTGCCTTGTGATGTCCTCCCGATGAAAAAAGGCACTTTCCAAATGTAATTTTGTCGTTGTTGTTATTGGTGTAACATTCCTGTGCACCAGGCTATGGTCAAGGAAGATAACCATTATTTCACTGTTTAGATCTGGAAGATTAAGCGTTTTGACCAAAACAATGGGTCATGGCACCAACTCAGAAGACACAGAAAGACGGAGGAGCACTAGCTATATGCAAAAAATTATTGTTATGCAGCATCAATTTAAAGAGTTATAAAATAGAAATGAATGTTTGCGTATCTTATTACTTTACTTCCCTTACTCCAAACAATAGATAAAAGTGGTTATTGCAACATCCTGGCTTTATGAACAGATAAAAAACAACAGTGTAATTGTGAAGAGGCAATACCGCAACAACAACAACAACAACATTGCAATTATATAGCGCATTTCACATCAGGAGGACGTCTCAAAGTGCGAGGGGTGGGAGTGTGGGGGGTGGGGGGTGGGGGGTGGGGGAGGGTCAAAGTAGGGGGAGGGGAAGGAGAGTCAGAGAGGGGGTAGTGGGGCAGCAGAAGGCAGGATCAAAGAGGAAGGTCTTGAGGCCGGCCTTGAAGGAGGAAAGGGAGGAAGCGAGGGGGAGGGGCTGCGGGATGGAGTCCCACAGTGTGGGAGCAGAGAGGCTGAGAGCCCAGCCCCCGATGGTTGGGGGGTTAGGGAGGTGGACGCGGAGCAGGCCTGAGGCTGCTGAACGGAGGGTGTGGGCACAGGCTGATATCTCTCTGACAGTAGGTCAGAGAGATAGGCGGGGGCCAGGCCGTGAATGACCTTGAAACTGAGGACAAGGATCTTGAATTCGAGATCCCTTGCAGGGATGTCCGAGAAGTGAACAGGGTCATCACGCCTCTAATTTAAGCTTGTGAAGGCAGCCTCATGTTTCCTTTTTAACTTTGCCAGTATACTTTCTGAAAAGACTATTCATAAAGGAATCAACAGCAATTCTGCTTTTCATAATACATCATACCAATGAGTGATTACTTACATAAGAATATAGCTCCACTACAGCGTTTAAGCTGAGCATGAAAAGGTTAAACTTTTCTCCACTTGTCCTAACTAAAAACAGATTAATCTGCTGCGTATAATTTGTCTCATTTTAAAGTGTCTTCTAGAATGAACTGCCACAATCCATCTACAGATACATGAAAAGAAAGGCAAATACTGTATTGTACCTCTAGATTATAACTCAAATATAACCCCAACTTTGCTTTGAAGTTTATGTGCCACACACGGTGATGAACGAGAAAGCCAAGTATGAACCTGGAATCTGTTTCTCAGATACATTTAAAACAATCTCCAATTTGTTAGTTTGTTAATTTATCAGACAAGTTAAGACAGTAAGTTACACATGAAGGTATTATTTTTTTCACTCTATGCTCAGGAAGCCAGTTGTCCAATGAGTGAGCAGTAGTTCAGTTCTTCTTGCAGTTGTACTTTTCTTTTGCCAATTGAATGAATTGGTGATCACTGATGTTGCTCTTAGCTTAAATACTACAGTTGTTTTCCCTTTTGCCTTTATTTTATCTTGTTTTTATCCCTAAAAATGTTTGTTCATTAGATGCTATAACGCCTGTTTCTTTGGGCGTGAGATCAAATTCTCAGTAAAACTTTAAAAGAAATAGGGTACCAGTGCTGAATCCTATACCCAAAATATTTTTAGGTTCAGCTAGGAATATGACACATGCAGAAACCCATCACTCTACTTAACAGTATCAACATATGTATGTCACTGACAAATGGAAGTTCTCCCATGTTTACACAGAAAACGGCAAATGATTTTGGCAGTGGCCTGATGACCTGGAAGTCAGTTATTTAATTTTAGTGTGGGAACCGAATGACACACAAGGAGCAAACCTGCCAATGGCACAGAGAAACTGACTATATGATGGCTTATCATCGGATGGGTTCGGATATGATGGAATATATCTCGTATCCACTGTTGGATATTTAGGAAATAAGTGCATGAGGAGTTATGGAAAAAACACTAGGAAATGGCATTTAAAAAAATGAAATAAAATAGCAATATGGCAGATCAGGTTTATTCAGTCAAAATGGGCTACTCCCATTCCTCTGTGTATATGTAGGGATAATTAAATCCTTTTGCAGTTTTTACAGTATATTCCGTGTAGCACTTTGAGACGTCTAGAATATGTGAAAAGTGCTATATCAAATGCAAATATAATAATTATGGTTACATTATGGGTTTATTAATCATGGCAGATCTTTAAATCCCATTTTACCACTTTTTTCCCTATCCCTTAAAGCTATTAATTTCCATGTATGTAGATTATCTCCCTTTTAATATTACTTCGATATATCTACCTATTTCCTCATGAGGCGTTCAATCGAGGCCCTAGCTGCCTCTTCATGTGGATGTTAAGGATCTCATGGCACAGTTCAAAAAGAGAAACAAGTTTTTCCCAGTGTTGTGGCCAACAATCCCCCAAATAAAATGGATCATTTACTCCATGGCTGTTTGTGGGTCACTACTGTGTGCACAATTGACTGCTGGGTTCACCCAGAAAAACACCCAATTATAGTATATCTACTTTGTAGTATATCTTCTGAAGTTCTTTGGGATGCCCTCCTGATATGAAAGGTGCTATACCGAATGCAAGGATTATTATTACTATTAATAATAAACATCCCATCAATGTTACAGTCTCCTAGATAGTGCAATTCACATTCACACAAGTCTATCCAGTCATATTATTAAAACGTTCTGCATAATTTATGACATGTAGATCTTAATGGAAGGAATCTTAGGTTTTTCTAGTTGTAGTAAATTATATGTAAGTGTAATTAAAAATAATAGATTAGTAACCGTTCCAACTAATTTTACAGCTTGGCTTTATTCCACTTGTTTTAGTGAAACAGCAATTGATATTTTTCGTTCGGGAATACATTAATAATAACCATTGCATTTGACGTAGCACTTTATCGTGTCTTTGAAACATCTCAAAGCACTTTACAGCATATACTGTAAACTGGATTGACTGTGTGTTTTATGGGCAAAACAATATGATCCTTCATCACATAAAAAAACTTGGTAAAATGCCAACTTTTTGCCTGTACTGTTGGGTTTTAGTTTTTTTACAAGCACCTGTAATGTAATTTTAAGAAACATTGTCTTCCAAGTTATTAAAGTACAAAGTAGTAAAGTCACATAAACTGCAGGGGGTACAATTTGTGAGTTAGTTTGATCCCTCCATGTTGAACTTGATCACCATTAAAATTACAACTAATAAATGCTACAATTGCATTCTTGATTTTGTTCCAATTCTATTCTAATTGTATTATATTTTATTTCAAGTAATGCTTTAGAGAAATTTGCTGGATAGAGCTCAGATACTTGGGGGAGAGAAGATCAGAGTGTGAGCGAAGCAAATCACCTCTGTTCTCACACAGCTCAAAGTAACCACTTACAGAAAGGAATTATCAGATGTCTGGGATTAAGATGTCAATGAATAATAAACCTAAAAGAGGGAGAAAATAACTTTCTGTAATATACATGAGCATTGGAGAGATTGGAGCATAGAAATGGATATTATTAGAGATGAGGGGATAAGTTATTGAGAAAGACTGGACACAACTACAACATCAAAATCACATTTGTATAGCGTTTTTCATGTCAGGAGGACATCCCAAGGCCATGGACAGACAGGATATCGGACAAATTAGGGCTTTTTCCGATTGAAAGTGGACTTGATAAAGGAACTTAAAATTTAATACCATGGTCATATAGACTGCTCCAACTTGCTGTTGAGTCCATAACAAGGGGCAACAAATGTAAGATAGCCAACATATCCCAAATAAATTTAGGAGGAACTCCTTTCCATGAAGGGTACGGATGGGGAGAGAATATGGAACTCACTGTGGCGAGCTGTGGCAAAGCAAAAGTTTAAATACACAACAGACTGATCTCAATGAGATATGAGATCGCAGGGAATAGAGGAAGTGGGTGGGGGGTGGTGGAGTGGGTATAGGGGAAGACAAGGTTGGGGGAAATATAGGGGAAATCAATCACTTCTATTTAGTGTGAAGCCTAAATAGACTATTTCTGTTCTCTACAGCCTGTGTAATTCTGTGCAATAAGCGATTTAAAACAATATATTGATACCTCTAGAAACTGGATAATGATGCAGGCTGCATTGAATGGGGCACAAATCTCTTTCTGACTCTGTATGAGGTCTATATGAAACGAGATAAGTCAGTCTCAATTGCACAACACTTAAGGAGTGATTGGGAATGGTTAGTGAAGAGAATAAAAATATTGTCACTGGGAAATGAAGGTATTAATGGATCCAGAGAGAAAGCTGGAAATAAAATTAGAAATACATGCCACGATCTCATAAAATACTATTTTATGAGATCTACTATTTCCACTCGTGGGTGAATCTGTGACTCGTGGTCACAGATTTAAAATAGTTTCAAGGCGCAGTAGAGGGGAGCTGAGGAGAATTTTTTTCACTCAGCGAGTTGTTCGAATCTGGAATGCATTGCCTGAAAAGGTGGTGGAGGCTGATTCGATAACAACTTTTAAAAGGGAATTAGATCTTTATTTAGGGAGAACGGGTCTATTAGGCTATGGGGAGCGGGCAGGGCAGTGGGATTGAATCGCTCTTTTCAAAGAGCCGGCACAGACTAGATGGGCCGAATGGCCTCCTTTTGTGCCGTAAAATTCTATGATTCTATGATTCTATGATTCTATGATTCTAAAATGGTGGGATATTTTGACAGGCTAAATGGCCTACTTATTTTCTTATGCTTTTACCTTGAAGTGAAGTAAGGGAGTAAGGGGGTGAAGTAAGGGAGAGTTTGTTTGACAGGGTAATTAGTTCTGGGAGGATAAGGGGAGCATTATCATGCAGTTCTTATGTTACAACAGACCTGGGGGAGGTTTTTTGCTAACACAGTGCCAAAATAGTAGTTTTACAGGTAATACACCATCATTTCTATCACTTACACAAGCATAAAATACAACACACGTTACTTTTAAAGTTTACACGTGAACTTTACCTGCATTTTCTCCCCAAAGTGAATTGAAATAGATTGGCAACAATAGGCAAAACAAACTGTCTCTCCCCACTCCGTCTCTGCTGCCCTTGAATCGTCCGACCTCCTACCCCTCTGGACCTCACTAAATGACCTACCCCCCTCTCTATCCTTCCTCTACAGTTCCCTCGCCTCCATCCTCGACTCTCTTGCCCCCTCACCTCCCGAATCCTCACCTATTCCCACAAATCCCGCTGGTACACCAGTCACCACCAAACTCATAAAACGCACGTGCGAAGGAGACTGAACCAAATCAAAATTAATGGTCCACCGGCAAATTTGGCTAGATCACACCAAGGCCTACCTCTCCACCAAGTCCTCCTATTACTCCAAATTAATCTTGGAGGCATAGGACAATCCCAGGCTCTTTTTCTCCACCACTAACCACCTCCTCTGCCCACCCTCCCATGCCTCAACCATCCTATCCTCCACATCCAACTGCGAGGAGATGCTGAACTTCCTCAAATCAAAAATCGAGGGGATCCGTTCAGCCACCTCTACCCTACTATCCATTACCTCTCCCACTACCTCTCCCCCAGGATCAACCTTCCCTCCCACTCCCCTCTACATATCTTCAACCCTATCTCTCCCTGCCGTCTCTCCTCTCTTCCGTAAAATGAAACCCACCACCTGCTCCCTTGACCTGATCCCCACCTCTCTCCGCATCTCCCAGCTCCGACTCCTAGCCCCCCCCTCCTAACCAATGTCATCAACCCCTCTCTATCCATCGGCACTGTCCCACCCCTCCAAAAACTGCTGTCATCACCCCATCTTGAAAAAAAACCTTCTCTGGACCCATCCCTACTCTCTAGCTATAGCCCCGTTTTGGAGAAGAATCTCCCATTCTTCTCCAAGGCCCTGGAATGAGTCATTGCTTCCCAGCTTCTCTCCTTTCTCTCTCACCAATCGCTCCTCGAACCCCGTGAATCTGGCTTCCGTGCATAGCACGGAGACAGCCCTGGTCGAAGTCTCTAGTGACATTCTAAAGATCTGCGACCAGGGCTCTCTTTGCCTCCTTGTCCTCCTTGACCTCTCTGTCACCTTCGACATTGTCGATCATTCCATCCTCCTACACCGCCTCTCCTCCCTCCTCAATCCCCGCAGACCTGTCCTCACCTCACTCGACTCCTATCTCTCCCATTGTCTACACCTTGTCACCACCAATGGCTTCTCTTTCAGCCCTCGCACTGTCACCTGTGGCACCCCCCAGGGCTCTGTCCTTGGCCCCTTACTTTTCAACATCTACATACTGTTGTCCTGACAGACTGTCTGTCAGACATCAAGTCCTGGATGAGAGCTAACTTTCTACAGTTGATTGTCAATAAGACAGAGGCTCTACTGATTGGCTCACGGCAGCACCTTCATGCATCAGGCTCTGGCAGCATTAACCTCCATGGTTGCTCACTCGACCTCACCAAGCCAGTCAGGAAGCCAGGTGTCTTGTTCAACCATCAACTGTCTTTCCTCCCCCACATCCAAGCAATGACTCGCTTTGCCTTTCCTCATCTCCGCAATATTGCCTGACTCTGCCACTACCTCACCCCAAAGCCCTGAAACCCTCATCCATGCCCTCATTACATCCCGGCTCGATTATGCAAATGCCCTGCTTGTCAGCCTTCCAAATTCCTCCCTCCACAGGTTGCAGATGATCCAGAGCTATGCAGCCTGTGTCCTGTTATCTTCCAAACTCCGTGACCCCCATCTCCCCCATCCTCGCCCGACTCCACAAGCTCCCCGTCATTGAGAGGATCCAATTCAAGATGCTGATCCTCACATTTAAAGCCCTTCACAACCTCGCCCCACCCTACATCCGTGATCTTCTAACCCATTACCCACCTGCCCGCCCCCTTCGTTCAGCAGTCTCTGACCTGGTCCATGTCCCCCAACCTATCCGCCCCACCATTGGCAGGCAAACCTTTAGCTACCCTGCCTCTGGAATTCCACCCCGCAGACCCTCCACCTCACCCCCTCCCTGGCCTCCTTCAAGTCAAGAATCCGCCTCAAGACTCTGCTTTTCGATGGTCCCATCGGCAACTCCTAATCCCCCACGTCCCTCCCCAGCTTAGGTCTGAAACAGTGACTGTCTAGTACCTTGGGATGTCCTCCTGATGTGAAAGGTGTTGTGCAAGTGTAATTTTGTTGTTGATTTATGCCTAAAAGCCTTTCACTAAACTTAAGGATGCACCAGTAAAGTGTTCACATATATATATATTATATATATACGTAACCGTATATAAAAACAGAGGGATAGTTATATATATGCGGAGGGATAGTTTGCTGACTCGGCTGATCAAACATCAAAATAACAATAAACTCTCTTCCCTCCCTTCACCCCGTGTCAGTGTAAAATCCCAAGTACAGGTTTGACAGGTTATCTCTGTAAAATTGGAAAGCACACATCAGAGTCAAAACAGTAACTAGAGAAAGAGAAGATTGAATCAATCCATGAGCATACAGCCTTAGCTTTTCAGTACCAGAATGTATAGTTTCCAAACAGAGTTAAGAATGTTATCAACAGAGCCACACTGCACAGAAGGAGGCCATTCAGCCCACCGTGCCTGTGCTGGCGCTTTGGAAGAACTACCCAATCATTCTCACTCCCCTACTCTTTCCCAATACCCTTGCAATTGTCTTCCTTTACAAATTAATACACAATTCCCTTTTGAAGGTTTTTTATGGAATCTTGCTTCCCTTTCAGGCAGTACATTCCACACGGTAACCCAACTCTCTGTGTAAACAAAATTTCTCCTCGTCTCCCCTCTGGTTCTTTTGCCAATTATCTTGAATCTTACCGATTATTGATCATTCTGGCAACTGTTCAAAGTATTTTTTCCTTGAGCAAAGTAAATTTAGTAATGTTAATATTTCTGCTCACAAAAATAATCGAAACAAGACCTTTCTTCTTCAGTTTTTAAGCAGACGATATTCATAGCGCTATTCATAGCGCTATGAATTTCATTGATGCCAGACTACTAAAAACATAAAAAAAACAGAAGTTGCTGGGGAAACTCAGCAGGTCAGGCAGCATCCATGGAGAAAGGAAAAGGAGTCAACGTTTCAGGTCTACAACCCTTTGTCAAACGTTACAACTAAGAAATGTTCTGATGAACGGTTGTAGACCTGAAACATCGACTCCTTTTCCTTTCTCCATGGATGCTGCCTGACCTGCTGAGTTTCCCCAGCAACTTCCGTTTTTATTTCAGATTCCCAGCATCTGCAGTATTTTGTGTTCTGTACTAAAAACATAACTTGAAGCACTGATCAAAATGTCTTGACAAGTGAGTATGTTGCAAAAGGCACAAAGTTATGATGCCTATACATGAATATTAGGAATATTTTGCTGTGTGGTACATATTTCACAGAAAATAAATATTTGTGATGAACATATACGTTTAATTATTAACTGTACTGTATAATTGTTGAAGTTGCAGAACTGGGTATCAAAGGTCGGGTTATTGTGTGTTATCAGTATATCTTTACGATCGACCATTTATTTCTCGCTTGAAAACAATAATGGACATATTCATGATAGCTTCATTTTCAAGGTCACAGTCATTAAGTTATTACTGTACTTTGAAAAATTTGACTTATCTCTGCATCATATGATTGGGGTTTCACATCAAAGCAGATGCTGCCACTACACTCATCAAAAATTTATCAATTTATTCTTGTATCATTACAAACAGTAGGAACGAATAGAACATTAAAAATAAATGTGTAGCAAAGAAGGAGGGAGGCTAGTTTGCTAAACGTGCCTTTTGAAGGAGCTGTCTGTTTAGTCCAATTCTCATGCATTTTTCTCATTACAGTACTATATTTTGCTTTGAGCCATGAATTGAATTCCCTTTTAAAGCTAATGTGGATTCTGCTTTAACCATGGTTCTTCATAGAGTATTCCATTTCCTAACAACCCTTTGTGTATAGTAATTCTAGCGTTTCCTTTCATTAAATGGAATTACGCAGGATGATAGGACCCAGAAATAGGCCATATGTACGCTGCAAACTCCACATGAGTATCTACCCAGTCCTCTCAATCATCTAATCCATGAAGAGAAATTTCAAATTTTTCTTGATAGCTGTATCCACTCATTCCTAGGAACATCTTTGGAATTCCACATAGCACTCTCTCCAATGCCGAAAAAATCCTTCATGTAGGAATACTCTGTTTGAATTCTTATTTACATCAATTCTATGAAAGCAAAACTATCTAACTTTTCCTTTCACCAGCTGCAGACTATCGAGACTCTACACATGGCTTCGCGAGCCTATTACTTCCATCCTCCATTGGCTCCCCCATACCCCAATAAATCAAGTTTTCACTTTAAATCTCTCCGTGGTCTTGTCCCACCCTACCTCAACAATCTTCTCAAATCTTACCAACCCAGTCCCTCCATTCAGTGGGCACGATCTGCTTCATGTCCCCCCCATCCTACTCGGAACACTATTTCCAGCACACTGGGACATTCCCTCGACATCAAAGGTGCTGTACAAAAGCCCACATTTTTTCAAACTCCAAGTCCCTACGACTTGTTCTTTCCCTCATATTCACCAAGCTCCATCTCAAGTGTCTTAAATGTCACCTATTCTACAAGCCTATTTATGTCTTTCTGCTTTGTTCTTGTGGTAATTACTTTAAATCTATGCTTGCTAGCATTGCAACTCGTTCAAGAAATGATGTGGCCCTATTTACTTTATCACAGCTCCTCTCATTTCTCAATTCTCTCTGTTCAAACAAAAGCAACCCAGTTTCTCCAGTCTCTCTTAAGTAAAACTTTTTTTTCTGATATTATCCTAGTGAATCTCCACTGCCTCCTCACTAAGACTTGAAAAGCTATGCACTTCCAACTGGTGGAACTATCTTTCAATGGCCAGATGATAATGATAATATGTGTTTCAATCCAAGATGCAGCACTGCTCCCCAGACAGCTGTCAGGTTGTTCTTGGTGCCTGCTCTCCACCTAATGTGGACGCAGACCTCAAAACTTCATCACGCACTCTATCAATCATAAACAATTTTCCTTGGATGGGAGGTAAATTTGATTTCCTTTGGGCGAAGGTGGCGCCAAGGTATCACGCTTGACAAGAGAATGTCGGAACCAAGTGTACCTTCGTCCGGTTCAAGAGAGATCCACAATGCAGGGCGATGATAGACCAGCTAGCCTGTCTCATCAGCAAGTCTTGAAGGGAAAGCCTGGCCACTGGAGGCCGGGATTCTTCCCACTTGACTCCTGTTAACACTGCGAGCCAAATCCTTATCAGCTAGGTGGTCTTAGATGGGCAAGCAGCGTGAAGCATTTAGCTGGTTAAACTTTAGGCATACCCAATGCACACTCTGGGCTCCCCAGACATTGGATCTCACTAAACTGCACCCAATACTCTCTGGACTTGGGTAAGCCAGGGTGTGCAGCTTCAGGGAGATTGCAAGTTGCATTCCAGAAAAGAGAAATTTGCATGTTTGTAGTTGGCATAGACTGTATATGTGGAACCCTCAATCTGGTTTGGATACTGGTGCGGTGATAGGTTTCCACATGAGTCAGGCACCCGACTGGCTGACCGAAGAAAAGTATTGGTCCTTTGCGGGCTGTCCTTTAGTGTGTTGCCCAAAACACTGGTACAAATATGATTGACAGCCAGGTATGTACAGACACTGCTGAAAATAAAGTCTAAAGTTCACCTTCACCTACAATTTACTGATTGAGTATTTGGAAAGAATACACCATGTGTGCATTTGCGCAAACATTTACAGTTGTTTGTTGTACTAGATACTCATGCTATCATGATTATTTAAAGTATTTAGTTACAGTTTAAGGCCATAGTCCATTCCCTTTGAGCCCAGCAATGCTTAAATATAAACATGGACACAACACACTGCACTGTTTCTGTGGCAACGTGTTCATTTTTTTATATGTGGTCAGCTGCACATTGTTAAGGCATCTCTTAGCCTGATGTGCGTTGACCCTTTTTCATTGGTTCACAATGTTGGAGCTTTCAGTACATAGTGCATTATTTTCATTGTTGGGCAGTAACCTTTCATTGTCTGCTTTCTCTTCTTATAATAACATAATATTGTTTAAATTCTCAGTGAGGTGGGAAACGTCCTCCTGACTTGAAAGGCGCAAAATAAATTTAAGTTGTGTTGAGATGTATCTGGTTTCCTTGCACTTCATTCACAGATTGTCACAAGACTGCAAAATGTTTAAACCAACTTCAGATGGCTGGTGTGCGAACAGAAATGTGCGTCACAATGAAGAAATGGCTAAGCCACATCATTGGAAATATGCTGCCAAGTAGACTCCAATCATATTGCAGAAATCAATTTCCGTTAAATCAACAACAGCTGAATTAATTATTTGGTTATAGTTCCAAAGCTTTCACACAAACTAACACTTTTGGATCAGCTAAAAGTATGTGCGTGCATTGTCTGAGTGCCCGAAACATTAGCGATTTTAATAACAACAAAAGAAAACTTGGTTTGGGGTACCATCAAGGTAACAACAACAACTTGCATTTGTATAGAACCTACACACAGGGTAGCATCCTGGAGCGCTTAGCAGTGGTGAAGTCTGACTGGGAGCCAGGGCACAAAGGAGTAATGCGACCGTAAACCACAAACAAAAAGGAAGGTCTTTAAGTGGAATTTGAATGTGCGGAGGGAGGGGGCAAAGCACGGCCACTGGTGGTGGAGCAAACAGTAATATAATAATAATCCTTGCATTTGATATAGCACTTTTCACATCTTCTAGACGTCTCAAAGCGCTTCACAGAATATACTGTAAAGTGAATTGACTGTATTTTTGTGGGTGAAACGCAGAGGCTAATTGTGCACAGCAGCGTCCCACAAACAGTCGTGGATTGAAATTACCAATTTATAATTGTTTATTTTGAGACATTAATATAAGGCTTGTGGAGCAAGGAAACTTGCCCAAGGTTTTGCCCTGCCCAGAATCAAACCCAGGTCTCTTGCTTGCAAGGCAAGTGCTCTAACCACTGAGCTACAGGGGACGATAGGGGACGAGGGACAAGCATGAGGCTGAGGCGAGCCGATTGGAGGCAGCAGGTGTGGAGTAAGCAAATTGGATAGGTAGGGAGTTGCGAGGGCTTAAAGGAAATAACAAACAGAGCTTCTCTTTTTGCACCTTCTCTCCTAGTCGGCCTCCCCAGTTCCTCCATTCATAGGCTGCAGGCCATCCAAAACTCTGCAGCCCGTGTACTATCCCGCACCCGCCTCCGCGACCACATAACCCCCACCCTCGCCCGTCTCCACTGGCTCCCCATCCTCCAGAGGATCGAGTTTAAGATCCTTGTCCTCACCTACAAGGCCTTACACGGCCTTGCCCCATCCTACTTAACCGATCTACTCTCCCCCTACACGCCCACCCGGACCCTCCGTTCAACAGGACTTGGCCTGCTCCAAGCCCCCCGCCCGAACCTCCCCACCATCGGAGGCCGGGCCTTCAGTTTCTCCGCTCCCACCTTATGGAATGCCATCCCTCAATCCCTCCGTTTCGTCTCTTCCCTTTCCTCTTTCAAGGCCAGTTTGAAGACTTTCCTCTTCGATCGTGCCTTTTGTTCCACCCCGAACTCTCTTACCTCCCCTTCTTGTTTCACCCCTTCCCAAACACTCCCCTCCCAGCTCGGGTCACACGCCTCCTGTTCAGCGCCTTGGGACGTCCTCCTGACGTGAAAGGCGCTCTATAAATGTAAATTGCTGCTGTTGTTGTTGTTGTTACCAGAGCTTGGATGTAATCGCCACACCATATCTGCATTAAGAGATGTACAGATAAGAGCAACAAATCTGATCCTAAGTGTAAAGATTATGATATATATAGAAATTTCACAGAATCTTAACAAATAATTAAATCTGCGATTTTATTAACTTCAGTCACTCTGTCCCCAACCCCTGGAACTCCATCCCGGAGTCCCTCCACCTCGCCCCCTCACTGGCCCTCCTTCGATTCCCGCCTCAAGACCCTCCTCTTCGACGGCTCCATTCGCCACTCCAAATCCTTCCCTTTCCCTCCACCCTCCCTGTCCCCAGCATTGGTCTGAAACAATGACTGTCCAGCGCCTTGTGATGTCCTCCTGACATGAAAGGCACTAAAAAGTTTAATTTTGATGTTAAAATGGCTTCCACTAGATATAGAGAAAAAAGAGCTCTCCTTTGTTTAATATTGTATTTGGACTCCCCTAGCTTGTGGTTAGAGCACTCGCCTTACAAGCGAGAAACCTCGGTTCAATTCCAAGTAGGTCAGGGCGAAACCTTGGACAAGATTCCTTACTCCACACGTCTAACAATAATCCTTAAAATAAGGATTGGGTTTGGAGCCATTGAGATACCAGACTGACTGAGTGTGTGTGTGAAAGAGAGAGAGAGAGGGAAGGAGGGAGAGAAAAAAAAGCTTTAAGTGCTGCTTTAAGAAGAAAAATCTCTTCTGTCCGCCATTGTAGAAGTTTGCTTTGTGATTGTGTGCTGTGTTTATAGACTGTAATGGATATTTATTGATTTATTCATGAGTATCCATACAATATTTTGTTATTATTTCGTCTATTATTAATATGGTATGTTTAAAAATAAGTTAAATTTTTTTGTGTTGGATTTTCGGGAACTTGCCGCCCGAATATCTGTCATGCCGTTTAACTGGCATTGGCCAGGTCCCGAGGGTGCCGGATAAACAGGTTTTTACTGTATATTCTTTGAAGTGCTGTGAGATGTCTAGAAAATGTGAAAAGCACTATATTGAATGCAAGGATTATTAATATTATACATAGAAAGTTACAGCACCGAAACAGGTTGTTTGATCCCTCTAATCTGCACTGGTGTTTTTCTTTGCGTAAACCAGTTTAATCCCAACCACCCCATATCCTCTAACATTCCACTTCTTCAGACATGTATGTAATCCCCTTTCAAAATAATGTATGGATTCTGTGACAACTATGGTTTGCGCCAAAGAATGACATATTGCAGCTTTCCTCTGTGTAAAGAATGTATTTTTAACCATTCCCTCAATGCTTTTTGTGGTTATCTTAGATTTGGGCCTTTGCCGATATTGTACTTTCCCAAAACTGGGGATTTTGATTCAACTCCCACGTTGCAACCAAAGCATTTGCTTCTGTTAAACTTGATGGACCCACTCCAGGACACAGACAATCCTTCCCTGTTATACAACTCACAGGAACAACACAATGCAAGTGGAAGTGAAGATAAATCTCAACGGGAACATTATCGAAGCAAAGATTTCTCACTCCCTGGAAATTATTGTTTTATTGTCACTGCACTCCCGACGTGGAAAGCACTGTATAAATGTCATTTTGTTGTTGTTGTTGTTATGAATTACTTTAGAAGCCCTTTGATTACGGTGCTGTGAAATGCAAACTTTTTTTAAAGTACTTCCTGTGTTCCGAACTGATTAAAGGTTATCTTTTTTCATCCAGTTACTGTTTCACATTCATCAGGACATGGAACCAAGTTTATTTATTTGCCAAAATACATCATTTGCAACGAAGCAGAAAGCCATTAAAGCCAATAGAGCCTTGTTGGTCAGTTTAGCAGATCATGAACGGATCTTTTAATCACATTTTCCCATTTGGGGACTTTGATTACATAATTTAGGCTGATACATCAACACAGGCTTGGGTTTGTGTGGCATCAATGAAGATGTCATCCTTTAGATGAGAATGTTAAACCAAGGAACTGAAATGCTGTCCTGCTTGGAGGGCACTAAATATCGCAAGTTGTGTGGTCAGATAAACACAAACAAACAACATAGAATTTTTCATCGACACAACGAGTTTCAAGTCAAGAGGATATCCCAAGGCATTGGACTGTCGAGGGTTTGCACCCAAGCTGGGGATTGGATTCAAGTGAGGAACAAAGAGGGTCTGGGTGGAAAGATGACCAAAGGTCACAGAGGAAAATCTGGGATGGACTTCAAAGAGGCAAGGGAAAGTGCAAGGTTTGATGATGATGTCTGCAGCTTGAGAGGACAAAGAGCTGGGAGGTCAGGAGACAGGTAGGGATGGGATCAGGGGAGTAGGTGATGGCCATCATTTGAAATGATGGAGGAGAGAGAAGAGGGAGAGACAAGCTCAAAAGTGTGGAAGGATGGAGGCCAGAAGGGAAGGCGGGAGAGGGTGGCAATAGAGAGAGCAGAGGCAGCTGACTGCATTCTCCCAAATTTGTACCCAAAGAAGTCCATCACCTTCTCACATTTGGAATTGGAAGAGTGGATGTGCCGGGGATGGGAAGGTAGGTGTAGGAGCTGGTTTGTGGCCTCCAAATGATCTTGGAGTAGAAGGTTAATTTGGTCGAAGAGGGGACGGAGCAGTAGGTTTTGATGGGTAGATCATTTGATTGGAGTTGTGCCCGGTGCTTTCAGAAGAATAAACCTGTGACTTGAGGGAGCGGAGATGGCTTGTGTACCAGAGGAATGTGGGAGTAGGAGGCAGTGCAGGAGGTGTTAGGGACAAGGGTGTCAAGGATATTACAGAGGGAAATTATGAAGGAGAGTGTGAAGAGTTGAGGTGGTTGTGGGAAGAAGAGCAGGAGTTCAGATAAATCAAGGGCAGCAGAGAAGTTTTTTCAGGAGGTCCACAATTTGGAGTAAATCTAGTCCCAGGTAGAATTTTTCCAAATCTTGGAATTCTAAGTCTTTCACTTGATTAACTTTCTGTATTTTCATTAAAAAATAAAATACAAGGGGAATAGCATTTAAATATCTGGATCTATCTTGCCAAAGGAAATTGGTAAATGCAATCCTAATTATTTTAGTTTTACTGACTTTTTTGTTGTAGTTTTAACTTCCTCATTTGCATCCTCCTGCTCTGAAGGGAAAACCCCACTGGCTATTTTCATTTTCTCTCTGCTGTGTGCCAAAGGTTTAATAACTGAAACCATGACCCAGAATAGTAGGGACAATTAGGAGTTATTTATAAACATTTTCGACCGTTATTTAGCTTTCAAGTATAAAGTTGGTCGTAACGCTTTAGAAGGAAACAGATTATATCATGAGTGTGCTGTTTCTATTGCAGTAAAGACCATCGATATGGCTGTAAAACTACTTTTAAACATTTTATATTTATACTGTATATACTTTACATATATATGTTATATTTAATATAATGAATTCTAGAAAATCTATTTTTTGTTGTAATCGGCATTTTAAAAGAAACCCTGAAAGAATCCACCAAAGGAATCCCAATTTTATGTTTGAAGCTAATTCGTGCAATATTCCTGGATATTAATCCTTCCATTTGAAGATTTATTGCACATTTAACAACAATAATAATAATCCTTGCATTTGATATAGCACTTTTCATATCTTATCATAAATGTTTCATTAGAGTTTCAATTCTTCAATTAATATTGGAAAATAATATTTTCCTTTTTTCAAAATACTGTATAATGAAATAACAATCTGAAATAATGGGTGGTTGGGGTGAACAACCCTGGACAAAATATTCTCACTGAAGTCTAACTAATGATTTCTATACCACAATAAATTACATTTGTATAGCGTCTTTCAGATCAGGTGGACGTCTCAAGGCAGTCAGGTATCTGGTGGTTGGAATCAGGAGGCATGCAGGGCAGGGCAGGGTGGGTGTGGGGTGCAGGGGTAGAGATGTGACCGAAGGCACGGTAAGAGAGGAGCTTGAGATAAGGCTTGAAAGAGGCACGGGAGGGGGCAGAGTTCCAGAGGGCGGGGGCAGAGAAGCTGAAGGTACCAATAGTCAATGGTGGGACGGGCCAGGCGAAGTCATCAAGGAGGCCGGAGCCCGCTGCGCGGAGGGAGTGGATAGGTTGGTATAGGTGAGCAGGTCAGAGAGGTAGGGAGGATGATGCCTCTGTTTATAAAATATGCCATTTGTGACAGCTTTGTCCTTCTGCTTTCTCAGCAGTGAGGATTTATGAATATTTCTGTACACCACCATTTCTCCGTTGCTCTTCCACACTTTTTAATAGTTTACCGCCCATCACATACTTGTCTTTATTCTTCCCCCCAAAATGTACAACCTCACATTTGTCCACATTAAAGTACATTTTCATATAACTAGAGAACTCATGAATAGCTGAAAAGTAAAGTTAGTCATTTTTTGTCACTCGAAGGACTTTTTAAAATTAGGATATTTATGTTTTAAGCATCAGATCTATAATTGTATAGTTACCCAAGATTGCTCTGATTTTGGGGAGATATCAGGTGTCAACTTGGCTCAGTTGATGATATTGTCTTGGGTTACATTCTTCGATGCTACCCTGCATGAAGGACATTATATAAATGCAAGTTATTGTTGATGTTGTTGTTGTGTTCCAACTGTCATCCGACCGCTTTAGATTCATAGATTCATAGAATTTTACGGCACAAAAGGAGGCCATTCGGCCCATCTAGTCTGTGCCGGCTCTTTGAAAAGAGCGATTCAATCCCACTGCCCTGCCCGCTCCCCATAGCCTAATAGACCTGTTCTCCCTAAATAAAGATCTAATTCCCTTTTAAAAGTTGTTATCGAATCAGCCTCCACCACCTTTTCAGGCAATGCATTCCAGATTCCAACAACTCGCTGAGTGAAAAAAATTCTCCTCAGCTCCCCTCTACTGCGCTCCCCTCTAACTATTTTAAATCTGTGACCACGAGTCACAGATTCACCCACGAGTGGAAATAGTTTTTCTCTATTTGCCCTGTCGAAACCCCTCATGATCTTATAAACCTCTATTAGGTCTCCCCTCAATCTTCTCTACTCCAGAGAGAATAACCCTAGCCTATCTAGCCTCTCCTCATAGTTTAAGGAGACAATCTCTTGTAGTTTAGGATTCATACCTCCTGCATATTAAAGGCCTCTCCTTTCACCAAGTACAGAAGCTTATGAAGTTAACAGAGGCTGCTAACTTGCCATGTTAAACTTGTCAGGAATGTCACATTTTTACCCACAGTTGTCCTGCTGTCCAAAATGATTGCACAGGGTTATTCTAAAGTGAATGTATCCTTTCTGGAAATCTCTCTTTTCTGCGGGACAAAATATTGAACATTTGGTATCACCTTTATGATATATAATGCACAAGCCCCAACATAAAATCCGCTGCTCTCATCTTGAAAGACATTTTTATTGGTAAAGTTTTTACGCAACAGTTCTATGAAATGTTAAAATCATCAGCAACATTTAATTTGCTATAACAATTTCAGTTCATAAGAACAAAACCTTGATACATGTAAAACAGATTTTCAGAACCACTGATTGATTTGTTTTATTTATCAATGTTGAAACAGAATTTCTAGGTGGTTATCTACAGTTACATTTGCAGGAATGCAATGCATTCAAGGCTCTCCAGCCTGAGGTGAAAAAAAACACACGATCAATATTTTACTGATTGCAAACTGCTTGGAAAGAAAACAATGCCAGAATCTGCTCATGAGTGAAGTGATCTTCAGGCCTTGCAACAGGTCTGTGTGTATTATTACAAAAACACAATCACTACCATTCGACAATTATTGTCAAGCCTTCTGAGACATTTTGATAAGTGCCACGTGAAATGCAATGATGGTTATTATTATTAATAATAATAATTATTATTTACAATAATCATTCTTTAGATTTTTCTGACAAGGCACGTTTACAGTGGACGGTATCTAAAATCACAGACTGGTTGATAATATGAATCGGCAATCACACCACGGGTGTGTTAATTAAGAGTTCAAATTCCTCAAAACACACTCGCAGCACCATGCGCAAAGGATCTTCCCAGAAGCCCAACTGCACCAGCCTCCAGGATCACAGTGTCAAACTGGAGGTAATCAGGATAACACTCTGATCGTCTGTTGTAGTTGAGTTGGTACCACATTAATTGGTGGCTGAATGCTACAAACCAGACAAACGATCAATAGATAGTGTGGGAGGCTTTGGGTCAAAACCATTTTGAACAGTGTCAGAGGATGTTGGAAGTGAAGTGGGGGTGGGGGGGGGGTGAGGTGTATAATTAATTAACCAATAATGAACATGTTGTCTGATTGTTTTTCTCATGAGTGTGTTAGTTAATACCATGGCTGTTAATTAACAGATCACATTCAACAATTATCACACCAACATATGCACAGGTCCAACTTTGAGTTTTGTTGACTTCTGACCGAGATGGATTTAGAACTCTTTTTAGCGCCTTGGGATGTCCTCCCGACGTGAAAGGCGCTCTATAAATGTCATTTTGTTTTTGTTGTTGTTGTATTTAACTGTTGGAATGGGGCAAACTGATGTGATATTTACTGGGTAACATTCCTTGTTTATAAAAACACAGGTTACTGGGAACACTCAACACGTCGCAAAACATCCATGGAGAGAGTAAGTGAGTTAAAAGTTTCAGAACTGTTCTGACAAAATGTCATCCACCTGAAATGTTAACTCACTTTTCCTTTCTCCATAGATGCTGCCTGACCTGCTGAGTGTTCCCAGCAATTTCTGTTTATATTTCAGATTTCCATCATCTGTAGTAATTTGCCTTTTATTCTTTGTACAGTACTGTATATACTCAATCAAATGTTATCAGTGAAAACTTCACAGCCCAGTAATGTATCTGACTGTACTGGGAATAAAATGGATTCCATAATTAATGTCATACCTTCTAAGATAGTAAGCTCATTCACTCCATGCTATTGTGTTTTGTGCTTTTGAAGTAGCTATTTAGAGACAATAAGAGAACAGAGTTCTATGCACAGTTCTGTAATACAATACAATTTATATTTATATAGTGCCTTTCATGTCAGGAGGATGTCTCAAAGTGCTTTACACTGCTGGCTGGGAACCCAAACCAGAGGGGAACGGAAGAAGGGGGAGGGTAAGATGACAGAAAGCACAGTCATAAATCTTAATGCAAGATTAAAGAGGTAAATATTAAGGCAAGCTTCAAAATGGGGAGGATTGGGGTGGTCAGAGGGACTCTAGAGAACAAAAACAGAATGGCTAATAGCTCAATCACCAATCTTTGGGCAGATTGAGTGGGAGAAGTGATGTGAAGCCGGCCGATGGGACATGAAAAGGCTATGATCCAGTGATGCTGTGAATTGGAACTTCAGCCCATCTATGTCTCAGTTCACAATCTCACAGGGAACAGATTGCATGTCACATCACCGTGTACAGGATCTCTGTTCTCAGGTTGCCTCTAACCAACAGCTGAGACACAGAGTGGCCAGCAAATAAACACCTGGGCTTGTGTCTATGGCTTGGTGAGTAAAGGCACTGATGTGCTGAGTTCTAGGCAATTGGCAATCAGAAAGTTGCAGTTTCAAATCACCTCAGCGAGGAGTCCAAGTCTGGCTTTCAAAACTGCCTGTTGTTAAGTGTGTAAATGTGGACATCAGTGAGTACAGGAAAAGGCCCATATGTGAGGATTTTAAGAACCTTCCAACA
Source organism: Hydrolagus colliei (assembly GCA_035084275.1). Classification (NCBI taxonomy): domain Eukaryota; kingdom Metazoa; phylum Chordata; class Chondrichthyes; order Chimaeriformes; family Chimaeridae; genus Hydrolagus; species Hydrolagus colliei. The sequence continues at coordinate 966,863 of CM068742.1, read as the reverse complement.
TTCACTGCCAAGGCTGTATGTGAGTGGGTATTTGGGTGAGGTACTGGAGTGTGACTATGTCAGCTGACAAATTGGTGGGAAAATAAAACTATACAGAGATCTCTCTTTTTATCAGCTAGGATTGTGCGATAAGGAATGTGGTTTTAAAATGCAATATTCACAAACCGGTTTCTTGTTCTAATTGCCACTACCAGTTTGCGAATTTCTTATTGTTGGACCTGCAAACAGACAATCGTGATCCCGTTTCTAGAAAGTCTAGGAAAAGGCCAAGAAGTAAATCAACTTGGAATTTATGTTTCAGCGTTTTGAAACCACTCACTCCGATATTCGCAAAGCTGAAGCAGCAAATACATGCAGCAAATCTGGTTTGTGAGGACTGCATTTTAGATCCTAACCTGCTTCCTTTCCAGTGATCAACACACAAGATATATTATAGTATAAAACACGAATGCAAAGACGTAAACAAAACAGAGCAATCTCACTGCACAACAATCATCAAAAGTATAAATCTGAGCAGTAATTTACTGAAGTTGCTTATGCGCAATCACAAGACGATTGAAATTTCCACGGCCAAGCACGTCACCAATGTCAAGTTACCCCCTGTCGCCATATCACCGTGTAAAGCAAGCACCCTGCCTGGGCAAACCTACACAGATAAAAGGCCAAACATTCAATTTTCTCGTAAAAATTTAAGATTGCTCGGAATTATCTGGATTACCTTTTTAAAAAAAATATGAACCGACTTCCAAATGAAGGCCCCATCTTAAGTTTTAAGACACAACGGTTTGACAAGCTGGAGCAAGGTGGAACATTGGGCTTAATGTTCTGAAAGCCATCTTAATTGGCTTTGCGTTGACATCGGAAGTGTGCACCTGCAGACCTACAGTGAATATGTTAGAATATAACATGATTAAGGCTGTTTGCTTTGTGATGGCTCTGCATCTGGTCTAATTGTTTATACCTAAGTTCAATCTCATTGATCTGACATTACCAGTGAATTACTGGAGCTACATTTTGCATTGATGCAGTACTATTTGTGCATCTGGTTGATGCCAAACCCTGCTGTGTAACTGTCCTGTTAATGACTCACTTGCTTAATGTAATTTAAAAAATAAACATTGCTGACAGGTTGTAACAGACATAATTTCACTTATACAAACATTTTTTAGAAACTTCTTGTTCCTGTAGCGAATGGAGAGGGGTTAGTTATGAAGTTCTGTGTAACTTTACCTGGCTTTACACAAGAAATGAAACAAGACAAGTGAAATGTGATTGTCACAAGCAAATATTCTTCAAACGTATCTTAGATTGAATAGTTCATTATAAAAGTCCCTGAAGCCTGCACTACATAAAAAAGTTGTTAAAAATTATCCTCAATTATGTTTTGCTGATAACGTTGTACATGATTTCTATCGAATTTTGATGACAAAGTCATTATTTCTACTCAGTGATGTAGCAGGCGGCATTTTTATTGGGTAGTTTATAACTGCTACACATTTCTGTTGAAAAATTAACAATTTACCACAGGTATGTAGGCTAATAAACAAGGAATGGAACCAAAAAAATATTTATTTTCGTAAAAAAAGATAACGATTTATACTCACAATAGAATTAATTACCCTGAATAAAATAATCCCTTTATAAAAAAAATAAAAAGCTCGCTTTAGAAAAAGATTGAAGCTCATCCTTCGACTAAGACATTCTTTTTTTTGCACATCACTCCGGATCAATCCTATAGTCATTCTGAACTTGAGCAAAGGAGGCAAGTAAAAGCAGTCCTTATACCTGGCCACAGACCGAACCATAAAAATTAAGTTCTAGATACTTGTATTTGTATTTGCCAGTCCAGGAAGATAAAAGCATTAAGTGCCACACTAGATTTAAGGTGCAAAAGCAGGCAGTGACTTTCCTTCCCTGTACTATATACATATTCACATTAAAAGAATATAAAAAATATTTACGTTTTGCTATGCAGTTCACAATTTCTCTGCTGTAGCAAGATTTGGAAGGCGCTGAAAGTTGCATTGGTCTTTTCTGAGTTCTCCTATATAAATCCTTGACGAGACAAAGCTCAGCAACGTTGTTTTTGGATAAACAAATGAGTGCAACAGGAAAACGAATAGTCAGCATAAAAATGTTGTCCTGAGTTAAAAATCGATGATCTGGAGGCGGCAGTTCAGATAAAGAACCAAATGATACCCATTGCTGCAGCACACTTTCTATTGTATACAAATAGTCAAATTATGGTCTGCAAAGTCGCTTTATTACAGTGTGCCTTCGGCCCAGTAGACTTCACCAGAAGAAGAAATCTACCCAGAGGCTCAGCATTTCTTGCCTGCAGTTAAATCCGATGTCTTCATGATGACGGTCGCGCGCTTCTCAGGCCCACGCTGTTTGTCGGAGGCTTGTTGTGATGGGGTGGGGGACCCAGAGACATTAGCTAGGTCAGTCCATGTACTGGTGTACAACGTTTCTGGCTCAGATTCATTGACAGGAGCTTTGTTGTCACCGATGCTAGAAGTCACAAAAGACACAGTGGTGCTTGGATTGAACACATTGTTCAAACCCACGTTACTGAGAAACTCCTTCCCTTCAATGTTGCTCTGTTGCCATTGTGTCTGATCTTGGTTGGTTTTATCATTCATCTACGTAAAAGAAACGACAAAGAAACAAAGTCAATACAATGTTAGCTGGTACATGCCATAGGCTTGAAAGTCATGAGTTTTTCAATTCTTAAATAGAAAGAATTCTGGAAATTTGGCAAAACAATAATATTCAATATCAACCTGTAATGTTCGTGCTCATTTCATTATAATGATTTGTGAAATTCATATATATTTTCTTTAAATCTCTGTTTCCAAAAGACCTTTTGAAAGCAAGGCCACAGAGGCATTTGAAGGCGAGAATGAGGATCTTAGAATTGATCTGGTCGGGAGCCAGTGGAACCAGGAAAGCCTGTGTATGATGGGAGAGGACGGGAGAGCGCTGTAGAGTTCTCCAATTGTCTGAAGTTTGTGGAGAATGGACTGGGGAAGGCCATTGAGCACAGTGTTGGAAGAGTCTGGAGATGGCAAAGGGGGAGGGGATTGGGATAAGGGAGGGTGGAGGGCAGGGATAGTGGGAGGGTCGCTGAAGGCACGGTCGAAGAGAAGGGTCATGAGATGCACCTTGAAGGAGGCAAAGGAGGTTGGCTGCAGCCTGTCTTGATGAATGGATGGAAATTTTTAATATTTCATAACAGATTCAATAAGATATGCAATTTATTGAAAAATAACATTTGTCACCCTGCTCTTATTTTCACCAATGCCAGTTCCTCAAAAATCATATGAATTATGAAGAGATGGTGAACAGTGGAGAAAATGGTCTTGAACTATCAGTGCAGTTCATTGTTTGGCAACTAGGAAATCAAATGGCCATCCTGATATCTATATGCTGTCCCTTCAGTCCATTATGTCATCTATGCTCAATGAATCAGTAAACACTCTGGAAGGAAATATTAACAGTAGCTGGATTCAAGCTGTATTATATATTTGAGGCACACTGCACTGCTCAGTACCTCGTCCCCCACAGGACAGCAAAATGTTCAATTCCAGGAGACACTAAACCCAGACTGGCATCACTTTCTCTTTTACAGACACATTCATACTTTACTGACCTCAGCATATTCTTCATTGGATGTAACGCTATCCGTTTCACTTTCTGTGAAATAAACAAAAGCGAAAACAAATTGATCAAGCGAATTGGTTATTCGCCTTTGCTAACAGTTTCATTTTGAACATCACACCTGATAATAGTAATTATGATCTTGCATTTGATGTAGCACTTTGCATTTCACCAACAAAATACACTACGCAGAGAGGCATGTGGATTATGGAAACTTGCCTTACTTTTCTCCCTGCCTGGGAATGAAACCCAAGTCCTCCAGCTTGCGAGGCGACTGCTCTAACCACTAAGCCAAATACTTTATGTGCTGCAAATCACACCAGTAATCAACTTCATATTGATTTAGCATCTTTATGCCAGAAGGACCTCTCAAAAGAGTTTCACAGGATATACTGTAAAGTGAATTGACTGTGTATTTTGTAAATAAACGCGGCAGCCAATTTGCACACAGCAAAGTTATCACAAACAGTCATGAAGTGGGTGGGACATTTTTTTTGAGGGATTGTTGGCCAGGACACTAAGACAAACTCCCTTCTCTTTTCAGATGGTGCCACTGGATCTGTAACGTCCATCTGGACAGGCAAACCAGGCCTTAATTTAACATTTCATCTGAAGAGCAGAACCTTCCAACAATGCCGCACACACAATGTACACTTTTGAGTTCAAAGTCCTGACTTGGGAGATTGAACCCAGTCTTCTAGCTCCGAGGCGAGAGTGTAACCATCTGATTAAAACTGGCTGCACCTTATAGTAAGGTGAATATTTATTTATTGAAAACAAACAGATTTGAAAGCTTTCTGGGCTTCGGTCGTATTGTAAAACCTCTGTGATGAAAAAAAAATCAGGTTAAAAACTGACCACACAAGAGCAAGACTCCTCACATCTCAACCTAAATACACTGTTGAATGATTTTTAACTTACTTTTTGGAATGCAATCTTTTTGAGGAAGACTTTTGCCAAATATTTCCCAACAAACTAAGCTCCAGACTTGAAGATAAGATCCACAGCATTAATGCCAAACATTGCGTTGGCAGTTACATCTGATTAGAACAATTGTTGTTCTTAAAAAAAATCAAATGAACAATTTTCTTCCTCAATATCTCTCTCCACTTCATTGCTTAATTGTCTTCCATACAATCAGTTAGTTATGTAGTATGAGGTAGAATATCAACACCGGCAGATACTGGTTGAGTTGAGTGTGTCCTATTTCCGTGCTGTACATTATTTGTAATCTTTGTAATTGTAGATACTCAGTGGTTCCTTCTGTCACCAAAATGCAAATAGGCCTTTTACTACCAGCATCTCAAAGGGCTTCACAGAATCTACTATAAAGTCAGTTGATTGTATACTTGTAGGTGAAAAGCGGCAGCCAATTGTGCACAGCAGCGTCCCACAAACAGTCGTGGATTGAAATGAACAATTTTTGTTTCGAGAGATTATTGTTAGGTTTATGGAGTAAGGAAACTTGCTCAAGATTTCGCCCTGAACTGAACTGCCAGGAATCGAACTCAGGTCTCTCGCTTGCGAGGCGAGTGCTCTAACCACTGAGCTACAGCACTTCACTATTTTTTCTGATTTGTACACAAGTGAAGGAGAATTACCCCCAAAACGTTATTAGCTTCTGATTGCTGCCTTTGTGACAAGCCGAGAAATGAGGACGTGTTAAAATTGGTTGGGCTATGGATTCAATGACCTGCTTCTTTGGCTTTTGTCCAGAGAATGACCACTTGGGTTGAGGTCCATTTCAAATCAATGAAAGATGGATAAATATAAGTAATAATAATAACTTAATAATAATAATTTGGATGCAATATGACTTGAAATAAAGTCCAGTTGGGTCTAAAAAGTGCACTAACAGCATTACCACTACATGAAATAAAAGTGCCTCAAGCATAAGTATAATTTGCTCCATTCAACCCATGTACAGGGGCTTTAATGGAGTGAATGATAATAAATTGGTCACTTCAACCCACAATTGTTTGTGGGACACTGTTGTGCCTAACTGGCCGCAACGTTTAACCCACACATATACAGTCAATTCACTTTACATTACATTATGTGAAGAGTTCTGAGATGTCCAGAAGACGTGAAAAGTGTTATATCAAATGCAAGGATTATTATTTTTATTACGGCATATAGCCATGAGACTCCAGCTCCAATAAGATCACAGGTCTGAGCAGAAAAATGCCACGATTCTGCACTGCTTGTTGTAATTCCTTCCCAGTGCCCCTTCTGACTCCCTCTATCCTCTCCTCTCCCCTCTTTCAAGGCGTGTTTTACCATTCGAGGTATCCTCCCATTGTGAAAGGTGCTGTAAATTGTAATGTACCATTCTGAAAGCCGAGTGTTCCATGAAGCTAATGCTGTTTATATTGAAAAGACTCTTGCCAGCAGCTACACACACAGTGATGACACAGCCCCTGTATATTTAGACCCCAATTAAAAACATCGATCTTCTCTCACAGTTGTCCCTCCCATCCCATTGAGATTTAGATTGTTCACCTCAATATATAACTCAGGATTTTACCAGTCAACAATCCCCCAGATAAAACGAGTTGACTTTGAGGTTGTTTGTGAGACACTGCTGAGGGCAAACTGGTTGCTACCTTCATCTACAAAATGTCACTTCACTTAAAGCAGTATCACATGAACCTCTTTGGGAAGTCCTCCCGATATGAAAGGGCGCAATGTCAAACTCAACGATTATTATTAGCGTTATTTGGACCAGCAAGTTTCACTACATAATGTTGCCTGTGCCTCAGACTCTCCACCCAGGTCTGTGGGGACAAATCAAATCAACTGCAGCAATGTCAAGTGCCCAATGTCAAATACATAATTAAGCAAATCTGTAAACTCAGGTCAAATGGAAAATTTATTTTGTGCTGAAATGGGTGAACCCACCTTTTGTCAAAGTCCCTTTGGTATTACTGTATGCTTCACTACTTCTGTAGCCAATCAGGTGGACACTGCGTGATGTGAAAACCACAAGTAAACTGCACGTGTGCACGGAGAATTACACGTACACCACATCTATCCTTATTTGTATAATTAACAACCGATGAAAAGGACTGGGAACCAATTTCATAATTAATAAATCCTTTTCATTGACCATCTACATAATTGACGCTTACCTGTAGTTTCCTCTGTACACAAGTACAACAGAACAACAATAACTTGCATATATATAGCGCCTGCCATGCAGGGTAATGTCTCAGAGCCATAATAGACCCTACAGTTGAAACGTTATTTCCATTAAATTAAGTGCTTTGCTAACGTTAATAATAATAATAATCACCCTTGCATTTGATATAGCGCTTTTTACATCTTCTAGACGTCTCAAAGCGCTTCACAAAATATACTATAAAGTGAATTGACTGTATATATGTGGGCGAAACGCGGCAGCCAATTGCACACAGCAGTGTCCCCCACAAACAGTCGTGGATTGAAATGATCAATTTATTATTGTTTTTTTGAGGGATTATTAGTAGTTATATGAAACAGCATTTGTCAAATGTCCTCTCTGCCTGTCGGTCTGTTTGTCTGCCCTTGTCCTCCTCAACCCCACCCTTCCCCACCCAACCCCTCCTCAGCCAGCTTTGCAAATAAGAATAATGCACATTGTAAAACCAGGAATATTTAAACAACATATATCTAGGGTTATAGGATTTTAAAACCATTTTTTTAAAAAGGACAAACCCAATGCTGTCTGTTCAGTGTAAAGTTTTCAATCCTCAAGGATTTGTCTGGTATTGATGTTCAGCAAGTCAGAGTAAGATACTTGAGAATTAACCTGAATGTAACTAGAGTGATTTCATGCTCCGTTGTTTTGTTCAATCTACGATAATGATTGCAATTTTAACAATAAACTGACTGTCCAGCGGGAAACAACGACGACAACAACATTACATTTATAAAGCGCCTTTCACGTCGAGAGAACATCCCAAGATGCTGACCAGTCAAGGGTGGGGACCCAAGCATGGGGAGGGGGAGGGGGAGGGAGAGAGGTGAGAGAGCGCAGAAGGCACGATCGAAAAGGAGGGTCTCGAGAGCGGCTTCGAAGGAGGCAAGGGCGGAAGCGAGGCGAAGGGATTGTGGGATGGAGTTCCAGAGTGTGGGGGCAGAGAGGCTGAAAGCCCGGCCAACTATGGTTGGAGACGGTAAGATGTACTATTACTACGCAATTTTCTGGTGTTGATGAATAATTGGGACGCACAAGCCTTTGTTTTCCGCCTGGATTAGTGAATTTGTCAAAGAAAAGTTACAACTGATATTATTTCTGGTAATAATCACTGAAAATTGTGGTCCAATCCAGTTAATACCCTTTCCCTCCCTCCAACTTCATGGACTGGATTGAGCCTCAGCCACTGGGCACCTCTATTGTTTCCCCCAAATGATTCAGTACCACTTCACATGGCTGGACTAACTTTTGACAGAATTTGGCTGGTGTCCAGTGGTTTGCCACTCTCGATTAGCCACTCCTCCAATGGTCTGAAGCCAGAGACTTTGGACCATCTATTCCATCAAAATCACCCAAGCGCCCATTGTACATGTGCACACCTGCAAGGTGAGTGTTGTCAGGATTTTTGACCTGAGAGTGGGTGGAAGGAAACGGGAAGAAAGAACATCACTCTTTCAAGTACATCCTCACCCGATGTCTATTTACCACGAGTGATAGCTGAGTGGCAACCAGGAATAGAAACCATGTCTGTTGATTTCCCTTTAGCAAACGAAAGCACAGGAATTTGAAGTATGCTCCAGCATACCCTAAGTGCCACATGGCTGCGATAAACAAGCTTAACATCGAGCACAAATCAAACTTACTGCACTGTGGAGCTTTCAGTGATACCTACTAATTGCTCAGCACAAATCACTTTGTTCTGTGTTCTTTGAGAAGTCTCAACAACACGATGAGGCCCTACATCAAACGCAATGATTATTATTATTATTGATCCATTTGGTTATCAGGGGAACTCTACAGTGCCCTGATTTGATTGAGATCCAGACCATTGGAGCGATGCAGTCCTTTCTGCGCAGACTTTGTAGCCCTTGTGACCAGCACAAAATTGGAACTGTGACCACAAATGCACTCAGTAAATTAGTTGGTAGCAATAAAGGAATCATCGATATAAGACCAACACCAACCTGCATAGGAGGAGACCGGGGAGATCTGCAATGGGTATAGCTGGCTTGTGCTGACAGGCTGATCTTCACTTTCTGTGGTCACCTCTACCACTTGGCATATATCCGGTGGGTTGCTGATGATCATGGGTTCATCCATTATACTTTGACTTGGAGAGCACCCAACTTCTTAAAAGGAATCACATTGTAACAATTGGTCACAGGAAAAAGATCTTGCACTATGTACAGTATCAAGAATATAGTCTTGTCAGGCCCTTGGCCAAATAAAAAAATCACTCTTGGACTCCAGTCTCCAGCATTTACTGCTGAGAAAAAAATAATGTGCTGAATCCTCCAACTAAATTCTCAAATGTTGCTGATAGGATAAACAGTTACCCAAACAGTACTAATGGACAACTATTTACAGATTGACGTGAGTTTAATCTAAGATCGAATGGAAATTAATTAATTTTTGTCAGTGACTTTTTCCTGCACTACAATTTTTTTGAAACACAGCTAAAATATCCCATTTGACTTGCAGTATTGGAATCAATAATACAAGTTGTATTAACTGTGTGCCTTATCAATACACTATGGGATTACATCTTTCAGGATCACCACATACTGAGCACCTCAGCCCGTGCCCTTTCAGCAGCGAATGCTTTGGATTTATTCCCCGTTTGTTTCCTTGTTTGTTTGTAGATTTTTGTGCTTGTGGCAGCAACACAATTTGACACAGAAATTGAAACTAATAAACAAATAAACAAGAGTATTCTATCCAAAACTCTTAAATTGGCCAAAATAAAATCCAACCCTAATGTGAAAAAAAACGGAAACTCATTCTCTCGTATTTACAAAATGTCTCGTATTTCCTGCAACATGTTTCATCAAAGACAGAAATGTATAAGTTAATAAGATGTGGTGTATATTAAAATAATCTACTCTGTTTGGGGGATAGAAACATGATATTCATAAGAGGATGTGTCAATCTGAAGCCTGGCTGACAGTGACCAATGTACAGTATTACCCGACTGGAGCATGGAAATAGAGAATGTTAAGAGCATGTTCACCTACAAAATACGGTCACTTCAAAGCATATCCTGTCAAGCGTTTTGAGATATTTTCCTGATGTAAATGACATATCAATTTTAAAAAGAATATCATTAATTCCCATTGGTGGATGTGCACTTCTATTTGCAAATTGCAAACATCACTTCTTAGGCCTACATTGACAGCAACTGCTCACCTATAATGTTGTCCACGGTGCTATGAACTTGAGCTTCCTCTTTCACGACAATATTCAATGATGGGTAAAGACCATTGTTTCTCAATGCATCATTATCTTCAAAAGGGAAATTCGGTCCTTTCCACTAAACATTGAAAAACAATTCTGGTTAAAAATAGCTGTGAGTTTCCCCAACTAAAAGTTAAAATAAATATACAAAATAAATATCTATTGATAAATTGTGAACACTCTATGCAATTTCCTATGTATTGGGAATTTCCTACGTATATTTTACCGAAACATCTGACTATCAAGTTCTATTTAAATTTCCAAATGTTGCCAAGAAGATGCTGATCTGATAAATAGTTATCCAAACAATTTTTTTGACAACTATTTACAAATTGACATGAGTGTAATCTCAGATCCAGAGAAATTAAGTTGGCTTGTTTAATTTTTCCTGCATTATGTAATTTTTGAAACACAGATAACATATCCAGTTGTATTGTAATATTGGAATCAATACCTTGAGTTGTGTAAACCATGTATAAACACTGGTGGAGAGATGGAAATACAGGTGCCATTAATTATGCATTTAACCACCAATTCAAATTGCGGATCCTTTACACTGGTATTACATAAATCAGGAACCAAGCAATTTTCTCTGTGCACATGTGTTTACACTACATGTGGTAATGGAAACAATGGTTTTGTTAACAAATTGTAAAGGAATTGATGGCTGCCGTATAAAATGTTACAACTAAATTTAAAAATAACTGGTCTTTCCATTACTGAAATTAAGATGTTTTCTTCATTACTCTTATTGCTGTATTTTCTTTTAAGGCTTGGTCCTTCACCTAAATTTTGAATAAAATTATATCTTAACAAGCCTTTACATTCACTAGCACACCTTTTTCACATGCTCCTGAGTGTTTGAAAATGCAAGTGCAATGAATCCTGGGAGAGCAATTAACAACAACAACAACAAAAATACACTTGTATAAGACGTCCCAAGGCTCTGGACAGTCATTTTTCAGACCTGAGCTGGGGTCAGGGACAGGGAGGGTGGAGGGAAAGGGGGGGTGAATTGGGGTGACCAATGGGACCGTCGACAAGGAGCATCTTGAGGCAGAACTTGGAGGAGGCCAGGGAGGGGGCGAGGCGCAGGGCCTGCAGGATGGAGTTCCAGAGGTTGGGGGTAGAGTGGCTGAAGGCTCGCCTGTCAATGGTGGGACGCGTGGGTCGGGGGACGTGGAGCAGGCCAGAGCCCGCTGAGCAGAGGGGACGGGCAGGTTGGCAGGGGGTGAGGAGGTAGCAGATGTAGGGTGGGGTGAGGCCGTGGAGGGCTTTGAATGTGAGGACCAGGATCTTGAATTGGATCCTCTGCGTGATGGGGAGCCAATGGAGTCGGGTGAGGATGGGGGAAGAATGGGTCACAAAGCTTGGAGCAGTAGAGGATGCAAGCCACATAGTTCTGGATTATCTGCAAACTGAGGAGGGAGGAATTGGGAAGGTCGATAAGCAGGGCATTGATGTAGTCAAACCTGGATGTGATGAAGACATGAGGGTTTCAGCAGCCTTGGCGGTGAGGTAATGGCGAAGTCGGGCAATATAGCAGAGGTATGTGAAGGCACAGCGGGTCATGGCTTGGATGTGGGGGAGGAAAGACAATTGAAGATCGAACAAGACACCTAGATGCCTGACTGGCTTGGTGAGGTTGAGTGTGCAACCATGGAGGTTGATGCTGCCAACGCCTAATGTGTGAAGGCGCTGGCACAAGCCAGTCAGGAGGGTCTTGTTGACATTCAGCTGTAGAGAGTTAACTCTCATCGAGGGCTTGATGTGAGAAGGCAGTCTGCCACGACAGTAGTAGTCCTAGAGTCGAGGGTAAAGATAGAGTTGGGTGTCATCCGCATACGTATGGAAGTTGATCCCATGTCTGAGGATGATGTCACCAAGGGGGAGCATGTAGATGTTAAAAGATATTAGGGGCCAAGGACAGAGCCCCGGGGAACTCCACAGGTGACAGTGCGGGGTATGCAAGAAAGCCATTGGTGGTGACAAAGTGGAGATGGTGAGAAAGGTAGGAGTCGAACCAGACAAAGGCAGGTCCATGGAGATTGAGTTGGGAGGAGAGGCGGTGAGGGAGGATGGAGTGGTCGACAATGTCAAAGGGGTTTGGTGAAAGGTGTAGCCAGGATGAGTGACCGCGATCAGAGCCAATTAAACTCTCATCTGTAAAATTTGAAAGCATCACCTTTAGAACATGATTTTATGCAGATGAAATGGTAAAAATAAGGATTTGGAGAATGAAGGAGTGTAGCGCATTAAATATAAGGTGTGGCACTGGATCCTAATTCTCGGTAGATTTAAACCGTGTGCTGTTTAAGGCTCTAAATACAACATAGGCCCAGCATTAGCAAATCAAAATAATTAGGTCAATTTTACCTTTGCTGGTTTGCTCGTTTCTTCCTTTTCCACCTTTGCTTTCTTTCCTGTGAGCAACAGTCATATTTAAGTATCACAAAAGGGCAATGACTTAAATACTGGTGGATTGGAGCACCTTGAGGAACTGGCTATGCTGGAGTAATTTAATTTAAACATAAATCCACAACTTTGGATGAAGGACTTGACAAAATTCAAAAGTAATTTGAAACATACACAAAACTGATCACCAACGCTCTGGTTTTTAGAATCTTTCAAAAACAGCTCTAGGAAATAAAGTACATAATCGGTTCGTTTTACAATGGTACAAAGTACAAACCAGAGTGGTTTATTGTTAATGGTTTTCAGTTTAACTATTGTGAAGGGCACAAGGATGATTTTGAGACTTGACGCTTTAGCTAAATTATGAAAAGGAAACACAGAATCTATTTTTCATTTGGGAGGAATTATGTATGATGCAGCCTTTCGAATACAGTGAAGAAATGATTTAAACCATATAAATTTGCAGCACAGAAGAAGTCCATTCAACTGACTGAGTCTGGGATCATTTTTTTAAAGAGCAATGCATTCACACCTATTTACCCGTCTTTCCTCCCACCTTTGCAATTATAATCTACATTACAGATATAAGCAAATGATTTGCCTGTGATTGCAAAACAAGACACTAGTAAAATAGAAACAAATGTTTTGAGTGAAACTGAAGGCATGGAGTGGAAGAATTTGTCCTTAGGATTTTAAGAAATAGATAAAATGATTTTTTTTTAAAAGGACAAAGTAGTGGTTAAGTGGAATGAACTCTTAAACTCCCACAGGAAAGTTTGCTGATAGTTTCTACCTGTCCAGGTGACTCTTCCCCTTGCATCCCACTAACTTTTACCTTGGAGTAACTTTTCTCTCTGGCCAGGCTAATGCCACATGTCTCACCTACATTTCACCCACTTTAACTCACATTAAAAAGAGCCAGGTGAGTGAATACCACTAAGAGGGTTAAAATAAAAGGTACAAATGCTGTGTTTTACATTATAAATTGACATTTACAGTAGTTCAGATAGCACAGTAATGAAGCTACAGGGATGATTGAGTAGCGTTATTGCTATATTAGTGAGTCTTCCAACATGACATTGCATTATCTCAGGAAACAGACAGTGTTAAATAATAATAACAATCCTTGCTTTTGATGTAGCGCTTTTCATGTCTTCTAGACGTCTCAAAGCGCTTTACAGAATATACTGTAAAGTGAATTGATTGTGTATTTGTGAGCAAAACGCAGCAGCCAATTGCGCACAGCAGCGTCCCCCACAAACAGTCACAAACCACTAAAATTTGACTCACCTCTTAAACCATTGGTCAGATTGCCTCCATGTAATCACATTTTGGGGGTGTATTGTGAAAAAGTTCTATTTTAAAAGTAAATAAATACTATTTATTTTGTTCAGTACCTTTTTTAAACGGTTTCTCAGTTGCTGGTAGCATTCGGTATACTCTGTATGCATTGCTCCCCTTTTTGATACTCTTGTCCTTGACTTCTTCTATGTCAGGCAAAGAGTTCATAGCACAGCGGAAGTTGGCTTTCCATGTCTTTGGATCAGGTTTGTCTTTCTCGTGATGGTATTTTCCTTTTCAGGGCAAGAGAGGAGCAACCTTTTAGCACTTGGAAAGCAGTCTGCAAACTGACTGCCTCTCTTGCCTACAAAATGCAGTCACTATAGTTTACAGGTTTACAGTAAATCCAGTGAAGGATATCTTGCTCAGGAGTCAGGGCTAAGGATTATCTGAATGGTGAAGTGAATTCCTGCTGTTCTCAGCCAGCCTGTTACCCAAACCTCAATGTCTTAGGTGCATCTTGGCATGGCCGGGAAAGGGGAGAATGATATAGACCACTAATACAAGGGGTGGAATTATATATTCCACCCCTTGTATTTATGCTGCCTGGTGTCCCATTAGTATAGACAACAATAACAATTTGTAATCACTGTTTATGGCACCATTCACCTAAGAGAATCTTTCAAAGCTCTCTATAAAGTCTGAGTGTCACATAAAAGCTAGATAAAGAAGAGTATTCTATATAACACTCAGACTTTTGTAGCAGGGACATTGGGGGGCAAGGGAGAAGGTTGACAAAAGGTTTTTAGGCAGATATTAGAAGCCCGAGAGACAGTGAGCAAGGTGGAGGGATTTCAGATAATTCAGATAATTGGGGAAAAGTAGCTGAAAGTTTATCCATCGATGTTGGGGCAAAGTGGGCTGAGAGCTAAAAGAAAGCAAGAGTTGGAAGGGCAAAGCGATAGGATAGGATCACGAGGGATAGTGGGGGTTGGATGGGGCAACACCGTGAAGTGTTGTAACCATGTCTTTACAGAAAAATTCCATAGAACTAAGAAATCTCAACTCCCTGGTCAGAGCAGCATCTACTGGGAAAGTAATACTATTCCTTAAAAAACCATTTGTTCAATTTGTTAAATAATCACTTGTTAAATAATCCTTGCATTTGATTCTTATTTGTTTCTCAGCACAGTTGAAATGTCACAAAGCACTTCATATGATTTATTATGAAGCGTTCGGAGACGCTACTCTGCGTGAATAAAAAAGTATGTTATTGTTGTTGTGAAGTGCAGTGCGTTTGTAGGCAAATTAAACATCCAATTTGTGCATAGCACTGTCCCCAAAATAGTAATGAAATGAATGTCTAGTGTTATCAAGGGAACTTGTTGGCCAAGACACCAGGAAAAGCTCCCTTCTCTTTTCAAATAGTACCTACAGGATCTTCAACATCCACCGGATCAGGCAGACATTACTCGGTTTAATGGCATATCCAAAGGTATGGTATCTCTTTCAATGGAGTGCTGGCCCCCAGTCTAGACTGTCAGCTGAAAGTCACAACGTGGGGCTTGAACTCACAACTTCCTGACTCAGAGGCAAGTGCTACCAACTGAGACCTATTGACGTGAATAAATATTTCCTTGTCTCGGATTTCTCTACCTGTGTGAATCGCCCAGTTTTTAAATAGAGGAGCATCCTTTTCTACATCCCAGCCGTGTCGTGCAGCATGCATCCACGGAATCTGAAAAATCTTCTGTTCCTGCAATTAGGAATATGACGCACGATTAATGAAATCATATCATAGGAAAGATAATCTTACCACGGATCGACTGATGGAATCTTTGGTCTATATCCTACGTCTCTGCAGAGCTTCCAAAAAGCCTCGGCATGGTAAGCATTTTAAATTAAAATCCTGTAATAATAAATCCTTGTATTTAATATAACACATGCCATATCAGGAAGATGTCTTGAAGCACTTTACATGACTTACTGTAAAGTACAGTGCCTGGATTTTGTAGGTGAACGGTAATTGAATTAGATCCAATGAGACAATCAAAAGCCAGTGTTCATTACCACCAAATATACTTAAACAAATTGACGTCTATGTTGATGTGCTGTTGTCACTGGCAATAATAATCATGTTGACCAAAAATGTTTAAAACGCGGTTAAAAGCTGGCAATAGTTCTCATTGGCCAAGGCGCAGGGTTAGTCAGTTGCTATCTGCTTGTTCAGGTGAAGGTTAGAGGTTAAAGCAATTTGTGGGACATTGATGTATGCAATTGACTGCCACATTTCGCCCACATAATTTGCAGTCAATCCACTTCATGGTATATCATGCTTTGAGATGTCTCAATGACGTGATAAGGCGTAATATCAAATGCAAGGCTTATTATTATTGACTACTTTGGACCTCTTGACCAGCATTGGTAATCCAAAATCCATACAAGAGATCTCTTTAAAGAGTTGACTCGACAGGGTCATTTACTAAAAGTCAGTTACATTTTAAGAA
Organism: Hydrolagus colliei; assembly: GCA_035084275.1. NCBI lineage: Eukaryota > Metazoa > Chordata > Chondrichthyes > Chimaeriformes > Chimaeridae > Hydrolagus > Hydrolagus colliei. Next base: position 950,585 of record CM068742.1, on the reverse strand, counting down.
GAAACTGAGCCTTTTCCCTGTATCACAAAGATTGAGAAACTGATAGGGAACTTGCCAACACTCCAATGTAGTGCTAGTTGGGTGTTGTTGCCTTGTCGGAAGTAGCGTCTTTTGGATAAAACTGCCTGTTCAGGTGGACTTTAAAGATCCCGTGGTACCATTCGAAAAGAGAAAGGAAAACTCCTGGTGTCCTGGCCACCAATCTCCCAAATAAAACTTGTCATTCACTTCATGACTGTTTGTGGTTTGCTTTCCGCAATTGTGCTGCTGTGTTTGCCTACAAACCCACAGTCACTCCATTTCACAATAAAATCCTGTGAAGCGCTTTGAGACATCCTTCCGACGTGGCGGAAGCGCTTTTATACCACATGCAAGGATTATTATCAGAAGAAGTAATTGGGAACACTCCCATTGACTTCTGTTTTAGTTTCAGATTTCCAGCACCTGCAGTATTTTTCATTTTACAAAGATTATTATTATTAAATTAAGTGGCTGCAGGATGGAATGTACCAATGGGTTGGGGTGACTTGACCTGAATCTACCGCTGCTCTACATCTCCTCTTATGACCTGGTTCTTTCCAAAGTCAGGAAGTTTAGGTTCAAACCCTGACCCTGGATCGATAGGTGCCCACCTATGATGTCCAGATTTGTTTTAATTTATCTAAAGCAGGTTGCTGCTCACAGCCACAATTCCAACATTCCCTTCCGGCGAAACAAAGGCACTGTTTACCCTCAATGGCCTTGAAAGTTACAGAAACTTGGATGCAGTAGAACTTTTACCTTGTTTAGCCATTTCAGACCAGGTATTTTATTTGAATTTATTTGTTCTTCCAACCACGGTCGCATTCGCATTCTCTCCACCGGCATTGTCGCCTGAAAAACAAAGAAACCAAAGGAGATTTTTAACATTGTTTTAGCAAAACAAATGCCAACAGCAACAACAATTTATCAGAATGCCTATCACTTTGGCAGGTCATCTAAACTTTAATTTTGGCAATTTGTTACTTTTGGTCGCACAAAAAAGTATTTAATTATGATGTATATGATATATAGACAGTGCAGCACACTGTTTAAACCTCTGGAACGAACTGAAGGAACAGGTGAAGTCCACATTGAAGCAATACTTCAATTTACTAATCAGGGTGAAAGATGCTTGTGGAATGCAACTCAGTAAAACCTCAATAATCCGGCACGGTTGGGCTCAGATTTCGGAGTTTGTCGGTGTTTAGAACCTACCCTGGCAATGGCTGGGGAAGCCTCGCCCCGTACACCACGTGAGCTGTAAACACAGCCCTGAAGCCAAACAATGGCCGAGCCTCACCCACAGCGCTGGGTGACAGAGCGAACACACCGGGAACTACAAGCAGCTGTGCCCAACTTCTAGAGATTTGGGGGATTTTCCGGAGATTTGGGGAGACCTGTGTTCGAATCCAGGCAGGTCAGGGCGAAACCTTGAGCAAGTTTCCTTTTTCCACACGCCTAATAATAATCCCTCCAAAAAAAACCACAATAATAAAATTGGTCATTTCAATCCACGACTGTTTGTGGGGGGACACTGCTGTGGGCAATTGGCTGCCGCGATTCACCCACAAATATATATACAGTCAATTCACTTTACAGTATATTCTGTGAAGCGCTTTGGGACGTCGATAAGACGTGGAAAGCGCTATGTCAAATGCAAGGATTATTATTAATATTATATAAGGCGCTATAAAAATATTATTTTGTTGTTGTATTGATCAGTTATGTTTGCTTGTAGTTAGATAACATAAATGCGTGCATCTCCATACAATACATACTTGGACACATTGCAATATTACTGCCAAAATTCATACAAGTAGAAAAAAAGCATTCAACTCAACTCAAACCTTACTCCTGTGTTTATCATAATATTATCCCAAAAGCATGTTGGTTCAGTCCACACGAGATTAGCCCTTTTTCTTTAGTTGTTGGAAGCCGGCACTTTGCACAGTGCACTCACAGACACTTTCAAAACTGCTAGCTTACGATTTGGATGCGATATACACAGGAAAGGTTCTTCTTAATTAGTGTCATTATTGTTCACAAAATTATATTCGTGCACCCTTGAATATGAATACTTCAGGGGAATGTAAAACATCAATTTACCAAACTATCACTTTCTTGCTCTGAGTTTTCTTTGTGACGAAAGCAACCTCCTTTTCCGGTAGGTTTGGGACGCTGGTGTGGCTTAGTGCAGAAGGCTGATAAGGCTTCAACTGTAACATTTCCCCATGGCTATCTTTCAAAGCACTCTTACCACAGTTCACAAAAAAAACATAATGATTCTTATAATGATTCTGTGCATTAAATGTTAACCCTTTCATATCAGGTACCATGTTTCAAGGACACACTGAATGTAATTTTGTATTTTCCTTCAGTTATTTTGAAAAACTGTCTGATGGATAACATAAACACTACACTTCCCCCAATCTCCCGTATACAGTTCTAACCTTTATTTTCTTAAAGATTCTCAAAGAACTTGGCCTATGAAACATCTGAGCATTAAGCAGTCAACCTTCAGCAGCTTCCCCACAGTCCTCCACACACACAGTAAATTCTACTATGTGTCAAGACAGCAGGAAACAAAAAGTTTTAACCTAACACTTGTGGAAGAAAAGTAACTAAACTCTGCCTTCCTTATCATTTTTCACACAATGGGCGTTGCAATAAAAGTAAGACATATGTACATTAGTGTAGAATGTTTATGAATCCCCTACGCTCCTCTCCCCTCTTCTTTGTTCTGGATTTGCTTTGCAAAGCACGCTAATGTGAAGGGTGATACATAAAAGCAAGTTATTGAAGCATTTTATTGATGCAAATTAGCTGCCTCATTTGCCCACATAACGTAATTTACTTCACTTCTCATTCTTCCACTTTTTCATTACTATTTTGCCTCCAGCGGCTGCCAGTCGTGTACAACAGACGAGTGTGGCCAAGTCTAATTTAAAGCTAGAACTCCAATTGCTTCTCCGTACCAGAGAGCAAACTCAACAATGAAAGCACAGAGCTCCAGAGCAAGTGGATGGAGGAAAGTCGCCTAATTTGTAGGATGCAAATTCCAGCCTCTGCCAATATTCTTTGGGTAACAGACAAATTACAATCAGGGAAGTCCTTATTTCCTCAGATCCTGTCACCCGACTACACACAGTATCTGAATATAAATGCACCGTCTGCTAATGCAAGTAACCTCCAGAGGTCTGGAGTTTGTGGGAAAACTGTTCATTCTGTTTTACAGGACTAGGGGAAATTGAGAACCACAAGAGCTGTATTAATTCCAGTTTGTAAAGCAGTTGGAAATACTTACTTGAAAGGTATCATATGAATGTAAATTATTGTGCAAGAGCATGGAATGTGTAGTAATTGTTTATAAAGTCAATGAGTGATATTTAATAGTTTTAACAGAATAGTGGGTGACATATTGAATAATTTTATTGCTTGTGACTCACGAGCACTAACACTAGTCCCCCACGTCCGATCCCTCACCAGCACAGCTTTCTTCCATCTCCAACGCATCGCCCATCTCCATCAATATCTCACCCTATAAGCTGCCGAAATGCTTGTCCATGCCTCTGTCACGTCTCGGCTGGACTATTCCAATGCCCTCCTCACCGGTCTCCCCTCTGCCACCATTCACAAAATCCAGGTAATCTAAAATTCCGCCGCCCGCATTCTCACCCGAACCAAACTTGGCTCCGCGATTACCCCAGTCCTTGCCAGACTTCACCAGCTCCCCGTCTCAGAGCAGATCGATTTCAAGATCCTCTCTCTTGTTTTCAAATCCCTCCACTCCACCGACCTCATCTCTCCTCACAACAGTACCCGTTGTCTTTGCTCTACCAGGTCTGGCCTTCACCTTGTCCCGCGAATCATCCGCTCCACCATCAGCCAACATTCCTTCAGCCACTACGCTCCGATGCTCTGGACCTCCCTTCCTCACCAACGTCGCCTCGCCTCCCCCCCCTCTTTTCCTATTTTCAGGTCTCTTCCTAAAGACCTTTCTTCTCGACTACGCTTTTGGTCACCTTTTTCCCCCTCCACCTGGCTTGGCCCCAGGATCCACTATTATGAAGCGCTCTGAGATGCCGTCTGGTGTGGAGGGTGCTATATAAATCCAAGTTGTTGCTGTTGTAGTGACACAATCATGTCACTATTGGTAACGAAAGTATCACAACACTTCCAACTGTGCCCTTTTTAAACCTCAAAATGCTTCTCTTGTTGAGATTAATCTGATGCACTAAAGGAATACAATAATAACCCTTAGATTTGGTATAGGATGTCCATGTAAAATGCGTCAAAATGCTTTACAGCATTTACAGTAAGTGCGGTGACCGTGTATTTGTGGGCAAACACAGCAGTCAAGCTGTACACACCAATGTCCTACAAACAGCCACAAAGTGAAGAACCAGTATTTTTTGGAGAGGGGAGATTGTTGCCCCAACAATGGGGGAAACTCCCTTCTCTTTTCAATAGTGCCCCGGGAACTTTAATATCCAATCGAACAGGCAGATGGGACCTCAGTTTAATGTCTTCTGCAAAGGCTTCGAAAAGGCAGTGGATCCCCAGCCTCGACTCTACGAGTTCAAAATCTCAACATACGGTTTGAGAATCCATAACTTTCTGATTTAAAGAGGAGAGTGAGCCAGGCTGAAACCTAACAATTCCAGTTGCACTAGTTTGAAGGAAGGAAAACAGAAGTGGTTATGGCCAGTAACAAGCGTCTAAAACCACGTACACCCACACAGTGCAAAGCCAATACGGTATTACTCATGGAGTGGTACATCCATATAATGGAGGTAGGGCAATACCATTGCTGAAACAACAAGGCAGAAACTCCTCTTTGCAAAATTTTGTACTGACATGCACAGGCACCAATTACTGTACTACCTAAATGAATGACTTGAAATCAAATATACTTCTCATTGTTAAACAACCAAGAAAATGCCATATAAAACAGAGTAGAACACATGTTAACTCTGACTGAAGGAAAATTCCACCCACAGCAAGATATTTGCCTAATGTTAGAGGATGATTCAAGAATGCAGTCATAACTGAGTCATCGGACAAAAAAATTGGCTTACACCAAATCATTTCACAAAATGGAAGGTTCATCCCTTTACTGAAGGTAATAACTGTTTTCCCAATAATTAAAGAATTTGGATTTGCTGCCAGGGCTTATCCCTACATTAACACTGTGCACATGCGACCATCGTTATACAGCAAATGGATGAGAAAGTTTCTTACATCGTGTTGTTGATTGGCTTATCAGTCAGATATGAAAAATGCCTCATGGATAAACTGTCTCCATTAAGTTGCACTCTGGCACATTTGTTCTTGAACTAAATTTAATTGCATAGTTTGTACATCTGCCACCTGCTCCTGTTTCATTCTAAATGTCACCGAAACCCAACCAGCTCACCTATTGGCACCAAACACTCCAATGATATTTCTCTACTCTTTCTACTGAATAATTTTTTTTTCCAAGTGCTCATTAAATTCACTTTCAAATGGTGTAATATTCTGACAGACAAATAATAACAGGGCAAAATGGATGAGTTGAATGGCCTGTGTCTATGCAGTTCCATTCTATGATTATAAGATGAACAGCTAGCCTGCCAGAAGCACGGAAATTGACAGCACAGAAGGCCATTAGGCCCATTGTGTTTCTACAACGCAAACCACTGTAACTTTAAAGTTAATCAGCCTTAAATTTTGCCATCAATCATATGGCCAAAGTGACTATGTATTTGTAGACAAATGCAGCAGCCAATTTAAGCTCAAGAATGTTCCACAAACTCCTAAGAAGTGAACAATCTTTTTCTTTTCTGGGGGATTATAGGCCAGGACACTGCAGAAACTCGCTTCTCTTTTGAAATAGGGCCAACATCTGTCTGAGTAGCCGGACAGGACCTCAGTTTAACAATATCATCCAAAGGGCAGCACCAAATATGTGTTTCTTTCTGAGGGCAGAAAGTAAAAGGTCTTATATGCATGTTTCAATTTAGCTAAAACCTTGGGCAAGTTTCCATACTCTACACGCCTAATACTAATCCCTAAAAAAAAAAATTGGTCATTTCAATCCATGACTATTTGTGGGACACTGCTGTGTGCAATTGGTGGCCATATTTCACACACAAATATACAAGTCAATTCACTTTACAGTATAATTCTGTGAAGCGCTTTGAGAAGACATGAAAAGCACTACATCAAAATGCAAGTATCATTATTATTTTTCTCACAATCCGTCTGTGTTCTTTATTTAGTTCTCACCACTTGGCTGGATGGGTGTTCTGTGCCACAGCTGCCACAGAGCTCAGGTGTGGCCAGATGGGATCTCAGTTTAACATCTCACCTAAAGTAAAGCACCTACAACGCTGTAGCACCACCACCACCACCACAGCGTCAGCCTAGACTGCGAGTTCCAAGTGTGGTTTGAGCCCCCGAACTTCTGACTCAGAGACGAGAGTGATATCGACCAATCCAGTCTGCCACACGGTCTTAATACAGGGTCTTCTCAGATCTCAAATCTCTTCATTTAAATCTAGCTCATATTCGATGCCTGAAGCTCTCTCACTCTCTGTTGCCTGGAAGGATTCTATGGAACATGAAGCTTGTTGTAGAATGCACAAGTAAACATCCTGATTAAATAAATTAGTTTCAGAATGACCCTAATCTGCATTGACTTCCAGTTGTATGGTTGCCACTATAATCTGAGCTCTCAGCTCCCTATTTAATTTTCTAACTTGCACAGGCTTGTCATTCATCAGTGACTTGCCATTGCTTAACACACTGAAGTTTGGCCTCATTCGCTTTAGTTTGTACAAACAACAAAAAATGCCACACTTGCACAGTACTGTGTTCACCAGCTACAAGCAAACTACAACAAAAACAACTTGCACTTATATAGATAGAGTCCCCCATGCCGAGTAGTGCCTCAGAGCGCTTAACAGTGACGGAGCCTGACTCCGAGCCGGAGTGGGTGTTTGGGGGGAGGTGGACGAAAGCACGGTCGAAGAGGTAGGTTTTCAGGCAGGACTTGAAAAGGGGGAGAGAGGGGGCAAGGCAGAGGGATTGAGGGAGAGGGTTCCAGAGTTTGGGGGGCGAATTGGCTGAAACCACAATCTTCGATGGTGGGGCAGAAGGTGCGAGGATCAAGCAGGAGGCCAGTCCCAGCCGAGTGGAGGCACCGGGTGGTAGATTGGAGAGTGGGGAGGTCGACGGTTAGGGAAGTGCCAGGGAGTGAATGGCTTTGAACACGAGCGTAAGGATCCTGAAGTCAATCCGTTCAGTGATTGGGGAGCCAGTGGAGCCTGGCCAGATATGGTGAGATGCGGGTACAGAGTTTGGTCCAGGTCAGTATGAGGACTGCAGAATTCTAAAACTGTTGGATCTTTTGAATGGTGAGACCGGGAAGACCAGCAAGGAATGTGTTGGGAGTAATCCAAGCGGGAGATGACAAACACATGCAGGAGGGTTTGGGCCGAATTTGGGTTAGGTACAGTCGGAGGTAGCAATATCAGCGACCGGATGTGAGGGAGGAAGGCTAGCTGGGGGTCGAACCAGACACCTAGATTGTCCACTGGTTCATTGACTCTGAGGGAGAGTCCAGGGAAGTTGAGGAGTTTAGAATCACAGGAGTGAAGACGTTAACAGGAGGCAAGGAGTAGGGCTTCTGACTTGTCAATGGTTGGCTGTAGGAAGTTTACACTCATCCAGGCCTTGGTGTCTGCTAGATAAAATGATAGAACATCGGTGGACTTGGAGTTGGTATTGGAGGAAGCAAAGCAGATTTGTGTGTCACCTGGACACATGTGACACTGCTGTGCGCAATTGGCTGCCGCGTTTCACCCACAAATATACAGTCAATTCCATTTTACAGTATATTCTGTGAAGCGCTTTGAGACGTCGATAAGATATCAAATGCAAGGATTATTATATTATGATGTGGAAGTTTACCACATATCTGCAGATGACATCACTCAGAGGGAGCATATAGACAAGGAAAAGAAGAGGAACAAGGATGAAGCCCTGGGGTACTCCACAGATGACCAGGTGGGGGTGGGAGGAGAAACCATTTGCTGAGATGAAATGGAGGCGGTTGGTTAAATAGGACTCAAACCATGCGAGTGCGGCCCCATTAAACCAAATTCAAGTCAATGAACTATTGAACAAGGTTACATGTGTGTCTGCTGCTTCATTCATGTTTATCAAGTGCACAAACACATATTCCAAAGAGGGACTTTATGGCGTAATATGGATAGCTCGTTAAAGAACTGAATGACCGATAGTTTGTTAATCAAGTTGTATTGTTCTAGGTTATTTTTAAATGTAAAATCAGTTGGTGTCCCAAAGGTGAACACATTACACCATCAGCCTCCTGCACTTCTGATTGAACCCAGAAGAGCTCAACGTTGTGTTAGGCAACCTGCCAATTACAGTACTCCCGTTGAGAGCATCAGTCGTAGTCAGATTTCTAAAAAGAGCACCAGGTTATGTTAGGATACTCCGACTCTGTGCAAAAAGAAAATTTACATCGGATCCTGAGTAACACTTGTTGAGTTTGTTACTAGCAGAGGCGACAGCCCCGGGGAAATGCATCAGCTCACTTCTGCTACTCTCAAGGCCCATTTTTTTTTGTCAGCTGGGTGTCTGACACATGCAGAAAGCCAATCACCATGCTTAAGAGTGTGTTACTAGTAGAGGCAATGGCCCTGGGGAAACATACAAGACCACTTGCACAGGCTTGTTTCAAGGCCCAAGGGAAGGTTTCTGGTAATGAACAGCCCGATACTTCATTGTTGGAAACAGACAGCAGGTTAGTGAACATCTGACCAAGTATAATATTACAGGTGTGATTCTTCTTGGCTACTGCATATTTTCAAAATTATTAATTAAGAGGCCTGAAATTACTCAAGACCATTGGACAAACATTTAGGAACGTGCAGAAACCTGCAAACTTGGAAGTCGGTTTTCCATAGTTCTTAAAAATGTGGAAAACCAGCTTAAGGCTACAGGGCCGTGAAGATTTGTGAGCATCAGAATTCACCAACCCTGATTATCCGCGGTTTCCTACAAAATACGCAGTCACTACAGTGAACGGTAAAGCATGTGAAGACTTTGAAGCATCCTCTCGACATGAACGGTGTTCATAAATGCAGGGATTATAATTTTATCACTGTTACCACTATTAAAGTTACTCAGCAGTGTTTACAGTTCCAATGTTATAATAGAATAAAAGGCAATATGGTTAATCAATCTGCCATAAAGCTGATGCCATAAACTCTGCCAATGTAAAGCTAAAGGTGTAAAAGCATCACAAAGATCTTCTATTGTGGTCTATGATTCCATGCAGGTGCATGTAGCAGGTGTTGATTAGTTCCTGTACAATTCAGTATCTGCAGTTTCTGTTTCATTGAAAGTAATACTTTCCGCTGTTGGGCAGCTGCATTAGTGCATGGATTTCGCAGTCCTGGTGACCTGTGTGCAGGCTCATCAGTAAGGATGAACCCTCTCAGCCACTTCCCCTATAAAACCACCAACAAAATCAACCGATCTCCGACAAACACACAGCAAAAATCCAATGAGACAATTTGAGACTTTTCAATCATGATAAGATAAAGTACTATCACATGAGTTTGTCCTGGCCAACAACTTCTCTTTAATGTCTATCTGAAAGCAGACGGAACCTCACCTTAAAATACCCATCCAAAGGACAGCACTGCACTACATAAACAACCACAACAATAAAATTACGTGTGTATAGCGCCTTTCACGTCAGGAGGGCATCCCAAGATGCTGGACAGACAATATTCCTGACCCAATGGGTCTTAAAGGAGGCAAGGGATGGTGCGAGGCAGAGGGACTGGAGCCTGCTGAGCGAGGGGAGTAGGCAGTAGTAGGGAGTAGCAAGTAGGGGGTTAGGGAGTCGCGAGTAGGGGGTTAGGGAGTCGGGAATGAGGCCTGTGGAGTGAGGAGTTGGGGAGACCAACGAGCAAGGAGTTTGAATAGTCAAGCCTGGATGTATGAATGCATACATGAGCTTCTCAGCGGCCTGCAGTCTGAGAGAGTGACGGAGCTGAGCAATGTAGGGGAAGGCAGAGCGGGTCATGGCACAGATGGCATGGCACTGGAACCCGGTCAATCGTCAACTGGCAGACTGGTTTTCTGGAGGTAATACTCCCATTTAAAAAAATTGTTTTAAGTAAATAATAACTTTTGGTCACGCAATCCGTGACTTTGTGGGACCCTGCTGTGCGTAATTTGCTGCCATGTTTCACCCTCAAAATACACAGTCAACTTACAGTACATTCTGTGAAGCGCGTTGAGATGAGTTGAAGACGTGATAAGGCGTTATATCAAATGCAAGGATTATTATTATACTGTCACTGCAGTACATTTTGTGCCAGTCCTTTTCTTTTGTTCCTGCTCTCTTACTTTTTCTCTCTAAGTTTCTATCTCTTGCTGTCTTTGACTCTCCGTTCAGCGCCTCGGGACATCCTCCCGGCGTGAAGGAAGGGCACTCTGTAAATGTAATTTGTTCTTTCTCTCTTTTTTTGTGCCTCTAAATCTGACACTTGATCAATCAATCAATCAATCAATCAATCAATCAAAACTTACATTTATATAGCACCTTTCATGTCGAGAGGACGTCCCTGATGCTAACCCTACACTGTGTTTGTACCAAATTGATGAATAAACCCATTTCCTCTGGGCAGCTGAGTCACAGTCATGCTTAGCAGGAAAAAATCATGTTTCCAGTAGGACCACAACCCCACCCCCCCACCCCATCCCCCAGCATCATGTTTCCACAATTGGAGCTGGATGTGGACAATCAGTGTGTGGATATATGTGGTTCTCTGTTGTAAAATATTCCAATTTTAGCCTCATTTGCAATCTACGCAAAGATTTACACACTAATTTCTTTCGATCAATCGTCTGTTTGAATAATGCTCTTGTCAAATAAACTAAAGGTCTTCCACAAACATTCAGTAATCACACCCAAATCCTTTCCCTCTCTGTCTCTGCTAATGGGCTGACCTTCATTGTGCAAGTGTCTATCAATTCATTTTCTTATAAGCAACATCTTATAATTAAATCCAACTAGCATTAATTGGTACATATGCAATAATTAGTCCAGATTTACTTGAAATCCTATTTATCTTAAATCAGCCACCTGCTTAAATAGCTTGATACCACCAGCAAATAGCGTTACAAGAAGTATATAGCGTGGAGTGCGGAGTCTTTTTAGCTCAGTGGTTAGAGCACTCACCTTACAAAACGAGAGACCTGGGTTCAATTCCAGGCAGAGTGAAATCTTGGGCAAGTTTCCTTACTCCACATGCCTAATAATATTCCCTCCCCACCCCAAAAAAAATTGTCATTTCAATCCACGACTGTGTGTGGGACGCTGCTGTGCGCAATTGGCTGCCGCGTTTCGCCCACAGAATATACAGTCAATTCACTTTACATTATATACCGTGAAGCGCTTTGAGACGTCTGGAAGACTGAAAAGCGCTATATCAAATGCAAGATTTATTTCTATTATTATCTGTCAAGTTGCTTACAAATAGTGCCAGAGAGGAACCCTGTGGAATTCCATTATTCACGAACATCCTAGTACTGTACAATTTTTTTAATTCATCATAACCTGGATCTAAATGCTCAGATAGTTTCAATTCAACTTGCTTATGTAATATAAGAACAAGAATATTATTAGGCATGTGGAGTAAGGAAACTTGCCCAAGATTTCACCCTGCCTGGAACTGAACCCAGGTCTCTCACTTGTAAGGTGACTGCTCTAACCACTCTGATAAAGCGCTCTATAATACAGTAGAAGCTCATTTATCTGGCACCCTTTAACACACACCATACACATCAGACTAGGTAATAGCAGACAGTGACAGAGAATTGTGTTGGTGCTTGTTGTTGGGGCTGCTCTCTCTCGCTTCTCATCTTTACTGATTGGGGTTTGCAGTCCAGCAATTCTTTTTTGAATGGGGGGGGGGGGGGGGAGGCAGGCGGGTGAAAGAAGCAGCAGCGTGATTTTAAAGTCGCGCGACTTTACTAGCTGCAAGCCGAAGCCCTAGACTCTACTAGGGGCAAACCGAAATACTGCACCTGCGCGACAATGTGGGTTATCGGCTTGCCGCTAGTATGACTTTGAAGTCATACGTGCTCCATTTTTTTTGCCCGCTTGGCGTGCTCCATTTTGGGAGGGGTCGCTGGAAGGTAAACCTCAACCACAGCATCATGGCTTCAAGAACGGCATCTACCAATGGGGGTGGGGAGTGTAGGAGAGTAGTTTTGATGGTGAATGCCAATACAATATTCTGTTATTATTTATGTATTTACAAATGCTCCACTGCTATTGTTCCGGGTAAATTCCGGTTTATCGAAATGGGGACTTTTTTTTTGGCGTGCCGGTTATATGGAAGTGCCGATGCATCGAGTCACGGATAAACAGGCTTCTACTGTAATAATAATCCTTGCTTTTGATGTAGCGCTTTTCACATCTTCTAGTCTCTGCAACATCGCTCGTCTCCATCACTGCTTCACCTCCCAGGCCACTGAAACCCTTACATACGCATTTGTTACCTCAAGGCTCGACTATGACAACTCCCTCCTTGCCAGCCTCCCCAACTCTTCCCTCCATAAGCTGCAGATCATCCAAAACTCTGGAGCTCGTGTCATCTCCCACACCAGGCTTTGCGACCCCATCCCTCAGTGGATCGAAATCAAGATCCTCATCCTCACCTTCAAGGCCCTCCATGGCCTTGCCCCCTCCTACTTATCTGATCTGCTGACCCCCTATCAACCTGTCCACTCCCTCCGTTCGGCAAGCTTCGGCCTGCTCCATGTCTCTCTCCCGACCCGTCCTACCATCGATGGCTGGGCTTTCAGCCTCTCTGCCCCCACATTTTGGAATTCCATCCCACACCTTGCTCCCTCCTATGCCTCCTTCAAGGAATGTTTTAGGACCCTCCTTTCTGCCCTGAGCCACCATTCTACATCTCTGCCCTCCCCACCGCCCATCCCCCGTGCTCGGGTCCTGACCCCTGTCTGTTCAGTACCTTGGGACATCCTCTCGACGTGAAATGTACTCTACAAATATAATTCAGTTGTTGCTTTTCTTTCCATCACACATAGTTGCTCAGTTATTGTTGTCTCAAAGCACTTCACCCAACATACTGTGAAGTGAATTGACTGTATGTACGTGGGCAAAACGCAGCCGTTGATTGCCCACAGTGGCGTCCCACAAACAGCCCTGGGACCAACTTATTTTTTTTGAGGGATTATTATCAGCCGTGTGGAATAAGGAAGCGTGCCCAAGATTTCAACATGCCTGGAATCGAACCCAGGTCTCTCGTTTGTATGGCAAGTTGCTCTAACCACTGAACTACAGGACTCCACACACACTGGAATGTCTCAAAGGCCTTCGCAAGTATCTACTGCCGATTGTATTACCTTTTTGTAGGCGAGAGACACACCGTTACAAACAGCCATGAAATTAATGACCAATTAATCTGGAAGATTGTTGGCTGGGATACTGGGAGAAACTTGTTTCTCTTTTCGAATAGCATAATGGGTTCTCGTATGCCATATAAAAACAGAGAGGACTTTGTTTTAGTGTCTCATCTGAAAAATGGCACTTCTTCAGTTCACTCGTGTCAGCCTCTAAGCTGTGATCTCATGGAGTTGCAAACAACAGCAATAACCTTCTGCCCCAGACCAATTAATGAATTTAGCATTAATTCCTATGGGATTATCCACTTTCACTTTTGGTTACTATATTAAATAATGTGTGAGCCAATGTAATACTGATCTCACAACATTCAATGCACAGCATACATCAATTCATTCCTACTTGCATTTGTTAAACAAAGTTAAACAAAGAATTGTCCTATCTCTTATGAGAGCATCATTGTTTCAATCAGCTCTAGACTGTTTTCAGGCAAATGCGAAAATAGATTTCTAAACAGGAATGGCAACATAAAGTCAAGACTTTGCGAAAAGACAACATAAATACAGTAAAACATTTCAAGTCCTTTTTCATAAAGCAACAGTGGATCTGAAATTTTAAGAGCAAACTGGCTTGTATCATATATGAATTCTTAGCACTTCATCAAGTTGTTAAAAACATACTCATTAACTACTGTTTCAGTAAGATATACACAATGTCAAGTGTAGCTACAATGTAATTGGACCCAAATGATATTCCAGTAAAATAAAAGTGAATTTGCTTTTTAGTAAAGAATGGTATTCTCCCCCAAAAGTAGTGTAAACTCGGCCTATTAACTACTGTAAGGAGGCCCTATTTTTAACAACAACTTACATGCAGATGCAGTCTCACAAACAAAAGCATTTCAGAAATGTAGTGATGGACACGATGCAAGGAAATAACTAAAGACTTTGTGTAAAGGCAGTTTTATTCACACACACACACAAAAAAAAAATTGTATTGTTTCTGTCAATTACGGGAGAAAATTGGGGTGGGATTAAAGATTTGAAAAGGGTGAATTCAGTGAAAACCAGAATTCATTTAGGAACAACAACAAAATAATAAATTGCATTGGTATAGCACCTTTCATGATAAGAGTCTAATCAGTGTGTATCTTGCCTTGTAGTTGATGTCCAAGTAAAAGTAATATTGTATCACTTTGTGCTATACTAAGCACTGATTGCTTCGTAAAAGATTTGCTTTCAGTTTTGCCACTATCAGAAACACTGAATTGTCTTGAGTACTGTACTTGATATCTTGGCTCTTATCAATAAAGAAAGCCAAGCTTCACCAGCATAAACAAAAAGAAACTTTCTTTCCAGAAAGGAAGTATGCAGTGGCAGATAAATGTAATCTCTTGAGATTTACGGAAACAGTTGTAGACATTAAAGGCTACAAACATAATGTAAAACTCAAAGTCAATAAGCAAGTGTTTGGTGTAACTGTATGGTTACCTACAGGTTACAAGAATTCTTTAAGACCATGAGAAACCAAATAGGCGTATGCTGAATTACTGGACAAATAGTTTAGCTCAACAATAAAGTTTTAAAATAATGGAAGGAATTGCGAGTCAGGCTTCCGCCTTGGAAATGAGATTGATTATAGTCATAGACTTGAAATCAGAGCCAATCAGGCCGTTAGAAAGTAGATCAGAAAGCATTTCTGCAGATACAGGAATGTGTAAATGTGGAATGCTCCGCAGATTTCTGCAGAGAGGTAGAGTCACTTCAAATGAGAAATGGACAGATACTTGCAATAGTTGGGGCATGAAGAAATGGTGAATTATTGGGGGTTAAAAGAACTGCCGAGATCCAGTAGACTGGTTAAACAGGCTCGATTGGCAGAATGGCCTTCCTGATCCTATGTTGGTATTTACTGTGAGCTGAAATGTGGTGGAGCGGGGAATGGTTTTGATCCAATCTTCAGACTTTATGACACTAGGATTTTGTCTGACTCTTTTAATGCTGGAAAATTTGTTATGAATCAACTTCTAAAAATTCAACAGCATTGTTTCATCCATTTACAATAATATTGCGTCACATGTATGTTAAAAATGTACTCTGTGACACATTTCCTTTAAAACAAACACCTGTTTTTCCCCGCAAATTGAAAACGAGCTTCAGTGAAGCCTTGAATGTCTGCACAATAATGTTGGTGGTGCCTACACTTCAACCTACGTGTAGGCAAACTCTCAACAAAGTTACCCCCGGATTTCTCCACAAATAATTCACCCACATCTTCATTTATCGGAGTCAGAACATAAGTAAGCTTTGTGAGCTCACAGGAGGAAGTGGTCTCAACGCAGCAGTGTGATGCAGGAAAATTTCAAGGATGTAGGAATTGTGACATGATGCGATACACTTTTAGAATGTATTTTGTAGTTGGTACAAACTTTCTAAAAAAGACCAGGGTTAAAGAGATGGGATGTGAAACAGCCTTAACACAACTGCCCAATAGTGTTGTAATATTCATTAAATAATGGTTAGAAGAACAATAGAAGGATTACAATGAGAAACATTGAAAGCCTTTTATATAGTCTGATGACAAGAGGCGTTTTTTTTCTTATTGGCACAAAACAAGTAAAGACATTGCCGGGCTCCACAAGCTCCCTGACACCAAACTGATCGATTTCGTGTTTCATCCTCAAACTCATCTTCAAATCCCTTGATTCCTAATTCTCTCTGACCTTCTTACAACCCGACTCATTAACCGTTTGCCCCCACTCGGCGGTCTCCGGCCTCCTGCCTGTCTCTCTCATGACCTGCACTCGACCGACTGTGGGTGTGCTTTCCTCCCACGGCTACCACGACCACTGTCAAGCGCGCTAGAACGATGCTACCCTCCGAGAAGGGCGCTATATAAATGCCAGTTCTTGATGCTGTTTCTCTGAGAACCCTCACAGCGTTGCCATTGCTAAAACAAGGGAGCTTTATAAATGTGGGAATCACCTGATATTCATTCATCTGAAAAAAAATGGGAGATAGCCGACAACGAGTCAAGATTTCATGTAAAAATGGCAAATTTAAAGGAAGAACAGTTGTCAGCTAGTGTTACCTTTACTATGGTTAAAAATAGTCAAGAGACAATCAGAATCAACAGATCCACATTTTCATAAATTGAATGAGAGAATAGAAAACGTCATCCAAATTCAGTGGGCATGAAAGTTGGTAAAAGACCACGCACAACCTGATCAACTTCCACCTTGCCAAGCACGATGTTCTCCATAAAGACTCATAGAAAAACAAGAAGTGGGATATTTTTACTGGATGATGGAAACAATACAATGTCCTGTATTCAGCTTGTAGGCACAGGGTGTGATCACAAGATGTGTAATAAACAGGTACAAAATACTGTGGAATATCAATTAGGCCAAACATTCCAGTTCATTGAGCTATTGAGGATTCAGTACAGTTGAGCAATACTGTCAACATGCTTGAAACTGTAAGCAAACATGACCTTAATTCCATTCACTCTCCATTTTCGGTCGCATACCGCATTCCTTTTGAATTAAAACACTATTGTTACCTTTCAGTTTCTCTCTCCCTGTCAATGTCTGTGACTCTGTGCGCGTACTCTCTCAGTTTTGCTTTCAGGAGTCTGCTGTCGGGCTCAGCTTATCTGTTGCGTTAGGCTTGTTGTCAGGGTGAAATGTCGGACAGGTTTCCTTGCTGTCAGTGCCTCTGTTTGCCGAGCAATGAAAAAGAAACCCGAGTGTAAGTCGACTGGCTGATCGCTTTTCCATGGATAATAATCCTTAAAAAAAAAAAAAAATCCGCGAGTGTTTGTGTGACATCGCTGTGCACAAGTGTTTGCAGCATTTTACCCACAAATACACAGTCAATTAACTTCACTGCGTAAGTGAGACATTGAGATATTTTGAGAAGACGTGAAAAGCTCTACGTCAAATGCAAAGATGATTATTATTGTTGCTGCTATTCTGGGTAAAAATACAGGGAGACTCGAGGTAAAACTGACCGGCTGACGGACTTTTGCATTGAACGCAAATGGGATTCATCGATGAGGACAGGAGCGAAGCACGACTGAAGTCACACCTGGAGACGGCAGCCTTTCCATCGGAATGGGAAAAGGAAAGAGACGGCAGCTTAGGCGTCCCCAGAAAGACGAGGGAAATAGAGCAAGTTCTAAAGGTGCGCGGGGAACAAGCTGAGAATCTAGGGAGGTTAACTCCAGAGGCTGAGCTCGCACTGTAACCCAATGGCCAATACGGCCTGCTCTCCTCGTACATGGCCTATCAATACTATCAGCCTGTATCACACACAACCAATGAAAAGGTATAAATTCATCATTTTGTTTTGTGTGTGGGAAGAGATAAATGTGGGTTATTCGACAGGAAATTGAGTCGTAAATTTCATCAAAAAAAATACAGCAAACTCCACATAAAAACGGCATATGACACACAACACAAAATACAGTAAAGCCGTGGCTCAGGGAGCCAGCAATTCAAATGGACAATACTCGCTTTCAAACAAGCTCTGTATTTTTGAATTGGTTATTTAACGGGCTGAATTTAGTCAGCCACATTCTGTTGATTATTGACCAGACCACGAGATTAAATCAAGGAGTTCTACTGGAGGAGGGGTGGGGAGCAGTGCTGTCTAAACTGCACAAAAAAGGTATAAGAAATCAATTGCTATAAACTCCTAAATAAACTGTTGCTCAACAGCATCTAAACTATAGTTGATATGGATATAAACCAACTAAACTCAATGAGATTACATCTCAATAACCAAAGCTGGTGCTTATAACACTGTAGATCCTATGAATGTATTGATAATTGGTGTTCACATGCAGGTCTGCATTTGTATCAGAGGTTTACACAATCCTTGTGAAGAACAATATAAACAGGTCGATGATCAGTTGAAACACATGTTACTTTCATTGAACTTCCCACATGTTTCACCTTCACAAGAGTATGCCACGTAAGAATCCAGTATTTTGTCATTTAAATAGAGTTGGATGTAATATTATCTAACTGGGATTATAATGTATTGATCCTACTCGTCTTCATCCTGCCCCCCCCCCCCCCCCCCCCCCCCCTCCCTGCTCTTGTCCCTACCTGACTGTACAGCGCCTTGAGACTTCCTCTCGACATGAAAAGCGCTACATAAATGTACGTTTTTTCTTGTTCGACCCCGAGCTGTCCTTCCTCCCCCACAACCGCTCCATGACCTTCCATCACCTCCACAATATTGCCAGACTCCGCCATTACCTCACCCCCCTCGCCGCCAAAACTCTCATCCCCCAGGCCTTTATCACTTCCAGGGTCGACTATGGGAACTCTCTCCTTGTCGGCCTCCCCAGCTCCTCCCTTCACAGGCTGCAGATCATTCAGAACTCTATAGCTCGTGTTCTCTCCCGTACCAGGCTTCGCGACCACATGACTCCCCCCCCCCTCGCCCGTCTCCCCTGGCTCCCCGTCACCCAGAGGATCGAATGCAAGATCCTCACTATCAAGGCCATTCACGGCCTTGCCCCCGCCTATCTCTCTACCCTAGTGTCTCCCTATCAGCCTGTGCCCACACCCTCCGTTCAGCAGCCTCAGGCCTGCTCCGCGTCCACCGCCCTAACCCCCAAACCATCAGGGGCCGAGCTCTCAGCCTCTCTGCCCCCACACTGTGGGACTCCATCCTGCAGCCCCTCTCCCTCGCTTCCTCCGTTTCCTCCTTCAAGGCCGGTCTCAAGACCTTCCTCTTCGGCTTCCCCCACTAACTCCTCCCCCTCTCCCATTCTCCTCCCCCCTCCCCCCTACCCTCCCCCCGCTCGGGTCCCGACCTGACTCTTCATCGCTTTGGGACGTCCTCCAGACGTGAAAGGCGCTATATAAGTGCCTAATAATTATTATTATTATATTATTATTATAAGTGCAATTTTGCTGTGTTGATTGATTGATGTACATTTCCTTCAGTTTAAAGAAACAAATTGTCTGATTGTACCTGTATATTAATACCATTGTATATTTCAATTAGATCATGTATTCTGCTATTGTAATGGAGGAATGTGGCTTGTGTAGTTTTGTATACTGATAATAATCCCTCAAGAAAATAACAATAATGATTTAGTCACTCAATCCATGCCTGTTTGTAGGACACTGCCGTTTTGCTCACAAATATACATTCAATTAACTTTACAGTATATTCTGTGAAGTGCTTTGAGAAGTCGAGAATATGTGAAAAGCGCTAGATCGAATGTAGCAATTATTATTATTATTAAATATTAAGATTAAAAGACAACTGATAAAAGATTACAGCATTTGAATTACAAATTTTGTGACCTGTATCCCCAGATTGCAACAAAATGATTTTAATAGCTGGCTTATTTAAAGACCTTGTTTGTAGTTTTTATGCAAGTGCTCTGGTTTTTACTGTAAATTGTACTGCCTGTGTCCAGTTATTGGATGCATGTTGCAGAGAGGCCCGAGAAGGGAAAATGTAGATTAACAAATGAAACGCATTTTTTTTTCAACAGTCTGGATCATACAAACACTGATATTATTGAAATCTAGATTAAGATTAGAGAAGCATACCGAGAGCTGAACAACAAAAAAGATGTCCGTTTAATGAGGAATAAACTGTACCATTTCCTGAGAAAAATGGAAGTGATCAATCTTGAAAGCGGGATTTAAGATTGTGAAACCAAAAGTAATTTGCTAGCAGTAACCAGCAAACATGCAACAGGGGTGGAGGGAGGCAGGTGTGTGACTGTTTGTTTAACAATGCAATGTGCCATCTTCATTTCACAAATGTATTGGATTACTTCGGAAATAATAATCATTCACTTTGTAAAAAGACATCTCTACATCTTCAATTCTAGATTGTTTCAAACTTCAACATCACTACTGGCATCTCAGCATCCTGATCAACATTCTCACAAATAGCTTCAATTAATCATTCGCTTCGTATTCTTTTTTTTGAGAGACATTGCTGTGCACCTTCATTGGCCAGGGCACCTTCCCTCGCAAAAGACACAGTCACCACACTTTACAGCGAAACCTTCAAAACACTTTGAGACGTCCTCCCCGACGTGAAGGTCCCCATAGCAAATGCCAGGAATATTTAATACAATCGTGGCACCGAGGCAGAAATCTTTCCACGTTAAATCTATTTCAAAAAGAAAGCCACCTTCAAAATTAGGGCTGCATTCAAGAATTTGGCAAATACTGTAAACTCTAAAACGCTACGTTAATAACTAAATCTAATCCAATGTGGAATTTTATCCCCCCCCACCCCCCGTTGAAATGAGTTTGCAATGTGAGCACTATACTGTTGCAGATTATAAGCAATCATGCCAATTGTCACCCTAGTACTTGTTATGGAAAATATTCCTGGAGAAGTATTTGGGGACTGTGCCAATTACACAGAAGGTGAATGGTCACCAAAATAAACCGGGGTCCATTTTAACAGCATTGCCTGAAGTTTAGAATCACCGACACACGCTCTTGTCTCTCTCTCTCTCTTTCTCCCTCTCCACCCCTCACACTTTCCCCCCTTCTTGTCCTTCAGAGTGGTCATTCCCAGCTTCTACAGTCTCTTCTCATAACTCAGGTCCCATTTTCAAGCTAGCATTCAGGTTGCTCTCTGATATAGCCCTTCCAGTGATGATTTGTGATTTGGTCACTCAGTCCACGACTGTTTGTGGGGCACTGCTGCGCACAATTGGCTACTGTATTTCGCCCAACTCATTTTCCGGTATACTTTGTGAAGTGCTTTGAAACAACAACAACAAATTACACTTATAAAGCGCCTTTCACGTGGGGAGGACGTCCCAAGGCGCTGCACAGGAGGCGTATGACTCGAGCTGGGAGGGGAGTGTTTGGGAAGGGGTGAAACACGAAGGGGAGGTCGAAAAATTCGGGGGGGAACAAAAGGCACGATCGAAGAGGAAAGTCTTCAAACTGGCCTTGAAAGAGGAAAGGGAAGAAACGAGACGGAGGGATTGGGGGATGGAATTCCATAAAGTCGGAGCAGAAAAACTGAAGGCCCGGCCTCCGATGGTGGGGCGGTTCGGGCGGGGGGCTTGGAGCAGGCCAAGTCCTGCTGAACGGAGGGTCCGGGTGGGCGTGTAGGGGGAAAGTAGATCGGTTAAATAGGGCGGGGCAAGGCCGTGTAAGGCCTTGTAGGTGAGGACGAGGATCTTGAACTCGATCCTCTGGAGGATGGGGAGCCAGTGGAGACGGGCGAGGGTGGGGGTTATGTGGTCGCGGAGGCGGGTGCGGGATAGTACACGGGCTGCAGAGTTTTGGATGACCTGCAGCCTGTGAATGGAGGAACTAGGGAGGCCGACGAGGAGAGAGTTTCCATAGTCCAGCCTTGAGGTGATGTACTCGTGCACGAGTGTTTCGGCAGCGCGGGGGGTAAGATAGTTGCGGAGCCTGGCAATGTTGCGCAGGTGGAAGTAAGCGGTGCCGGTCAAGGCACGGATGTGGGGGAGGAAGGAGAGTTTTTGGTCAAACATGATGCCGAGGTTCCTGATTGGCTTTGTGAGGTGGACAGTGCAGCCTTGGATGTTGAGGCTGGCAGCGCCCGATGTGCAGAGGCACTGACTTGAGCCGGTCAGGAGGGCCTCGGTCTTACTCACGTTCAATTGCAGGAAGTTGTCCCTCGTCCAGGACTCGATGTCGGACAGACATGCTGTCAGAACATCGATGGTCTGGGGATAAGGGATGAGGCAGAAAGGTACAGCTGGGTGTCGTCCGTATACATGTGGAAATTTACCCCATGTTTGCGGATGACATCGCCCAGAGGGAGCGTGTAAAGGGTGAAAACGTCTCCAAGACTTGATAAGCTCCTACATCAAATGCAAAGATTATTATTTTAAGTTTGTTGTTGTACGCCAAAGCAGTGCAGACAGACCAGCCAGCCTGCTTTCTCAGCGGGACATGGAGGGGCAAAACAGTCACAGAAGGCTAGGGTTCTTCCCACTCGACTCCTGTTAACCCTGCAAGCCAAAGCACCGATGCCCTCCGCTGAAAAGAAGCGCTTTCAATAGCAAACTATGAGGTTTTGCCTGGTTAGAATCCAGCAGTACCCCCAACACACACACACTCTGGGCTCCACTAACCTTGGCTCTCACCAACCTGCACTTCACACTCTAGAATTAGGGAAGCAGGACGCATTCATCCGGAGGGAAAGTTATATTTTTCTCGTATTTGAACCCTTGCGTTTGGTATCGCGCTTTCCATGTCTTCCAGACCTCTTAAAGCACTTCACGGTGCTTTAAACTGGTGTAAATCGGTGCATGTTTGTGGGCGAAACGTGGCAGCCGTGTCCCACACACAGTCGGGGACTAGAGTGACCAATTTCATTATTATTAAGCGAGCGGAGTGAGGAAGCCTTGCCCAATTAAACCCAATCAAACCCAGGTCTCTCGCTTGCGAGGCGTGTGCTCTAACCACTGAGCCACTCCAGATACACATTCATTCCAGATGCAGCAACATTTCCATGTGTGGTTGGTATATACAGTATATACAGTATATATATATGGAATTTTGTCTGGTTTGGATACTCTAGAGCACGGTGAAGCATTTCTGCGCATTATAGACACCTGTCTGAACACAGCAAATGTCACATACTGTGGTTATTATCATTTAATTTATTTTTGCGTTGTCTATTCTGCCTCCCTAATGTCATCCGTCTATATTTATCCTCATTAAATAACATTTGGCCATTTGACAGTCTAATTTCCAGACCTAACCAGATCCTCAGTATTTGGTTAGCCTGTTCCCTATAACTTGCAACTCCTTCTATGTGGAGTCATCAGCAAGTTACAATCCAGTACCTTGGTTTCTTTCTCCATTTCCTAATAAATGATTAGTGTAAAAGACATCTTGGCTGAAACCGAATCCCAGAGGCATCTCAGTTGTTAACTGTACAGTGCTTCCTTCAATGTCAATACAGTTCCAATTTAAAACGTCTCGTAATCAAACCAATTTCCAAACCATTCCAGACACTAAGGGATTTCTGTGCAGATTAGATTCCCTGACTGATCCAATACAATACGCCAAGACGAAAAACGCTGTCATTCTAATTTCAAAATTGTAACGTCTTTATCAACAACTGATCAAACTTCGGTGCGGGGGTGGGGGGAATAAAAACCCTCCATCAGGGTTTGCATCTCTTTTTTTTAGCTTCAATGTTAATCACTGTAATTAAATAGATATTTAATGCAAAATAATAATAATCCTCGCATTTTGATAGAGCGCTTTTCACATCTTATCGACGTCCCCAAAACACTTCACAGAATATACCGTTAAAGTGAATCGACTGTGTAGATATATATATATATTATTATATTACTGCCATGATGTACCCTGGCCCCTCCCTCCTCCTGTCCATGGCTACTCGCCCCCCCACCGTGATTGGCTAGGCGCGCCGTCAATCATCCGCCCGCCCGCCCCGCCCGCCGCTCTCCTGATTGGCCGCCGTTGGGAGGGAGGGGCGGGGAGAGGCCCTGTCAATCACCGGGGGGGGGGGGGGCGAGTCGGCGGAGTCTGATTGGCCGCCGTGCCTGTCAATCACGCCCCCCCCTCCCCCCTCCCCCCTCA